>OZ035874.1:0-1200000 GCA_964034865.1 Eristalis intricaria | reverse complement strand
ATGATGGATTGATTGGCGAGTGGAAATCACATAATGGTGAATAATGGCCGGAGCTGTCCATCGGGGCTGTCTGTCAAGCGGTGGGACATCTATGGATTTATTGCTGGTCGCCAGTGGCAAGACAAGGTGGCCGTTGTGGGTGCCTGGCAGCCTGGAAGTGGAGAAATCCATTAAAATCTGCTGTGCAAGATGAACTGCTTGACATTTGTGTTTTATAGAGTCCTTTCGGCACTCGGTACACAGATTTAAGCCTGATGATTAATTTCTCAAGATTTGCCGTTTTCAGAGCAGAAGAAGCTTCAAATACTTGGTGAGTGCTCTTGGTCTCCCTAGACTACGCCATCCCTTCAGAGTGCGTTTCTCAAATCTCTAGACATCCCTCAGAGCTCTTCAATCCTCAACTTTCGCCTTTCTGACTCACTGTACTTATCTAACCCACAAAATCTCGCGTTTAACACGCGCGATATTCTATGTCACCTTCGGCCTGTTACCGGATAACCATCATTCCCATTCATGCAAGACGCTGTGAAAACCGAACCCACGATCTCTCTCTCATTCTCAGATCGTCTATCTCCAGAGTCCAAATATTCCAGATGCGACACGATCGAAAACAGAACAACAAACCAAAAAAAGGAGCTCACTTCCATGCCGTCATAGCTCCGCAAACAGTATCGAATTTTATTACACATTGAATTGGATTGCCATAAAAAGGAGGCGATAGTCAGTCGTTAACCAAGCGATTTCGGAGCGAGATAGGCTCATGATCACCCTATGGAATGCGATGTGATATATTCACTGTTCACCGCTATTTCTGCTGCCGTCGCCACAGGCCATAAATTATCAAGGTCACCCAAGCGAACGGCAGCAGTTCCCCATTCTAATTCGAGTCTCTGCCCTGCATTCGATCCCGACAATTGATCATGATTTCTAAAAATACCAAATAAGTATCTATTAATAAAACATCGGGGCACTGTTGCTCAACGGAGGGCGAAGCGAGCGCAGACCGCACAGAGAAGCGTACTTTCGAATTGAGAAATACCAATCCACTCCAAAACTGGTTCTCTTGTTCCGCAACTCTGTGTGCGGACCAGCGATCGGATTGGTGTCTCGCACACCTGAATTCCCTCACTCGCACACCCATCCACATGCACTCAACTAACACTAGCAGCCGTCTGACATTGTGCCGTGTTTTCAAGTGCACGCTACAAATAAATCATAAGAAGCGAAACTGCGTCAGTGTGTCAAGTTCGTTTCTAATTGTTGGGTAGGCCGTTGGAGCAACGGTGATGCGAGCGGGAGATGATGGCGGTGGCGGCGGAGGGCCGGCTAACCAGCAACCAACTCCAGCGACACGGATCTGCGATCGTGCGTGTAGATCGGATGGAGTGAGAGGAGTGAGGAGTGAGAAGCGCGCGAGAAGTGAAGGAGTTGCTGCTTGTGGCACCGGCGCATGTCTCATGAATGGAGCTTTTTTGTTTCTTTGCCGCTGCTCTGTCCCGGTGTCATACCTTCGCGCATACACCGCGCCGGGGCAACTGCAAAGACGGTGGTGGCATGGTATAAGTGGAGTGCCTTAGTGCGCTTGTGTTTGCCTCTCGGGGTAAATGAACTTCCGGTTCGGCGTTGGAATTTCCATTCCGATGATCTCTTACCACATTTCTTTTTCATCTTTTTCTTCGTCTTCGGCTGCTCCTTCTAGTGCTTTGCTGCTCCTTCGTCTTTTGCTGTGCCTTCGCCTTCTACCGTGTGTCTTCTTCCCGCGATGACTTTGGCTGTGGCTTTCTTTGAGTGGCGGCGCATGCAACTGATCCAACACGCGAAATGGTATCTTTCTTCCATCACACAGGCACACACTGCGTGTACATCGTCGGCTCTTAATTGGAGTTTTGTTCGTTCCTCCTTTCCGCCCGGCCGCGTTTGTTCAGTTTGACCGTCCATCTGGTGGAGGCTTCGAATGAACGTCGTCGTCGGCTTATGTGAGTTAATTTGAAACAGCTGTTAGGCAACGTAACGGGGAATTGTAACAAATCCGTTGGAAATTCCATGGAATTTGTGTGTTTTTCTCCATTTTCTTCGTCTTCTCCTTGATACGGGGGCTTTTCGTTTGGAAAACGCTGCTGCTGGCGCTTTATGAGATGATATCGTTTAAGTGTTCTTTCGACATTTAATTGCGAGAGAAATTACCTGAGCTCGGGCATTGTTCTATAGCTATGTCGAGGTGACGCTGTCACATTAGATGAGTCCACTGCAAGAGGCTAGAGGGGCCAATGTCGAAATGGTCTTGAATGCTTTTCGAAATCTGTGGCAGGAAGTTGTGAGCGAGAGACTACGTGCGAGAGTTCAGAAATGAAATGTTAAGGGTTGACCGGATCACACGTGCAAGCAATATATGGGTGTTTGAGCTTTTTTATTGGAGAAAGCAGGGCATGAGGAGGAGGGCGTTTCACAAGAAAGAGACAAAGGCTTTCGGATCTAATAAGAAATCTTATGTTTTATTCTTTTAGGTTAGGCTCTGTTCCTTTGGGCTTATGACGCGATGAAATCATAGACACCCTCTCGAAGGTTGAAGCTGATTTCATCTAAGACATTATCCAAGACGGCCAGCAATTTCCAAAGCAGAGGAAGAAGTTCTTCAATTCGTCGAGGGACAAGTTCTGACGACCTTAGTAATTTTCACTATGAATATTCAACCAGGAACTAGACACGCTGTAGAACTTCCAGAAAGTCTAGAGTGACTGGTTCACGCCAGGAGCAGTATAAATTCTCTTCGAGTCCGAACTTGGGTGCATCAACACAACTCGAAATGATGGAATGTGGAATTCAGCAAAAGATACCCGCCTCTTATGTGGCGCATAAGTGGAAAAGGAAACGATCTAACTTCGTCCTCACAACCTGGAGCAGCTAGCCAGAGAGAGTTGGATAGGTTAGTTGATTGAGGCACAGGTGTGTTCACGCCAGACTTCAGCATCGCACACAGATTAAGGCAATCTGGGTTTGTACAGAACTTCCTCATCTACAATTTGTTCGTTTCGAGTCATTGAATTGTCTTGACATCTATCGACGACTTCTACTCCAACTAGTACCAATACTAATCATCGCAAACCCTTGCTAGCTGCTTCCAATGCTTCGTACTTGAACTTGGACAGTTGCCTTGTTGTTTTTTCTTGGGACCAACTTGTCGAGACATGCCTCTGGACATCCTTCGAGATGAGAGGCAAGCACACAACAAACTTGACTTTCCCTCCTCACTCTGCAGGGGACGCACAATCAATCTTCGAGGCAACAAACTTCATCATTTACGAACACGAATACCACCCCCGTGCTGTCAGATTCGTCTCCGAACAACAATTAATCTCTCAGAAGTCATCCGCCACCCAGCCAACAAGAATGGCACACCCCCTCCTATTCTGTAATTAATATCAAAATTACCCAAATTGAGCTGTGCTCTTCATTAGTGTCAGCGGGGGGCGGGGACTTCGTCTGTTTCACATATCACTGTGAAGTCTCAATCAAACGAGGCACGAACTGCCGAATTCTGTTTGACAGAGCACGATGACACCAAACGTGCTGCCAAATGTGAGTTGTTTTCTTTCTGCAAATTCCCCGCCTGGTTCGGACCGCAGAGCAGATGGGGCTGAGACGAGATGGAGGAGGAAGTTTCTGATTAAAAATTAAACGCTCTGCGAAATTCAGATCAACTCTCATTGGAGCAGTGGGTTAATTGGGTTCAGCGCTTGAGAGGAAGCAGCGGCAGAAGGAAGTGCAGCTAAGGAAGTATTGATTGCAGGCAGGAGCAGGAGCTGGAGTCCGTGATGCAGTAAATGTAAGGGAGCTGGTGTTCATTACAGCTCCAGGAGGGGGACTACAGCTCGAAGTTTGTTTGAGAATGAAATTTAATTATTTTTACTTGGCTGCAGATGGATTGCATAATGAATGACGATGGAAGGGGTGTTTGAAGAAAAAACCGTGGAGCGTTGAGGAACGCAGAAGAATGTTGAGACGAACCATCGACTTGCAATGAAGCACCAGTGAGCGAGGAATGAAGTATGACGTCTCTCGAAGGATTTCCACTCGGAGTGCGATGCTGTTTTTCATCAGTCTTAGACAAATGCCTGCCTGTTACGGAGAAGACAAGCAGCAGTAGATGAAGGGGGTTCGTGAGTATCAATCAAGGACACAGAAATTGTTGGATTCCAGGCAATAGTCGAGGGACCTGCTAGGAATGCGACGTATCACCTCCTAAATGGGAGAAAAATACAAGTGGCCAGCTTCCCATCTCATATGCCAAACCACGGCCATGCTTGTAATAAATCTTCTTCAACACATTTCAGACCTGGGGCACGTACACGTACAGAAGATAACACAAATTCCCAAAAGACAAATCAGATGCAAATCGATTCCCAGGCTTACCCGCTGCAAGCTGAAACAACTGCCAGCCCAATCAATTATTCCTCGTCATCACACTTCCGTCACCTAGCCTTGTCTCTTCAACGACTTGAGCGGTCATTCCTAATTTGGTCACGCCAAACTTCCACCTTCTAACCCATTTACGTGCTGGCGGCAGCGCCGTGCTCAGTCGGCTACTTTGCATTGGCCGTTGGGCGACGGCTCCCACGCAAGCTGATCCGCTTAGGGCAATCACCTGTGCCAAAGTGAATCCGAAATGACAAACAATGATGACGACGCTGCCGGCGGCCATTACCAGAAAATTTATTAGAAAAGTTTCCAGCACCAAGTGGAGCTCCAGTCAATGACCAAAACGAACAGCATACCTCGTGCGACATGTCAACTGCAAATGCCTCGCCATATTTGGTGGCGTCGCGGCTCGATTCTATAAATATCGACGTGCTCACCATAGCTAGCCAGCTGGTGAGCGGAGTAACGTCAGCGGACTGTCGGCTGTGCCTGCCTGCCTATGGACTGTAGCCGTGGGTAAATGACCTTGCCATTCTCCAGCCAATGCCAGCGGCATCCATTCGGCTGGAATTAATGCCACAAATGAAAATCCGCTTTCTTCTCCAGGTCTGTGTACGAATGTGCGCAATTGAACGAGTACCCGGGAGACACATACGAACGAGTATCTAACATGCACCATCACCAACCAAGCAAGCAGGCAACCACACTGGCTGCATCTAGCCTAGCCGGAGCGAGCGAGCGAGCAAGGCAGTAGACCGAATGAATGGATTGCGGAGTGGCAGTCAATGTCTGAGAATTCGTGCGCGGCCTACTTTCTCCGCATTCCAGTCGAGCTTGAACTCTCAAGTTAGTTAGGTAAGTGAGAGCAGCTCTGCTTCTTTCTTTCCGTCCTCTCGTTCTCTCTCACTCGGTGTATGTCTTTCTTGCAGATGACGGCAGGCGGCAGCGCACGGCCTTAGCTGCCCGCCGCTGCTGTGCGGTGAGGTGAGGCGCGTTGCGGTTGCGGTGCTCGCGTGTACCGTAAATGCGGCCGACAGACTACTGTTGCTCAAAGTGAGCAATTATCTGCAGTTTGGAGATTTTCTACGATCCCGCTGCTCGGTCTTCCACCGAACGAACGGTGCTCCACCATTAGCCATTGGTAACCTAACCGATTTGGGGATTCATTGTGCCGCGGACAAAGCTAAAAATATCCACAAAACCTACGGTATCGACAGTCATTTGATTGCATAACCATCGTCCGCCGCATCCCTCGGAGCTAAGTTCCTGCTTCTGCTTCGAGTTCGTTGGATGGATGGATGAGTCTCCGTTTGAGCTTTGGAGTTGCTTTGCGCTTTTTTTGGCTTGTTTTTTGGTTTCATGACGACCTAAACTTTGGACCGTTTGAGCGAGCCAACCATAAAGAATCCCCATCAGCATCAGCATCCGACGTCCGCACACACAGAGGAACAGGTACGGACGTCAAATCAATTTGGGTCACTTGACTTAATGATTAAAATAGCAGAACCAGAACCAGAAACGGAAAAAATCAAAACCACACCGGTCGTCGGTCGGTGAAAGAGAGAGAGAGAGAGAGAGAGAGAGTCACACACAGACTACAGGGAGGCAGACCGACCGAATCGACACTGATGCTCTGATCTAGATACAACTTGCATATTCATTCATGAATAAAACAATTCCCGGGAACATCACGTCGGATCTATGGTCATGTGACTGCGCGACTGGTGACTAGTGGTTGGTGGCTGGCGGCTGTTCGCTCTCGGCTTCTGCCGGCTGACGGAGGAGCAGCCTCCTGGTCGGATGGCAGGTGGCGGGGTAGGAAAGGATTTGCATATGCATTTGACAAGACCAAGTCGGTCGGTCGGTGCTCTATCAATTTGCCTGGTAGTCGAGAATCGAGACGACATCCTGCCTCTTGGGGCTTCGTTTCTGACTTCTGACGGATGCCTCAAACTCATACACCTCACCTCACCTCACCGCCCTCTCATTCTCTGTCCCGCACCAAACGAGAGATGAAATTGACATGACCCCTTCCACTGGTGAAAGAAAAAAAAGAGGAATAACCAAATCAAAGGTGCGCTCCGTTTGACTTCGTATTTGCTGGGGCGTCTGCTGCAGGCAGACGCTTGATCCAAATTTCAAGTGCTTCATGTGCTCTGGCAGTTCTCTTTTATGTGCCCAAACCCACCACGTTTTCCAGCTTTTTATTTGATTCTGTTCCGTACTGTTGTTTGGTGGCAATCTTGAGTGGCAAGCTGGCTGGGCTTGCATCTCTGAAGACTGATTGCCATCTTGTTCGTCGTCATCGGCGGTGGCGGCGTTGCTGTCTGACTCGCTGCGTTTCGCAATGGGATGTGCATGTGCGGCCTACTGCTGGCTATGTTTGGCTGCCGCCACTGCTGCGTTAAATGTGTCCTCTGGGAGAATTCTTTGCGCATTGCTGACGGTGGCAGCGGCGACGGCGGTGGCGTCGACAGTTGAAATTCAAATGACAATGAATGGGCTGGATTTCTGTGGCGAGTCGAGTGAGTTCCTGTGAAGTATGATTGAATTGAGATCGTGGCTATTTTGGAATGCAGCGCCACTAAATGCAAATGGAGGAGAGGCCTCTGTGGTCGAATTGAACTCATGCAGAATCTGTTCAATATCCTTGAGGGCCAGCTGTCCTTGGACATATTCCACAAATAGATGAAACAGAAACCTTCAACTTCAAGGGTACCTTTTGGAGTTGCTCCCCTCTGTCGGCGAGCAATTACAACCAGAAGCGCATCCTCAATCCTCGACTGCAGAAATAGGCACACGTTCCTCCGTGATCAGCGTCTCCATATGTCACCCAATTACCAACTGAACGTGAAGTTCCTTTCCTCTTCATCAGTTGCCACCGTACTTCCCATTACTAACCAAGAGTATTGTCATCACTTGTTTAGGGCACTTCCACACAGCGGCGTTGGAAAAAAGAAAAAGGGCCATCCTACCCACCATCAAATTGCATCACCACCCCTTCCATTGGGGGTTAGAAACAACCACAAACTACGTAACCGACATCCTGCAGCAGCAGTAGCAGCAGAACCATCGTCACCACCACTGCCAGGAGCCAATACTGAACACGGCTAATAGTGTGCATTGTGGGAATTGGACTAGAACCTGGCAGCAGCTAAATTCATGTGCGGTAATGCGGTGTCACACACCACAGTGTTTGTGCTAAGTTTTCGGGTGGTCGCCGTCGCCGACGTATGATTTAGTGCTTCCTCGCAAAATCAAATCAGACAAAAAATGTGTCTACTCTCAGACTGGGCGCTGCTGACACGCCTTCCATTCTCTCTCTCACCTGCTGGTGTGAAGGTGTGTGTGGCTGATAACAGGATATGCAATGGAATTTTTTGAGGATTTCCCTCTACTCATGTTTTTTTTTTCTTTTTTCAGTCCGTTCTCGTGTTCCGGCTTGATTTCACTTAACCACTCGGCAGGGAGCGGATTTCAGGGCAAGGTGACACCTAAACGCCTCTGCCACTGTTGACAAGCACTCCGGCAAACGGTGTCAACTGAGAACTAAAAAGTTTGCGAATTGTTTTTGGGTTCGCCGTGTTTGCATGCCATATGGGGCTCACACGAGAGAATGCATCCATCCTTGGGCTGGCGGACTGGAGGACTGCTCGTTGACGGGAGAGATGAATAGGCGAGAGAGAGGCGGACAGTTTTTCTATTCTGCCTGTTCTTTTTTTTATCATTCGACTTTGGCGACTGCAGATTTTATCGCCTCAATAAATAATTCAAAGTCAGGGGAAAAGTGGCCCGCAGGTTCAGTTCATTAAGAGAACCCAGCTCCGGGGAGCGAATAACAATTACCGGATCGCCGCTACGAGCAGCAGGACTCACTGGTGGGGTTCACATGCTTCAAGGAGGTGACCTGCGGCGGGGTGTTGATGACTAATGACGAGGGTAGGTGGCGTATGTTGATGTGTGGTAGGCGCACGGAGTCAAGAAGAGTCTCCTGTAACAAGGACTGATGTACATGTGATATCCAGAGATGCAACAATGGCGGAGGGGATTGCATAAATCTTCCCTTAGCACTCGTATTCCATCTCTGGGATGCGCGCGGTGCGATGGTACATTACTTGGGGGCAATTCAGGCGTGTAGTCCATCATGCTTAGCGTGTTGTGCTCTGTGTAGCTGTGACGGCTGTAGTAGGCTTAGCGATGGGATGATGCACGAGTTTCTGCAGCCGCAAGCTTGTGTTTTCTTTTTCCTTCTCTATTTTTCTGCGGCTGTCATCGTTAATAATAAACTTTCGTTGCACTGAGGGGATAGGACTCACACCTTGACATGTTGCTGTGGGGATTTCAGCTGGAGGAAGGATGTAAATTAGATTGTAGTGGGAGCGTTGCAGTGCAGGCATGCCTTTGAAATAATTCGCTTTTGCAGAGTGTAGTCAACTCGGGTTCATCTCATTTTTGTGTATGTTTTCACCTCTGCAAATTACTTTGAGTGGCTTTGCTGGTGTGGTGGGCGAAGAATTCTGGTGGTTTGGCAGGTCGGGTGATTTCTGTGGAATTAATTAAGAAATTCGCAGTAAACTGAGTATACTTCACAGAATAGACTCTGACGGCAAATGCAAATTCGTCCTTACTTCATGGAGATCAGAGGAGTGTTCTTGGTGCGGCTTGGGTATGGGGAGAGAATCGGGTTCTTCAAATGAGAAGGTAAGTGGCTTTCGCAAGTTTCAGTGACATGCATATAATCTCAAAGGAATCAATCTATTTTATTATTAAAGAAGAGACGCAAATCTTAGCCTAGACCTCAATAGGGGCCATCAAAAAAGCTATGGCGAATAAAAAACTGCGTCCCAATGAGCAGTGGAGTGTGGAATAGCCACCCACAAGTGCAGTGGCTATAGTAAAACTCGAAGAAAGCAACCACCGAGGCCAGGAAGAATTCTCCGAAATAGTGGACAGAGGTTACCTTGCACAAGTACTAAGGCTGGTGTCAAGCTTGAAGAAAAGCGCAACGGCCAAGAACGCTTCTCTAACGAATAGCAGGCAGCGTCCTAATGAAAGTGAAAGATGATCATTCACAGGTACAGAGGCTATAGTTAGACCCAAAAAAAGCGACTATCGAGGGCAGGAGACTTTTCTAAAACAGCTACTGTGGAATCTGGAGGGGCAACTACAGAGGCTCTAGGCAAACAAAAGTCCAATAGCCACAGGGAAATCTGAACAGGAAGATGGCCCTAACTCCAGAGACGTGACTTTAGACAAAGCTGCTTGGGCTCCCTTAAAGCTACCACTCCACTAGCACGCTTCTATCAAAAAAAGAGTTAACCTGCCATCGGCCGTCGACTAGCACATCACAGCTCCCAAGTTCGTAAATCAAATCGACTCATTCCAGCTAATTCGACACATGTCACGACCCGAAGTGAATGTGTTTTTGTGCCCTGTCACAATCCAATCCGTCGCATAACCTAATTCTGTTTGCCACGAAAAAATAAACATTTCAGCCAGAGCAGCCATATCTAAGCCACAGAAATGATTATGTGGTCTGGAATCATAAACAAACACCTAACCCAGCACAACAAATGTAGTACCAGTGGTGTTTAGCCTGAAACTTATTTCATTATTCACATGATTCCCATTAAAACTGAACCCAGTCTCCGCCGCAGATTTACCCTGCATTCGACCGCAAAGTGGACACACATTTGGGCGTGTGTTCGTGTGCGTTGTGTTCTCTGTGCCGCGTGCACAACGCAGTGATCCCCATTCAATTACTCTGCTCTCTCTCTCTCTCTCTCTCTTTCGAACGGGAATGATGCAACAACACCAAAAAAATAAAAAAAAAAACGGGAAAAAACATCCCACGGATAAGACAACTTAAGTAAGTTGTAATCCAGAAGATGATCACGACAAATCCAATTAATTTCCAGCTCAATAATTGAATTCGCCTTAAAGTCATCCAAAACGAGGCGCGCGCGTAATAGGGAGTCACGGCCACAGTCCGCAATGGCACCAACCCACCTTCCCGCCCCATGCATACATAATTCCATTTGCAAAATTAAAGTGCTCTTTTGACACATTGACCGCGTTAACCCCCCCGTTCGCCCAGCCGCCGCCGCCACCACCACCACCAGTGAATGGGCCTGGCCAATGGAATGACAAAACTCCCTCAAAGATGAGCAGGAAAAAAAAACGAGCACGAAAAAGACAAAAATAAATGGGCGACGGAATGAAGCGGACGAGAGGACATAACACAGAAGGTGCATCCCGGAGATAGATGAGATGGTTGGTCGGCTAGTTGGTTGGACGGTTGAATGGACAGCACACCACCAACAGTACCATCGGCATCACCGGCATCAACAGCAGCAGTAGCAGCAGCAGCAGTAGGAACATCAGTAATCGAATAGTGTGTGGGATCGGGTAAAAGGGAACTACGTCATGAGATAGTAGTGTATCCGTCGGCCGACCAGTCCATTTGGCCATGTCCACTCTTTATGTACTTATATTTAATTACCCACAATATGGTTGCAGGTATAATAATTTAACTTTTCGGTTTCAGGGTGCATATTCGTGTGGCAAGCGACCGAGACCGGCATCGGCACTGGCACCGTCACCGACACCGACACCAACACCGGCAACGGACTGAACAGGATTGGACCTCTTGTGTGCTGTGCAGAGAGTGAAATGGTGGAAACCCACACCACCCGCAAAATGGAACACATCACCCATCAGCAGAGCAGGTGCATGACATTGTTATGCGCCGCATATATGTATGCATTCATCTTTCGATGGGATGCAGGACACAAAATGCACAGATTCACTATGCTACATCCATGGCATGCAACAACGTACGTCACAAGGAACGTCGTCAGAGCTAACCTCCACCGTTTCTGTGTCGTGTGTGGCATTGTTCGTTACTGCTGCTGCCACTAGAAAAAGACGACGAAGTCAATGTAGCCTAGAGCGGTTTTTACATCACAGAGAAGTCACCACTTCATGTCCTCATCCTATGCACACCTCTTCCATCTCAGCGATCTCCCCTCCTCGCCACCTCCATCTTCATCAAGCCATCTTGCATACGACGATGAGACCTATTGTTGGTGCTGAGTTTTCACTTGTTTTTCTTTTCTCAATCCATTCCTTCACCTACTCCTCTTTTAGCGTATCCACATCCTTCCTGCCTATTACTGAGAACTGGGAAAAGAGGAAGTAAGATTCCTTGCTCTCTCGCTCTCTCTGAAGCTCTCCCTGCACATATGTATGCATTGTTTGAGTAATAGAGGGAATCTCTCTGCTCAGTGGAGGATAGTCGGGATTTTTGTCACCAAAAAGTTAATTGGGAAAAAAGGCGCTGAAAGGATAAAACAGGAGTTGAGTTGAAGTTGTTCCATACACATAGAGGCGACTGCAGCTTACAAGGCCTGAGAGGCCTCACTCTTTATTGAAGACGAGTGCATACATTTGCAAAAATTTATGGACATATCGAAGTCCTGAAGCGCTTCAGGCGGCAAGGAGATGGTAGAGGACGACAACGACGACAAGGCGAAGAACACTTCTCTGTAGTGTGTGAGAAAACCCAATGGGATGTCCTGTAAATTTACAGTGGCAATAAAAAATGATGAAGCGAGCACACTTCTGAGATTGCAATTTCGCTCCTCGTAAATTTTAATTAATCACTGCGCGTGCAGCTAGCAAACGAGTGACTGGTGGGTGGGGGTAGGTGGTGTGGTGGAGAGCTGTACTGGGTGCACGGCGACGATGTGTACACCATCGCCCATACTTATGCTCCCACTGGTGGTGGTGTGCATAATACAACTCATCCTGTGGAATCATTCTGGCGCAATCATCCTGCATGACAGTAACACAATGGATTACACTGACATTTGTTTAAGCCGAGTGCGAATCATTTTCGGTGTCACTTTAAATTTAAAGAGCGTCCTTGGCTTAATTCAATTGCGAATGATGACAACTGTGGGGTCGTCGTTTCATTTCAGGCTATGTGGCATTGCAATTGATATGCTTCAGAGAATTGACTGCATCTTCAGAACTCAAGGTGAGCATCCTCAGCTTGGCAAGGCTTCAGTCAAGGAATCCAGGTAACTTGCAATCTTCATAAATGTATATTTTTGTATCTTTATTTTCAGAATGATCATGCCTTTGTTCTTGATTGTGTCAAAAGGAAATGGATAATATTCCTTTTTCACCTAATCGCCGACTTTTATCTTCTGACAGACTCGACTTAAAACTCAAGCAACATCTGCACAAATTCGGGATAAATTCCTGTTGCCAGTTGTTCTAGTCCAACCTGAAATGATTGGACGAACGACTGACATTTGACGGGGAGAATTCATAATGTGAGGACTACAGACAGAGTCTTCCCCCAGAGGAAACTGCTTCAGAAGTTCGGGTGAGTTGTCTTAGTCTTAACGATTCCGATTCGACTTGTACTAACCTTTTCCCTTGTTCTTTTCTTCTGCAGAGTTTAACTTCGCGGTTCGTGGAACAACGATTGCTCATAATACAAGTGAGAGAAGAACCTCAATCAACGTGGTGTTTGCAGAAGGCAGCTGTCTAAAGGTCGTGGCAGCAAGAGACGAGAGTTGAGACACAGGTCCATCTCGAACTGTAGCTGCATCAGAAGAAGGTAAACGCTGCGGTTGTGCATGTCAGTACGAGTATTTCGTTGACAAAACGAAGATTAAAGAATGCACCCACGACAAGAGCCAGAAACAGAACATGCAGCAACGTATATTTTATTGTTTAGAATTTTAAATAACATGTAAACTTGATCTGTGATTGATATGGAATCAATAAAATTTAAACAAATGTATACACCCAATCTTTTTATTGCACGTGCAAGAACTTGCATGTGCGTGTTGGAAAACGTCATGGTATGTTGAATTTCAGGTACATAAGGTAAGCTTAGGAAAAAACCAAACGAAAAACCGTGGCATTAAGCCAAAAAGCTTGCAAGTCAAATTGGTCGAGAAAATCAAAAAATCTAACCTGGGATACCAGGCCACCAGAAATGGTAGCAGGTATCCCCTCTCATCAGAAGTCACTCCAGCTGGTTGCGACTTACATTATCTCGATAACGGTAAGTCTGCGGACAAAAGTGTCCAGGGCAATATTTTAGATCCATCATTTAGATCATCTACACGATGGCATCCACAACAACACTCAGTTTACCGTTTTTCCTGGTGTATTTCAAAGGATAAGGATAAAACCTGAAAAACATGGACCAGGAGGGTTGTGGGGGTATGGCATAATGTCCATCGCATAGCCCATCCTCAGCCTTCCAAAATTGCTCATGGCAACTTTTTGCTAAGTCTAATGGTTTCCGAGACACACGCGAAAAATGGTCGACAAAATCCGAAAATCCAATCTGGGATACCAGGCCACCAGAAATTTCAGTAGGTATCAGACGAATTTTCAGCGGATTTTAGCATGCAATATCTCGATAATGGTAAGTCTGGCGATAAAAGTTTTAAGGCCAATGTTGGAGGTCTGAGCGTGGGCTATCCAATGGACATGATCCCCTTCCCGCCACTACCCCCCTGCCGCAGTTTTTTATGGTTGTGTGCATTTTTGTAAAATTCTTCTCGAATAACGGTAAATTTGGTATTGTTGTAAATGCTAACATGTAGTCCAGGCTTGAAGCTACAATATTGGCCTTGACCGTTTTGGCATCAGAGTCACCGTTATCGAGATATTTCATCTTGAAATCAGCTGAAATTCCTACGGATACCTACTGAAATTTCTGGTGGCCTGGTATCCCAGATCCGATTTTCGGGTTTTCTCGGCTTATTTTTCGCATATGTCTCGGAAACCATGGGGTCTAGCAAAAAGTTGCCAAGGGCAATGTTGGAGAGCTGAGGATGGGCTATGAGATGGACATGCTGCCATGCCCGCCACAACCCCCCTTGTCCTTGATGATCAGATTTTATCCTAATCATTTGAAATACACCCCGAATAACGGTGAATTGAGTGTTGTTGTTGATGTCATCATGTAGTCCAGGCTTCAAGCTACAAAACCGGCCTTGACCATTTTGTCGTCAGACTTACCGTTATCGAGATATTGCATATTGAAACCAACCATTAGGTCTTCTGATGGGAGGGGATACCTGCTACCATTTCTGATGGCCTGGTGTTTCAGCCGGATTTTCATAATTTTCACGGATTTTTTTCGATTTGTGGGGATGTGCTTCTGATCTTGATTTTTTTTGTAGGTCTCGTAAATGGTTGGGTCTAGCAAAATGTTGTCAAGGACAATGTTGGAGATTTGAAATTGGACTATTTAAAGGACTTGGGATCCTTCCCCAACCTACCCCCTTTGTCATTGTTTTTAACTGTTGGTCTGAAGCCATGCAATTTTAGGGCTTTTAGACATCGCCTAAACCCTTTTGTCAACATCAAAGCTTACCTGAATTTGAACCTAGAACGCAGAGGATCTATGATGACCTGTAAAGGAAGATTTCCCCAGTACCTGGACTCTGTGTCCAGAATCAAATACATTCTTTTTGAGTGTTTTTTTATGATTTTTATTGGTATCATTATACTATTCTATGTTCTACTTAATCTAATCTAATCTAGTACCATTTTATAAAGTGATTGAATGATAAGCAAAATTAAAACTTAACAGGAACGTGGTGACGTGAGGATGAAGTCAGATTCTGTGAAGGATGTTCTGCTTCATGTAGAAGCAGGCGGGTGTTCTGTGTTTTCTACGACGGGGTGGATCGAGCGGAGCATGCTACTTGACACAGACACGTAGTAGATTCGCCAATAGTTGATTTCTGGAGAAGATCTATCTAGGTTCTAGGTTCGCTGATGATTCCTCTCGAACTAAGACTTCGTGGCATCGTCTAGACGTCGGTCGTTGATCAGGCTCAGTATTTTGTTGCATCGAGAGGTGTTTGATATTTGACGCAGGTTAAGTACCAGATGATGGTCACAGTGGATTTCTGGAGTTGATTTCTACCTTCGCAGATGAATCCTCGCGAGCTGGACAGAGTTGATGACGAAGAATGATCGACCTGGGGAAGAGAACAAAAATCAGAATGTTCATCGTTAGTTCTTAAAATTAGATATCTTGTTTGAGCTATTTTTTGGAACTTACTTGTAGAAACATGACTTCTGTTCTGATAACCTGAATGGATTCAGGGATTTTTCCTTTCGTCTGACTAATCCCACACTCAGCAATGTCCTGCAAAGACAGAAAAGAAATGGAAAATTCAAAGAAATCATGACCAATTGAACTGCGAAAAGTTAGACTCACCTGTAGTCACCGAACCGTCTCTCTAGACATACACATCCTGGTCATCTGGCTTGTTGGCTTGTGCAGGTGTCGGTCGGTGATGATGCGAAGGTGGCTAACGATGTTGGAATTGTGAAGATGCGTTGGTTGTTGACGATGCTGGTCTTGACGATGCTGGTCTAGGGTGGACGACCTCTAGCTTTTTGCCGTCTTTCTGCAAAAAAAAAAAAAAAAAACAAAATCATTACGACATAGCTCTTGCGACTTTTGAAAAATTCCAACAGTTCAACAGTCCACCCCACAGTGCTGCGTGTTTATTTCCCACAAGACTTATAACCGAGCGCTACAAGAGTAGCTTTGAATGCACTCGATTACAACACACGAAATGGCATTGGGGGTGTGAAGGATGGGATGCAGCAGTGGCAGCAGCAGCAGCAGCATCTGGTGCATACCTCCAACGACCTAAAATATTCAATTTCCCTCTTCCGTAGTTCAGTTATGTTCTCTCTCGTTGGGTCTGGAGCTGGCTCTGGGTGTATGTGTGTTGCATTACACTTGTAATTATTTCATGAGATTTATCTTTTCGGCCAAAGTAATGCCCATCGGTGAATGCGACAAAAATTCCATTGGACATTCCTTCTACTGCTTCTCTGCAACTCTGGGCTGTGCTGGTGCTGGTTCTGGTTGCTTTTTGGCACTACATTCCCCCTGCCGGCTGACTGGCTGGGTGGTCACATAAAACTACACTATGCCTACACTATACACAGATATCCTCATCGATTCAACGTACTGTGTGTGATAACTCATCTCGGGCGGCCCACGTGTTTTTATGTGTGTGTTCCGCAAAGCGTGCTCCGCTGCCAGGTGATTCAATCCTTTCCTGTCACTCGACTCCCAGTGGAATCGCCTGTTTGTGGAAAAATGATTGGTGATAGCACACACATACAGCTTCGCCGTGGAGGCCATAAAAAAGACATGACCTTTCAGAATTTAGTCTCCGGAGGCATTCCAATTTTTACTGCATCATAAATTAGATTACCCCGAAGCCAAACATATCCCACACCACACCACAGTCTCGTCTCATCCGCTACGGCCCCAATCCGGTCGTTGGTCGCCTCTCGACAAGGATTCTTTGGGAAATGTGATGTGAAAAAAAAAATGGACTCATCAGACCAACGACCAAAAAATTAAGTAGACGCAGCACCATCACCATCACCAACAGCAGCAGCAGCCAAAGAGGTCCCGGTTACATTACGTGAACCACCCAAGTGAATGTGACATCATGGGTTGGCTGACCGGCCGGTTGCTTGCCTGCAAGAGCGAGTCTATTGGAAACCACTAAAAACACAGATACGAATGCGGATTTACCTGCATCGGGTTTTCGGTCAAGGAGCCTCCCTCGGGTGCATTAACTTAAAAGCAAACTACCCCCCAAATTGGACCCCCCATCCACCCTTTCGACGGCTCTCACATTTTATACCAGTTGCGGCTGTTTAGTTACGTAACCTGGCCTGGCCCCGGCCGAGGATGTACGAGGCGCATTCTCTCCATGTTCAGAATGGTTTTTCGCTCAAAGGGCACCGCCTGGGTGCCTCCCCTCCACTTCAAAATGCGAGACGATAACCAAGGAAAGGGCAAAAAAAGGAACAAAAAACCAAACCCAAACCCAACCGACAAATTCCTGGTATCATTCCAATATGAAATATGTTCGGATTACCATTAGACCGGGAGCTCGGGGGACTCAGCCAAAACGTGTGTGTGATGCTCGATGCTCGTGTGCGCACCCTGCGCTCGGGGCAGTCCATAATAATAAAATTCACACTTGGGTATTCGTGTGACGGCTTTATTTCGCAGTGATCATAAAACTTCCATCGGCCGGGTCTGCCGCCAGTGTGCGCCGTGTTTGTGGACTTTGGTCAACGCACTGGTCGACACCGAGTGCCAGGAAATTGACAAAAACAAACCGAACAAGGATTCCACGTCGTCGTGGTGGTGCTAAACAACAATTCAGAGAATTGCCGAAAAAAAAAAAACACAACCATCTACAATGCATACCTTGTGATGGGCTGGAATGGGCTGGACAGGAGGACGAGCGTGGAGCACTCCATCGAATCTTGATTTCATAATTTTCGTTTTTATTGCTTCGCGTCGAGCAAAAAACCTAAAACACCGTTCCCAGCCAGCTCCTAACAACAGTTTGTTTATTTCAATTTTTTCCCGTTCGTTTGTTTTGTTCTGGATTTAATTCGGAAATCGAATGATGAGTGCTGCTTCACTGCAGAACTCTAGATCTGATCAGAGCGACGGCGGGTGGAAGCAAAAAAAGGACTGCAACCACGGGGTGAAATGTTGCCGGCGCAGATGAGAATATGTTGAAGCAATTAGCCGCGAGGGACAGTGTGAAGCGCGAAAGGAACGAGAAAGAGAGGAACTAGTGATGAGATTGGATCTAACTACAAAAAATTGTTTTTTCAATTAATGGGATTAAGTTTGGGGTTGAATGGGGTTTCAATTCAGCGACGACTGCGACGGCGACGGCAAAGGCGGCAGATAATGGAAGTGATGATGGACAGGGTTGATTGATGGGTGCCGAGATGACCGAACTGGTGTTTGTTTGCTTGCTAAAGAGGAAGAAATTCTGCCTGAGATTGACAAACAGTTCACAGTTTTTCGATTTTTACAAAATGTTGCAGCATTCTGTTGAGGAAGGTGCTGTCATGGTCGCGACTAGCGCGGAGATGCCTCTTTGGTCAGTCATGTGTGTCTTCTTTATGTCGGAATGGAGTATATGAATTTGCTGTAGATCTGAAGAGCACTTATATTTCCTTATTAGGCCAGCGACCTGTAGACAATTGACGCCTGAGGTATTACTGGCTTCTATTCTCGATGGTCTCGGGGGTGGACTGCTTTGAATACGTGTTGTTTTGCATCTGCGTTCATATGGATATGCTCGGCAATGACGAGGGCATTAGAACCAATATAAGTTCTTCGATTCACGCCTGTTCAAACAGTCGAAGAAGCTTGGAACTGATGGTCGAAGGGCAGCCATGAAAGACGCAACTGGAACACACAAGAAGAACCCGATGACAAATCCAAACAGAGATGTTCGAAGCCTGCAAGTACGAAAGCTGTTCTTGAATTGTACAAACAGAAAAGAAGCGTAGAGAACCGGCTTCTGAGAAAGAAAGCGCCACAAGCATCTGCGGGAGTCGTTGACGCCTAGGCTGTTATTTAAACCTTTTATAAGAGAGTTACAATTGATTGGATTGATCGGGTTCCAGTCTTTCATACGATTGCCTTGTGAAACTGCCCAGGCTATCCTTCGTAGCAAGAGTTTGAATGTTGGGACAGGCATTCCTGTTGTTGCACATTTGTCTGGAATGTGGTCGCATGACATAAGGCGGGATTTCGTGACGAAAGCGAGGAATTTTTACGAAACGAAAATTTCCAGACCTGGTCGCATGGTGCCGACTGATCAACAGACTTCTTGCTTTGCGCTGATTGACAGGTTCATTGCGAACAGATTGTAGTTTTTAAAGAGAAGGAAATAAAAGGGAATTTTTGAGAAAAAAAACAACTTTTTTTTAGGCATACCTTGGGGGATGTTGGGTTCCTTTTTCGCTCTTTCAGATTCTTTCTCTGGTCAGGGATGGATACAGTCCTCTTGGGGATGGTGTAGGAAATAAGTCTTTCAATTTTAGTAGAGAAATGGCATCTCCAGTCTAGCCAGAGGTCATATGTCGCTATGACGCTTTTACAAAGAAAGGACATCAAGTATCAAGTCCCGATAAACAAATTCAGACGCCTGCAAATCAAATAAGTGGTCCACGTTGATCTCCGGAACCATCAGAACATTGTGTGCTATTCTCTCTGTCCATAACCTCATTAGTTGTGGAGGAAGTCCTCCCCAAAAAATGTTGTCAGACAGACAGTAGCAGGATGGCAAATTTGATGTGTTAATGGATGTTTGAGCGATCGTCCTGATTGCACACCCGTCCGCTCAACCATCCATTAACACATCAAATCAGGCTCCTCCTCCTGACTGGCGGCCGACGCATGCTAACACCATTCCAATGAATTTATTTGAAAGCCATCACATGCAGCTGCTCCCCCCACCCTTACGCCACACTCATCAATTAATTTAATTCAATTCGAAAGGAATCCTTTCGCAATTTACAGTAATTCGACGAATTTTTGGCCCGAAAACCAAAATTGAATCATAATTTAGCCCGCATCCTCCGTCCGAAGAGTCCCTCTGAGTCCTTCTGTCACTGCTGTCAGTCTGGCATGTGAATAAAATACGAAAAAACCGAACCTGTTTAAAATGAACAACAACAAAACAGAAAGAATCGTACGCCAAAACCGCGCACACTCGTTCCACGCACGCCTGTAATGGTGGCGGCATTCAATTTGAAATGCAAACCCCCGCCGACTGGCCAAGAGCAGCTGGAAAAAGTTCACAGCTCACCCCGTGTTTAGATAAAATCTGAAATTAGCTGGGTTTTGTGTAAAACACCACCACCGCTACACCGCTGACCAACCAAAAAAGCAAACAAAACCGAAAAAAGGGGGACAACACAGCTAGGAGCAACTCTCAGTCTCTCTTGGCAAAAACCTCATTAGGGCGACTCTGACTGAAACCGTTTCACAATTTGTGGGCATTTTTCACATCGTGTGTCCGTTCGGTTTTGTAAACGCGTTCCATTTCAGTGTGCGAGCGAGCGTGCGGCCAAAACAAAGTATCCGACCTGGAAAAAAAACCGACTCGAAATTAGATTCCCTGACCGCCAAACAGCAGATAAAATTGATCTGTATATTCGCTCGCTCAGGCAAGCGGGATGACGGTGGAAAACATCATCTCGCACCGCCTGGCACTCGTTTATATTTTAAACTGGGATTACCTAGCTGCCAATTTCATTAAATGAGCTTAGTGAGCTCCTAGAATGCTGCTAATGCCCCGGCTGGCCTGTCTGTCTGCTGCGCTCATCACAGGAGTCGGTAAATGGTGAATCACCAGCGGGACTTGTTAGCTTGTTAGCTGGGTGCAAATTAGAAAATTGTTTAATTCTGGACCAGTGTCCTTTTGCTGGTGGCGGTGGTGGTGATGGTGACCGAGGCTGGACGAATTAGGGGTGAACCGGTTAGAAAATCATTTCCACACTCACATGAGGACCCACGAATTTTCGAACTCACCAAGTGCTTCAGAGCGGATTATCCACACACACACAGCGCAGGAGAGAGATGAAATTTTAAATTTTCATATTTTCCAGGACTTAGTTCGTTGCGGACGTTGTGTTTAGAAAAGAGAGCGGCGACGCGACGGTGGCATCGTCGGAACGGCGGCGGCTTCAGGCTTGGCACGCCACCATGAGCCCACCACTGAGCTGTGGACGACACACGATGATGGAGTTTTGTTGTTGACCTAATTGGGCGGGTATTTCGCAGTCGGTCGGTTATGGTTATTATTAGCCAAAGGTCCTTCCGGGCATTTCATGTGTATTAAGGGAGCGAAATCGCTTAACCACTTATCGGGCGTAAACGTGGACTGAGGTTTGTCCCGCGTGGCATATACTCCGAGTATTGGGATTATGACTTTGCCCGGCAAGTTGATAAAATAAAATAAAATAAAATGAAATGAAATGAAAAAAAGCATTCGCTTCGCTCATTTGGGAGCATAGCATGCATAGTTGATTTCGCTTATCGGAGAAACGAGTTACAACTGTTTGCTGCTGCCACTGCTGCTGCTGCATGGTCTTTAGAGTTCAGGGACACGTTCGCATTGAATTTCGACTCCCAGTGGGACGGTAATTTTTGAAGGGGTGGATATTTTGTTGAAAAATAAGGTTTCGTCTCGTGATTGAGAACTGGTCTTGTCACAGGCAAGTGGGACTTGTGTTGTCGCCGAGTTTTGCTGTCCAAGGTTGGAGGCTAGATTCTAAGGAATTCCTGAGTGGGTTGGGATCGGAATTCACTTGAGTGTGGTTTGAGGGGCAGTTTGGCAGGACCGGAGGTAGATTTTGTGAGGTTTTCGGTGCATGTTGCACGTTTCTTCTGCTGCCACTCATCCCTGGATGAGATCTCTAGTGAGATGACAGAATAGTTTCAAATACGCTCCAACTCTTCATTTTCCCGCCAACGTGTCTTCCATTCGAATTTAACTCCAATAAGTTGCAAACCCCAAAGAGACCAGTAGTTAGCGTCATCACATGATTATGTCTCCTGGAAGAAAAAACAAGGCGATGAATGATATCAGCAGAAGGATACGGAGGAGATAGAGGGGATACAGTGTACTTGCTATTTAATGCATAACATACATATTCCTGGGAGTCTACACATCAAACGTCTACACAAAAAGTCTACACATCGGCTTCATCCGATTATTCAATTGCTTTCAGAGGAGGGGACCGGCTGTATTGTGTGACTCGAGAGAGCTGCCTGCAAGGTGCTCGTTTCGGTAATTTTAGATGGATTGGGAGTCTAGTATCTACTCACCACGAGACAGTGGCCACTTTAACCTATGTCTAGTCATGTCTACACGGCATATCTTTCCTATGTCTAGTCTAGTCAAGAGGGAACATCTTTTCTCCGAGAACCACGCTTCAGCTGCTCGAAAAGACTGAGCCAAACTAAACTAATTTCCAAATCAGTAGAAATCAACTTAATTCTCCCCGCACCCTTCAGCCCCAAATCCCAATCTCATCAACAATCAACACGTTAACCTTACAAACGAATGAGTTGCCACTCGCGCTCCTTGCACTAATCCCTCAGGCTCCCAATTGCTATTTCCTAATTGCTCCCCCCTTGGGGGCTGAGTTTCCTAGACAGGATACATAAAACCTCTTGTGAATAACTACAGAAGGGGCAAGCGGGAGACACAAAAAGAAAAAATCCCACCATATTTTGCCAGTCGTTTCGTAAATTGAGCAAATATTCTTCGCTTCGTTCCACTGGCACCTCCACATAATGGACACGTATTGCTATGTCAATAAAGTCGAGAATGTGCTCATAGATGGCCCTTGTCTCTCGAGTAAAAAGGAGACCCTCAATACACCATGGAACACATTTTAAATGCTTGCCCATGTGCCTTAAAAAGTAGACAAAAATTTAGTGGGTCCACCATTTCAGCACAGCAACAAAGGACGAAACTTAAATACAAAAAAAAAAGAACAGGCATGGCATGGCATGGAGTATGGACCAACTCTGAGTACAGACAGGAGTGTATCTGTTTGAAGAAACAGACAAAACAAAACAAATCTACTTTCGGCGCAAAAAAGTAGGGAGAAGAAACGAAAGACAAAACGAATATTTATTTTGCGGACCGTGAACGTGTCTTAAATATCTAAGGATACACCCTGACGGAGATGGAACGAGAACGAGAACGAGCACGGGAACGGGCATATCCTCTCGCTAAACGATGGCATTTTATCCTTGCACTGATAATTTAATCCCACCAATCCACTTCTTTTGGGAAGAAACTTTTGTCCATCCCTGCCTGCCTGCCATCTCCTTCCGAGAAGTGGAAGAACGAAGCACGCTCTTGCCAATGGCGCGCCACCACGTTATGCCACAACCAATTAGGCACTCAAGGAATCACTGAAGAAACCAAAAGTCACTCTTCACAATCCATCTTGCTTGTGCTTGTGTATTTCCATCCGCAGGCCGACGACACACAAGACGAGGAGGATTCAATGCGCTCATCAATTTATCTGTAGCACCAATGACAAGTTCGCAGCGCAGTCCCGCTCCAAGTGAAATCCTTGCTAATTAAATATTTTCTTAGGACTACACAAAAGCTTTGCTTGCTCTCGCTGTGGTTACGGAGGGAGGACGGCTGCAAGCAAGTAGCCACCAATGCGATCCTTCCCTCAACCATCCCTTAGCACCTATAATGAACCTACCACATTCGGAAAAACGTTTTCCGCAGCATGGTCTTGTACTTTTAAACCGACCACCCGGGCCACCACCCCAGCAGTGCGCCTTGGCCCGCTGCCGCACACAAAGAAAAGTAGCGCCACACAAACCGAACCGAGCCGGGATACAACGAAGGAGCAGCAGAAAGGAGAAAAAAAAAAGATTTTAATAATCCTGATAAAAGATGAAAAGCCAATGTTCGACGGGCGGGAGGACGGGATCGAGGAGGGAGCATTGGAGCCCATGGAGGGCAGGAACGGTGGCCTATCCCACAAACACCGCCGCGCCGGTATGCATCTTCAGAGGAGAGGAGCTCTTCAGTTCGGTTGCATCGTGAAAAAAGCTGCTGTCAACCGAACGTTGGTTTTGCCAACAACGAGACTTTGGGCACACGGACTGGGGACAGAAAAAAAAACGGTAAAACCCGCGCACTATGTGTGAATGCACCACCCCACGCCGCCGCCGTCGTTCGTCACCCTTCCAACGGACAGAAATTATGCTAAAAAAGCTTTTCGTCCTTTTTTTGCCTCGCGCACTCGCTCGCTCTCGGGCGATGTCCTGGCGCTGTTTCTCTCTGGCAGAGCATGGCATGGCTTGGCAGAGGCTTCCCCTTTGTTCTGTTTTGTGTTGCGAGTGTTTCTGAGGACATAGAAGGAACAGAGAACGTGAAGTGCTCAGAAGACCGGTTAAATTGAAGCTTTCCGTGTTGGCTGACTGTGCCTATTGTTCCCGCAGCTGCTGGGGTCACGCATAAAAGCGCATCACTTGCATCCATCTACGCCCACCCTTACCCAACTCCCAGCACTGTGCGAGTGTGTGTTCGTGCTCGTGTTCGAGTTCCCCTCTTCCAGGATCCAAATGCTGCTTCTGCTGCATGCCAAATACAAAAGCACTTACTGTGTGCATTATGTGTTTCGGGCGGAGGTTGAAAGGTTATATGTGTGGACTTCCAGCAAAAGGATCTCCCCTGTGTTTGTGCGCGTTCGCTTGGGGTGCATGTGTGCGGCCGTTACAATGTTGGCTGTAGTTCCCACGGAGAGTTGGGGACGGTGTGTGGATGGGGCAAAACTGCAGAAAAGTAAATGATATCTCTCACTAAGCGGTGACGCTTTTGTAAGAAGGAATAGGATTCGGATTGCTTTTGGACTTGTGCTTCGGCTTGGCTCTGGCTCTGGGTATCGGTCTGGGCCTAGGCGGGTAAGCCTACGAGGAAAGTGATTTTTTATTGCTGGTCTTAGGGTGGTTGATTTGCTAGGTAATCCGAGAGTGGTAACCGAATCCTTGTGGGGTGATGCACATACACTTACAGCCATGTGCCTATGTGCGCGAGACAGAGAGTGGAATGTGTCGGGACGAAATAATAGGGTCAGTGATCGTTGTTGATGCACACATGACGAGGAATAAATTGACTGGAAAAGCTTTTATAGACACAAGTCTGAACTTGTGAAATTCTCTAGACGGATTATTTCGCTTTAGAAATTTTTGCGAGTTAGGCTAGGTTATGGGGAAGGTTAATGGGTACCTTGTGGTACAGGTTCACTGCTGTGTGAGTGCGCGCTCTAGGGACGGTTCCTCCATGAATGCTGAGGGGGAAGTTGTGTACTTCCTGATCGGTGGTAGTTTCCAAAGTCATTCCTGAATGTGGTCAAATTCATTGATCGACAATGGAATCCGTGAATTTTCCGGTCTAAAATATAAGAAGCGTGAAATTAAACGTCAACTCAACCCGCAAATCAGATCTCAAAACTGCACATATTCACGTCCATAAATTCCCCGTTGGACATACCCTAAGACTCTCTGATTCCTCATATGGACGTACGTACGTGTCGAATGGATGTTAAGATGGTGACCCCTTTATAGTGACCAACCTCCCAACCAGCCAACCCATCACCATTGGAATTCATCGAATGATTGATTGCCTCAAATGAATGCGGGCATCTGGTGCACGCGAGATATCCTTATAAATCACTCTCACGGGATTTCCAGGTCCCTCCCGGGTCGCAGATGAAAATTTAAAGCCTTGAAAGTTCTCCCTTTTGTAAGAGCGTTTAAGTAAATAACCAGTATTCCCAGTGCTCACTTATCCCGCATTGAAGAATTCCTCAACTATTTTTCTACAGTTCAACCGCATATCTCACTAAGCAGTAAACCAACACCAGCACCACCCCTGCGCCACCACCATCAGCACCAGCAGAAGGATCCCACACCCCAAAAATGCATGAAAAGAAGGAAGAACAAATTAAAAAAGAATGCCTGAGATGAGAGATGAATTGTAGAAGAGGAAGAAGAAAATATAAAAAAAAGAATTCATTGACAAAATTCATCAAGCATCAGCAGGCGCATCAGCTTCAATCACACGTCCATTATTTGAAGAGTTACTGTCATCTCCTTTGCGTCATCTTCCTCTATCCGTCAGACCGGAGCGCCCGTTGCTCCTCCTCCCCTTCTCATCCATTATCCGTTTTCATTTTATCATTTACTTGCACAGTAATGGTCTCTTTAACATTCCCAACGATGTACGAGAGTATGCTGCACGCTGTAAAGGGTCCTCTCTAGCCTTGCCAACCACCATCGCCATTCAAACGTCCCCCCGTTTCCCCCGACATCAGGCGGGTGGTTCGTGCTGATGAACAAACCAACAAACGAACAACCTAGACAGTCAGTCAGCCCACATCCCCACAAATCCAGCCATCATCCCATCAGCCAACCGGCCCACAAGCCCACAAGCATAGCGCCCATCGCGCATTTTTCCCCTCTCGGCCGAGAAAACCCGTGTATAGCATGGCATCGCATCGCATAGCATGGCACAGCATAGCATAGCACAGCACTCTCGTCATGTATGAGGAGTATCTGTTCTAAGTTCTCTGCTATTATGCATGCAATCAAGCAAAGCTCACCCTCGGCTCACCCCGAATGGGGAGCATAACAGAAAACAAATGAAGCAAGCTTGCGCGCGTGTACAACGGTGCATTGAACACAGTTATATTAACAGCAGCAGCAGCAGAAGCAGCAGCAGAAGCACCAGCAGCAGTAGCAGCAGCAACGGACTTTCTTCTTTCTCTTGTACCGTGAATCGTCGTCCGAAACCCCCGCCCGAAAGCCCTCAGAAAGTATATGCTGCTCCGCTCCCCGTGTATTCGTTCGTTCGTTCGTTCTTCCATGGTTCACGTGCGCCGGCCGACGACATCAACGACGCACACATTCACGCCTCCGTTCACACACACACATCTCAGAATGTATCCACCGACAAGTGAGGGGCGTCTGTGTATAGAAGCTCCCCCGTCCGAATGCTTTGGAATTCCATCGATGGACTGCATCCGCGTGTGAAGTGTTAGTGCCCGTTCGTTCGCTTCATAGTGGTAGTGCGCCTTTTAAGCCAGCCAGCCAGTGTTGGTGCGGACTGTAGGCTGTATCCATTAGGCCGCATATCTGAATAGGTGAATTCCTGCACACAAGCGTATCGCTATCATCAACATCACAGTCACAGCACAGTTCGAGTTGAGTAAGTCCAAGTTGGATGGCATTCAAGTATTTCAGTTGAAACGGAACATTCGCATAGAACGGTCATGGTCTTGGAACTATCAAAACCAAAAAACTATCTATATTCTCATCTACACCACAGGAGTAGTCTAGAGTAGAGTATAGTAGAGTGCGGGCTCTTCTTCTAGCTAGTTCGTCGGCTTCTCACTGCCATGGCGATGGCTCACACAGATACAACGAGCAGTAGTTTAAAGTCATCGTCGACTGCTGGTGGAGGTGCTGCTGCTGATTCTGGTGCTGGTCTTCCTCATGCCAGAACTAGTGAGCTCATTCCTCCATCGGCATTCGGGAGGAACGTACATCGCGCTCTCGAGGCAACAAAAACCAATTTAAACCAGTGATGCAGTGGTGTTCTTTCACTTCACGAATTACGCCGGATCCTACAACAATCTCTACCATCCATCGAACAGTTTCAACTTTTAATCAGTGTCGGTGTCTCGCGGTGTCGTGGTGTCCAATCGTCATCGCACACCTCGTCGGAGTTGTCGTCGCAGTCGTAGTCGTGCTGTCGTTCGGTTGCTTGGTTGCGTACACCGACCTTAGCAGCCTTCGAAGCGTGTGTTTGCGAGCTTTTCACCGAGCAAAAAAAAAAACCCCAACAGAAAAAAATTGTAGAAAAACTGAGAAAAAAAACCAACCACTCGTGTTTGATGTCAAATGGAGAAAAGCTTTCAACAGTCGTCGTGTCTGTGTCTGGCGGCATTGCCAGCTGTTACAAACGTTAGTAGCTGCCCGAATGTATCTGGAAGCAGAAACCTTATTCGTATTCCATCCGGCGGCGGCGGCGGTGGTGTATTGTGGCGGTGCTCTCTCCCCCATCGTACGCGGGCGGTGTTGTTCTATGATGTTTGCGACTGTTTGTGGAATTGTGTGTGAATTATCTTCACTGTTTTTTCTTTTTTGCCTTTCTTTCTTGCGTGTGTGTTGCGGGCAATCGCTTAGTAATCAGTCGTCTGCTGCCACGAATCGGGTTAACAACAGTATGAGCAAAGCATCGAGCATCGACAGTGGCAGTCCACGGAGGCAGTTGAAGTTGCAGTCAGTCACTGTGCCAGAGTGTGCTAGTGGCTACTTAGTGTGAATACATTGTGTAAATTTAGAACACGATTACGAAGTACTTGCATGTGAGAGATTGTGTATCTACCGGAACATCAGTGAATTTTTGCGAACTTTGCCCTATGACTTGACAACAGTGTCCAGTACACACTTCACATGTGCATACGTGCATACGGCTGTATACCATGAACAGATATTAAATGCGGAGTTTTATTTGCGAACAAATGACGTACTGAAACCCCCACATCATAAAACAGAAAAACTGCGCAGTTAACAACCAACCATTCACCACTATCTGTGGTTCAGAAGAGGAACAATTTATAAGCTCAACTCGGAGGTGATGAGGTGCAGATGGGCGCTATCGCTCGCCTCCTGTCTCCGTTTTGAGACGTGTCTAGCAGCCATCGATAGTCCCAGCGAATAGATAGTTAGTCTATCTAATTTATGTGAGCAGATAACACATTTGCAAAGACTTAAGAAGACCGAAAATGAGTATAAATGATAAGTGCCACCCCGTTTTATTTGTGTTCGGCTGGCGTTCACGAGTGTATTGGTCTAGTCATAGTAAACGTCGTCATCTCCATCGTTGCCGTGGTCAGTCTGTGACCGTCGCAATCATCTTGTGCTTGACTGTGAGAAAAAAAAACTCCACCAGCACTCCAAACAAAAAAACCTATTCAAAGATGAACAAGAGTGTACAAAAAAAAAGTGTAAAAATAAAGATTTTCAAGTTCAAAGCAACTCACTTTGAATCTGTGATCCTTTGGCTGGCTCTTATCTTGGCCTGGAAATGTAAGTACCCACATATTCACATGATAGCATAAAACATCTTTTCGTTCCTCTTCATTTTTTTCTTCATATTCTCTTGATTCAATAGCAACGGCAGAGGCAGAGAAGCAGGCGGCAGCAGTCAGCCAGCATTCAGCTAGCAGCAACAGCAAACCAACAGTAGAATACTCTATGAAAACTCGTAAGATACATTCAATTAATTTAAGAAGCAGCACTCGAGGGATCCGGCACCTCTAAGAAAAGATCACAAAAGGCGAACGACGAGAGAGAGAAATCTCCTCATACTTGTACAGACTGTGTGCTGTTTTTTTTTTTCTTGTGCACATTTGTTCGTTAGTTGGTTCAGTTTTCAATGTGTGCCTACATTATTCTCATCTTCGTGCCTCACCTCGCCTCCACCTCAATCACACTCGCTCTCGCTGCTCTCCTCCTGCTGTACAGTGTCTTGCATTGAATTTGTATCTCAAAGAAGGAACAAAATAAAAACGAAGCAACGAAGCTGCTGGAATTGCTGCTGCTGCTGCTTGTGACTGCTTACGCTCGGCTCGTCTACCGCCCGCCGCGACTCGTCGCTCTGCCAATCTCACCCCCACCCGGCGAATATCAAAAAGAGTGGTTGTAGCTCTACCTCTGCCTATGTGTCTTGATGGTCTCAGAATTTCTATTTTCGGTTAAATTACGTCAACACATTCAACATTTCTTGCTTCCCATCATCTCACTGCAGCCATAGTGGATGAGAATATCTCCTATATGTTGAAGCAAACAGAGATGCCGCCGATCGACCACCCGCCCCCTAGTCTGTTCACCCCGCCGAGTCGAACTGTTTGATTTCCCAATTTTCAGTGTTCAAAATTTCTCAGCAGGTCCTCATTGAGTCTCGATTGGTGGCAAACAATAACGATGATGATTTCATTGGACTTGCTTTTGATTAAGCGTACGACTTAAGGATCGAGTATTTGCGCAGGGAATGATTCTTCCTCTTCTTCATCACACAAGAAGGTAATAAATTAAACACACACTCTGACTCCAACTCTGAAAGCTGTCTGTCTGGCGAAAGAAGACGGCAGTTAGTTTTCAATTCACTCACTCGCACTCGGGCGTCGTGCTCTTATCGCTCGCTTGGGCTCGCTCGGTTTATCTATCTGTCCGACATGAGATTCCTTGGAGAATGTTGATTTAAAATCTTTTTCTCTTGCTCAAATAGAGTTATCACGAATTTTGTTTGCTTCCTCTTAATTTGCAGTGCATGCAAATTGCCGGTCTAAAATGTTCGACAAACATTAGCGAATAATTCTGTTTAATTAGAACGTGGTGGAGGTGGGTGAGCTTAGAATTGGGGTTTTTCTTTGCTATCTGCACAGCCGGATTGAAGGTGGATTTTGCTTGAAAGTCTTGGATCTTTTTCTGGGTGGCGAAACGATCTAGAAACGAAAGAATGTATTAGAGTCGAAATTTTAAAATTCACTGATTTCGGCTCTTTTGTCTTGGGCAAATCAGTTTTTGGTAGTTTATGCGTTTTTTAATTGGTCGAATGCCTTGAAGTCACTTCCTCCTAAACTCTTTAAAAATAAAACCAACATTAAGACCATCTCCAACTTCGACTTCTGAAATCGTCACCTTTGTTCCTACGCTCCACAGCCCTTCACAGGCTTCCAAGAAATTCCTAGAAAGTCATACGCACTCATCTCCATTTAAATATTCATGAGTTCGACAGCAGAGAAGTGAGTACAGTACGCTCAAGATCGGCGGGGAAGTCATGCGTTACAATTTTCGGCTACGGCTCTAGAAAGTCGGCACTCTTGTAACCACGCTCTAGATGTGCGTACTTCATGGAATTAATCCACAATTCCACGAAGTTTTTGGGCTAAAGTCGAACGTGATTTGGGTGTACATTTTGGTCAAGGCGCCCATTGTGATTCTGTGTCGTCACTTCCACCTAAAAAAAACTAACCTGAAAAAGAAAACGTTTAGACGTCTGCAAATATTTGTTCTGCATCTGCTTGGAAGTGAGTTTTGGAGATAGAAATCTCGGTTACTCTATCCGTAATCTAAGCGAATGCAACTATTGAGGTAGTTAACATCATGACGATCATTGGAAAATTACGTGTGCAGCATTGAGTGTGAGCTAAGATGAGGGGTGAGTCAGTGAGTTGGTTGCAGCCAACTTGTGTTCATTTCCATTACATTGTGTGATCCCTTGACTATATATCCTCTTTTTTTTTTTATTCCAATAGAAGTCGTTTAAGCTTGCAGACATTTGAAATGAGACGCGAGTTATCCGACATTTCAACGCACCTTGTTCTGATTTCTTGGTAGTTCTGATTAGCATCAGTCTCAAAGGCATTGTGGCTATTTTTACAAGACTTCGGTTGACGCTCCTCATGAATCTGGTGTCATTTTGCCACTTCGGCAGATATTGAAAATGTAAAATCACACCTTAGGTCCACCTTAACTCAACTGCCGATCTGATGGGAGATTAGATTAGGTTGGCGTGACTAATGCTTGACAGCAGACTTAGGCAACCATATGCCATTTGTCTACATATCACTTTTTGAAACAGCACTGCCATTTTATACTAATTTCCTGGTAGTTATTTGTGAATGTAGTGATTCAATGGATGTTCTTCCACACTTAGTGACCTCGATTGAATGCAATTATTGCTGCATATTTTGGAAAAGATGTCACTTCACGACTATTTGGCTGCCTAGAAGTAGTGCAGAAAGTAAAAGTTAAGACGTTGAACTTCCTGTAACGATTATTGCTCTGACTATTGACCAAACTTTTGGCCGTCCGGTTGAGTCTTCCTCGACTTTTGCTGAAAACTAACCAGACATCTTCACTTGAAAAGCGTGTCAAACCGTATTCTGTGCTTTGGATGCCTGTAATTGTAAGAAACGTAGACAACTGGACTTACCGTTTCCATCTCCAATCCCTATGATTTGCCACACATTCAGTATGCAGCCAGTTCGCTAAAATGAACATCCTACGAGTAGAAAGTTTAGAAAAAAAAACCGCAAATCAACTCAAATCTGCACACAAGTCCGCCACACACAATAGAGCAATTAACGGACTGACGTTCTCGTCTATTAAGCAACACCATTCCTCAAGAGATAATCTAACAAAGCTCCACCTTTGTCGTTAAATGATATGATGCACGAATGAGTCGCATAGGAAGTTGCCCATAATTATGCATAATTACATGTCCCCCGTCGCAGAGTGTGGGTGTGCAGGTGACTGAAAAAAGAGGAGAGCAAAAAGCAAAGCAAAGCAAAAAAATCTTAATATAATATTTGCCTTCCCAAAAAAAAGTAAAACTCGCGCACACGGAAAACTACTTAAGCGACATGAAAATGAAAATTAAATACCAAGTTGCGTCAAGAAATTCCCCAGTGACAAACAATGCCTAAACCGATAAAGTTCCAAAACGCCAGCCCACCTCAACCGAAGTCCTTATCGAGGGAGCGATTTCTGTCTCTCTCTGGCACTCGGCAAGATTCATCAGGCACAACCAGCTGATGGCGCCAATGCACACCATTCACCTCGCATACACACAGTACACACGGTAATAAGCGCAGTCACGCTACAGTAAGTATACGCCCCGTAGCCCAGCCGGAATGCCAGCAGAATTACACCAGCACGGGGCCTGATGCAGGCAACACACAGAATTGGTGGTGGAATTAACCTACTTTTGGCACAACTGATAAGTTCGGTTTCAAAAAAAAAAAAAGAAATGTGTCATTTGTCGACAATTAAAATCACGCAGCTCATTACCAATACAACAACTCCCTCGCTGCCTCGCTTCCGACTCTGTTCTAATTCCAAATCCCAAGACATTGCTCAGTAATTGGACATTCGGGGCTTACTGCCTCGCTCTTCCGGCTCGTCGGACAGTTTTGTGAAAATTGCATTTTCGAATAAAATAATTGTTTTCGAAATCAAGACGGATATGCTGATGGATATCACTTGAATTACAAGCGGAAGCTAGAAACTAGAACAACGACGACGACGATTCCCCAGCAATTAATCTGCCAACAGGGACGGGCCACAATTGTGGGATACATGGCTACAAACCAAGGGCGGACGGGCGGGCGAGCTAGGTGCTGCGTTCTGGTTTTGGAAAGACAGGAAACGCAGCAGCGAAAGCTTACTCTGCTGCTGTGTGTGTTGTGTGTTTTTTCTATACAAACTCCATTACGACACACGACTCCACCTCCAACCAAACCCAGCAACTGCTGTGCACCTATTAACGCTGATGCGGAGCTATAAAGCAAAATGGAAAAGAGAGAGAGAGAGATCTAAATGATAATGGCGGTGCGGTGGGGACCTCCGCAAAAGTGAACTGCGGCAGATTCACAGGGTGATATAGATTTCGCTTCCGATAGCTTTAATGGACATGAATGTTGACAGAAGTGTCGGGTCCTGACTTAGTCTCCGAACTGACTCCACCTCGATTCTTCGAAAAGATCACATTACACATTTCTACTGACCTTCGATCCGACGAGATCATCGTCAAAGTGATTCATTTGCAAGCGATCATTATGCGTCACTCGACGTCAAATCACGCCTCGCTTCTGTGCTGCTTATGCGGCTGCGGGGGAAACGCCTTCTCACACACAGGTCACTCTCATGACATAATCACTTCCATCGTGACGCATAATTTGAACATTCTTCTCTCTGCGATCCCCATTAACAGCTGAAGCTGAATGAATTCACATGCGGAATGCTTGAGATTCTCGTAATAAAACCGCAAAATCCACTAAAAACCACTGGAACGCTTTGAAAATCCCCAACGAATGCTGTCATTCAAGTGGAATTTGCTTGTTTCCCATCACTCGATGTGTGGGTGGACGGATGGCGATGAGAAAACGCACCAAAGATGGATGTGGAGGAGGTGCGACTGTCACTCGATGAACTCATTCAAACTCATCCGAATCCGAAATGCAGACGATAAAGATCACATCGATCCGATCAGATCCACGTGTGCCTGCCATAGACGTATGGCCTATGAATGTCAATAAAAATCATCCAATGATTTAGTCACACACACACACGCAAGCCCCAAATCAAATTTCGGGGGTCAATCATGCAGAGACTCACTCAAGGAAGACGACTCAATCACTGGGCTCATCTGTTTCATCTAATCGGCCCCGCAATCTGGATTCTTGTGGCAAGACAACGCAAGAAGATGCTTCATTGAATGTTTAAAGTCTACATGTGTCCATACATGGTGTATGCCGATGATGTTGCCTGTCGTAAAATTCACTTTGGTGACTGTTTTCTTTTTATGACCAGAGAGCGAGCAGCAAACTGCGATTGGGGATTACATTCGTTGTTTTTTTTTTTTTTTTTGGTTACCACAAGCCAACCAGCCAGCCAGCCCTCTCCCCTCTTCTGCTCAGCAGTCAAATGAAAGTAACACATTTTTTTACGACGACTTTGACAAGAAATGGACATGAGGCGCTATGCTCTGAGCATAAATTGGCTGGCTGCGGAACTTCTTCAAAATTTTATGCGAGACATGAATAGGTGTGGCGTTAAATTTTGTGTATATCCATTGGCTTGATCCGAAAGCACTTAAGGCTGTCGTGTTTCTGTACTTTTATCGGTCGATAAATCTGTTTTATTGCCTGCCTGCCTGGCTTCGCTCTTTTTTTGCGGTAGAGGTGTCGCTGGTTTGAACAGCTGTGCCAGTTAATGCCCTGGCACACACGGTTTTTTTGTTGTTGTTCTCAAATTGTAATCTGTCCCTTCGAATCATTTCCAATTCAATGATGGTTCGTTTTGTTTTCCGGTTTCTCTGCAGGAAATTTGAATCAGGTTAGAGAGTTTCCTTGATGATTGCATGTAAACAAATGGGAAAGGGTTTCACGCTGCAGTCGTCCTGTTGGGGTTGGCAGAAAGAAAAGGGAATGTAAGTAGAAATGCAAAACACATCCTTAACACCGAACTCGCATAATCGTATATCTGCATTCACTGCAGAATAATCGCGCACAGGAATATGTGCATAAATGTCCGCCACGTTACTACTCTCCACCCAACCACACAGCACCGTACCACGACGACGACGATTTTAGTAAGCACCAATCTGTCTGCTATCGCTGCTCTAATTTCGCCCGTGCAACGAACGAAAGGACATGACTGCTTGTGAAGGGACTGGGAACGGTCTGCAAAAAAAAAGAAATGAAATTCCATAGTAATGCAAATGTTGCAAGGACAGTAGTTTAGTTTTGAAAACGACAGGGAGACGAGAAAAATTGATGACAGCGACCAGAACTTCGACATCCTCTCCTCCATTTCTCTGAATCCGACATCACAACTGTGCCATGGTGGATATGTGTGCTCTGTGTTAATTTCATTCATTATTTACGGCTTACCTCAACGATTTGAGAAACACAACCTACTACTGGTGCTGGCGCACCAAACGACATCCATCAGGCAGCAGTGTTGTTCACACGTGTACCTATGTATAGCCGCCTGTTAGTCTGTTCGCCACCACTTCGTGTATGCGGAATCACAGTTTTAATTAGCATAAGGTACACACACTATCCACTCACTCAGTCGCTCGTTCGTTCGCTCCCTCCCTTGTACGGTGTGTCAAAGTTCTAAGGACATTTTAAATTAGTTCCTCATGTGTGTACCCACCGAGGCTTACACACACATTCCCACAAAGGACACACATGTCATCAGAGGCAAGTTGATGTTGAACTCGCGCTAAAATGGAATTTAAATGCACCGCTGTATATGCGGCTGGTTTTATAAATTTTAAGGATTCGCTTAGAATTGGAATTGGCCTTTTAGACTGGATTGTTGTCGCAGTCATGGTTGATGGCGCCCAGTCACAGACCCAGCGACAGCGACATCCCTGAACTTTTGTATCGCATTGCACACATCCCAGCCCTTTCGAAAGCACTGCAAACCATTGCAATGTTGTCGTTGTCGTTGTCGTCGTCGTCCAAATGAGTTTCAAATAAATGTCGATGATGGTAATATGTATGCGATGACTTTTCTTCAGCTTTCAAGTCCTTTTGTGTTAGCCCCAGCTTGGTGTGCTGTTCCCCGAGGGGACACGCCACATTGAAAAACTTTTATCAGCAGCGCATACAGCGCCCTGTTTCCTTCGGCCGACACCAACTGGCTCTGGTTCTGGCTCGGCTATGCCACCATTACAAAATGTTCGTTCACTGGTGCAAACCTCCTCTCTCCCCCTTTTGGTCATTATTTATGAGAAGCCTGCCTGCCTTCCAGCCTGCCTTCTTGGCGCATTCAAGTAAAGTGAGCCAGAACACATATGTACATGATGAGGACGAACACTCATCGTAGGTACCTCGTACCTCTTCTCTCCGTTCTCGTTGCCTCATTCCTCGTGTGGGTTTATTTGGTTCAAGGAAGTTTCGAGTGGTGGTGGTGGTGGGCATGGTATCCAACCCCTTGTTATGCTAAATTTGATTTTTAATATTGACGAGCTCTGGGAATACTTTGCTCCCGTCCATGGGCGGGGCTGGCCTGAAACTGAATGCATTTTGCGGAGAAAATGTTGAATTAATTTGGGCACACAAATTAATTTAAAACTTGTACGTTTAGCGTCGTCGTCACATTGATGATTGGATTTGATGTGAAAATCATCTTCGAGTTAGAAAGGATTAGTCGAGAAATTAAAGTCAAGGAGTCTCCGGTTGAGATGTGAAAATAGCGTCGTTTCGATGTTTTGACTGAAGCGTATTCTTTGATTGAGAAGTTCCGATTTTCAAATCTGAAACAGTACTCACAGCGAAAGAGTGAAATTGAATTCAAGGAGTGTCTTCTCTGGATCAGTCTGTAATCTTTGATTAAATCCTTGGTGTTCAGATCTGGAGCAGCAGTGAATACGAAGAATGAGTGATTGAATTCAAGTCTCCGGCCAGTCTCTCCTGAAGCTTAATCTGGTTGAGCAGTCCTTGATCAAGCCCTTCAAAGCCTTGGTGTTCAGAGCTGGCACAGAAAACATCGTTAAAAATGGCATTATTTTAAAGTTAAAAACTTACCAACACATCATCTCAGACTCCGCACTTATCGACAAATCTACTTCAAGCTTATATGTATACAACTTCCTTGAAATGTATCCTCCTTCATGGCCTTCGTGTGCCCCTTGAGCACTCATCATCCCATCGGATAATGGCCAAACCACAGTCTCATCTTCGCAGTAATCATCAATCAATAACGCACACAGGGTTTTGCAACAAAATTTCCAAGGGTTACGAAGGAGTTTCTGTTTTCGTTGGCCAAGAACTACGGGGGAAAAAGAATTGATTAAATCCACACCGCCACAAGAGGAAAGCGGAGGGGGTTGTCAATAGAATCAAGGGAGCCATTCAGACGCCAAGTCGAAACCGAATTCGAAAGGAAGAAGGGCACAACTTGTCTAACACAACACACAACCAAGTTGAGATAATCCGGTCTGAATCCGGTACTGCTACGGAAGAGAATGTTGTTCTTGTCGTCACACACACTCTAGACGTACGCATAACCATTGAGAGGCACACATTTCACGGCAGGCATTAACATACGATTAACATATTTTGACAAATCACCGGAGGAACGATTGAGCGAGCTTTACTGGAGATGTTTAGATGCCTTTAATTGAGATGATAGCGCACCGTAATAAATGGTGTTGTATTGTCGTCTCTCTGTGTGCGATGATGGCGAATATTCAAGAGGACAGTGAGTGTGATTGAGAGTCTCCCTGTTGTGGGGATTGTTTAAGTCTGGAAATACGTAAAAGTTTTGAAAACATACTAAGGGAGTGTCAAAAGACGATGGAAAGAAGTCGACTAGACCCACCTGTAATTAGAAGAGGATCTTCTTTCTCTATATCTCATATCTAGTTCCTAGTTGGAGTGACAAGCTTGGATGGTAGCTGACTCTGGTATGGACTTGGTCCTCTCTAGCGGGCACGCCTTCTTCTGGAGTGATCATGAATGACTCCAAATCCTGTCTTTCTGATTGCAAAAGATTTAATTTACGATGGAGAAGTTTGTGTTTGCTGGCGAAGAGATCATTTTTGAATCTCTTCCGCAAGACATCCTTTTTCGAAAAACAACGCTATCTATTCATGCAGCTCAGGAGATTTGCAGCAGCTCAATCTTATTCAAATTTGTCAACTTTTCAAAGAAGATTCTGTCAAAAAGAAAAAAAAGCTCAGAATATGCATCACTTTGCTTGCTGGAGCTGAACTCGTCGTGCCACTCCTTCAGAAGTCACAGAGGGGAATGTTGATAACGGTTTCCTCTGGTTCAGAACCTTTAATATGATATTTCATATTTCGAGCAGATCTCAGCGTCTGCTTGGCATGACAAGTTTACAAGTTTTGAAGACCTTGCGTCTTCATAGCGGGAATATATTGATCAGTCGGTTACTTTGTGGTACTATACTATTTCCTTAACTCGAATCCGCTTGTCTTTTCTGCCCGACGACCAGTAGGTAGTCGTTTACAAGTAGACGACTAAGTCTAGGCCTGAACGAACACAAGCTGATTGCGAAGACGCCCCATTCTCTCGTCACTAGTCCATCTTGACATTCAAACATCTTGTTTATTGCCCCGAAACAGTCCTAAAAATAAGAGCTATCAAAAACGTCATTACGACTTCTTACAAAATCACAATTCACACAAAATAAGAACAGTACCTTTTTCCTTTCGTCCCAAAGCACTCCCATCAACTTGAGAATAATACATTTTCATTGGTTTTAATGACACTTTAGCATGAAAAGTCCTTTTCCTCACTCACTCGTGCCCGCAATCCAACCGTCTCAATTTGCAAAACTTTCTAACCTCCCTCCTGGCCCTCCTCCATCCCATGGTGACTCGCAAAATGACTCTAACTCAGTGTTGTAAGGTAACACCATTCATCTCCGGTGGCACTTTCAAACATTGTATCCCCCACTCAAAGGCCATTAAACGATGATTAAACCACTCCACACTTTTCCGCTCTTGCAATTTGTAATCACTTTTTTTCACTCTTTCACTCCTCCATCCTCCTACCCTTCATCATTCTCAGTGAGCTCATAATATTTAATCGTAAAACCTCGAGCATCCTCTAGCTATTAAATGGTTTAAATTATTTTCATGTCCGCCCCCAGGAGGAGTCCCTCTCCCCAGTCTCCAGGTCCTCCACATCCACATCTCCGTTGACGTCTCTTCCGCCGTCGTCGTTGCTCGTTCGTTCGCAAAATGCTGCTCGCTTCTCGTTTTTTTGTTTCAATCTTTTCATTATTAAAAATTTAAAAACAACAAAAACACACTCACTACTGCTATTGACTGCGCAAATTAAATCATTCATCATCAAGTTCTGTTTGTTTGTGAATTTTTCCAGATCCTGCTTCAAAAAAATGCACTTCCAGTGGCCGCAGGGGAAGGAAGTACAGGCAGAGCGAGAGAGCGAAGTACAACGGAATGCGGAATTCATTTATTTAATGTGCAACCGCCGCCGCGTACTTAACAAAGTTAACAAGCCACCGGGAGATCGAGGGACGTGCGCTGTCGTCCTGAACGAATTACACCACCACCACACGCTGCCTGCTGCCAGGGCACTGCCTGAATTGAAGAGAGGTAATAATTGTTTAATTTTATTTAAATTGTACTCACGTATCCTGTACGCATTTCAATTGCAAAAAAATGCCACCTCCCGTTTTTCAATTCAGTTACCAACCTTGCTGATTCGCTAAATACCCTTCGTCCTTAGCACGGCACGGCAGGAATTTCTGATCGTTGGGGAAGGGGTCACACCCACGCCGCCCTTTTCGGAATAATTTAACTTGCAAACAATTTCCACCGCGGCGGCGAATAACCCACGCGGCGCTGCAAGAGATAAAGCACTCTAATCACTCTGGACGGTGTATCCTGTCACCTTTTCTATTAGAATGCAAAAAAAAGCAGTTAAGAGGAGGGACAACAGAGCCCGCTTGAATGCAGAATTTAGTGGGGTTGGTAACCACAATACACAATCCCACACTCTGTGCTTCGACTCACGTCCCGCTGTGTGTGCTGCAGGTGTCCGTGAGCTAAGTATTAGTGTACTCTACGTTCCATGTATCAACTTTACTGCTACTGCTGCTGGTTTGGGCAAACGACGATGAGCCTTTATGTATATTCATCCACCCCAACCCTTCACATTACCATTTCCCCATTTCTTTTTGTATTCTTCTTCCTCTCGTGCTTTTTTTTTCTTTTTTTGTTTCTGTGGGCTTCTTCTGGTAGTCATTGTCTTGTTCTATTGCATCGTCCTTGTAGAGTTTTGAATCAAGAGCCAAGACATGCATATACGACATTTTAAAAAACAGCACGACCAGTGGCGGACAGAGAGTACTTTCACGTCCTTGCTTGCCTCACCATCACCACACTCTTGTCTTCGTCTTCTTCGTCTTCCGCGTCCTCGTCCTCGTCGTCCTCGTACTATTCTTTCGTTCTTCAGTCAGCAACCCCATCGCCCACTTCTCTTGTTCGCTTCTGCTTTCATGTCCTGTTTGCGTTGATTCTAATTACAAAGTTGGTACTTCTCCGTCGCATTTGTGCTGCATTCTACCGAGAGTCGTCCTACTACCTCCCCCGACTGCCTAGCCTTAGCCTAACTGTGGACAGTTCCCGTGTGGGCCGTAGCGGCTTCTCCTCTCACTTCCACTCGCTTGTCTTCGTCGTGTTTGCTTGTGTATGAGCGCACTCGTATTTATGTGAGTTGTGCAAGGATAATGTGCCTATTTCCTTGTTATCTCTTTTCGTATACCTTCACCTTACAATTGCCACTAGAGCAACGGCTCGGAGGAGAAAAAGAAGAGAAAAAAAAAACACCAGCAAATACACGTAAATATTGTTTACAGTTGGCATTAATTTTAAATTTGTTTTCCTTCGATCGGTGCAAGCGGCGAGGATGAGGCAGGTCGAGCAGCGAATGCGAATGAGAAGGATGAACGTTGAACACACACGAGGTGCATTTCATATGTGACTAATAAAAAGATTTCACGTCAAACGTGAGTCTTTAGGAGAAGAGTAGGTAAAAAAAAAATGACATCAAGCCAAGCAAGGACGCACGCACGGCAGGGATGCCTCTGAACCGAAGGTGACTTAAGCTGTCACGTTGTCTCTTCGAAATGCCTGGGTTATCCCCTTTCCTTGAGTCGATATGCGAATGAAAGACTTAAATGTTCTCGAACAAACGTGATCTGATTGCAAACAAAAACAATCAATTTGCACACAATTTGCAAACTAAGAGCAGCCCTCTGTCTGACACCGAAATGACACCGACACAATCGTGGCATAAATCAAATGCTCCCCTTCAAACGCATTACAATAAAACTTCCAAAGCGCCGATTGACATGTTTGCAAATGTTCACGCTAAGCGCACACTGACGACACACAACAAGGAACAACGATCCTCTGTGTGTCGTGTCATGCTTTACATGAATTCCGACAACTCCCACTCATAATCATTTGGCCATTCATCCTGTCATTTCGGTGGCAAACACAACCGACGCGCCACCTCCTCCTCCAATCTGCAATGAACTGACTAAATATAATTGACGACTTGCATGCTATAAATTATGTACATTCATCGGTTTCGATGCCCCGCCCCGGGAACCGTACACGGGATCGTTTGTCCTCTGCACCCTGAAGTGCATTTTCAAGCGTGCATTGATATAATTTAACTTTTTCGCTATCTCCGCGTCCAGTTTGAGCGGTGCTAAGTTTGAGTTTTTGGCCAAGAGTTTCCTGCCAGGCAATCTCCTTGCGATGCCAAATCGAATCAGTGACAAAGGCAAACTTTAACTCCAAACTCCAGCAGCACCCCCGCCTCGCCTCGCAGTCATGCGATTGAACAATGAACACATTTTATTAAATGAATAATTGCACGGCATTGTGCAGTGCACTGGTGGTCCTTTTGAATTCATTGTATGCATGTCGTCCTAAGTTACGGTGGGCTAGGGGATGGAGCGAAAAAAAATTCCACTGGTCCTTGTAAATTCCAATGCACACAACGCTCCAGGTGGCTTATTGTGTTGTAATCTTCAATTTCGAGTGCAGTGTACACCCATCGTGGACATGCTTGAATTTATTCGCTTTTTCCGAGGGACATTCGCTGTGCTATGAGCTCTCCTGCACCTGCATTCGTGTGTGTGTCTGTATGTATGCCCAGCAAAGTAAATAAGCTAGCAGTCTATAAGTTCTGCTGAGTCCTGCACCCGGATGGATGAAGAGGGAGAGATGACAGCTTAAAGTTTTCAAGGAAATAAACTGAAAATTCTCTCGTCGTCGTCTCCTTTCAAAGTAAGTTCTGTGAAGGAGGAGCGAGCCTTTGAGGGCGAGTTTGAAAGGATCGTTGGGCTGCTATACAAACTAATTCTTTGAATTGTCTTCGGGCTTCATGTTTTATAGTGTCTACAAAGTGGTTAAGGCTGGCACTGGAAGAAAAAAAAATCAAATAAACGTCGCAGAAATAGTAAAGCGGGATGAATTGAAACCAATTAAGCTGTGAAGTTGAATGACGGATTGACGAGAGGAATGGAGAACCTTATGAGTGCGGGATTCTCAAAGATACCTGCACCCACAACGTTCAAATGAGGACCTAATTGAGTTTGCACCTCACTCTGTCGAAGCATCCACTCCATTGGCAATTCCTCACAAATTCATACCAATCGAATTTCAACTACAACCCCTTCAAATCTAAATCAATCGATTTCCTCGCCCAATATCCTATCAAGAATACCACAGAAAAAACCTACACCTGTTCTCTTTAGTCGACTTTGTGTCGATCCACCCGCCCCCCGCTTCTGTGTATCCATATCAAGTTCTGATAATTGCTTCTCGGGAATTCTTCCATTAAGACCATTAACCATTAACCATGGAGAACCGGAACCGAGCCAAAAAAAAGCGGACTTCGACTTTCCATTCAACACACACACACACATGGTGAGACGACTATGTTGATAACCAGAAATACGATCGCCAAAGCATAACAAATCTTCGACAAAAGAACCTAAATCGTGCAATCCAACACGCGACTATGTACACAAGATCCAATTCTCCACCCTCTTCAATCACGGGGCTGGTGGTTGGGAATTGATGAAGGGGGTGCCTGGTGGGGCCAGCAGCTATAGAGGGAACTTTCAATAAATCTAATAAGTGTCTCAAATCTCAATCCGAGCACCACCCGGAGGCAACCGGTCAGGCAATGGCGGCCAAACAACAAAAACCAATAAAATCGTTCGAGAATTTAAAACTAAAACATCGCCAGAAAGCTGAATAAATACCAACACCACCACCACAACTACCATCCATTCGAGAGAGCTCATGCCATGACATCAGTCCGAAAGAAACGGATGGCAATGGTGGATGGGGAATGGGAACGGGAAGCACGGCTGATAGTGATAAAGTCGATGACTTCAGATTGGTGGAATTCGGCGAAAAGTTGCGTCATTCACATGTCTGCCGCCGTTGCCGCACACCCCGGCCGTAATACACTCACGCACCCACACAGCCAACAAACACTCAAAATTGGATATTGGATACTTTTGGTTCCATGGTAGCCGCCTGCTGCCCGTTGCGCTCATCATCGCACTCTGTGCAAAAAAGTGCAAAAAATTCGGATTCATTTGGTTTTCCGGATTTTTCTCCCCCTACGTCCACGCTGGACTGCATCCTCCGAGTATTCGGCTATCGTGCATGCATGCAATTGAGTTATTACAGGGCGAGGACCGATGTGAAACACATCACTTCCTGCCCGGAGTTCCCACAAGGGGGAGAGACGACAACGAGGACGACTTTCAAAGGACGGGACGGAAAAGAATCCGAAATAACCAACCGTCGTCGTCGTCCGTCGTCGTAAGAGAGAATAGAAACAGAAGCAGGAACAAAAGCACAAAACAGGAGCTGAATTCGCCCGCTCGCCTGCCTTCAAACAGGACACAACTCAATAGAAGAGGAGAATGAAGCAATTAATCTAAAAGTCCCAAAAAGTCTCTCCGTGCTGCCGCCACCACCACCATATCCTCAACCCATAACTTATGTGTGTGCTGGCAGTGGGAGTCGTGCTCTTTTTGTGTTGCGCTGTGCTTCTGGTCCTTCTTACTGACGACGGGTTACTACTCGTCCTTTGTTATCGGGCTCTTCTGTTGGTGGTATCTCCTGCAATTGACATATGCTTTCAGATTTCAGATTTCAGCCTTCGCATACATATGTCCGAGCAATTTCGCACGATATGACATGGGGATTAATGGGCTTGTGGCGCAGACCAGAGACCGGGTGCTGCTGTTGTTTACCAGGATATGAATAATGCATAATATCACTCATAAATGCCGGCCTGAGAAAAGAAGAAAGGAGATGATTAAATTGGAATCAGTTCATTAAGTATAATTTCCTCACGTTTTCAATGGGAGCGGGTGCGCGCGCCGCTGGTGCGTGCTGCTCTCAACTGCTTGACTGGGTTGACTCCTCTCGTTGTCCTGCCGCAGATGCATTCATCCGAATGAATCGTAATTGAAAGATTTAACTGCGGCTACTCCGATTAATCAGAGGGTTGCCTGCTATCCTGCTGGATGATCCCCTTTTTTTTCCTGTTTGTTTGGCCGCCTGTCCTGAGATGAGGGAAATAAAAATTAATGAAGGTGGTTGGTGGCTTGGTTGGTCGTTCACCGGCCGGACGGGACGAATTAAATGAATTATTTTGTCCCCTGTTTCTCAGTTATGATGCCGGTGCTCAGGTGCTCGGTGCGCTGGAATTAATTTCTCCTCTTCGCCAGAGAACATCCGGGCTTTTTAATGACCGGAGATGGCCCTAAGCAATGTGACCCGGTTAAAGCTGAGATCCTCTGACATCTGCTTCTCCTCTTCGGTCTCCCCGTCTCCCATTCAGTCATGTTTCATCGGATGGGCGAGGGCGTCTCGTGTGTGAATTCCTTCCGAATCTACATAAATTTCGTGTCATTTTATTCATGACACACTTTCTTCTATCCCTTTGACGACGGGCTGCTTCCAAAATTTCAATTTCAACGACCATTAATCTTACATCTTCTCAGTTGTCTCCTCGACGTCGTCATATGACAACTTTTGAGGTAGATAAATGGTGTCCCACTAGGTGGTGTACACAATATTAATTCAGCGATAAAGGGAGCAGGAGAAAAACTACGAAATTTCCTTGTCCGCGGTGAGTGACAAACAAAGATTCCAAGTGATAAATGATCCCTGCTGGGGAATGCCACGACAAACTATGTGTCAACAGTCACTTTAAATTGATGCCTACACTCGCCCTGTCCAACTGACTGGACTTCCACCACTCGCGGAGAGACCTTCGTTCTGGCCATCCCCATTTAGTGGCTCGACTTCGAACTGGTTATCCGTCTTATAATTCAATTATAAGCCAGCTGAGACGCAGTTAGCAATTAGTTTTGGCCGTGCCGTGCTGCCGCTTGCTGATCCAGTTTGCTCTGCTTGCGCCACTCACATCCGTCACACTGGGCATCCGTCTCCACTCTCAAACCGGAAAGGTAAGGTGATCAGCTGATGAGGTGATGTGATTGTGCGGTGATCTTACATAATCATCATAGCGTTCTCGCCGTGGCGGTGGCCTTTGCCCGGATGCAGAAACCACTCTAATCAAGTGTGTGTGTGCGCGCTGTGCCTGCCCACTCATCTCTGAAGCGACACGTGATGACGGCGATAGAATTCTTTCAGGTCTGCGTCATTGGGCTGTTTCCGTACGTACTCGTACGCACATGACGTCAGCCGCACATCGACGAATCACATCCCATCCTCCGGGGGAGAACTTGGACTTTTGTTGGCTTTTTGCACTTTCCGATTCGTTTTTGTTTCTTTTAACGGGGGCTGTGTATGTGTTGAAAGTGGAAAGCCAAGTGTCACCTTTGTACTCTAGCTGCCTCTCTCTCTCTCTCTGTGTCGCTCATCCTTTGACTGAAGAACAAAGCCGAATGGGCCAGGACTTGGATGTATCCAGTACCCACTTGTAGTCATAAGTATCGCTATTCATGCACACGTCGCTGCAAAGGGAATGCAAAATGCGTCTCTGGGTCAATTACTCTCCTCTGAACGATGGCGAGGCTAGAGCTCTGGCAAACGATGAGGATTCGCAATCATAACCGAGCACAGAGCCATGAATAACGCTATGCGTTGCCAGCTGCATTAAACATTCATTCCAGCAGCAGCGGCAGTTTACTCATCACCCACTCCTCTCGCTTTCCTCTCTCGCTCAGGTGGTGGTGGGGTGTGAAAACTCGTTCAATATTAAAAAGCCAAGCAGTCATAACACGTTCCAAAGCTGAAGTTGAAGCCCTCCCCGTATGAAGACTGAGCACATTACGAGAATACGAGGCACGCGCTGAATTGAAGAGTCAAAGAGTCAGAGGAGGAATGAGAGGAAATGGACAAAACACAATCCATCCAACAAACATTTCACATCATACATGCACAATCAGCTCCCCATTCTCTCGGTCCGCAGAACAGAAGCGGCATCGGCACCACCTTCGCCACTCGTTCTGAAGCAGAAGCAGAACCAGAAGCTTTGTAAGGCAAACTAATAAAAGAGCACAACGCACACACATAAAACTTTATGCACTGTGCTTTCGTTTAATAGCTAATCACAGGCCGACTGGACGCCTCGCCCGTTCGCCCGATGGCCGGATGGAAGTTGAAGTGCTCGTGCAGGCTCTGATTCTGATTCTGGTACAAGTGTTGCGGTGCGATGGCGTTTCCTCTGTGTGTCTTCTCCAGAGTAGGCGGCGGCGGCATGAATGGGGCTTTAATAGTTTCTGAGAAACTCATTAATTGGGATTACAGTGAGAACGTGATAACGTGTGGCAAGCAATCGCTTCTCCCATGAATTGAAGGTGTTTCAGATGATTTAATTGGCATCAAAGAGTGAAGAGGTTTTGGGGCAGTCATCTCTGCGTGAACTCATGGCAGACGTGTCGAGTGTCATGCAGATCACTTTTTTATGAGCCGCTCGCGCGTGTTTCTGTCTGCATGCCGGTTTTTCCTTTTTTGGCGACATAAAGTACCTACTCGCCGTACTGCGGGACAACTGTCACCAATGTCAGGGGATTATGAAAGAAGTTTTTATCTCTTGCGCAAGATACTATCTGTTGCCACTTGACGACAATGACTTGCGGGTCAATATACACAAACAGACGCAACAGCACACGACGCACACAGCAAGGTAGTGTATGTTCAGCGGTCACGGGGTGTTATCGGGCGGGGATAAACGCATGAGTCAAGTGAAGCCACACAAGTTTGAGTTGGTTAGCGTTCATATGTGAGGCAGTTTGGACCACCAATGGAGTGTGTGCACGTAAGCAATTAGACCAGAATTAGGCGGAACTCGATTGGCAAGACCACTCTCGGGTACTGCGGGGGGGAACTCAGAGAACTGATCTGGATGGTTGACTGTTTGGAATGCAAGTTGATGGGAATGTGAATTCAATCCTAGATCGTACGATCTTTGCGTCGTCGTTTTAAATCAACAATGAATTGGACGCACTGTGAGTCTAGACCGGCGCCTGCGGATCCACCGCATAGCCCATTTAAAGCATCTACAAATTGCCTTCAACTCGAATTGTCTTCGAATCCAATGTTTGCACTGAAAGTGTCTGGAGTAGAAGATTCAACCAGCGATGTGCGTGGAGCCAGGCGAATCCAACGGCAAAGGTGATTGAGCTATGTAGAGCTCTTGACTCCATCCCGAAATGTCTTCGAATCCAACGTATGCTTCCTCAACACCTTCAGCTCGTGATAAGCCTTGACTTAATCCACAAACCCTTCTGTGGGTGCAATTGCACAGGTTGTTGAATTGCCTCCTTCGATTTCATTCCCAGGATCACAATCTTCCAGATCCCTCCTACAGAACACTTCACACAACAGCCCATTAAAACACTGAAAGAACAAGGAAGAAAATAACAAAATACATTTCTATCACTCTGGCTGCTGTCCATACAAGATTCAGTATGGCCACACAGAACTGGAGTGCTCTTTGGCTCGTTGCTGTGGCTGAACCAGTTAAGGAAAAGAACGCACACATGAAAAATTTGCGAAACAAAATGCACACAACCCGAGAATGAATTCAATCTATATCACCTTTGCCTCCTCGGGACTTAAATAATTGAAATCCATTCCATTCTCACATTCAATTTCAAACATAACCCCCAAACTTGTCGTCCGGCTCAATGATCAAAATTTAGAGCTCCTTTGAGATCATTCAACATTTAAATCTCTCCGAACACGCCCACACCCTTAGACTGATACGGATTTTCTTCTTTCCAGACACGGATGATGACGATGATGACACACGCAACACACACCAGCAACCACAACCAGACGGAGACGGAGACGGAGACAGAAGGTATACATATCACAGCATCACAGTGAAATCCCATAATTATTCAATTAATTTTCTTACAAAACATTAGCTCACATAATTGAATAATTGAGAGGATACAAATTACTCAGTGGCCTAATGCTAGAGGGGTCTGTGTGTGCATCCTTCCGTCCTTTGACATTACCGACATTTACACAATTAAACGGTACAATGGTGCAATGCTCTCGCAATCATCGAACGGATGGACACATTTATCTTCGAGTATCCCCACATGCAAATGCTGTATCTGACGCGAGGGGTTGAACTTCACAACCCACTTGGGAATGGCCTCTCTCTGAATTACGCATTTGTAAGTTTATTATAGACCTATAGACCTAGTGTGTTCGACAGGAGACGGCAATGGTAGACTGTGTGGCACCAGCAGCCATGGGATGCCAGCCAGCACTCTGGATAGGTGTTCAATTGAATTATCGCCCGGACATGCTCTTCGAGGATTCGGTATGAATTTATGCGGTCAACCGATGTTCTGATATCGAAATGAAATGTACATCTCTTGATGGTGAGGGCCAAAGGACCGCCAGGGAGAGATCTAGATCAAGTGCAGTTCATTGGAAAACTCAATTTTCTCCATCTCTGTTTCCTCGCCAGCCGGAAGACCTTTTATCCTCACACAAAATATTTAATTGAAAATAATTCCCAACTTCGCTTGGCAATTGGCAAACGATGGGCAACTTTTTAATCGCCTCTCGATGAATGTCTGCAGAGCAAACAGAGGCAAAAAGAGAGAAGAAAAAAATTTATCGAAACAAAGTCCTAATAGGATAATCGATACACAACTTCGAGTCCAATTAAGAGCGAATAGTTGCCTCAGTCGACACGTGACGAGATAACTTTGAAAAGTTTTTTTCGCTTTCCACAGCACCAACAACGAAGATGGCTAAAAGAAATCAATTGAAATCAAAGTTACACACACAAGATGAGATGCCTGAGCATCTCGACCCGGCGTTGCGTTACGTTGCTTCGACAGAAAACATTCTAGGCAAACTGTGAACATGAATATTTAACGATTGTTTACTGAAGTATACTCTAACCGGCCGCCCGCCAGCCGTTGCGCCTCTCAGCAACTAGTTTCTGGGTAAATTACCCGGCCATGAGAGATGCTGAGGCTTACTTCAGAAATATAAGGATACTTTTGAGAAATACCCCAGTATCACCACCACCACCACGGCGAAGACGAAGTGAAATATTTAGTTAAACCGTTTGTGTGGGCGGCTCTGCTCCGGTGGATGGATGTGGCGTTAAAGGACCAAGTTTTTAGATCAGTGGCTGATGCTGCTACTGCTCCTAGTTACTTTGTGCGCTCTTTGTGTATGTGTGGTGGGAATGGCGTGACGCGTGAGTTGTTTACTTTGCGGCAAGAGGCGTCGACAATAATGGCTTTCGAAGGCGGATGAAACTACTCTTAATTATCTCAAAGTTGATCCAGTTTTGATACATTCGCCAGTCGATTTGTAAAGAACACGTCTTCAAAGTTTTCGAGAGATTGCTTTTAAGTTTGCGTATGCACTGGAGGTGGTGTGGCAATCTCTTTGTTTGTTCAAGACAATGTCGAGGGGAGGAGGTTACGCCTTACAAGGCTCACGGAGATCTGCAATCTAAATTGAAGGACGTGCACTAGGTGTTGGCTGGGCATGTAATGTAATAACTCTAGTCCGTCGAGCCTCACATCGCAGCTTAGAACTCAATCCTGGATCTCCAATGCTTGTTCGTCAACCTTTTTGTATATAAAAAGTTTCATTGGAAAGAGGTTACGGCGAACAAAGTCCACGGCTTTGGCCATGTCCAGTCAACGTGATTCCACTTGGACCAAGGACGGTCCACTTCAAAGTTCAATTCTCCCCCAAACGAATACATTATTAAGTGACGTCTTTCTACTGTCCTACCCCTCCCGTGGCCATTGTTTCATAGTCCCATCGGAAACCCTTTTAGCCATTCCTCGCTCTTTATCCGACTACCAGACTCCATGTCTCCATCTTCGCACACAAGCATGACAAAGCAATAACGTCGAATACTCGTATTTTCATTAATCCTTCGATGATTTGTTTCCTGCTGCTCGCCGTTGTCGCCTCACACTCTCATGCTAAAATTAAATTCGAACTTTTAATGATTCCCGTTATAGAATTGAAAATAAAATGACAGAAGTTACAAGTCAAAGACAGGAGCCCAGTGAATCTCTCTCTCTGCATGTTCAGTTCCACATTGCAGTCTTCTCGCCAGAAGAAAACAAACAAATTGTCAGGCCGGATGTAAGCTCCATTCAATATCCGCTGCCTTTTACTACCAACCTACCATCAACTTTGTCCTCTACCTCCTCCCAATCGCCGGGTCTATTGAAAATCCGGGCAAAAGTTGAAAATACAATTTTCGAATTTGCAAAGGAACGGACGAAAGCTTTTAGTTTGCCGCCCCTAGAAACCCCGCAGCAGCACCATTCGAGCACCAAATCGCCTTCCTATTGTCGTCACAGGAACTGCTCGGTGCTCGGTCGTCGTTTCATGAAATCCAAATCCGTCTGAGAATGACGGTCGCAGCGACTATCTGCCCCCACCGAAAATATAAATTGATTGGCCACTTGTCCCCAAAGGCTGCGGGGAAAAGGCCAGAGAGCAGAGAAGACATTCTCCATATCGTCACAATGAATAATGCGCCAGAACGGTCACATAAATCAGGGTTTCCTCTTGAAGGGCACTCGACGAGGAAACTTCCGTGCCTTGTCGGGTGTAGAGGAAGGAAGAAAAAAATAGAAAAAAAACTTAATATTTTCTCCCCAATTGACGTGTAGGGTGTTAATTTCTGAACTTTTCAAGTGGAACCTCTGTCTCGGCAGAAGTTTGTTCTGCTCGCTCTCAAATTGTGCACGGCTTGCAGTGCAAACATTGCTGCTGCCGTCGGCACGGCACAGCACATACTAAACTAAAGGCAATGCGCTGGATGGTTTCTTCCAACGACGTCAAACGTGACAACAAAAGTTCTCTCACTTGGGGATATCAAGGATATATCACTGCGCCTCAATCGACGCGCCGTATTTGCACTGGTTTCGACAGCAGCCGACTCTGCAGGTTAAGGAGGAAGTTTTTGACTTTTAAATTGAAACATTGCCTTTGATTCCCATTGACATGACATGGATATGCGATTGGGATTGCGAAGCTGACGATAACGTGCTCTGCAACGATGAGGGAATGCAATCATCAATTGGCTTGGCTGTGTGTCTGTGCGTGCTTCCAAGAAGCGAGGCTTTTCTTTGATTTGTGAATATTTGCACACATTTCCAGTTTATGGCTGTGTGTCGTGGCGTGTCATTGTCGTTAGCAGCAAACAGACGCCACCAGCAGCAGCAGCCGCAGCTAGTGATTGTGTGTGTGTGTTTGTGCCGCACCACAGGGTCGTGCCTTATCAGCGAACGTACATATAATCATGCACTGAATCGTGAGAAGTATTTTTAGACCACAATTGCGATAGCGCTATCGAAGGTGACTTGACATTGTACCCACAGCGAAAAAAACAGCACACACACAAAAAATAGAAACGATCCAAAAGCAAGCACACAAAGTTTAGACAAACTACATTTGTTGCAAGTTGTGCATAATAATGGTGATAGCGCCAGGGGACAGACGACGATCCGAACGAGGGTGCCCATGCCCATGCTGGGACGGTAGTGGCCGGCGGCGGGCGGAGATATGCAAAGTTCATGTGTCAAGTGATGTTGTTTTCGGTCGTTCGATGGTGGAGAAGAGAAGCGGGGATGTGCTTGCTTCTCAATTTCACTTCCATCTATTACCGTCCCATCCCCGACACACTTTGTGGACGCTTCTGGCGTGTGTTCTGGAAGCTTTGTTGTTTCGCCCTAATGGGAAAACTTGTTTTGCCTTCCTCTCGATGGGAGGAAAGTTTGTCACACGCACTCTGCTCTGGGACATGGTGGTCTCGTCTCGTCTCATGTGTGTGGGTGTGTCTTTGAATCGGTGATAATCTGGAAATTTATTAGAGGGTTTTAGATTTTAATATAGACAGAAGTGTGTACGCGTTACAATCGACCTTCCGACCCCAAGGAAGAGACCCGATTGTGGGCTGCCTGGGGGGCAAGTTAAGGCAAGTTTAGACAAGTGACTAATGTAAGATGAGTAGTGTGTGTGGTGAACATTTGACGCTTGAGTGGTCGGAGGGTAAACTTGCTAAGTTATTAAAGAGTTTATCTTGTCGGTATGAAATGGTTCCGAATGGCCAAGCCTTCACCCAGTTGTTGGGGTGTGCAGTCATGACATGGGCTGTAGGGGTTTATTGATATTTTGGGGAGGCCAGTGATTGGGTTTGATTGAAAATGAGTTTTGTTTGTGTCTCATGGCCTGTTAGCTGGAACAATGAATTTCCACATTATTGACGTAAATGCTATGCAGAGGGTGTGGCTTTCGTCCTGATGGGAGGGGGGAGGTTTGGTTTGGTTTGGGGGAGATGGTGTGAAGTTTGCCATGAGGGTAGTCATTTTTATTCTTTATTTCTCATGCAGCCCTTGACTGAGAGGTCAATCGTTTGTTATTTTCTAAAAAGACTGTGTGGAGAAAATGTTAAAAAAAATCTTGATTTTGCCAAGACCTGCCTCAAGTGATCAAATAATCACTGATGGGAACCTGTTGAACTGAAAAAGCCCTTTAATGCTGTAAGGTACTGTGCTCCCTTGCTTCGCGCTGTGTAAGTTGTGAACAACTTGGAGAGAAGTTACCGCGAAGGTATCTCTACACCTAGTAATACATACACCCAGACCCTAAGTAAAGAAAAGAAAAAAAGAAAGTCAACAAGTGTCAGAAGTTAGAGAGCCAGGACAAAATGAAAAACTTCAGCCTTTAAACCCCTAATTTCCAACTCAAATTAACTGAGCTCATTCACTTCGCGCTTCCTGCAAATTCTCAACTCTATCTCAACAGCCCGACAGACACTTCAAAGTTTCACAATTTGGCCTCTCCAATGTCCTACAGTCTCACGTCTTAAATGCACCCCTCATTTTGACGGACTTACGCCAATCTAAACGAGTACTTCTTCAGCAAACTTAGGTGCTAACTAAACAAAGAGCGAGGGAGGCGAAAAATGAATTCCAAATGCATCTCGCACTCGCCTTCCATCGTACTCATTTGGAATTGCAAGCAGAATCAACTTTGGTGGCGCAGCTCTTCTTCTGATTGTTCCCGTGGTTTAGAGAGGAGTCAAACAAGGTGCTTTGCATTTTTTTCTCTTGCTTTATGGTAATTCCATCCCCTTTCGTGTCTTTTCAGCTCTCATGACAGCGTGAACTAGAAAAGAGTGGAGTGTTAGAGCTAATTATTATAATTTACATTTGCACAGGGAAGAAGTCGGCGTCATGCGATATGCTTGGAGTACATGCGATCCTCTTGTGAAGGCGGTCGTACATGCGATTGCGGGGAACTACGTGTAATTGGGCATGTGGAAGAGTTCTAATTAAAATAATAGACAGAATTAGCACTTGTTCATCATAGAGAGGGTGTTTGGAATGTTCCTCAAAAATGTGGGAAATCTATAAATGCTGTGTAATTGGTTCTATTTTGTCTGTCTTCCTTGTCAGACTGTGCCCCAGACAGTAAGCAATTCGCACAGACTATGATACGAAGTGTTCTGATGGAATTGTCCATCATATAGGCGATTGAGAAAGAAAGAAAGTTTATAGGCGATTGAGAAAGTGTTTGAACATGTTCTTTATCCCTTGGTTTGCAATCCTCATTATTTTCACACGATCACGATGTCTACACACTAACGTCTTGCCTGCAAAAGTTCCGACTGAAAAATGTGGCTCTTTCAAGGTTATAGGCATCAATCCAATTCAACTCGCCAAATCCATCACCACTCGCCATAGCCCCTCTTCAACTTTAAAGCTCAAACAGAATCTGATTTGAATTTCAATCCTTTTATCATCTCACACCTCTTGTCAAAATGTTCGCTAAATGCTGCCATCACGTGCCACCACCACAGTTCCTCCTTCTCCTCCTCTCCACCCCGTCATCAACTCACATTTAATTGAAATCCAACTATCAGTGCGCATTCACAGGCCTCCTCCAGCCACATTTATCTTTTTATATTTACACCTCTCTGCATCTGTTCAATCGGAATTTGAAATTTATTTTCCCAATTCGCAAACGTCCGCCCCAGCCCATCATCCCCCGCCATCTAACGTTCAAACCACGGCACATCTGTGGTTGTTGTATCCTTTTACCCGCAGCTATGGAATTTTTTAATCCCGTGTAGCGTATTTGTAATCAGTCATGCAAAATACCCACAACATTCCTGGCAGGCGTTCTTCAAATAACAAAAATGTTTGTCTAGTCTCCCTGACCTACCGTTTGCGTCCGTCTCTCTCTCTCTCTCTCTCTCTCTCTCTTTCTCTCGTTGTCTAAAACAACCAAACCCACAGGCAGCTTAGCTTACCCGCAATCGGTGGATGTGACTGGACGGCCGGAGATGGGGTGGCACAAATGGACCAAAGCAGGCAAGCGGCAGACAGACCAGTGAACATATGTCATGACGAGGATTCACAAATGAACCAGAAAGAAGCGCACAATATAAAGCAAAATGGTCATGCATTGGAATTTAAATCGGGACATCCCATCATAAGCTCTTTTCGGGCGGAAATACACGTATAGTCGGGTTTTGTCGGAGTCAAATGCGGCATTAGGATGAGAATTCCTTTCTTTTTTGACGAGGGGAATGACAACATATTTGTGGGCAGCGTCCCCGGTCAATGGAGACGTTTCTTTTGAAAATTGTTAGCTCATTTGCCCTAGCAGACTGGACCTCCTTGACTTATGGATGAGTTGGTCTTTGGAAAAAAAGAAGGGACGAACATCGACATCAATTGTGAGGACTTAGTGGATTATCCTCAATCAATGGTCAGACAATCGTGACTTAAACAGAATTTAAAGAAGAACTTGAATGAGTCGGCGAGTCATAAGCCCCACGTCAGAGTAGAAAAGACTTTGTCACGCCAGCCCGAGCAAAGAAAAAGGAAGAAACTTCTTTGTGGAGCTAGATATGCTTGAACTGTACTACCCAGTACACAAATTCAGAGCCTCCTTGGCAACCACCTAGCCAGTGACACTACACACTCAGGGCATCCATGCCAGTCACGGCAAACACTCAAGGCCTCCATGCCATCCACCTAGGCTGTGACGACACACACACAGAGCCTCCTTACCAACCACCTACCACATCATACCCACCTAACCTCCAGACTCCATCGATTTTCGTTCCCAGACAAGACACACATTCCTTCTCAATTAACCCTACTTTATGACGTACTTCTTCTAATTCAAAGTGTTTCTTTCATTTCAGATCCGATTAACGACAACTCGAGGTAGCATCTCCTCCCGTCAGCCCAACCTCACGATTCATGAAATACACTCAGACACTGCAATGTATGCGAAGTTAACCTACAAGACACACAGCCAAAACGTCTGCAATCATTAGAGTGAAAATCAAATCATCTCAAACAGACACACCTTCCCAGGCAACATTAACAGCTGCAGGCGATGCAGAAGCTACCTTACCTCCCCCCTCTCCATCGCCTTTAAAGCGACAGAATAGTCAAGTCAGACCGACCGACCGAGCGACCAACCAACGAACTTAATTATGCGCGGATAAACATTTGCTTAATGAAAACGATATTTCAGTCGAGTTTATTGTAGAAAATAATCCAAGAAGTCCGTAAAAAATAGGGAAAAATGCCCAAAAGGATGCCGCATTCAGGAGGATTTTCTTTTCTGTTCATTATTTGTTTGTTTTTTTTTCCGCTCCTTCTTTGACTTTCCTTCACTAAACTTCCATTCGGTGTGTTCATAATCATCGTTCATGGACTACCAAGAGTGTAGGTAGTCATGGAGGCTTTGGAAAAGAGAAGAGAGAAAAAAAAAGCAAAACGATAAGGACACGAGTATTTCACAGCGCAACGGAATGAGAAACTATATTTTCCTTTCGTTCATTATATGGCTTGGAACGTAATTAAATAAATTTTCTCGACTTGGAGGATCACCAGGAGGAGGAGGAGGAATCATTATACTCGTACGTATACCATCAACTGAAAGATAAATAAAGTTTTCAGTAATTTCTTTCGATTAGACAGAAAACTTCTGTGGACTCTTGGCAACAAAGTTAGCCCACCACCAACTACGCCGCCGTCGTCGTTTTAAGACGAACAGCCCAGGGAATGCGGACTCGTGGATGGAGGTAAGGAGTGCATTATATTTTTGGGATACTTCTATTCCTTTAGAAACTTTGTTACTTCGCATAGTTCGCATATGTGTTCCTCTGTTTGATGTGCACTACCGTCGTCGTCTGCAGTCTTTCACAGTGATGTGAGATTAGCTTCGACTTCATCTCTGACATTGTAATCTAACTGGTGAAATGGGATTCTTAAGAGGACCTTCACGAAAGTGAATAAATGAACGGATACACATGAGCCAGAGCCAGCCACATGGCTGTGATGGTGGTGCATGGAAAACTTGATTATACGATGATGGAGTCATTAAAATTAAGATATGCTAATGTGGATGACTATGGAGCTTGTGATCATGACGAGAAGAACGAAATGTTGTCTCTCACTTGCTGCCGCCACGCCGCTTAAATCAAATTTGACGTTGAAAGTTGGTTCAGTAAATTGAGAAGTTTTTGGGAAGATTGGAAATGTTGAAATAGAAGGCGTTCTTTGGAACTTGGAGAGAGATAATAAAGATGGCAATTGTGGTCGAAAATTTACTTCAGACGCATACCGTCTGCTACAAGACGGACGAGTGCTCGTGACCATCTGAGGATGCTCTTGGCTTTCGCTCACTGTTCACCAAGAATTATGACAAATAGATATTACACGCATCATTAAAAGTCACCTCCATCTCCCAGAAACCAAACACACACATAGACCACCCAAACATTGTATGTATTCCTCTTTAATCTGATTTATATCCCCACTTCTGTTCATGATGAAGCATCCAATCCCAAATGGTAGACTTCAAATTAACAACATCATTAATGGTTAATCTGAATGGAGCCTTCGTGTTCAAAGGCAAAGGCGGAGCATAGCTGCGGCCACAGCATCAACATTAATGATAAATTGAGCAAGAATTCTTAAACAATAACCACAAGCGAAAACAAAGCTCGCTTACAGATCGTAAATCAAGCAAACAATATTCACTATCAGGGCAAATTAACTAAACAAACAACAATGAGTTTCTGAAATAGTTTCTTTTTCACTCAGCACCACCACCACCACCATCATCAGAAGCAAGAACCAGCTATCGACACTAAACATTGCCTCTTGTGCGCCATGGCTGGTTGTTTTGCTTGTGCTGTTCTGGTGTGCTATGTGCACCACCACCATTCAATCTTAATGGGTATTCATAATGATAAGGACTTGGGAGTCCTTGTTTACAAATGTTGTATACACACAGAGAGCAAGTGAAAAGAAACAAACAGTGGAAAAAAAAATAGTCCCGAAGAGATAGGGATAGGCTCTGATGATGATGAGGAGTAGTCGATGGAGAATGGTGCAGAAACCCGCTGCCCTCCCCTCCATCCGCTGTATTCGTTGGGTTTTGTTTCCTTTATTTCGGTTTCGCAAACAAAAGGGAATAAATCATAGACAAAATGTATACAGAGTATCCTTGCGGCAAAAATCATTTCATCTTGCAGTCTATACTGTGTACATTGTGTACATATGTAGGTCTGTGGATATGTGTGTTTAATGGATCTTTAGATGTGGCTGCCAGCTTTATGAATGCGGATAACAGGCGCAGTCACGACCACCGACTCCCTCTCCCTCTGTCTATTTTGGCAACTTCTAAGAATAGTCTTCTGTACTCCAATAAAATTGCACCTCCCTTCCACCACCTTAGCCACAGCCCCAGCTATCAAACAGTGCATCGAAAAGGCACACAAAAACTAGCTACTCATTGGTGCATAATTCAGAATTGAAATTCACTGCATACTCAGCTTCGGTTGCCTGCTGTTCCTGCTTCTGTGGCATACTCAATTATGCATTCCGCGCACATCCCAGCACAAGGCGTACACTGTTTGTCCCGCATCCGACCACAACCAAGATACAGAGTGTAACACGAACAAAGGTTAACTTCCAAATTTCGATTCAGCGAATAGTAAAAATGGCCATCAAACGCCTCGACAGCATGTACAGTACAAGCTTCCCTTGTGCCACTGTCGTCGGAGCAATATGGCAACGCCTTAAGATTTATTGACTGAAACTCCTTCACCTATGACCCCGAAACGAATGCGATTCACAAGACTGTTTCATTCGGACAAAATGAAGAACTTCAGCAGTCAATATGTGACAGTTTCATTCGGAAAAGGACACGTCGACACATCGACACATCGGCACACATTTGTTGTTGTGGCACATGTCGCATTTCGATTCGAATAATTGGCTAAAAGTGTCGTAAAATATACATATTTCGGTTGAACTAACAAACGAAGTAGCATTGAGACGTGCAAGCTATAGGCAAATGCTAATGTACGGTCCCCTCTGCAAAGGAAGTCATTGAGGGAACGTGTTAAGGATACGCGACAAGCGGACGATTTGCTTACAGACAGCAGAACGTACAAAACCTACTTGTGTTGTGTGAACGCGTGTGTTGGGGCATGGGGTGTGTTGCATGTTTTAGCCATTCTTCAAATCGACGGATGTTGATTTAATTTATTTCCCATAAATTTATAATCAAATCGATAAATCAATCCGGACACGGATACGGCTGTACTTCCCTGTGCTTTTCAATTCAAAATTTACGAGCTTGTAATAAATGTGAGCATAAATAAGCCCACCCTATACCCTGTGCATGTGTGGCGAAAAGGGTGTGGAAGGGGTTTAAGGTGAGCTTGATCTATGGGCTATGCAAAAGAGAAGGGCTGTTGAAAGATTTAAATAAAAATTGTCTCAAATTCCTTGGACGGCTTTAAGGAAAGGGGGAAACATTCGAGATTCTCTACACAAGCACAAATAGAAACCGATTGAGAGTCACTAGGATGCAACTAAGCTTAGGCTAGGTCATACTAATAACATATCTAACTTTCAGCTTATTTCAACCAAGGACTTAACAACCTTGTACATTTCTTTACAGACTTCCACTCTCAGGCTACCATTCTATAACAACTGGGACCTTCAGCCCAAACAAATTGCAACCTCGACACGAACAAAAACCACTGGACACACGCCGAACCTATCGAAGTCATACACAATTAAATATTTCCCTTAGCAACATCCATTCCATTGAATAGGTGAAACATAACCCTACTCCATCCAACACGCGCTTAAACGATTTTCCAAAAAGTAAGTCACCCATCTAAACAAACAGAATGTACAGCAGAATAACCGCACTCAACCACACCAACAGAACAGAACAACACACTTAATTTGAATTTCATTTCCATTTGAAATAAATTCGCTCATCTGTGCACAAAAGCTAGCAGCATTATTCGCCGAGCAGCCGACGAAGCATCATTTAAATTCAAATAAACCGTCTTTCCTAAACAGTAAACAATAATATCATCAATGTGCATCGCATCTAGCTATAAGTTATCCCATTCAGCGGATAAATGTTTTGTGTTTGAAGAAGAAACTACGAGAGTGAAATATCTGCAACCTCCATCTGCTGAATGCCTGACTCGCTTGGCCTCGTAGCGCCATAAACACGCGCGCTTCGTCTCATCGTTCGTACTCACAATGAATTCCGAGTGAATGCACAAAACAGCAGCAATGGCGTTAGAGAAATTTTGCCGTAGTTAGAGGCGGAAGAGGAAACCCTCCCTACACTTCAAAGTGCATTCGAACAAATGGGGGATGGTTTACTCGTTTACTCACACTCTGGACCATAAACAACATTGATATGAAATTCTAATAGTGGAATACTAGATTGTATCCACGAATAGATAAACTGACTCTGCCCCACACATATAATTACGAAATAGTTTCATCCCAATATTTTCAATGTTTAGATGTGCGAGAAAAACAAAAGTCTGAAAAAAAGAAAACCAAACAGGATTGCAATACATTTTAATGAATTGTGTATCAAGAGTTGGGAGCTTTGCAAAGGGCATGGGATTTAAGGTAAATGCTATACCACCATTGTGGCAGCTTAACGATTTCAATTTGAAAATACCTCTAAATGCGATTAATGTGCCCACACATTGGTACTGGGGTTGCCTCTGTACTTTACCAAACGAGCAGCTTTATGGTGTGTTCGAATTGAACATGAGAGGACATGTGCCTAAGAGCTGTGAAGGCTTTAGGATAATGGATGGGAGACAACGCACGAAATAATAAAATGGTATTTAGTTCGATTTAAACATTGATGCGGTCGTATGGTGCTTCGCAAGCATTTAAAAACCGAAGGAATCAAACCATTGTACACGACGTACGTATTTCATTCTCAATAACGTCCTGCATTTCGCAGTGAATTGGTCTTCCATACAGGTTCATGCATGTACATACAAATCTAGACACATCTCATCACATCCCTTTTTGCAGAAAGTAGCTAGTCTTAGGTTATTCGAATAGTTAGCTGCTTAATGCAAATTGTCTACGATGAGAGTAGAAGCAAATCGCAGAATGCATTTAAAAGCAAAAAAAACGGCGTGGGTTCGGTGTACATCTCGATTATACCATTTCGGTTTTTCTTTCACAATATTTAACGGGATATCCGTCTTGCACTTGTCTGTTTCCGGCTTTATTATTTTTTACCTCCCCCATGCATAAGCATTTGTGAATTCTATGCGAAGAAACATAGAAAATAGTGCTTGATCAAATTCATGAATAACAAAGAAAAAACCATCGAAAAGCATAAAAAAACCGCAGAAGACCCCACAAACACAAGAAACAAACCGTATACAGATAGAAAGCAAATACGAACAGATGTGAATTTAATCAATGTAAATGGAAAAACGTTATTTTGAAATGCTAAAAGTGAAAAAATACCTTCTAATTGGACGCGAAATTATCCATTTCTTCTTTCATATGTAATACTCACTTGGACATCTGTTCGGTAAATTACAATTAATTTTCCGCCGGAAAATTTAAAGAAAATCGGGAAACTTCGCATTTTTAAAATGTATCCAACCAACCGCGACAAAATGCAACACGTTCAACTTCAGAAGTGACAGATCATTGTGACACTTGTCATATTTGCAGGTATCAAATCTATTACTTGCAGAAAAACGTACTAGATCAAAAAATGCATTTGTAATAAAAGAAATTTTACGAATGCATTTGATGATTTTTTGAGGATATTTTTTCTGGCTCTCAAAATGAGTAGTAATTGTGCTTGAAATAATTAATTTATATTTGTTTTCAAGTGAATGAGACATTTTCATACACATATTACCATACGAATAGACACCATAAACCCTCTTAAAGTCAAGTCAATTTAAACTGTCTCATGCTGGAACAGCGTTCGTTTTAAAGTCAATTTTCGTGGCTACCTTGCTGTGCAAAATGAAGCTATAAATTCAGCCAAAACAATAAGATGGGGCTCCCACACACAGGGCTACAATAAATTCACCGCAATATGCATATCTAAAATTTAGCAGTTTTATTACGTTTCAACCTCATCCCAAGGGCACACAAAGCACAAAGTTGTTGTGCGCTATGGTGAATGTGAAATAAGGGCAGGCCTGGATGAAAAACAAAAAAAGCAAAATCTACCGCCGTAGTGTATTTGAATTTAATTGAAGAAGTTTACCATCCTCAGTGAATGGCGACGGTGTCAGTGGGCCGCAGTAAGAAACAATGCGGAGAATTTTCGCTGGCAGCCATGTCATCCAGCAACCGTAACCCACTAGCATAATTCGGGATAAATTACAAATTGACCCGTTCATCCTGGTTTGGGGCTCGGGAGCAATGGCCATGTTCTCTGTCTGGCAGACGAATAATGGGGAGAATTAGATCACCCCTGCATGAGCTTAGTAATCCTATTCAAGTTGAAAATTTGAATCTTGTTGACCCAGACGCAAATAACCTCATGACCACACGCCACTCGCTGCAGGATTTCCCATTCCAGCCATTCATACCGATCCCACCGCACACACATCTGATAGCTGAGTCGACTTTTTGTTGCTTCCCTCTACAACGCAGAAGGGAATAAATTGTTTGTGCATGCCTCGGAGATGCACACGAGGTGCCACTATATACAACGTATACAACTGGTGTAGCAGCGGCCAGCAACGGATGCTGACATGTTGACATGATGAGTAAATGAACTGCTCCTTGCGTTGTGGTTGTGTGGTGTAGTGTATAGACTATGTATCCTGTGTGTCCTTTCTTTTTGTATTTGATGGTCGTGGTCCTCCTGTGAGAAGTTTAATTTGGGGTAAATTTTCCAGAAACATACAAATTATCCTTGAGAATGGAATGAAATACCAACCAGAAAGTCATGCTGCCATCATACCTGAGCTATTCCCACAAATAGCATGGTAAATGCATTTCTTTCGTCATCACTCCCGGCTGCTTTCCCCATCATCATCGTCATCCCAGTCGACGTCCTCGTCGTCATCGTTGTCATCGTCCTCGCTCGGCTTCACATTCTTCCTATTTTATTATTATTATCATTTTTTTCTGTATTTTTTATGTGGACTGAGGTCTTTTCTCTGTCGTCTGTTTGAACACTGTGCCATCAGGATTTTATGACAACATTGCAGAAAGGAGCAAACCGAAGTGAGTTGGTGGAGGCTGTAGTAGAATGCTGGTGGACGCAGCGGTAGTGGTGAAAAAATGGGAAAGGACCTGGCAAGAATAGTCTGTGCCATGTCATACAAAAGAGGTGGAGAGTTCGATGTTTTTTATGAGGACTCCTATATTTTTTCCACCACCCATCCCTACCTCCATTTGTGCAATTTTTTTTATGAAATTTTCTTGTATTCGAATGAGAGGGGGGGAGGTAGGAGCAATAAAAAATTGTGTGTCCCACAAACAACGAAGGAAGGAAGGATTTTTGTTCTCTTTTTGTTTTCTGATTGCACTAGTCATCATCCCTCCACAAGAATGCATTTTAAGCATACTTAAATTTATACAAATGATCAGCTAGGAAGAGGGGAGAGGACCGGGGGTATTGCTACACACATTTCGTTTTTTTATTAAAATCTATAAAACATGCAGTTGCAGGACATTGCTTGTGATGGATTGCAGCACCCTACAATTCTGGCAGGACATGATTTGTCCAGTTTTATGATGTGTTCATTGCTCTTTAAAGAATACGCTGTAGCAGAGCGGACTATGCTGGAACTGGCTGTTAAACGAAGCATTTGTTTGGGTCTCTGCTGTAATGAATGATGAGACAACATTTTGTGGCGAAGAATGTTTGGGAAATGAATGGGAAGCTTAAGTTTCTAATAGGGTGGTCGGTTTTATTTCCTTTTAATGGTAGCACCTGTTTCTTGAAATAAGTGTAATACAGGGCGATTGTATTCTCAGGACTAAATGAATGGGGTTCAGCGTTGCATTTAAGATTCAGTTTCTTAGTGTCCGAACCTGCAGCAGAAAACAACCGCGTCTAAATTTGTTCACATGTGGAGAAGAACCTCAATCAACTTAATGCCACAAAAAGGAGAAGAAGAACGAACTATTTCTCAGGACTAGGACACGGTTCATGACTGATCTGAAATCCCTTTCTTAGGACAGGTGGGCAGTCTCTCTACAAGATTGGGTGAGGACAAGACTATATCCATCTCTGCGTATTCTAAGACTTAGCACCCCTGCGTCGTATATTCCATAAAATTCCAAGAAATCAAGTAATATTAAACCAGTCCGGTTTCTGTTCTGTTTAAACTGAAGTACTGACATAAGTTCTCAGTTATTGCAAAATAATCTCTGTAAGCGTAAGCTGAAAATAAAATCAAATAAAAAGAAACCCGCCAGGTCAGCGCTAACCAACCGCGCCAAGACCTTCGTCCACCATATCCCCGAGCGAAAGCAAAACATTTGCAGAAAGCCTTGCGTACTTTTCTTATCATCAAAGTGTGCGGAGGGATATCTTTGTCTGAGAGTTTCTTATTTTTTTAGTGACACAGTGATGGGATGATATTTTCCATCCATTTAGCGTATTCTAAGACCATTTCTCCCTCATTCTGTACTCGTTGAGACGACGACGAAACAGAGTAGAAAAAAAAAATACCCCAACAACTCTATTTAAATATGAATTTCCTTTTTCCCATCCACCCAGTCCTCATCAGTCGTTTGCTTTCTTTTGCCGATTTTCCATTTCTTTGCAGAGTGCTGCTGGACAGGATTTTTCATCGCTTTGTCCTCACAAAAGTGGGTACTTGATGGATGAGATGAGAGCGTGAAAAGAAGGGATTCCACTCAGACTTATCCTCTAGAAATCGAAATTATTCAATGAATACCCCGTTTCTTTTTTCTTTTCAGTCCTTCACATCTTTTCTTCTTGTTTTTGGTTTCCTTTTGTACACGTTTTCTAGATCAAAAGGATTTATATTGGGTCAGCAGAATGAAGCACATAATGGGTAAGTAGATCTAAGTGAGTCTCATAGAATATAAACATCTGAATGCAAGGCTGGGCACGGCGGGCGTCTGCAAGCGGAAACCATCTAGTTTGGAGTGCATGAAATGAGGGTGAATGTATCGATTACATGTCTCGACGGTGAGGTCTTCACAAAATCCTCTTGATGCACCGAAGCACGTAGCATCATAGTCAAATCCATTCCATAAATTGAATCAGGAAAGTACCTCTCTGGGAATGAAGTATTCCTTCCACTTTCAACTTCTGCTCGAAGAACTGCCTGAAAAGTTTCTCAATAAACCTCACATAATTGCCCCTAATTCCGCAGCGCTTCACGATGATGCCTACATCCAAAGTCAGAAACTTTACAGCCACTTAACAGCTTAGACAAACAATGAACTTAATATCCCACCGAAGTTCAGTCAAGGAAAGGAATAGGATTCCAAGTGGTAACGCCTATCCCAAAAATTTAAATGAGCTCGTCAAACTCCTTTCGTTTTTTTTTGTCTTCAATTAAATACACACCCAGTGCGTCTTGACTGCATTTTGGTTTATCCCCCAGCGAAGCCTAGAACTAACTCTCTCGAAACTAGAAAGTGAATGGGAGGAGCGGAAGAAAACTCCCATGCCATAAATAAGTCACGTCGTCCTTCGAAAAATTACCCACACTTAGCACTCGCGTTGAAAAGTTTCACCATCATTCGAAGGAACTCAGATGGAAAAGGAAACTTTTTTTTGCTTTGCTTCTTTGCAGTCCATGTCTCTAAGACTGCACAGTTGATGCACACATTCTTGCAAGGAAATTTCAAAGAATCGTGGAAGCAGCAGCATGGAAGCCAAAACTTCTTTCGATACAATCTACTAGACGGAAGAAACTGACTGGCTTTTTTTTTTGTGTGTGTAAACTCCTTGGCCCTATTCAGTCAAACATACCTCTCTAATCAGTAGCAGCAGAGTTAGGTCTACTCTTTTCTTCTTATTCTTCTTCTTTTTTTTTTGGATTGCACCACTCAAAAGCAATTATACGCGGGATAAATCTAGAAGATGTCTTCGCGCCGTCTTGAACAGACACTCGGAAAATCTCATACACTCAACCCAACCGCCGCCTTCTTTCTGTACCAAAATCAGTGAGTGCACACAATGTGAGTGAAAAAAAGGAGGAAAAATGTTAAGAAATAAGAAAGAGAAAATAATATATACCAGTAGTTTGTACTTAAGGGACAAGGAACGAAAGGAGGTGGAATAAAATTGCCTTTGAAAAATCTACTACTCGGGGAAGGGAAAACAAAGCAGAGCAGAGCACAGCACCTATGCAACACTGCTGCCAAAAGAGACGCCTACTTTTCCGCCCCATGCTCTCGGATGTCACAATTCTTGCCCGGATGTTGTTCAATCTTATTACCACTCCCCAAAGGAATTACATCCCACAGCAGCAGCAAGAGATGTCCCCTACCACCTCCAGAACGACGACCAATACCACATGGTCCCATTAGTTGTATTCTTATTCTGGTGCTGATGCTTATGCTTGAACTCATCCTGGAGGAGTGAAACGATGCCGCTTTTTAGGGTCACAAGCACTGCCTGAATGCCTGCACTGCCTGCCTGACTGGATGGGTAGCTGGGTGGCTGGCTCAGATGATGGTTACAATGGGCGATGGTGGTTATGGTTCCTGAAGCATTTCGTTTCTTGTAATCATTCCAAACGAGAGGACTCTTGTATACACACATTCCATGGCTTTCTTTTCGTTGACTGAACGGGGAGGCATCTCACTCTCTCGCTCGCCTTTATTTGCCACCATTCTCAACTGTAACTCTCTCACTAACTCCGCCCGGCCTGTAGCACCAATTCAGTTTTTGACTTTTTGGCAAACAAACTGGTGCATTGCGACGAACGCTACACAATTTTCCAACTCAAAAGATGAGAACGGAGGACTACAACAAGTATGTGTTTGTGTGTGTGTGGATGAGATGAGGATGTCTCAATGCAGAGATCTAGATAAAAGCGAACACAAAAAAAGTTTTTGGGGTGGGAAGCAGGCAAAACAAAAAAATGAAATGAAATTTAAATGTCACTACACACTGTAGATGGCAATTTGGGGAGATCTGAACATCGCCACGTCTTCCGCTATGGAATATATCGTCGTTGTCGTCGTCGTCATCGTCTCATAATGGAAAAATAAGAATCCCTTGTTCAAATATTTGAACGCGGACAATGGCTGCTGGTGGTGACTGGGAATGCGACTTGCCTTGGGCATATATCCAGGTTTTAGCCTTCATATTTATTTCTCATAAATCGAACCCCCCACTCCTTCGATTGCAGTTACCATCTTCGACAGCACATTAATTTTATGCTATCATAAGTGTGAGGACTGTGCAGCTACATTCTATGCCACCCATCTGCAGGCGACGCTCTCAAAGGCGCATAAATCATCGACGCTCTCAAACATCCGCATTCCTTTCTACAAACGAACCCTATATCAGTTCTTCTGTTCATGTTTGTCCTAGTGCTGCATTCCATTAGAATGGATGGCCATAACCAAACACGCGGCGGCTTCAACATTGTATGTGGAGAGGGTTTTCATTTCTTGTTTCTTGTTTGTTTGCGTGGTCTACCTCGTCTCTGATTTGCAGATGTGCTCTAACACACTGTAATGGCTGTGATGTGACCTAATTTATTTCTGTTTGAATTTCTCCAGCTGGCTTTAGCAAATGCAACTTTGTATTGGCCAACTCGGAATTGCTTGAAATCAATTTGGACGTTTGAGGGGAGGAAAAAAACAGTCAGATGATTAACAGTTCTAATCTGACAATTAACACCTTCCATTGACCCAGTTACAAGCGAGCGAACTTAATCGCTAGTGACACCCGATTTCACAGAGAATCTAAAGAATTCACCGTGACTCTTCACAGACACATGTAGCTCCCATCTCCTAATCGAGCTATTAAATCTTGCGAAGATTCACACTGCGGGCTTTTCGAAGTTGCTGTCACTATTCATCAATGTGTTACTTTTTTCTATCTTTCATTATCAACCGCACAAATCGATTCACTGGAAGCAAGGTGACGTCCAATCCTATCAACTGCAGCTGGAGACGGAGACGGAGACGTGAAGTGACAGAATCTAATCAATAGCCAGTGTGTACAACAACGTGGGAGAACACTCATACAGAGGTAACACACTGTGCATAAGTCTCTTGAATTTTAAATGGTTTTTTGATTGCAGGTCATGTCATTCAAACGAACTGCCATCTATCCTATATTCGTCTGCATGCAGTGCGCTAAAGCATCATCGTACTCATCAATCTGCTTTTGTCTAAGCTTCTGACACTTTTTTTCAGACCTACCCACCAGCGACGACGATGATGATGATGAGGAGATGAGTCTCCGTGTTGCCAGATGCTATTGAAGCCGATGACCATCAGAGGGCGGCGAGGGACAGAGTCAAGGCCCTATAATTAATTCTATATTAATGGGAGGCAGGCAGAAAAAAATACAGTGATTCTGCAGTGACGTGAATTTTGTGAAAATAATGAGAACAACAGAGTGAATATCAAATGGATTGGTGCGACCGGATGACGGTTCTCAACGACCGTTTTATTTTGCTGGTCGGTGGGACTTTCGTCCGTTTGTAACGCCATTTTTCAACTGAATCTCTCTCTCTCTCTCTCTCTTTAAGAACAACATATAAAAAATGCAGAAATAAAGATTTAAATGAAAAAAAGTCCATATTGCTGTTTTCGTTTTTTGTTTTGTAAGGCTGCCAAGTGTCCTGTCAAATGAAACCCACTGCCATCCTACATATCGCCATAGACGACGTCCAAATGCACAACAAACAAAATGGAAATTTCTCGTATGTATGTTGCGCAACTGATAATGTATGGCGGTGGTCAGGGAACTCAAACTGGGAAATGGGTGTACTTTCCCAGCTTAATGCCTTTGCCAAGAATTTCGATTGCTTTTTTGGGGCGCCAGAGTAGTTCCCTCCGCTCCTTCGAATTTGTAATAAATCTTTACAACGGTTGTTCACAACCTGCTTTACGACGACAACTTAGCCGAATGACGATGTTATCCATCCCATAAACTGTTCATTTAAATAAACATATGGTTTGCTGTTGTCCAGCGTGAGATCATCGTATGATGATGGGGTATGAAAGGATGCACTTAGTCCTAAGGATGTAGAGAAGATAAAACTGAGGAAGATGAGTGGTTGGGAGAAAGAAGACATTAATCATACCCCTTGTGCTATTGGAGCAAGTGGTAAGCTAAGAGAGTTGTTTGAAAGTCAAACGCAGTAAACTCGCCCCTGAAAATCTTCCTCACACCCATGAAGTGCTCTAAAGAAACTCGTACATGAACCAAAACTAACCCAAAGGAGACTCAAAGGATAATTCTGGAAGAATTCTCTCAAGACAGAAAGAATTGACCTTCCGGCTAACTAATGTAGTGAAGTTGAGGAGTTTAATGGGATTCACATAGACCTGACTGGTCCATTGTACCAGCCCTCGGATCACTTAGAGTTGATCCATCATAAACCGGAGGAGATCAACTGTAGCTCGGGATGAAGTGAGGCAAGGTTACAATGGATACTGAACATAGGTAGGAATGTGTGTGCCCCCGCACTTAGGCAACATGTTGGATCCATTGTACCGCACTTAAGACATCAACGTCGGGCAGAAGCAGAAGAGTTTAGGTAAGCTTTCTATCTTTACATCATCCCTGTAAATACACGGCGGTTCTTCAGGAGTCGTTTGTAATCACGACTACAGCGTCCAGTAGAGACGCCACACTGACTTGTCTAAAGAAAGCATCGACCTCATCCAACTTTGCGTGAGAAACTGGAGATCAGGTAATCAGAGATCGCACTAGTTGAAGTGGTTTGTTAGACAGTGAGGTCGAACCCAGACTGTAGGACCAAATGAAGAAAGAAAGCATCTGCATTCGAGCATTTGATATCTAGACTGGGTCAGATCATCTTGAAGGTTAAGCATGGCAGCGAATTCGTTTATTCAGTCGCTGTAGCAAGAGTCTGAATCTGTCTAGGCTAATTCCTTAGTTCAGTGGATAGTGCAAGCAGATTTGTTGGCGTGTCGTGTCTTGCACATAGAGATTCTAGTGTAGTGTATGGCACTAGTATGTCCATGTGGCCTGACACCAATCACAACAAATGAATTAATCTTTAGCAAGAAGTGAAAAGAAAGACATTAGTTTGAAGTCCAGGTTATAACAATGGATGCCTAAGCCACATCTCATTCTGCGTGTCCTATGAGAAGGACCTGCAACAGTACATGCTACTCCCAGACGAAATGCCTAAGCTGTGTTGTATATCTTTCGAGTTTTTTTACAGCAGATTGCGTTAAGAGCGATTGCACCAGTCGTGTCTATGTGCGACAGCGTTGTGGTCTTCTCCCAAATACAAGATAATACACGATTAACTGATAACCTTACAACTTCCACACAATATTTAGATGCTCATGGGTACTTTTAACAATTGATTATCATTTGTTGTTTTGGGATATCTGCCAAGAATTGTGTTCCTTCGCCATTGGATATGAGACGCACTGTAAGACACCACGTACTCTATGACACTCTCGATAAATCACTTTCACTTTTGCACTATCCACTTGCCACATGTCGAACACATCATCAGAACCCTCCGGACCCAATTCAACATATCCCTCCTGCAAAACAAACATAAAAAAAGCTACACAACACCACAAAGAATTAATTCCAACATCTTTGTATTGCATAACATATGTGGGCCATCACCGAAAAATTTGAGTCAGATGACATGATCGATTGTTTTCAGAGTCTAGAAGTGATATCGATTTATTTTAAGGTAACCACCCATTCGTTTTATTAGCAATAAATTAAATTTTTAAGTTTCGATGTGGAGCTGGTAGTCTTAAGCTGGTCCTCCACGGTTAATGTATGCACACTCTTCGGCATCGATGGGTTTCCTCCAAAATCTCGGTGGCAGCTCCCAGTCCTCAATAGCTCCTGCTGATTGATATTGCTACAAAGAAGAGATTGCAATTAGTTGTTGTTGAGGGTTGTTCAGGGCAAGGGATTAGTTCGAAACGAATGTTATTTAAATAAGGGTTTACCGGAACACCCGCTGTTGTACTTGCCGTTGAGTCTGAGGGCACTTGTCCGGCTCCAGCTGCACTTTCTTGGGGTAGACCACCTTTACGGAACCTAATCATAGGTATTCGTTTAGATGCTAAGTTAGAAAGTGTGCGAAAAACCATTTTTCTGTGTGTTTTTCTTAGCAGTTTCTATTTTGGAGGAATACTTTCGACACCGTCTTGGATATTTTCGTCGGTGAAGGGGAACAACTGTCAAATGGATTTGCGGGTTTCTTATCACACGGCTTCGTGTAGTGTTAGAGAAGTCCGGAAGGGTAGTGCCAAGTCGTCAATAATTGAAATATGTCCAGCTAACACGTTCCCAGCTTAATCCGTGTGGGTTTTAATCGACTGGCAATAAGATTAACATCTTCTCATTCAAGAAATAATCCACTGCCGCATAGTAAATCACCGTAACAATTTAACTCTCTTGTTTTGGCATCACTGTTCATCAAAACCTAACTGCAAGCAACTTCATGTGATAAACAAACATTCTGGGAATGTCGAAGTATCTTGATTTTGTGATTTTTTCTGCTGTTCCGCAAACAATATTAATTCATAAACTGAAAGCGCGCACTTGTTGGAAAATAATCCCACTCAATTTTACCGAATGAATGTCTAAAATGCCAGTGGACATTAATCGCCTAACCGACGGTTGGTTAGAGCTCGAAAGTGACCCCGGGCTCTTTACCCTCCTATTGGAAGACTTTGGTGTGAAAGATGTGCAAGTCGAAGAAGTGTACGACCTTCAGAAGCCCATCGAGGGTCCAGTCTATGGATTCATATTCCTCTTTCGATGGATTGAAGAGCGTCGGGCCCGTCGCAAGATCGTTGAGACCACAGAGATTTTCGTGAGGGACGAGGAGGCAGTGAGCAACATTTTCTTCGCACAGCAAGTGGTCCCCAACAGCTGCGCCACACATGCCCTGTTATCAGTCCTGCTCAACTGCAATGATTTACCCCTTGGCGAGACATTGAATCGTCTGAAAGTTCACACGAAGGGAATGTGCCCGGAGAACAAGGGCTGGGCCATTGGAAACACCCCCGAGTTGGCATGCGCTCACAATTCGCATGCCATGCCGCAGGCGAGGAGGAGGCTGGACAAGAGCAGCGGTGTCACCACTGGCCGCTTCACAGGTGAGGCATTCCACTTTGTTAGCTTCGTGCCCATCAATGGTCATCTCTTCGAATTGGATGGACTCAAGCCCTTTCCCATGGACCATGGCCCGTGGGAGGACCACGAAGACTGGACGGATAAATTTCGTAGAGTAATGGCCGAGCGACTGGGAATCTCAACCGGCGAACAGGACATTCGCTTCAATCTGATGGCGGTGGTGCCGGACCGGCGAATCGCCGTCACGCACAAGTTGAAGATGCTCCGCACAAACCAGGCAATCGTCTCGGGTACTCTTCAGAAGTTGCTGAAGACGAACGACGAAGCTGGAGGTGATGAGAAAAAGGACTCTAACGGCGACGATAGGAGCTCCTCGCCATCGTTGCTGGAATCGAATGCATTCACCGCTCGTGACTTGCAGTCGTTGCTCAAGAATCTCGACTCGGAGATTGCCATCAATGAGCAACATCTGAACGATGAGAATGACAAGCGATACATGTTTAAGGTATACATACTCTCAGTGTGACTCTAGATTTGTTGTTTATATACTTTTTTGCAGGTTGACGACTGTCGACGCACGCACAATTATGATGAGTTCATATGCACGTTCCTCTCGATGCTGGCCCATCAGGGATTCCTCGGTGAGCTGGTCAGTCAACATCTGCTGCCGTCGAAGAAGATCACAGGGCAGAATGCTGTGAGTCGACTGAGCAGACAGGTGGCGAATAAAAAGAATGGAAAATCTCCCAAGACACCGGGTCGCCGAAGAAAGGGACGGAATAAGTGCAAGAAACGCAAGTGAGACAGCGTTTTTAGAGTAGAGTAAGGTGGTGAGAATAAAGAAATTCAACGGAATTCGTTTTTTGTCTGGAGATGGAAGGTAGACGCGGAACAAGAGTGAGTACAGAGAGGAGAATCCCAATAACAATACACAAAAGTTGCTACTTCATAAAAGACATAGATTAAGTAAGTACACAGAAGGCAGCAGGGCGGAGGCCTCCACACAAGCAACTTGATAAACACAAGGTAAGTACACAGGGAAACATCAAAATATATCAGAGTTGGTGTCAGAACTTGATAAATGACAGAAACATGGAACGGGGGACCCATTTTGTGCCTAATGTTACATGATAATATGTACGTCACACAAAACATTCGCAACTTGATAAATAACCCTACTCCGCTGGAGCTAAGGTTTCAATCACACAACATTCGCAACAACACAACACACATAGAAATTCGTTCAGTTATTTCGTTTGGTTTTTTATTTCTTTCATTTGTATATAATATTTAGATATATATATATATATCTTCGCTTCATGATTATTAAAAACTAAATGCTATCTACAAAATTCCAAAAGAAAAAAATAACGAAAAGGAGAGAAGAGACATACACAAGCGTTCTAGGTGGTAGTCAAAGAAACTGAGACACGTCGTCGGTTTAATGGATTCAAACAGAAAATTAAAGAAGAAGGACTTAACGTAATGAAGAGAGGATGAATACACAGAACAAGCGTTCATTTCAAACAAAAAAACAGGAACAGAAGAGTTGAAGAAAGATGAGAAAAAATAAGAAAACAATCAACAATGCGCTACATACTAGATTTAACGGTAACAATATCAATATCTATTGTTAGCTATGTATACTTATTGTTCATTCATTTATTTATATTTTGTTTCTTTGTGTGGATTATGAATATTTTCTTTTGGTTTCGATTTTCCTTTTTCTATTAAGGGCTTGACTTTGTAAAAATGACTATGAGCTAAAGAAACGGTTTTTGTTAAACAAACAATTCATTAATGCGCTAAAGGCTTTTCACATGTTTTTGGATGTTGTCTGGGGTCTGTGGGAAAGGGAGGTGTTGTGGTGCAACACATGCACACTGAAACACTTCAGTGTTGCATTCATGACAAGACAGACAACGTGTATAATCGCTGCACTTCCCAACAACTTAACCTCCATTTCCACAGAGTCCAATGTCTGAAAAGGTCTCTAGCACCAACGCGATGTTGAATCGATTGAACTATTCGACAAATCATACAAAATGAATTCTATTAAAACACGCTGCGCACTACACACTACAACATTCGGATCGAATTAATTAATCGTTTGATCTAGTTTCTTTTTTTTTTTTTCTTATAAGACAATTGCACTTCTAGCGGAAAGAGTTAACAGGAAACCTCTGCAATATTCCCTTCTCGTTACACGAATCACAAGTTAATTTAAAATTTTGTTTCTTCTTTGTTTGTAAAAGCAGGCGAAAACTATTTGGTTATGTTTTCTGTTTTTTTTTTTGTTTTTCTTTTGCTATGCGTTTGTTGAATTGATATTGTTGTTTATAAAAACTATTGTTGTAAGATCATATGAATTTGTATTTCAGTTTCATTTCTTATTTCTTTGTTTATCGATTACCTTTGGTAAAGAGTTGCAATTCACATTTTATGGATTTTATGGTATTTTTTTTTGTTGTTTTGTTTTGTAGAAAATATCGATGAATCTCGCTCGATTCATCCATGCATTTATGATACGTAAAGTGTTTACTTTAATTCTTCATCTTTTTTGTAATTTCTTTCTGCGCTTTGAGATGTTTTTGAGGATTTATTTTTGTTTTCTGTTTTATTTATTTTTATATGTAAGATTATTAATTTGTTTTTGTTTAATGATAGAGTTTTGTTGAAAAAGGATGCATCACATCGGCGGCACACATCCTTAATTTTTAATTGTTTGTTTAGTATTCTAACTGTTAACTAAGCTAACATAATTCAACTGTGAACGGTGACATCACTTTGTAGTGGTGGCTTGGGTTGTTCTACTTTAGATTCGATGTCGGCGGTTGTGGAAGTTTTTTCTGCTAGATCACCATTTGTTAGTTTCTTGGGTGCATCAGTCTCATCTTCTGTGACAGCAGTCAGTTTCTTGAGAGTTTCCGTTGTCTCATTTGCATTTAGTCCGCTGTCTCGTAAATGCTTTTCAATTTCCGTGCGAACCTTAGCGATGTCTTTTGGACTACAAAAGAATGAATGCGATTATAAATCAGTCTACCATCGAACTCCATGTATAGCTTTACCTGATCTGCACAAACAAGATTCCATTGATTGCATTCAGCATGTCCAGGACAGAGCCCATGGTCGGGGGTTGAATGTGAATTGGTGGTAATCCTGTTGTCAGCTTGCCATTCGAGTAGATATCATTCATCTTCTTTTGAAGGAAGACTGCTTGCTGTGTCAGCAAGCGTAGGCACTGAGATGATTCCTGGGTTTTCTCGTGGTTCTCGCCAAGCTAAAATGGGGGGACGCATGTCATTAATTCTGAATCACTCCCTCTCCCCCTCCTTTCTTCGCTTACCTGTGATTTGTAGATGGAGTAGGTTTCCTTTTCATTGCTCAGAGCACATCGGAAGTCACCCATACAGCTGTGTGTCCGCGCAACTAAATGATAACTTACGGCTACATGCATTGACTTCGCTCCGTAGTACTTAAGATTCAGAGCAAGCGCGTGTTCGATGAATCGCAACGAAAGCTCGTACTCACCAACCGCGTGCAAGATCAAGCTGATGTTGCTCTACAAATTCCAAAAAGGGTCAGAATATTCCCCCCAGACCATCACAGCCTACTTACATCGATTAGCGCCATCTCTGGATGATCTTCTCCGCAGATCAAGAGGAGCAAGTACCTTGCCCTGTACAGCAACTTCAGGGACGTGCTGATCTGTCCATTTGCGAAGCAGTATAGTGCCAAGTGAGTCTGAAATAATCAAGAAATGTCATACAATTCGCCTCTGATGTGAGTCGTCTCTCAGCTTACGTATTCCAAGATGGTGTAAGGGTGGTCAATGCCATTCACGCGCTCGCTCATGATCACTGACCGCTGCTGTATGGCCAAGGCCTCCTGTGGATCGCCCAAGATATAACTCAATCGAGCCAACATCCTCAGGCATTGTCCGTTCTCGGAGTGCATCGCACCGAACACGTTGTTCAACAAATTTAAGGCCTCACTTATCAGTTCGTAACCCTCCTTGAAGTATCCCTGCTGGATCTTCGATTGGCCACTGGTATAGAAGTTGTAAGCGTCCGTTGCCCGGGGGTTGATGTGCTTCACAATGGGGAACACATTGACGATGTCTTCGTCGGTGAAGGTTGGCTTGTTGCGCGAGTCAAAGTTGTACTCACGAAGCAAGATCTGAATGCCGACCTTGAGACAGAAGGCACGGAGAACGCTGATTTTTTGCAACTTATAAATTTCGAATGCGGACCGATCACTCGATGGCTCGCACTCCAAATCGAAGTCCCAGTAGGTTTTGATCTCGCGCTTTATGTGTTGCCACATTGACTTTGGTGTGATTAGCGCCCAGTCGTTATTGTCGTTGCCGAAGAGGGCGTTCTTGCCGTTCTTTCGCTTGTTCCGACGCTTGCTGGTCCTTTGCAGCTCATCGGATCCCAATGCTGGAGCACTTACCGGTCCCGACGTGAGGAAGCAGTTGAGGAAGTGACTTATGGCGGATGCCAGGCTCATCACCTCTGTGCTCTGCATGTAGCTGTAGTATATGTGTTTTGCAGCGCGTATTATCAGCTCCTGGACGGCGATGTGATAGAGGTACTCCAGCTTTGGAACTTCTCCAAGCAGTTGCGCCACTTTACCTAAATATCTAGAAGACCAAATTGAAATGAAACAAATGACGAGCGAGGTGATGCACTTCTGTTACCTTATGTTGATACCCCGAGCGTGGAGGGTTTCAGTTAAGCTGCAGCCATCAATCGAAGCCGACAGATGATCCATGTGCTCCTTGATGAAGGCGGGGATCTGCTTCAGCACAAGGAATTCAGCTGCGTCTCTTACCAGTTGCTTTTGCTTCTTCAACGAGTGCGGTGCAGTGGCTGAGTCCACGTGCTGGATTCCAGGCGAGTACACGTCGGGATTGAAACGGAAGTCGAACTCGTATTCCTTGAGCGATCCCACGGCGGAGCAAGCCCTCTTCACTACTTCAGCTGCTTGCTTCTCATCGTGCGCATTGTTTTCGTTCACACTCTCAGTGAGTTTCTTGGCCTCCTCTGTCGAGGTAACTGTTTCCTCAGGTGTGACTTTCTCTGTGACTTTCTCCACAGCAGTCTCGGTCGCCGTCTTCTCGCCCTCATCCTTGTTCTTGTCCTCGATGGCTTGGTTCTTGTTCGCGTCTGTCTGTGTGCCGCCGTCTGTCTTCTTCTTGTTCGCGTTCAACTGCTGCAAATGCTGTGCCGCGTTACGAATAAAGCTCACGTAACGATCTTCGATGAACGATTCCAATAGCTCTTGTCGCAGGCAGGATAGTTTGTGCTTGTGCTCGATGGGGAATCCCATTGCCTTCAGCTCGTCGCTGGGTGATTCACCGGCGATCTTCAGGAAGTTCACATCCGGGGGGAAGGTGCGCAGCAGATCCAAAATATAATGACGACCATCGTTGCCGATGATGCCCTTGCATTCGACCGATGAGCAGAGCTCAATCTCTTCGCCCTTCTCGTTGAGGACAGAGTGTGGCAGAATCTTCAAATGTTTCGCGGCCTTACGCAGCAACTCCAAGTACTTCGGGTGACTGAGCACTGTTTTTCCAAAATCAATGGACCCATAGACGACCGAGTGCTCCTGCTCGCGTTCAAGAATGCCCGGGATGATCGACTGCGCGGTGATGCGGTAGCCGCGGTAGTCAATAACAACTGTACCGAGTGTGTAAAGGCCTTCGACATCGACTGCGCTGTAAACACGCACGCCGTGCAAGTCGTTTCGTGGTGCCACAAAAGCAGCCACGTCTCCTCCCAGCTCCTTGTAGTGATCCCGCACATCGAAGCCCAGGGAGAAGAATATGTTGTTCCAGATGAACATCTGCATCTTTGCGTCCTCGCCGGGGTTAATGGCCAAGACGTTGCCATCAATTACGGCCATTGCGCCGCGCGTTGCTGCGATAACGAAATCCCCGTGAACCTTGAAGATGGCACGTTCCCTGAGTAGGCGGTCTGGAAGGGTCTTCCGTGGGAGTTCGCGGGTGGTCTGCAACTCCTCGTTCCAGTCTCTCGTCTGTCCAGGGATGTGTTCTTCGTATCTAAGAGGAATCAATAATGACTAGGAGTACTTCAGGGTGGACGGAAGTCTTTCACTTACCCCAACTTGGAGGAGAAGGCATCCTCGGCCCTGATTGCATCAATGGTGTGCTCCAGCAGTGGTGATGTCCATGTGTACACCTGGTAGGGGGTGGCAACTCTCTCGAAAGCGTGGCGAAGTGTTCGTTTCTTTTGCATTTGGGAGAACGCCCGCTTGAAGGAGGGCGAGATCTGTGACAGCATGTCGATCAGCGAGTGGCACAAGTGGCTGGGATTGTCTGGCTTTGGATTGAAGATCTCGTCTGTCGACTGATTGATGTAGAAGCCCTTGGGGCAGGCCGAAATGTGGAAACGCTTTTCCTCCATGGTTATCACGTACAAGTACATGAGGTCCCCGTGTAACTTGCGTGGTCCAGGCGGTGGATTCCAAGCTGAGGTTGTCAGCACTTTCAGTGACTGAGGTCCTTTCGAGCTCTTCGCACCCGGTTGCAGGGGCAACAGCGGGCGTTCCTTCGAACCGGGCATAATATAATCTGGCGGGGTACAGTCCACACTGTCTGGACGAGACTTCTTCTTCTCCAGCAGATCTCCCTGGGTTATCGTATTCAGGAAGGATAGGGAGTTGCAATCCACGCCATTGTAGGCATCGGCAGGATCCATGGACTTCAGCAAGTCGCGGACATGACGCACGTGGATGCGAGCCTCCCTCATTGTGTATGGTTCCTCAACCACCTTAATGGTCGAACCGTGCTTAAGGCCTTCGATGTTCTTCAGTTCGGCAAAGTTATCCAGCGTTACACCGTCCAACTGCAGTGAAAAACAGGTCCGATGGCACGTGTCCTCCCGATCCATCAGCAGCTGATGAATCTCCTGCACCAGCTCCATGCTGGACAATTGAATCGACAACAGATCCGCTCCGGGACTTTGAATGTGCACTGTGATACCGCTATCATGTAACATATCCAGATCGATGCTCTCATCTGACCGATCATCGCCACCGCTGTCGTCTTCCTTTTCTGCGCTTTTCTTGTCTGTCGTCCCATTCCCATTCACTTCGGCTGGTTTGTCGCTTTTCGCTTCATCCGTCGGCGGCGCCTGTCCATTGGTGAGGGTTGTTGTGCTGTTTTTGTTCGCATTCTTAGCACCTTTGCCTACGGGTTGAGAAGAGACTGTCGTCAGATACTACGAATACGAGATACGTGTCAAGGGGTTATCGCCACCAATCGGCTATGGAAGCCATACAAAAAATAGTGACGATAGACTCAATTATGACAGTAGCCTTGCTTTCGGCTAACACTCAAAACTGAATGGGAATCAATAAGCGACTCAATAGAGCTGCTGTTTTGAAAGGAAACCGTTTCACATTATGCGCAATCAGGGCCAGTAAATGAGGGAATATTGATTTTTTAACAACACCACATCTTGACGACAAATTCCAAGTGCACTTCATGTCGTTATGCACTTTTCGACTTAGTGCTATATTTAAACTCTGACGACACTCGAAACGCCTCTCCACATTCTGATGCATGGATTCTGGCAGACAGAATAATAACACAGTTTGTCCCTTGTAATGAGGAAATTTCTAAATATTACAAGTGTGAATGGATCTCCATCATGATTGGATTTTATTTTCAGACGCTTCGAGTTAGAGAGACAGAAAGAGAGATCTTAGAGTCGGGAGATGTGTAACATGTGTGAACAGGAAATCGAAGATAATCAACGACGCACGATACGATCTTGAGAAGGACACTTCACACGCACATACCAAGAAAATGTTTGGTATTTCTCATTTAGTTGTGATTTATTCGTTTTCTACCTGCGGGAAGATATCCAATTAGCGCTAGAGCCTTGAACAAATACAAATGAATAGCCACAGGCCATGGACAAAGTAAATACACCTCGATTGAGGCTCACTGAAATGGTATCGATTGACCGAGTGGTTAATTAATGCATGCAATGAATCGAATAGTGCCAGACTCAATCAACATGTTAGAGGAATGCTGAACGAGACGACGCGGACGATGAGAGAAGTAAATTCACCCAAGTTCACTCACCCAATTACGATCGAGTGATCAGATCAGATCGATCAGTGAGCGTGTTGCAAATTGAAACATTCACTTTCTCATTCGAAGTTCACCCCATGGACAGGCAACAAGTGATTTTCTGATAAGACCAGTGGAAGAAGGTTCTAATCCAACAAAAACGAACAAATTTGAAAAGTACACAAACTCAGGTTAAACTCGATCTGGGGGTTTTTCAAGACTTGTAAATTGGTCACACAGATTAGAGATATCACATCTGAGTGTGTGTTTGCCTGAGACAGCGGTAAATGAGTGTTCCCACCAACAAACATGTGTAAAAGATAAACCTAAACATACTGGGGCAGAGAGGGCATGGCTACAATCTACAAGCGATCTACAAATGAGATAAGTCACTTCGTAAAATGGCGCGGCACAAAAAAAGAAAACAAAAAAATAAGTCAAGTAAATTCAAAAATGTTTCTCAGTTCTCACATGTGTCGCCACAAGTCAATTAAAGAAACATGCACCACTTGCACATGAAATGAGTGACCAGTAGCAGCAAGTAAAACCCGTCTAATTGTAGTTTCTTTGTCTCACAAATACTCGAAGCAAGAGGTGCTAATCAAATGCAGCAGAAGCAGTGAAACAGATCGAACAAAATATTCCTCTTCTTCGTTCACAAAAAATTCTTCCCTCTTTATTCGGCTGCATGCGCTTCTCCAACAGTGAGTGTGTCTATCTTTAGAATACGAAGGAAGGAAGCCCCAACCAAGGGGGAGATTAGTGCAGAGAGAGAACTGATAACATGATTGGAATTTACTTTTTTTCAAACACACACACTTGAACACACGTACCCAAACGCACGCATATCAACAAGAGATTTTGAATTGAATTCTATCGAAAAAAAATAAAAATAAATGCATGCACAAATTCGTGCGTATAATTTTGATAAAAAGAAAAACACCGCCTAGGGGGGCGGCACAGTCACAGTCAAAATAATATACAGTCACGTGTGTTCTGTATGGGGAATCAGCTCAAAACTGAGATTTCGTCATAACGTATTGAAGTGACAGAAGCACATTGTGGACATTGGATTAGCCCCCTCCTTGGTTCACACAGCGGCAGTGTCTGGCTTTGGGGGCACAATTCGAAGCACGTGTTGCAACCATTCTAGGTTACATTGTCGACTCGTTATAGTAACTAGATTAAATCTCGACTAAAACCCATTCTAATTTATGTCCAATGTAATTGTCGAACATTGTAAAATGCCGGCTCATGGACGAGGAGAATTTTCTTTCACAAAAACACACACGAGAAAATCAAATTACGTAACGGGTGTTATATGACTGCTCAGAAGCAGCATTTCATGTTAGAAATTTTCGTTGATTAGAACATGTTATTGATGGACATCGTCATTGATGGAGGGACTACATGTATCCTTGACGAAAATTAAGCAGGATGCAAAAGGAGTCTGTGGATGGTATGAATATTGTCTGATGGAGGAGCGAGCCCTCCGCGAACAAACCTTTTTTCTTGCCTTCGTTTTCGGTATTTACTACTGCTTCAGCTGCTGCTGCTGCTGGAGAAACAGGATCAGTGGGTGCATCTAAACCGGCATTATCAGCTTTTCCTTTGGTCACTGTTGTCGTTGGAACCTTTTCATCAGTTTCTAATGCCATGATTTTCTTTCGTTCGCAGAAAAAAATCTATTCGCAATTAGCTGTTTTTCTCTCCTCCAATGGCTGATGACACTTTCAATGGAAACACACTGGGAACCGATTAATGCACAAATTCAGTCAATCGATTGACCAATTCTTGAATATTATTTCTCAAGAGCTAATTGAATTGTATGACAAAATGAATTAGTTTCCAATTTAAATTTGAACAACTTTAATGTCTTGTCGAAGGGAACCTATGCCTGCTGTGAACCTTCTCACCCGTCATGAGCGATCCACAAGAAACAACTGAAAAGAGGAATCTGTCTCAAGAACGAATGGGAATTTCGAACAAAAAAGAACTTAATTGACAGATGTCAGCGATGTGCCTGCTTCATGATAGACTGTTCGGGGAATGATTGGGAATTGAGGAGTTGGTGGACAGTGCAAGGAGTTGCCTGATGATGAAATTCGCGTAATTCGATTCGGGCTTAAACATCAACTTGATTGGGGATGTTGCGTGTTTAATTTAATTGCCGTCGATAAGCTTATCCGGTTTCTCTCGATGCAGTATGACTGGTGTATTTGAGAGCCTCTGTTGTTCCTTTCCAATCCGTCATCTGGCATGGAACATCAGCGGCTGTCATTCAGTTTGTTGACATCGTTTGTCACTAGAAGACTTGTTATCAGTTGTTGTTAAGAAAATATGGAAAATCTCATTGAAAAACCAGCCAAAAAGACTGATGAAGATGGAGAGGAAAAAAAGAGAAGACCCATCATCAAAAGTGCCACAGATTTGCAACGCTTGAAGCTGGAGAAACTCATGAAGAACCCAGTAAGCAAGGGAATCATATAACCCAAAGATTCACTACATCAGAACACTTGTTTTTTTCTAGGATAAACCTATAATGATACCGGAACAGCCAAGAGAAAAGGATTACATGCAGACAGTCCCGTCTTTCGTACGCAATGTAATGGGTTCCAGTGCGGGTGCTGGATCTGGCGAATTCCACGTGTATCGTCATCTGCGACGCAAGGAGTACGCCCGACAGAAGTGCATACAAGCAAAGAGTATTCGGGAACAGCTGGACGAGGAATATCAGGCAAAACTGGAGAAGAATCGACTTGAAGCCGAGGCAAAGACAGCTAAGAAACGTGCTAAGCGTATGAAAAAGAAGCAGCGGGCGAAGAGACCCAGAAACAAGCAGGATGAGCAGAAGGACGAGGGAAAGGATGAGAACACAAGTGAAGAGGTTGACGATGACGAGGATGAAAAGACAAATGATATAGTGATGGACACTGCAAATCAAGAGGACGAGAAGAAAAATGATGGTGAACAATCAAACCAGGACGAGAAGACAAATGACGTTGCGGACACTGCTGAGGATGGTCAAGAGGACGAAAAGACAATTGGACCAGTTGCAAGAGAGCATTCAGACATACAGGTGGTAGAGAAGGAAAGCTGCAAAGACGATCCCACTGGCAGTGGAGAGGAAGAAGTTCAAGGAGCTGCTGAGAAAGATGAGACTAAGACGTCTGAGGAGGTGGTGCCCGAGAAGAGGAGCACAAATGACTGCGATGAAAAGAACAGCGACAAGACAGGTGAATCAACAGGTGTCGAGCAAAATGTAGAGGAGCTACCGAAGTAGTAATAAAGTGGTTCATACATCAGATTTGTGTTTCTTTTGTAAGATATGCATTTTGAAAGAGGTTTTGTATTCTTGGAAGGCCCGTTGACTCTATTGGGGGTTAGGTTGGATTTCACGACGAGCAAATTCCATAATTCTCGCTTCGCCGACTTCACAGTTGATTGCCTTCTGTACCGATGAATACGAGGGACTTTTTGACAGTCATTCACAGAATTTTTGTTGAAACGTTTTTCGATTTGTCCGAGAAAACGGTATAAAAAGTTTTGCGTTCCAAGTCGGAACAAGGACGTCCCTTTCACTTGTGAGAGAACCCACGAGTGGTTGATGTAGAAGGCACAGGTTCACTATCGGCGGTACCGCCGTTTTAAAAGAGACATCAGTCTTTACAGCCGCTTTAAGAAATCTTGAATACTGGAATGGAAAATATGAACGCATTGGTTTTCTGACTCCCTGGATTCATCGTCCAGACAAGACGTTGGGTTGGTTAGAGTGGATTTGTAAGTATTCAGCTCAGCGTAGGCACATTGTGTTGTAAAACAATGTAAAACGTAACGCAGCAAAGAACAACCGTATCTGGGATACAATCGCATGTCGAAAGAGTCCCCATAATCCACGATCGGCCGAGGTGTATCAGCGGTCAGTGAGCACTCGACTAATGTCGGCAATGTGTTCCTTCCCTCAAATCAGTTTAGTCGAAGACTCCTTACCTTCTAGAGTCTATCCACAGCACACACATCACATTGAATTCAAATAAAACGCACAATAAAATGTCCATTTTGATAATTATGCTTGTTGTTTTTATTTAATACTCGGTTATTATAAGAGACAAACTTCTTCATTCACTTTAGGTATGAAAATAATCAACATTATGTATGTAGTGTAGGTTTTTCTGTTTTCTTTTCGTTACTCTTCTTCATTTGTTAATTATAGTTAATTGTTAAGAAAATGATAAATATCGAAAAAAAAGAAAGATTAAATATATTTACTGTATGATTTTGCTTGTTAATTGAAATTACTTCTCTCGTTAGAATCTAAACATTTATTCGTTAGCAGCAGAACAACTCTACAGGATTTGTATTTTACATTATTTTCTTTGTTAGTTTAATTTACTTGATTACATCCTTCTTATCCATTACTTTACTTAACTCGTTTTGCGATCTTTTATGTGCAACAAATGAAATATGAGTGATGGTGGTGGTGGTGGTGTGTTATTCATTGATTTGTTATTATGTATATATACTTCTTGTTAACGAGTATTTTAATTAATTAATAATTTGTTTGTTGTATATATAGCATTTCGTATGTTTAGTTTTTAGTTTCTTTTAATAAATTAGTTTCTGAATAATAGTGGGATTCATTTTTTTTTATGTATTTTGCAGAAGCGATTACTCTACTTGTTTTGTTTTGTTAAAACTTGTTATATTTGATTCAACGAAAACACAAAAACGCGCATAACTTGCAAATATAAATCAGCCAACATACTACATAATTATCTAGATTTTAAATATATTTATATATAAATACTCTGTATTATATATAGGAAATTTCTTCTACGATTCGCTTTGAGAGAAAAGAAAAATTGCACTTTTGTCTCTTCTTTGGTGAGAGGAGTTCATTGGGAATTTCTGTCACACTTGCTAATAAGGGGAGAGGGGGTTTTGAAAATATATACGTATATTCTCTTGCTATGCTCGTTTAAAATGGAAACACTTTTATTGTGAATGAAGCCGCTGCACAGCTGATTTGTCTTAGAAACCTCCTAAATTCAAGCTCACTTAGTTTAAACTCAGTAAAATAAAGGAAAGGAGATCTTCTTTGAAATGGCGACATTTCTAAGAGTCAGCATTAGCTAGGTGTGCAGCAATGGCTTTGAGTGAGAATGGAAATGAAAGTTAAAGCGAAGAATATTGCTCATGTTCTGATCCCTGTATATATCCATAAATGAAAAGCAAAAAGAGTATGTTTGCAAGAACGTGGTGACACGAGTTTGTGCTGGTATTGCTTGCAAAGCGGTTGGCAATCAAGTTCTTTGGGAGAAGACGGGTAAACAGGTGATAAACTATTCGGTGTCGAGACCCACGAATGTTGTCAATGGTCATAAGAGTCCTCAGCCTCGCAATTTTCGGGCAGGACTTAGGAAGATCTTGTTCTCGTTCGCATGGTCCGTGTGCCAAGTGTTGCAGAATGTTCGCCACTTCTCTCTTTAGGCAAAGATTGCAAGAGATCAGATAAGTAGGTAAGAGTGACTGTCACTCCTTCGCATTGTCACAGATGAAGATGAATGCCCATAGTCTCATGGAGGCTCACAGTTTTTTGCCAGATTGGATTTCCTTCTGCTTTCTTCAGAAGTATTCTTGCACTGCCCAAGTCGCCGATGAAAATAAGTGCCGCACTTAGTCTAGTGAATTTTAATGATTTCTTCAAAAGTGTAGAAGCAGTAGATTGACAGGAGTGACTGCAAGATTTTTTGAACATCTTATGCTTCGTATTGTCAACGTCTACATCTTATAGTTTTTATTGCATTTTATTGCCACATTTGTTGAGTCACTGTGACATATTATCATTCTCTTACATTCTTCTTCAAGATCATACTCTCCTCAAGAACGTTGATCGCTGACAGATATCGTAAAACGACGCCATCCAGTGTTGTAAACCTTTCTCCCAAGCCACTGCCACTCGTTAAACATTGTTCTATCCTCAGTAACAATCAGCACATCTCCGCAGATTAACATATCTCGAATAAAATGTGTATTGAATATTTGTTCTTCAAAATTTCATTTATTTTCTCTTTCATCTTCCACCACAAACAGTCTACACGCGCACACCTCAAATCTCAAAAACCGTAGACATTGGCCGAATGTGGTTGAAGTCGTTTATAGTAGTGTGGACACATTCTTACAAAACAAAACAGAAAAAAAAAAAAACTACAAGTACAAGGACGTAACATATCTTAACAAAGGTATTTATGAAATAAATATAATTGAAGAAGTATCCTTTTTCTTTCGTTCCTAATGAACATGTTTTGCTTTGTTGTTTTCTTCTCTAAAATACTATCCGTATAAAATAAGCATATTAAATTAATTCGTGTGTGTGTGTGTGTGTTTTTTTGTTTGTTTATAAAGGTATGTATGTATGCATATTATATGAATGTATATATAAAAAGAAAAGAATTGAAAACTCTTAGTTTAAATTATAATTACAAGTTTGTTTTATATTCTTTTGTTTCACATGTTCATCATTCAACTTGATCAAACATACTTTTTAAGCATGAATCGCGGGGGGAGTGTGTGTTTCTTGTTTTCTGCATGAGTCATGAGTTTCACAGAGAAATATATGACGACAGTTGTAACGATTGAATGAATCAGTAGCAGAACGAACTGGTATGAGAGTTATTCAGAATCAGTCACTTCTGTTTATGAACAGCTGCATTTACAATGGTTTAGCTAATATATTCAATTAATTCAAGCGACTGCTTGAAACTTGAAGGTTTTGTTTCACCTTTTAATCGATCAGAGAGCGTGTCTCGTAATTGAAGCAAATGAAACAAGGCGAGACTGGACAGAGACACAGCCTGAGGCAAAGACATTGCTAAAAATGATAAATAAGCCTTGGACAACACAACATTAAACAAAGAAAAGGACATAAACATAAACTCTCGCGTTGTTCACAATCGTCAAAGTTTCTCTGCAGAAGTCACAATCATTCAAACTCAAACTCAGTTTAAACACAAAACTCTAAATAAGCTCATCATACATAGGCTAGATAGGATTACAAATTACAAAAAAAGAATAAATATAATCCATACTTATCGTTTATTTTATCAACGACTTTAAATATATCATATATTACATTGTTTATTCATGATTAGAGACACAGAATCAGAGTCACACACACAGAGAGAAAGAGATTGATTGAGAGAGAGTGTGTGGTAAATGGTTTTGCATGTTTTCTCTCCGTTGGTTTTTCTTGTTTACTTTTAAATTTAATTGCATTTTAATCATTGTTTAGAGCTTGAAATCTTCTTTTCATATTATTTGTTTGTTTTTTTTTTTGGATTCTTTCTTTTTTTTAAACGCTTATGTATGTATATTAAAAGCTACATGTATGGTTATGTTTAATATTGAATTTTGCTTTAATTCCATGACAAATTGAAGTTTTATTTATATTTTCTCAAGAATACACCTTTTGTGTGTCAAAAAAAAGAAAAAAATATGTATCACCATTGAACATACACAAAAATAAAATCATAATCCATGTTACGAACGCTCTAGCTAAGAGCCAACAATGGAAGCGGGCGGGCGCACAGACTCTGTGGGGTTAGGTCTTAATCCATTCGATCGGATGGAGGGGTTATCTTTTTGCTACACTTTATTAAATAATCATTTTTTTTTTTACGAATACAAAAAAATAACATTTAACAAATTGAAATCATACGAGAATTCGTTTCTCTTAAAAAAAAAAAAAACATAAATCACTTTTGCGCGAACCGAGGGAAATGTCAATTAAAAATCTAAAACATCTACTACTTCCGGGTACACTTTGTAATACATGTTTGATATTTTTGTTTTCTTGTTGAATAAAGCATCTTTTTTTGTTTAACCCTTCTCTATCGCATTAAACTACCATGGACGTGTCCCCATTTGACTGTTTTTTGTTTGTTTGTTTCTTTTCATTTTGCAAATTTAATATAGCTCTGTATATTTCTGGTTGTTTATACTATTTTTTCACAATTTCTTTTTCTTCCTTTTTTTCTTTCATCCTTCTTCAGAGAAACGTTTTGTTTTTAAAACAGAAAACAGGTGGCAAGGTATATATATTTTTTTGTTGGTTTCATTGTTTTTTTTTTTTTAATTATTAAATATCTTCTCTTATGGATTCATAATCTTAATGATTTATTCTTGTTGTTTTCTTTTAATAATAGCATTTTAAGTTAAAATTAAATATTAAATAAAATAAATATATTTAACGACATTCCCATACTTTGACTGTTTGATCCACACTTCCCGAAATGACGTATGGATGTGTTTTGTGGAAATCTGAAAGAGAAGAGAGAGAGAGTGAGTTGTGGATAAACTGTTCCAAGATGCATGACACTGTGATGAATTCATGACGATGAAGGCTTAGATTGACGTTCCTTGGTATTCACATTGGATTTCTAACCTTGAGTTCGTAGTCCTAGCTGGGGCATAAACTTGTTTCACGTGTGAGACAGAAGACGAGTATATCTCTTAACTTCCTATTGCTGTCAACGCACTTTCACTGGAAAACAATGGACTACCAATGAGACAGTAGGTTAACCAACAAAATGACCACAGGTTCATTAAATTGATAAGACGTTTCGAGTTTCTCGCGCACACCGAAGTTAGTCACAAGGACAGTCGGACTCCTCCCGTAGACGGGTGCATTGGCAGTACTAATTCAGGCGTTCAAAGGAATCGAATACACGCGCGCGTTGGCGGTACTTAAATGAGATCTCAACCTCGCACAAAATAAATAACACTAAAACCTTCGCGAAGAGCTTTATCGGCTTTTTTTAACAAATTCAAACACTTTTCGACTTTGAGCAGAGAAAAATGGATTGCCCAAGTGGAATAAAAATGAAACCCATCTATTCATGGATAATAACACTCATGGTAAACACCCCAGAATCATTAAAGTTACCGAAACTAAAATTTAAAGCTGCTCTCTGGCGGGTTCTCATGCATTGATCGCTTGGGAAGTTCTCGACTTCAAGCCATTCATACTCATAGATGGTTATGTCACTTCGAGTTCCTTGTATGACCTCACAAGGAACTCGAAGTGACATGACCGTCCATGAGTATGGAAAGTTTGAAGTCGAAGACTTCCCAAGCTGTGCTGTTAGGATGACGCAGCTCCTCTTTGTTTCTGCTTCTCACACTCATGGGAAGTCTTCAGACTTGCATGTTCAAGAACGAGTCCCTGCATCTTGAAAACTCGCTCTGAATCCCTCTCATTCCTTCTAACTCTAGTGAACTCCTTCTAAGTTGAACACCTTGAAAGTCCTCTAAGCTTCAAATGCAATACGTCCAATTCCAACAAATTGCTTCATCATCACGAACATGGGGGAAGAAATACAAACAACTTACCAACAGAAGTGCAAAAATGTTGATGAGCATACAAAGTTTTCATGCATCGCTTATTGCGCAAGTCCCACACACGAATGGTTTTATCGTCACTAGCTGATACTAAATACTTTCCACCCGGATGGAATGATAGTCCCCTAACCCAATTGTCATGTCCAGTTAGAGTAAATAAGCATAGGCCGACGCTGACGTCCCAGATCTGCAAAAAAAAAAAACATCCTCTATAGCTTATCCAGACTTGTAAGACATGTGCTTTAAGAAAACTTACGCGAATTGTTTTATCCCTCGAACCAGAAGCAAGGAATGGTCCCTGATGGTGACCCTTTTTATTATCAGCACCCGCAGCCTCGTTTATTGCTGATGTGGAATTTTCGGGTGCCCAAGCAATGCACTCAACTGTGTGATCGTGATCTCTCAGTTCAACCTAACCATGATTATCCACCATTTAGTTTCAAGCCAGTTGATCACAAAAAAGCTTACAAATGATACCAACTTACCTTACAGTCTTTTGAATTTGTCTGCCACACTCGAATCGTGTGATCATTTGAGCACGACGCAAAGATTCCACCGTCAATATGCACTCTCACCATCCTAACCCATTCTCTGTGACCTGTGTATGTCTTCACGCAATATCTGTAAACAAAAAGGCAATGTGTGAGCAAGTGAATTGGAATCCTTGAAAAACGCAATGCTTACCCAGTTGCAACTTCCCACATTTTGATCGTTTTATCACGTGAAGCTGATAAAACGAAATCACCAGCTGGAACAAACGCCACCGAAGATACATTGTGATCGTGTCCGTGCATAGTTTTAACACATTCGTAACTCTGTTGAAAGTCCCATAGCTTGATTGATAAATCCGCACTACAGGACGCTGTTCACAGACAGATACACAAATGATACAATTAGAGAAAGAGATTCTTTATAGTCGAGTGGGTGAGGATGAATGTATGTTAAATGTACCCAATAGTTTGCCTTGAGCGTCAAAAGCAATGTCTTGTACTGAATCTGTGTGCCCTTTTAGACTTCGTTCATATTCGCCGGTCTCAAAGTCCCAAATTTTGATGGTAGCGTCTTCAGATGCCGATACCATTAAACCAAAAATCGGATGAAACACCACCTGTGAGCAAAGACATAATTTCGTGTTGACAAACCAGCATATTCAAAGGGATGGGAAACAAATCAGGGGAAGTTCAGCGTCTCGGTTTAATGTCTGTGCAGTGTGCCGTCATAAAGATAACATCCGATTGTAGACAAGTGTCAACAACCATTAAACAATCACGCTGAAGCCCCTCGGATGCATGCGATGTTCCCTTTTTGAAGGGAGGGGGATGAGAGAGGGAAGACGAGATAAACTCCCTATCAAATCTCCTTGTACTTACTCTCGTTATACTGGCTCGATGACCGGAAAGTGAAAATTTCTCTGGCGGCCTTGGTATCCATTCACCAGGACTTCGTTTTGCTTTTGTTGGTGCTCCTTCAATGACTTCCTTTTCAGCTTCTGATAACTTAGCCTCCAGTTCCATTACTTTCTTTTGTAAACGTATTACCGATGTCCATTTCTTTTCGAGTAGACCACCAAATTTCTTTTCAGATTCTGCGTTGAGATCGGCCTCTTTGCGGAAAGCTTCTAATGCGTCTGAATATCCATTACTGCCTAAATAATCGGCAATCGCTTGGTTACTAAAACAAAAACAAACAAACAATTTAATTGAATCGAAGGTGGATAGGAATGTCAGTGACTTACAGCTCCTCGCGCTGCCGTTGAGACAACACCATTTTCATGCTGTTTCGAAATATCCGAGCTTAATTGAATAGGTCTCCTTTCTTTAGTGGGCTACTTTTCGCTTCAACTGTAAAATTAAATAGACGGAATAATTGTGTGTATTAGTCAGACAGCATTCAAAGAAAGCCACTTAATCAATTAAAAGGGACGCATTGCGAGATATGAGATAAATTCTTCAAATGGTCACGCAATCCAAACAAACATTTCTGTTTTCGAACGTAACTTTGAATGAAATCTATGCAAATAGTGAAGAGTCTCTAACCGTGCCACAGGCACACACACTGACCACAAGTGGTGAATGAAACACACGGCACCGACAGGACTGTGGGGCAAAACAGAAAACAACTCGTATAATTTCTATAAACGGAACAGTTTTGCAACTTTTGTTTCGCGATGTCCAAAAGGTGTTCGAAACAACCGACGACGCTTCTAAAATTCAAATTCAAACCGACATCAATGAAGACGCGCTTCAGTGTGGTGTGGTGCTTGGTTTTTGCCGCAGGCATTCGATTTTCGGGCAAAAAATTTCGTAACTATGCACGCTTTGCTGCAAACCTACATCGACACCCACGAAACCGAAGAGAGGCACACGAAAACGACGAAATATTCGTCACATTCACATGACTTATCCACCAGTAAACGACTGCGCGAATTCAAAGGAAGCAAACGAAAAGACGAACAGAAAAAAAAGAAACGAATCAAGACACATGAGTCATTCCCTCAAAATGTACACAGCCAGCAGCAGCACACCATCGTCGACGGAGGGGTGGGGTGGATTTGTTGGAATCATCATCATCATCAACGGTTTTGATAAGGGGTGCGGTGCGCGGTGCGGTGAACGGCGGCGTGTAGTAAACAAAAAGAGAACCACCACACGAAATTTTCGAGGCTGATTGCGTTTGCGAGTGTGCTCCGTGTTGGAAAAGGTCATGCTTTCTGTGTGTGTCCGAGTCTGCGTGGCTGTGTGTGCATGTGCTCCTTTCATTGATTTTTGCTTCTCTCCTTTGAGGGGCGGTTTAAAACAACAACAAACACAGAACAGCCACATCAAAATCGACTAAAAATCATCGTCATTTTCTTTTCAGCGGAATTTAATCGAAAATCGCGGAGGTGGACGTGGACACATGGGGACGTCGATAGGCATTCGAATCCAATGTTAAGGTTAAATTCAATTTTTTCCCCCTCCGTGTTATTTTTTTTTGGCACGATTGACGGTACCATTGCATGTGCAACTACAGACACAACAAATTCATGGTTTTTATGGCATAACCGACAGTGGTGGTGCATAGTGAAAGGGAGGTCTTGTCGTCCCCCGAGGCAGAGGCAAAAGAAAACTTTCTCGCCCACTTAATAACACTTCTATTTGAGAACAGCAGACACACACCACAAATCTCCCTTTTCAAAATCACAATCAAAACACTGTGTGAAATGGAGGAGGAAGGTGTAGGTTGAAAGGTTGATGCCTTGTCAAAACTGTAAACATAAAAATTGTTTTCCAACTGCTGGCTACTCACACACTCGGGCAAGAGGTGGTTTTAATTGCTTTACGAGTATCTGCCTGTTGTCGCTGTTCTGTTGTACGCCCTTTTTTTTTTCTGAAACTAAGCGTAGCATTAAATTTTTATCTGAGACTCCACCACTACCACGCAAAGTATGCTCCGCTCCACGTGACAAGTGGATTTAGAAACAATGCGATGAACAAATAAAACAGACAAAAATAAGACCTGCATTTGTTTGTTTATGAATTAAAGGTGTTTTATTACCATTCAGAGAGGCAGACGATACCAGTTCATCAAATGGAAAGAAGCTTATGTAATTATTAAGTTGATAAGATTGTTGGGTGCTGATGACGAAAGTGTGAAAACATATCAGCGGTTGCAGCAAGAGAGGGAACATGTGCGAAATGAAAGAGAAAAACACCACAGTGAAGGTAAATCTTGTCACACACACAACTATTAGTTATGTTTTCATTGTCATTCACCCCTGATTTCCCATGAGCGACAAGCGCGACAACTGCTGTGGATGGCATAAAATTTCTGCATTTTCTGCAGAAGTTACCGCACGTTTCAAAAGACAATAGCTGTACAATAGCAATACAAAAAAAAAAAAAACAAACATAAACCGCAAGTTTCGGTTGAGTTACATCTTCATTTTGAAGAGGAGATCAGATCTAACCACAAACTGTGTGTGAAATGAGACCTACTTTGGGTCAGTGTTTAACTTATCGCGCTTGGTCATATTGTGTGGGAAGGAATTGGTAAGTCGGTTTCGCTTTTGTTTAAGAGTGAAGAAGGAGTTAAACGAGTTGTCAAGGGGTACTACTGTGTGGTCTGCCATCTCTGCCATTCAATGACTTCTGCAGAACCCGCTGAGACTAGGAAACCCCATTGTGCACCTTCTCCCGAAGGAAAATCACTTGGAGCCTAAGTTTTCCAATAACATTATTGAAACCCTAAGCTATTCAATCTTTGGGGATATTTTCTTTGAGCATCTCCTTTTGTCCAGATTCCAAACAAGATCGCTGCGGATCGTTCTTCGTGTTAGTCATGCTCATCGATTTGCCAGAAGCCCCAACCGGTTTTCGGAGTAGGATCGACTAGATCCGCTTGGAAACACAAAGGAACATCGATGACCTTACTGTTACTGCTGCATGTTGGCAGTCAGCCACCTCAACATAACCTAAACGAGTTTTTGGTTCACTTGCGTTCGTCTGTTTCCTTTTGTCCGGCTTTCAGGCATGTTCCAGATCTCTCCAGTCTCTGGTCAGGTTGCTGCAGATTCGAGACCTCTCTTTAGCCACCAAAGAGCCACAAATTCACAAACACACCACTATTAGGATAACGATCACTTCGAAGTCGAAAACTGAATACAAATCCATCTCCACTGACCTTGGACTGTTGCGTTACGCAAGAGATGCCCCCAAAGGTATGAAGTCACATGCCGTAAAAGATGGAATCAAACATTCGGGCGTGGACATGCAAATGAGCGTTTGCAACACCTCTTAGGAAGGCCTAAAAATGTGACCACATACACCCATGAGCGGGTGGCAAACAAATCAACAAATCTCAAGCAATTCAATATCACAGCAAGTCTCTCATTCACTCTTCGAATATATCGATGATCAGTGTTTGTTTGTGTTTGCAAATTACTTTTTGTCAACGTCCGTGTCAAGAAAGCAAAGAGAAAACAATAATTTGCATGAAAATCAAATTCAACTTCTTTTTTTTTCTCATTTTTCACTTGCAAACAATGTGAATAGGTTTTTTTTCTCTATTTTACGGGGAGATTTATCTCAACGACACAATGCTGAGAGGTGAATAGAAACACGCCTTCTGTATGGGGTACACGATGCTTATCTGGTTGGAGTGTGATTCTTCTTTATAAGTGTCACATCTGGGGCGAGTGATCTTATCTCTGATGGTTTCAATTTTTTTGCGACGTTTGGGGTTTGGTTCGAGAGGCGGTATTGTTTGTCATTGTTGCTGGGTTTATGGGAGGAAGTGAGAAGAAATTTGGTCAAGATGTAACCGCAATTCAATCAGATGCGGAATTTGAATGTCAAAAGTTTTATCTCATGATCTAACACGTTACGAAGCAAGACGGGGGAACCTCAGACGATAAGGTGACGATGACTACATGGACAGGCATGTAGCCAGACGATGACTCCTCTCTCAGGCATGTGAGTCAACATCAACTCAACTAGGTTCCTCAAATACAGAAATAGTCAAAAATCAACTGATAACAACACAGAACAAGAAGCAAATAAGTTGTACTACGCACTTTGAGAGAACAAAAACCACGTAATCATATACAAATAGATTCCACTGATCGCTGGCCTCTAGCACTCTCCAGAGACCGTCCGACGACCGACCATATCCATAAATCCATATGCATCAATACAACAAGACAGCACTTATAAATCTTCTATTTCGAGGGAGTTATTCAAAAGAACTGCTTTGCTTTCTCTCTTAAAAAAAAAAAAAAACAAACACACACAATTCCTTATGCTAGAGCTATATACACCTAATAGGTCGTCCGATGATGTTCGATAATAAATAACACAAGAGCTCACAAGCAGCAAGTCCCTCCGAAAAAAATAAAACCTGACACACATGCATTCGATTAACAAAACGCGTTCTTAACACACAACAAAGCAAAGCACAAAGTGGCAATGCCTCTTCACACAGATGATTGAGGTTTTGTATCAAAGTCTAACTAACAAATTTCTGACTCAGCAATGAAAAAAAAAAATATTATTATTTCAACTGATGTCAGCTAGTGCACAAACACTATCAACCTGTGTGTGGCGTGTCCATGTTTGCACTTTATTTCAATTCAACGATCAAAACAAAGCCAAAGATAATTAAATAGGAGGTAGGTACTCAAGAAAAATGTAGTGTTAGCCAACAAAATTTGGAGTGACCATATGCTCGTACAATAGCAGTCGTTGCGTTTGTGCTGAGAGTAGTATGTTCGTCTTCCGGTTAAAAAATTCATAGAATATCGATTTTGCTAGTCATACACAACTCGAATTGAATTGAATTTGTGTGCATGTGCTGTTCACACAGCAGCGGGAGCAATGGTTGATGACGCAAAAAGAATGTTTTATTCCGTTCATTGAAGCTATTAAAATGCCGTGTATGAAGAGTTTGAAAGTTTTATGTCACCACAAGTTAATTTTCTCTGTCCCCTTCCTCACTCCGTTTCGCTCATGTCAAACAAAGTCTCAAGAGGATGAAGTTATCAGCGAGTAGCTTATTTGTGTATTCAAGATTCGTGCGTGTAACAAGCAAAAGCTTATCACAGCAACGTGGTTGCCGAAAGCATAAGTTACATATGTCCGACTACCGAAACCCCTTGGTGGTCAACTCAATGGCGACGCACAATCTTTGCCATCAGTCTTCCGTCATTCATGTCAGATTTCCGGGTACCGTGAAGGAGGAGGAGGAGACGAACACGATTGATTCTGAAGTAGCAAATCGATATTAAAAGAAGTTTTTTTTTTTTTTGTTCGAAACCGGTTTTCTAAAAACAAAAAAACGAAATAAAAACGTGTTAAGATTCATAAATTTAACACAAAATATTACGTAGGGATTTATTTTTGATGATTACCAACCACGACACGACGGCTACAACCTTTCCACCTCACTCACTGATTCACTGTGTGCGGATTGGAATGGAATTCGTTGTTTAGTGTTTCTTCTCGAAGCGACACACTTTACACATATTGCGGGCATACTCAACCGTGGAGGAGGGGATGGAAGAGCGGAGTAGTGGATGAACTATGTTTGATGCCTTTGAACTGCTGCAGAATATCCATCATTTGATATCTCTATGAGAAGACATGAGGTTTTGTTTTTTTTTGTTTTGATGATTCCGGATATCTGATTTATTTGAAAGTTAAAAATAAAGTTCTGGATACAGAGGAAGGTGGAGAGCATACAGGTCTTTAAATATTTTCAATTCAAGAAAGAAAAAACTCACAGTATCACACAATGTCACCCACTTGAAAACCGATAAGTTTTTAAAGAAGACCGATGACGACGATGACTACTGGAGAAAGGGGGGAGAGAGAGAACCCACGTTGCATTTTCGAGACATGCGCACATACACCCTCTGCTACTGCTTCTGCTATAGACGATTGCGAAAAGATGCTGCCCTTTTTTTCCAGGGTTTCCCTCACAAAATCGATTTATATCCCACCACCACCGAGCACAACAACACGGTGCCAGAAAAGAAAGACATAAAAAAAAAAACAAGTGAGAGAAACATGGCTATTTTTATACCCATGTTTTGTGCCCCGTCTCTCCCTTCACGAAATGTGTATCACATTCTCAATTCACTGGTGAATCGAGAGGAATATGGTGTGGGTGGGCGGTGTGATGACGGGCGGCAGCTATTAATACAAGAAAATTAATAATAAATATTATAACCTGCGTCCAACGATATGTAGGTCTCCCTCAAAAATGGCGAGAAGAACCCGTGAAGCGACAACAATTACCCATAAATTCAAAAGAAGAAGAAGAAGAAAAAAAGAACAGAACAAACATCAAAAGAAACAGCAGCAGAAGCTACACCAAAGGGGCATTGTAGCGCAGGGTTTTAATAGAATAAATTTAATGTTTACAGACCTTGCACTTGAATTGGTTTCTTAGTGTCGCTGGTTTTGTAATGCTACAACGGTTTTTGTTGTTGTTTTGTTTTCTTCGTCACTTTACTCTTTCAGAGGCTTACACACTAAACACATAGAAGCAGACAGAACCCGACGTCAATATGTTTTTCTTTTTTCATTTATTATGCGTCTCATTTAAATATAGTAACACCACTGACACGAAGACATGTTCCGTTTGTTCGCTACGAAATGCAGTTTTCAAAGGGGTGGGGGCTTAGATACGTTCTTTTATCCGTTTTGGATGCAACAACCAAAAAAAGAAGTCAACCAAAATGGGTTTGATGAGATACTGGAATAGAATTTTGGAAACCCGTCGCTGCGCGTTGTAGTTTTCACCACTCAACACCGAGTTGAACACAAAAAAAAGGTTAAATTCTTCTCAAACTACAACATCAGCACAGAGTACGCAGGCGTCTGAAACAAATGTTGGCGACGGTGTTGTAGAAAGGGTATCTTCGTCGGTTTCTACTGGCCAACGATGGGAGGTGTTGCCAAGCATGTGAAATCGAGAGATTCAAAGAAGAAACAACAAACATATGCTGAAGCTGGAGAAAACCAATTAGATTTGTCACTTCCAACAACCTGCTTCAAGGGCCCCAAACTACACGAAAACGGTCTCAAGAACCCAGTTGATGTATGACACTCGAACCAGTTCCGTGGAAGGAATGTAAATTGCAAAAAAAGAAAAAAGAAACAACGTATGGTACTCGGAACGACTTACAGAGAATCATACACCGCGGGTTCACCTGAGAACAGGATTACAACAAAACCAGACGAACAATTTATTGCCCTCATTCTGATGTTTGGTAACTCTGGCTGTGCTGGTTTGTTGGTTGACTGCCAGGCACACACAATTAGAGAAGTACCTGCCTGCTTTTTTGCCTTCTCACATGAATTTCCCATCCGTACCTGCATTTCTTTTGTAGGGGGACGCGACCACCGCTGGCAAAAGAAAAATTCCTTCCAAACAAACAAAACAACATTCAATCGTGTTGTGGTAAGTGTTGTCGAAGAAAAAACAGGTTCCTCTCTCTCTCTCAATGCACTACAGCATTTAACACAACGCCAGCCAGAAAGACCAGACTTCTATCTGCCTGCACCGCGGTATATATCATTTAATAGTTCTCCTCTATGAGAATAGTGAATTATGTAAATTAGACTGATGATGATGTTGTGTGCTCGAGTGAGAGACTCTTTTCTTTATCATACACACAGACACCAGACATTCAGAAGAAAAAAAAAAGCCCAACTAATGGGGAGAAATGTCTCAAACTTAATTACGCCAGAAAGACGAGTGGAGAAGATAGAGTGACTGACTGTTTGTCTTTGATCCAACTTTTCACCACCAACAACCACCCGACGACGACGACGACAATGACGGAGAGACGCATCCATACGAACCAACACGCAAAAAAAATTTGAATAAAAAGAAAATAAAAAACAACCATAAAACGAACAAAAAATGTTTTTTTTTTCTTTTTGTAAATTGAAAAATCGATGCCGATGTGTCATACAGAAAGAGCGAAAAAAAAACTCGGATTTTGCCACTAAATAAACCTCACCAACGACGACGATGAGAATACAATATTTTCTAAATCACAAATCAGACAGGAGACCAGCCAGGCAATACCAGACCAGGGGCATCTCCTACTTCAAAATCAATTTTCTTATCAACTCACAGCAGCGGACGTGTAGATAAGCCGAAAACGAAAGCAAAAAAATAAATCAAAATTTCCGAGAATGAACACGAAAAACTAAAACTGGAAGAAAAAAAAAAACACTTGAAAATCGTTTGCCTTGCTGAAGGTTCTGAGCGATTCGAAATTGCGTAAATTGAAATCAGTTTTTTTTCCTTCTCTCTCATGACGAGGAAAACTGTTACGGACATTCGGCCATCTTGAAAGAATTTGCAAGTGCAATTTTTGCATTTTGAAGAATTTCAATTGGCGTTTAACGCAGGTTCTCGGCCGATTTTCAATTCAATTGAACGTTTATTTTATCATATGCTACTTACATTGCTGATTTTTTCAATAATTCAGTAGCAATAATCACGAAATCACACACAAAAATTACACAAAAAGCTCACGAAAATGATGTGAATCGCGACACTTCGACAGCTCTCAGAGGGAAACAACGGAATACATAGAGGTGCTGCTGTCAGTTTATGTGTGGATTTTCTCATATGAGCAAGTTTTTTTTCTTTGCTGTCTGACTTTTGACAGATTCTTCTAAGCGATGACAGCGCCATCTATGTGTGAAGTTGTGCAGATGTGGAAGTTGATTCAATGGGAATTGTGTTGAATTTCAATTAAATTGGTTCCAATTTGTTGAAGAAAATTGTTTTTGTTTGAAGATGGATTGGGATTTGTTAATTTGAGGTGGGAATGGGGAAGTGGGTCTGATTGATTTTGATTTGAAGCTGTTGGTGGGTGTTGTACTTTTTATATTGAGAGGACACCTCTTTCTGTTGTGGATGTTTTTGGCATGGTGTTCTCCTACTTCAGTTCATGTGGAGACAAGGCAAGTTGGGATCAATTTCTGTATGTCCCCGACTTATTCATCAAGTACCTTTGGCCAAGTTTTCACAGCAATGACGTCTCTCTTTCCAAACACCTCAGACTATAGGAAATAAACGCAAGTCAACTCAGACTTTTAGTAATATTCTCGAATTTCACAAATACATCAATTGAAAATTTCTCGACCCCAGAAACATGTCTTTCCTCCCACAACGTGTCTCATTCCAGCCATGTCTCTGTAGCTGGGTTAGAAATTACGCCGGAGGACAGTACACCCCCTCAATTAAATTTAGATATTCCGGAAATACCAAGGCATCCAAAAATGTGTCGGCTGCGTCTCCTCCATCGACAGAACCAGCAAACAAGGGGGTAATGTGGCGTTCTCATTCATTAAAACGTTTAGTCAACATTTTCACATTTAGACCACGAAACGATCCACAAGTGCAGCGATTGAAGACTGGGAAATCCCCAAGAGGTACCAAAGGAAGCGATTGTCACAAACGGAGGTGGATTATGTCAACACTGGTGGACCACCGTAGTTGTTGATGCTCCGACTGTATGATTATATGTTCACATTTACTAAACAAAGCACGTGAATCCATGATAATGGATTCTATCCAAAGGACTTCCCATTTATTTGCTTCGAGGAGTTGTGGAACATGTCTTTTTTTATGAATATTTCGACCATTCCTGTTGTCCGAGATGAACCTAGACCAACTGGCACGATGTTTTACCAACTGCCTCCAATGATTTTGGTTGAGCTCCTTCTCCACCCGCACGCATCGAATCCGTGGGTCTTCTCTGTTCATTCGTCCCACTTGTGATGTGTCGAAGACTTTTGGGGCTGGAGCATTGTTGTTGAAGGTATTGCTGGCTAGACTACATATCTGGCCATACAATCTTCTTCTCCAAACGCCAACAATCCGAACAGGACCAACTCGAACTTCTCTCGAATATTCATTGAAGCACCTTGTCACCAGATCTTGTCTTTGAGATTGCCGTAGTTTCTTTTCTGACACTCTGATTAAATAGTCTGTAGTGCTTTAGAGTGCAAGTAAAGACGTCTAAGACAATCGACTGATGCCAAGTGGCTTAAGGCAGGGAATGTTGTTGTGAACGTGAATAGAGGACCAGATGTTGGGTAGGAATATGTGTTCACTCGTTTGAGTCCACGTGTTGGTCCATTGTGACATATTTCTGCCGAAAGTCCTTCCTCTTTCTAAACCAATCCAAGTCCATGTTTTGGAACTCCTATTCAGTTCAATTATACTCAAAGGCCACATGGTGCATGGACACCAAGCACTAACTTAAAGGGAGAATTAGAACGAATCTCCGGTTTAAAGACCAAGTCATCGCAGATGCAAGATAGCTTGGAAAACGTGAGGACCGTATAGAGAGTCTTCCGGAGGCAGGGTTGTTGGTAGATTGCCCATGTGGTTATTATTTTGTGGAAAAGGCCAGACAGTTCTTCAACCCAAAACCCCGCCTCTCTGAAAATGAGAGCCGATGACAATACTCATCATCTCGAAAAGGTTAATCGAAGAAGATCGTCCATTCCTTCCTTATCAATCCTTTCCAGTCCGATTTTTGAATGTTTTGTCAGATGTGTGACAAGATTTGATTTTCTAACGCTGGCCGGAGTGGTTCTGGATAGAATCCCCAAATTTATACAACTTTCGTAATTCACGGTTCCACCGCTTTCGAGTCATCGACAGTGCTGTGTATATCGCTTGCGACTAGACCAGAGATCCATTTTGCTAGGACGTTTCCTACTTTCTTCGTGTACAGCCAGAGTACCAAACGTGGGTTAAGGAGACCAAGGCAAGACATTCGCAGTACAGCTTCCACGATTAGTCGAGAGAGTCAACTCCTAGTTGGTGACCTCATTCAAATTTAAACAGAAACTGAACACAATCCAGACGAATCCCGCCCACTGTCGACAAGCAACATTTTCGGTGAATACAATCGTCCGGGATATAGAAGCCGTGCCTCTATTGGTTTGCGAATAAGAACCGGCCTTAGTTCAACAGAAGGAAACTGAAAAGCTTCCAAACATTCATCCGCACTTACCCCTTATACCTCTCCTACAGAGTAACAATGCAAACCTTTGATTAGTCACTTCAAAGTTGTGCCAAACGATCACTCTTCCCTCTAAGTGATGTCATGACACACACTCTAGCGACAACTTCTCTAGTCCCTCACTGTACTCGCTGCTTAACAAATATCACACTCGTATCGTACACAATTAAAAAATCGTGTACAATGTATATCTTCACACAAATGTTTCGTATCTATACAATACAACTTGCTGCCCTTATCAACGGTTCTTACTTTCAATGAAATATCGAGACATCAGTTAGTATTCGAGCGCCTTTCATCGGTTTAAGCAGTTTTTTGCTTTTCGATTTATTTTCCCCGAGACGTGAACGCGAAGCACAAGGGCAGTGCATTTGAATAAGCACATTTCGGACTTACGAGCGAACGAGACGAGATCTACAGAGGGACGACGACTATTCGCGTCATCCGGTGCACCCCCCGTTTTCCTAATAACGTAAATAACCGACATTTAATCAGCATTTGTACGAAAATAAATTCACAGTCACGCTGAGTGCAGCACTCGAGCATAGATAAACTTCATTTCTGATGACGATTAGCAATTATGTGTTCGAGTTTGAGTTCGAGCGGTGATCGGCGGGGTTCGGTGGGCCTCGATCAGTGATTAAAGGACTGTTCCTCCTCTTGACTAGACTTCGTCATCCATCAGTCGGTCAGCTAATGTGTGTGTGTGTTTGCTAGTGTGCTCGTTCTCATTGTGGCTGTGTTTCTTTTGTTTTCAATTTATCACCCTCACCACCGGAGATAAGGCACTTCGCTTGACTTGAATGCATTTGTTGGCTAGGTTCGCTATCAACAACAGTCAAACAGTGGTGTGTGCGAAAAATAATGAAGAGACGAGGCGACATCTCCTGAGGAGGGCTTCTACGATAATTAGTTTTCTCCTTCGGCACAAGTAACACCTCACTCCTTATCGACGCGTGTTGTCTAGAACATCCGCTTCAGTGACAGTGACTCCGAATGGCTGTGACTTCATCTTAAACAGAGAGTTCATCATTTATTTTTCATCCATAAGCTCGGTATTGCGACATTCGAAGAATTTCGAAAATCTATCGATAAGTCAAAGGGTGTTCACTTCACGTTGAGAGAGCGCGCGAGATATGACGAATCTAATCAAAATCCGATTGTTATTCGTTTTGGTCCTAAATTAGGTACACATACACACTCATACATCCGACACTTCGTTTCACCGGTGATAGTGTCGTCGCGGTAGTCGTAGCCGTACTCGTGGTCGTGGTATTCGAAGCCTCTTGTAATTAATCTTGTTCTGGTAATTGAACAGATAACGACTCGATTCGGTGTGTTAGATGTTCAAGTAGTTTTCCTCTTCTTTTTTTGTTTGATTCGTCGTCGCATTGCAATCATATGAAATGAATCCACGGTTCGAACGGTTGCTGGTTCTGTGCCTGTTTCTGGAAGTGATCATTTGTTGCTTGTTTTGCAGAAGCAGACGACGGAAGTCATGAGCAATGGATAAGGAATCATGCTTGTGTCCAAAGTGATTTACGTTTAGTTTATGACATGAATTTATCGCAACAATTCAGAAATATTGAGATATAACGGTTATAAATTGTGAATAGAGTGGTACTTGAGAGAGTTCGATTTGCAAGCTTAAAAAGGATTAGATTGTGTTTGCATTCAACTTCGGAACTGGCAAATGGAATCGGATTCATTTTAGATTTGTGGTTAATTGACGGTCGTTTTGAGAAGTTGGGGGGAAGGTAGGGTATCTAATCCTTGGATGAGAAAACGGCTGAATTTCATTCTAATCCTCAGTCAGGAAGGCACAGTCCTTCCAGTTCGTGGTTAATTTATCTTTTCGAGGTGAATTTGAAGTCTCATTTTATCAAGTTGGTTGAAAAGAGTGGGAATGTGGAGATTTTTTAACGGCATGGCAAATCTCGAAATACTGGCAGAACTGCTTTAAATAAAGGTCCCGGCTGTGAAAGAGAGGCAATGGGCCAGAATTGACTCCTTGGATCTTGAACATCCCTCTGATCAAACGGAGAGAACTTCCTTTTATCACAAAAGGAGTGTAGAACAGATTAGAACTCACTCATTGTACTTATTTGTTGAATTTATGTCTGGTGCAGGCTCCCATGCTTTGATCAAGTGCCTCGGGAGGGAGACAACAAACCAGAAGCATATCTGGAGCAGGTAGCACTCCTTCGATCAAGCTAATAAACCAAACTTGACTCCTTGCCGGGATTTGCTTAAATCATGTCTGTTACTGACAGAACTGCTCTGGCCACTTCATCCACTGGTTTGTGGAATCCATGTCTGTAGCTGGCAGCACTGTCCGACTATCCCAGATGTGTTTTCTCTGTGTCTGCCAGAATTGCCTCTTCCTTCCGCCGTGTCAACGAATAAAATGTGTTTGAATTCCACAAAAAAATAATCTTCCTCTGATGGATAGGTTGGGGCAACAACTCCTGTTGGAATCAAGACCCAAGCGCGACTGTCACTTCACTGTTCTCAATTTCTCCATTTTCCATTCCAACGTCTGTCTTCCAACTCAGTCCCTCAATTTTTCAACCAGCCTTCTCGACAGTCTGAACTGGAAGGGAAGAATGACAACGAGCCGCTGGGGTGGTCCTCTGTGGATCTGACGAGTGGTAAGAGCCTCAGCTCAGATGTAGTTCGTTAGTTTTCAAGCAGAGACACAATGCCACGGTCCACGATGAAAGAAGGGATCTCTTACAGGATATCATGCAGCGCCTCTCCTGCTCGTGCATTGTTTCAGGCACAGCAGGATACATCCAGTAAGCGGAAATCTATTCCAATAGACACACTTAATTCACTTGTTCTTCTCCTTTGTGTGGCTCTATAGACCGGTTGGAGTCAATCAACAAGTCACTCCAGCTAGCGCGATCTCTGTCTAACTGCCTCCAAGTTGGTTTTGATCCTTCTCCACCACCTTAGATTCAAACTTACCAAAACGGAACACTCACTACCACAAACACACTCAAGCTTGCAGAGTCAAGCCACAAGAATGAATTCAAAAGAATTTTCCTCTATTTACCAAAACGTCTAGTAAAGCACTTGAATTTCAATTGTTGTCCACACTTGAGGAAGACGATGAAACATCAACCGTTTAATTGGCCGCAAATAGATTGTATGTAATTTGTATTGAATCGAGTTTTAAGAGGTCCATGCAAATAGTGTCGGTGAAGGCCTTTGTCGGCGTCTTGAGATGATGGTGGCAGAAATAGCCGAGACAAAGACTGCGCATATTCATGGAATGGCGAAGTATTAATTGCCCTCCCAGTCACTAGATTGGTTTACGAGAGACTCAGCTATCACCCCCTAATCCTAACCCCAGAAAGTCATCAAAGAGTGAATAATTCTTAATGAGAGAGAAGACTCTCCGAGTCTATCGATTCTCTGAACAGCAGGGAACTCCTGGGGCCCAACTATAAGGGTCCCACAGAGATTTAAGTCACTTGAAAGCAAATACGTAGAACTGAAACATTGTGACCATAATAATGACTTCGTTGAATTTCGTTAAGTCTATTTAACGTACATAAATAGCCTTCGAAACTTTGCGTAAGTTTTAATGAGTTTAAGTATCATAATCGCAGTTTCGTTAAGTTTCGTTTCACTCTTGCTTGAGGTGAGGGAGCGAAATTAATCTCCTCTAAGTTTAGTAAGAAATTACCATAATAACCACTTCGTTAAGTTTCGATACCTTTTGCTAACTAAAAAGAGTGTTACCCCGAACGTACGCAAATGAGTGTTGAAGAAACTTTCAGCACGAAAATGATCCTTTAGATCACTTTCTTTCAGCTTTGACATCCACTTAGGCTTACTCAAGGTTGAGCCTTAATTCACCCCTCGAATCTTAACGCGTTCCCAGACCTAGGCAATGACCGTGAATAAAGTGCAAGTCTCACCGCCTACAATCTAATCGAATTGAACACATTCGCACCCTCGCTGGTAGCTCCTTTGTGGTGCTTCAATCATGAACGTTCAGCTGTTATTGTCCACTCACCCATGATTTCCTCCACATTCAGCTTATCACTCGAACAGAATCTACCCGCGTGCAATATAATCATTAACGTGTCTAGAGCATAAATATTACTCGAGTTTATGGCATGATCTTGATCGCAGATTGGATTTGCTCCGTTGGCCTACATGCGTCTAGAGTTGATTAGATTCGATGCGAGTGAAATCACCAAACACAAGCTGAACTCAAGAGCACTCAAATGTGATTCTTTGTTACTTATCTTCTTCCGCAGATTAGAATCCAACGATAATGTGACCACAAATCGAAAATGTGGACACGCCCTCAAGAATGGAAATCGCTTTTTCTACCCGTAATTATAGCCACAGTATTATTAGCTAGTAAGATAAACGCCGACCTGGACTTGGACATAACCTACGATGTCTCGGCCACAAGCATCGAGTTCTTCGTCGGCAACAGCAGTTACATCCTTCAGAGTGTGTCCTGCAAGAGCGGCAAGGGCCAGTACAATGGCAGTGCAGCGAACATTTGGTAAGGAGATCTCATTGACTGACAGCTGTCGTTAAACTTGTGCTTGCAGCGAGAATCTGGATCCCTGCACGCTGTACTTTGCCACGCTTGTAGTGGTCCCCGCCGATGAGGAAGACGACCAGGGGATCAGCGAGCAGACCATCGAAGTGAACACCTTATATGCGAGTAAGTTCGATCGAAGTATGTCAGGAGAGAGCCGCTTTTTGACCATCTTCATTGTGATCAGCACCCGTAGTCGAGCTGGAAGGGGTGTATCCGGGCCAGTTCAGCATGCGCATTGAGTGGACCGCCAAGAATCGCTCGTGCATTTCCACTTTCGAGGTCATCGTCTCCTCGGCCGAGCAGGAGTTCACCAACAAGATGCCGAACGACGAGGACAGCACGGAATTCGACAAACTGAGTCCCTGTCAGACGTACGATGTCCAGCTCAAGACCACCGACGTCAATGGGCTGATCCTTGATGATACGATCGTTATGCAGGAGACTACGGATTATGCCGGTAAATCAAGCACTTGCATCCGCATTTACCCGCCCTGACCGGCTCATTTCAGCACCCGACAACGTGACCGGCATCAAATTCGAGCCGTCCGACGAGGAGGGGGTCAGAGTGTCGTGGAATTCTCCACGGTACAAGACTTGCATAGACTACTACTACCTGAGGTGGACCACAAAGGCCTGTCTCGACGAGCTGGGCACTGATGCGGGCAGGGTCCATCGTCGACGAGATGCTCTTGAAACATCCGATGAAGGTAAGTCCAAGGAGAGCCGTATCTCTGCCAGATGATGTGCCAAGTGTGTCTGTTGCAGATTCCGAGTGCAAGTGGAGTGTCAAGAACATCACCGACGCCAACACTAAGGAGTATCTCATCCGCAACCTGGACGGCTGCGAGGACTTCGTCCTGATCTTCTCCATCAACAACGATACCGAGCCGAAGTCTGACATCAACGAATTTCAGTCTCCAGAGAGAAGTATGAACTGCTGCTCATTTCGTTGCCTTTCGAATCTCTAAGCGTCTTTTTCCAGTTCCTGGAGGTGTGGTCCTGACAAACGACGTGCTCGCCTCGACAATTATCAACGCCACCTGGTCGGTTCCCAAGACGAATAGGAAATGCGTGAGCGAATATATCGTGCAGCTCGTGGGGCCATTGCAAGTCGAGGAAGATCTCCAGACGGTCAACACATCAAGCACACAGGACACCTTCAGTGAGTTCATGAACTTGGATCCTTGCGGGGAGTACAACATCTCCGTCTATGCGATATCCCTGAACGGCACTGCAGGCGATGCGACATTCTCCATCGTCAGCACAAGTGAAGACAGTAAGAGCTTCTCGAATCCTTTCCCAAATTCCCAGCTGACGTGTGTCCACATCTAGGTCCAACAGAAATTCAAAACGTCCAAGTGGAGGCATTCCCCAAGGCGCTCAGTCTGCAATGGGATCCGCCGGAGTACGCGGAGCCCTGCCTGCAGGGATACCGAATCAGTGCCTGGAACGACAGCAGTGCCAATTGGGACTTCTTCAAAACAACCAACGACACCAGTGTGGTGCTGGAAAACCTAATATCCTGCCAAGTATACGTCGTTCAAATCATTCCCTACACCAAGTCCATGGACGGCAAGCTGGTGCGCATCGAGCAGATCACATCTCCGATGGTTGCCGCCGCTCCAGACTCGTTCCAATCGACCGTGGTTCGCAGTCACAGCATCGAGCTGAGCGCCAGAGTCAGGGACGACGACTACTACACCAACAAGTGTCAGATTCTGTTCGCTCAGTTCGAGTGCACGACTACCAAGGATGTTCCCTACAAGGTTTGTTCGATCGCCATTCAGACAGTCTTGAATATCCACCTCCGTCTCCACAGAAAGTTTATCAGTACGTTGAGGGGCAGGTGGGAGATGTCAGTTTCAAGGCAACCATGGCACCTCTGTCCCCATTCACGGACTACATCTGCAAAGTGTATCTGTACAACACCGCCGGTTGGTCAGACTTCAACCAGGGTCGCTTCCCCACCGACAAATACTGTGAGTCAAGGATTCACTCCCTCCTCTGAGTCGTCTCATAGTTTCTCTTGCACTTTTCTTCAGATCCCGAGGAGCCAGTGAATGTCAGCGTGAAGTCCCTTACGACGACGGCCATTCGATTCCAGTGGGAAGTACCGCAGTACACAAACGGCAACATCAACGTCTACGTGCTCTACTTCCGGCGCGTCCAGGCAGCTTATTACATCCCCTCCAAGTGCTACAGTCAGACAATTGAAGCGTCCAACACGGAGACCACCCGCCAGGAGTCAGAGTTCGCCAGCCTCCAGCCGTACTCGTACTACAGCGTTCAGATAGCGGCTAAAAACGACTACGGCACCGGGGATTTCACCCTGCCCACGATCGAGAGGACGCTCCCGTCCAGTAAGAGACGTTGCTATGTAAAAAGAGCTTTCCTTATCACATCCTTCTTCTCCAGCCTCAGACCCAGTGACTGGCTTCCAGGTGGTCTCCATCAGCGGACCGGACGTGACTTCGGAGACTTTCAAGGCAAACGTGGTGGTCAGCTGGCAGCTGCCGTGCAAGTCGAACGGAGAGATCGAGAACTTCCAGCTGGAGTTCCTCGGCTCCCGAACTGGCTACGACTCGGTGAGCTTCGTGCGCAGTGTTGAGCCCGACTACAGCGCCGACGGACTGATGACCTTCAACGAGACCAACCTGAAGCCCGAGTACGACTACCAGGTGTACGTGTCGGTGATCAACAAGGATGTGAATAGCCGCAGCGAAACGAGGGTCCTGTCCTTCCAGTCTCCCGCTGGAGGTGAGTTCCCCAAGCCCATACGCACACCACACCTTGTGACTATCCTCTTCCTTTTAGTTCCAGAAAAGTTCAAAGACACCAGCTCGGCCAAAGTGGACGCATTCGAAGCCAGCAACCCCACGTCCTCGGCTGTGGTTACCTTCCCCGTGGACATTCTGACGTCCAGCTCGGGAACAATTCTGTACGCAGCTCTACTCCTGTCGCAAAAGGTTCACACGACATCCACTTGCTCTGCGTTGAGATTTAAGATTTGCTTTCATTCCAGAGTTGTAACTCCGATCCGGAGCTTTTGGTCGGAGCCCTTGACAGCGAGCACTCCTGGCCGGAATCCCAGTCGTGGATGGACGTTTACAATGGAAGCACCGACTGCATCCAGCAGTACCAGACAACGCCAATCCGATGGCAGCCAACGCAGACACGGGCTGGCGACATGGTCGAGTACACCATCGGGACGGACACCTGCACAGATGGAAGCAAACGCTACTGCAACGGTCCCCTCAGAGCGGACACTGAGTACCAGATGGTCATTCGGCTGTTCACCCGATCGAGCTACAGTGACGCTGCTCTTCTGGAATTCAAAACGGGTGAGTTCGAGGGAGCTTCCTCAGTCAAAGGTGTACTCAAACCTCGTTGGCAGATTCCCTCATACAGCTCACGCTGATCCTGATAACGGTCATAAGCTGCCTGATGGTCGCGTTTGTGGCTGGGTTCCTGTACCTGTACATCACCAAGAAAATCATCTGGCACCGGGAATCGGGCCACGGCATCGAGGATGCTCACGGCGACATCACGTCGAAGAACTTCGCGGTCTTCTTCCCCGAGATATCGAAACGTGACAAGTTGCAGCGCGAGTTCAAGGAGCTGACCGTCATCGCCACCGACTTCACATTCTCCGCCTCCGAGGCGAACGAGTACAAGAATCGGTATAGGGACATATTTCCATGTAGGTAAACTGTATTTAGACACAAGCCCTTCGAATATCCACTGAAATGCTTCCGTTTCCCTCCACTCTCTTCGGTCAGATGACAAGAACCGAGTGATCCTCGACATCGACGCCGATGGCAATGACTACATAAACGCCTCCTTCATAAATGTGAGTGTTGAGGACGGGGATAGGACGGATTCTGATGTTTTTGTGCATCTTTTCAGGGCTATCGCCGCAAGAAGGAATACATTGCAACGCAAGGACCCAAGCAGGAGAGCATTGTGGACTTCTGGCGAATGGTTCTGCAGCACAACGTTCGAATCATCGTCATGGTGACTCAGTTCAAGGAAGAGGACGTGGTAAGTTCCCCTCCACTCCGTCCACACCGACTATTTCTCATTGTGAAAGTCACAGATCAAGTGTCATCACTACTATCCCTGGGAGTGGAAGGACATCAAGGTCGAGATTCAGAAAGAGGACTCGTTCGAGCTGTACGATCGTCGAGAGATGATCGTGACGCACGAAAAGCAACACGTTCGACGGAAGATAGTGCATTTCTTCTTCAAAAAATGGCCAGATCATGGTGTGCCTGAAGATCCAATGAGTCTGATCACCTTTGTGCGGAAGGTCAAGGCGGAGAAATGCCCCAACGACTCGCCCATCGTTGTGCATTGCAGGTTTGTTTGTACCATCAACTCAGGCCTCACAGTCGATCATTCAACTTGAACTTCTCTCGTTCACAGTGCCGGTGTAGGACGCACAGGAACCTTTATAGGTCTAGACATCATCATGCAACGTCTGAAGAGTGAGAATAAAATCAGTATATTCGAAACAGTGAAGGAGTTACGCTTCCAACGCATGAAAATGGTCCAATCAATGCAACAGTACACGTTCCTCTACACCTGCGCCTTTCAACTGGTGATACATAAATCTCGGAAAAAGCTACCCAAACAGACGAAGAAGGTCAGCTTCCAGAGTGATCCAGATCCCGGCCTAGAGACGATGCGCAATGTAGGTGTCCTGGACGTCGAAAGCGGTAGTACACCTCAAATAGAAACTTATGAGAGTGAAATGTGAAATTTTTGTTTTTTCGTTTAGGAGAGTGCAATATTTAACCGGTGAATGTGTACATTTGTTGTTAGCTAGGAGGATTATGATTTTTTTTTCTTAAACAAAAAAAGAATGTCCAAAGATGACGCCAAAGATGTATTGTAATTTTGTTGGCTTTTTACTTATTTCAATGTTATGTGGTGTGGATATGAATTTAAAATATATTTTATTTGTCTGTGAATGCAATTGAGTCAAAAGTTGAGTTTTGTAGCTGGTGGGAGGTGTGGAAGAATAAAAGAAATACTGAAATACCTTTGAGTCTATTGATTCCATCAGCAATTAGATTTACGGAATTTCGTAAAAAAAAAACAACGGCACAAGAGTCAAAATTGCACACAACTTCCATTTCATTCCTCTTCACATCAAACGACTCGGCATCACTCTTCCACGCACCTTTGACTTGGCATCACTTTCACTGCGTTCGACAGTGCCTTCACTTTGACAGCTAGTCATTTTATTTACTGTCTAATCGTAAAGAGAAACCAAAGGGAATTTGCTTTTTCTACAATTTGTGGCAACGTTTTCAATTTTAATACGTAAAAATGTCTGAAAGAAAGGTTTTAAACGTAAGTACCAACACCCCATCAAATTTCAATATCCAACTTAACTCCATCATCTCGTTCTTGTAGAAATACTATCCACCAGATTTCGATCCATCGAAAATCCCTCGCATGAAATTGGCGAAAAATCGCCAATACACAGTTCGTTTGATGGCTCCATTCAATATGCGTTGCAAAACATGTGGCGAATACATTTACAAAGGTAAAAAATTCAATGCCCGCAAGGAAGATGTAGAGAATGAGACGTACCTGGGGATACGGATATATCGCTTCTATATCAAGTGCACACGTTGTTTGCAGGAGATATCGTTCAAGACTGATCCAAAGAACACAGACTACGAGATTGAAGCTGGGGCTACGAGGAATTTCATGGCTCTGAAGTTGGCCGAGGAGCAGGCACGCAAAGAGGAGGAGGAACTACGAGAAGAGGAGGCGAACAATCCCATGAAACTGCTCGAGAATCGCACACAACAGTCGAGAAATGAAATTGAACTTCTTGAATCGCTAGAGGAGTTGAGAGATCTTAATCGAAGGCAGCAGAGTGTAGACTACGAGACTATGCTGCAGCAGTACAACACCACCGAGACAGAACGGGAGCGATTGGAGCGACAGGAGAGAGAAGACGAGGAGTTCATCAAGTAAGTACACCTCATTCAACAGTTGAACGCTTTATACTCACACACCCGTATTCCCCGTAGGAGTGTGAATTTTAAGAATAAATCAACGCAAGGGAAGAAAATTATTGCCGAGGAGATAGTCGAAGACGTGAAGGCAGACACGGAGTCAGCAGAGCCCGCGGAGAAAAAGTCCAAAGACACAATGGGACCGCCAACGAGTATCATAGCCAGTAGCCGTAATCCAGTAGTTAAGAGCGTTGTCAAACGGAAGCAGCCTCTGGTGCTGGTGAAGCCCAAAGAAAAGGAACCGCCAGTCAGCGCGCCCGCGCCAGTAAAAGATCCCCAGCCAAAGCCTCCAGGTGGACTTTCCCTGCTTTCCGCTTACTCTGATAGTTCTGATGATTCCGAATAAATTTTTATTTATATTAACAAGCTTTTTCATTTTTGTGTATATTTTGCTTCTGCCTCCGCGTTCCATCGCAAGTCAAAGCAGCCAGTGCCGTTCTTCACAGGCAGACCCACTATCAGTCGGCTCGAGGGGGAGTTCAGCTCGTCCGAGCGGCCAGAGATAGCGGACGACTTCAGGAACTGCAGGCACGACTCGAAGGACATCTGTTGCAGCGGCGATGCCGAGTGCTCCATACCCCGACGACTGAGGGGACGGAAGGTGCCGTCGAAGGTCATGTAGTCGGCGATTAGCAGCAAGTGCCTGGGGTCTACGGTGATGCCGTACACCTTGAACACATTCTGCACCTCCTTCACAATGACCTTGGCGGCAGCTTCGATGCCGTAGGTGTTCGCAATCGAATGGATGTCGTTGGAATACATCCGGTTTACGTCCAGCACCCGGTTGTGCTTGAACATCTCCACGATGTTGATGCCGTCTGTCTTCAGCATCAGTTCGTCGCCGTTCTTATAGGTGATCGCTCGCTTGATCTTGTTCACCTCGTGGATCACCGATTTCTCCGCCAGTTCTCGAATGATGTTGGAGATGTCTGGCCGGCGGTACTTCATTTGCAACTGGAAGAGAAGAGATGGAAACTTGATGATGCATCCGTGTGGGAGGCATACTTGGGATGACTTACATTAAAAGTCAATTGGCACCATAGGAAGTTCTCCTTGTCGTAGATGTAGTCGTTGACCATCTCGTTGTTCAGGACCTTGTTGACCTCCTCGTCTTCGATGTTGTCGTCAGTTGGCTCTAGGATTTGATCGTTTCCCTCGGCAGGGCTTTCTTCTTCCTCTGTGTGGGCGAATTAATGAAACCTTTTCTTTTGCATAAGACGGGTTAGATGTCACGTACCATTCGCGTCGTCGAGTTCCTCAACCTCTTCTGGATCGTCGTACTCGGTCTCGTCAACTTTTCTGTTCTTCAGCTTGATGCCAGTGGCGTCTTCTTCGTCAGCATTCTGCGATATAGATCGGGATGAGAAACTTAAGGAAATAAATGCCATTGTTGATGCTGTACCCCATTTTCATCCTCCGATGAGTCAAGATCTCCATCGTCGGCTTTATCCTTATTTGTCCCCTTTCCGGTGTCAGCAGGCTCGTCGTCATCGGCGTCAAACCTGCTCTCCGCCTCAGCACCTTTCTTCTTCTGCTTGTCATCAATGTCCACTCTGAAAAAAGGAGAGAATGTGAAACAGATTCAGGAACACATCAGCTGGACTTACAAAGCGTTCTTGCTCTTGGACGACTTGATGATGGCTCGGAAGAAGAGCTTGAAGAACGTTTCGGTCATGAACTTGAGGACCCGCTTGGGTCGCACGCAGAAGTCGTCTTGATATGCGTCACGCGGCAGAAACTTGAATCGAATCTTGTACTGATAAGCCCGCTCGGGAGTCAAGACCAATGAGATCTTGACCTTCACAGCTGAAAGAAGAAGAAGCACCCATGAGAGAGATTGAATGAATTTGGGGACTCATCACTCACTTTCAAGAATGTCCGCCAAGGTGACGCGGTTCAGCTTGATTCGCAGCTTCTCCGCGTTCTGTGCCTGGTTTGGTTTCACGGGTATGTCCAACGAGGGAGTTTTGATGTTCGCCGACGCGAGCATGAGGATTTCTCTTAACCGGGGAATACCGAGAGTGACGTTCATTTCACCACGACCAGCAAAGTGAAAGGTGTTCAATGTCATCTGAGTTGAGGGTTCACCGATGGACTGAGCTGCCAGGAGACCGACGGGTTCTCCCGGAGCCGCGAGGGATTTCAAACTCTTTATGTACATGATGTCCGAGATGATGTCCTTCTTCTCTGGATTCGCTGCTACGCAGGAATCGATGAGTTTTTCAACGTACTCTGAAACTGAGCCGTAGCAGTTGTCTGGCTTGAACTTGGATATTGTCGTGTCGGGACATGGAGCGAATTTCTTCTTGTACTTGTCCTTCAGTTCGGTGTCTGCTTTCTTCCACAGTTTCACCATGGCTTCGTCCATTCGCAAACGGCCAGTCTTTGGGTTTAGCTCCCGGGGATTCCTTATTTCCACCTCAGCGCGCAGTTCGTTGGAGAAGTTGGTGAAGCTCGACAGAACGGGCTTGTTTCGCAGTTTATCGTGCTTCCTCACCCATGATTTGACTTTTTTCGTGTGCTTTTGTACCGGTATCGCTGCTTCCTCGTCCTTCACGGCCTTCAGCTCGTCCGGGCGAAGGATGACGGAGGAGTTTTCCTCCAAAAACTTGACGCATTTCGTTTTAAAGAATCTAGATTTGAGGATGTCCATACCGTCCTCGCCGTACAGGAACTGCACGACGCTGTTGTCGCTGTCGCGGACAGTTAGGTCGTAGTTCACATTGAGTCCTTCCAGATGCTTGATGAGACACCGCTGGAGGTAACCAGAACGACTGGTCTTGACGGCTGTATCGATCAGACCCTAGACGATGGTTAAACGGTTACAATGAGCAGAAAATGGAGGAAATGTCTGTCTGTGCTTACTTCACGACCAGCCATGCAATGGAAGAAGAAGTCCTGTGGCTGGATGCCCGTCATGAAGCGACCGTCTATGAATCCACCAGACTTCGGGGAGGTTTCGTAGGATGTGAAACTGGGGAGGGATTTTCCTAGTTCGACGAAAGACTTTTGTTAGACATTTTCCTGAGATTTGGAGGGATGTTGGAGTTACCTGATATCATCAACGGAGGACGCTTGCCTTCCAACTCGATCTGGCCGAGGAGGCAAGAGATCTGCATTGTGTTGACCATGGAACCCTTGGCTCCGGAGAGCACCATCAACTGGAGGTTATTGTCGGGGAATTGTGTGATTAGACCCTCCGGCAAGCAGACTCTGGAAAACGGAATCACTTACAGACAACCTTCGCTTGGAAGAATGCTCCTGAAACTTACTTGTTGATGTCGTTTGTATACCGATCCAGCATGGACTTGTACTTGCGATCGAGAAGGATTCGGAATTTGGGATCTTTGATGTAGGCTTCATCCATTTTCGCCGCCAGAATGTCATGCGGAGGTACGGTATCCATGTCCAAGGCCGACGCTACTGCGGCGTTGCCAATCTCTCGGGAGTCCTTAATGATTTTGCGGCGATTTGCGTCTGCTGCGGCCGTGACGAGAATATCCCGAACGCCAAGTGTGAACCCCTCACGCTGCAGGAAGCTCGTAAAGATCTTTGTGAACGACGTGAGGAGACGGGTTGAAACTTCGCCTCCGTATAACTGAAAGCAGGCAAACGCTTAGATCTGGCAGCCAGAGCCGGGAGGAATGTGATCAACTTACTTCATACATGCAGTGGACCAAACCATATTCGGTTGCACCGTACTGCTGCTTGTCCAACACTCCGACGAGCAGTTCGCCATTTCGCACGATCACCTCGCTCTCTGTCAGCTCGTTCTCCCGCAGAACAGATCCTCCACTTGAATATCTCCGATTCTCTGCAACGTTCCAGTGCTAGAAGGATTCCTCTTAAGTTTCGGCGATCGTTTAAAATGTGGGGGAGTTCTTACCTTTGTGCCGATCTTGGCGGTGGACGTCAAGTTGATCGCCGGATAGCCCGACGGAATGAGGTTGATGATGATGGTCGACAGAATCTGAAAGAATCGTGAATCGTGGTGAGATGGGAACATGGTGACGTTGCTGTACTGACCTGTTTGCCAGACCACAAGGCGATGGGCTTCAAGATCGTCGGCGGGAGTAGTTTGATCGTTCCCTTGATATGCGACAGCCCTTGGAAAACCAGCTGCTGGTAGTCCCCCTTGTTGAAGAATCTTCCTCGAATGGAAAGCTTCACACCCGAGATGACGTGATCCTGAATCAAACCTCCCAGAGGGGTGCCGTCCTTAGGGACGAGATAGTTGTTCGCAACGTTGGCTGAAATGAGAGAGCAGCACTTGAGAATCAGTGCAACGACGCACAACAAGCGGCTTTACCTAGATTGTATGCCTCTGCTCGGGGAATCTCGTTCTGCGGCAAATGGGCGTTCATTTCGTCACCATCGAAATCAGCGTTGTACGCCTTGCAGTTGGAGTAGTGCAAGCGGAAGGTCTTCTCTCCCTTCAGGATGCGGGCTTTATGGGCCATGATACTCGGCCTGTGGAGGGACGGCTGTCGATTCAGGAGCAAAACATCGCCGTTTATTACGTGGCGATGGACGAATTTTATGCCTTTTCCGTGGACGTTCAGCAGCAACTTAGCCATGCTCTGACGCTTGGCTGGATTGTCCCCCGGGATGAGGGTTGTGTAGCCTTTCTCATCCTCGATGTAGTTGGCACTGGAAAATGAAATGCGATTCATGATTAGTGTCTGTTCTTTGATCTACCTGAATGACTTACCCCGGATGAACATTGGGTCCATTCATGACCATCTTTCGAAGTTCAGTCACATTCCACGGGGTCACTGGCACGGGATAGGACAGCTTTTTGGCGAAAATGTCGGGCAAGCCAACCTCTTCGACGTTTATATTCGGATCGGGAGTGATGACGGTACGGGCTGCATAGTTTACACGCTTGCCCATCATGTGCTTCCTTATGAGACCCTCCTTCTTCTCCAAGATCTGCTTCAAACCCTGTGAGCTCACAGCGTCCCTCTGACTGGTGTCCAGCAATTGATCAATGGCTCCCTGAAGCGCCTGCCAGGCGAAGTACATCTTCTCGTACGGATGCGAGCCTCTCGCAGACTCATAGACAGCCTACAAGACGATGCAAGTTAGTGTAATCCGGAAAGAGATGCTTGTCAGACCTACCTGAACGTCTGCCCGCATGTCGAACCCACCACTCTTGATGTGCATCATGATGGCCCTCAGAACGGAGTTCGTGTCAACAATATGCCGGTACACAGTTGTCTGGGGATTCTCCACGATTTGATTGAGGAGCACATTGGTGGGACGGGCTCTTGGCGGTGTCACTGGAATAACTTCCATGAACAACAGGTCAACTGGGAGTTCAACTCCTTTGGAGGTCGATTCGAAAATCGGAAAGAGAAGCTTGAGAACCGTCCGATGCTTCTTGTAGATTTCACGCATAGACTTGCGACACTCGTCGGCCAGAATAACCTTGGTCTGGCTTCCCTTTATGATCGTATCGCCGTGGGAACTACAAAGAGAAGCGGTTAAACAACAGATTTCCACGGGCAATGCGTCGTTTTACCTTTTCTCCAGATCACTCTTGCTCACGGTCATCACCAGCTTGCGATGCAAGTATCGAACCTTCTTCAAGGGCTGGGAGCAGTGTATGCACTTCTTCGATGTGGGATTCTGCAAAGCGGAGTGCACCAGTGCTGTGCGAATGGCACACGATGTCTTCGTTCTGTTGCAGGCATTCTGCTCTCCACTCTTGAGCAACGCGTGAATCTCCGCGATTCGAGGATGTACCACCTCCCCAGCCTCCGTAGTCTCCCGCGTTTCCGTGTTGTTACAGACGTACTCAGATTTGTAAATCTCAATTTCCTGTGCCTCAATCACATACCCAGCGTCGATGAGACGCAGTTGGAGGATGAGGATTTCCAGTGTTTTTTCTAAAAGAATCCGATTAGATGCGAACGGATGCCTGAGTCCATCTACTCACCATTCAACTGAAGCCTGAAGCAGCTCAGGCAGGATATCTTAAGGATGTCGTATGTGAGTTTGATGAAGAATGGATTGTATACCAGAGCGTTTAGTTCGATGTGCCCCATATGACCGGGACAGGTTGATATTGAAAAACAAGTGCCACAGGAATCCATGGATTTACCATAGGTCCCCATACCATTGTCGTACAGGCCACCCGGCAAGGGATGTCCCAGGGGATCGAATGTCAGGCTTGTGATTATTTTCACTACACTCAATTTCTTCACTTCTTCACTGGAGAATACGGCAAACTCCAGATCGGAGGGATATGAATTTATGTCTCGCTTGGAGAACTTCATTGTTTTTTAATTGATGCACAACTGATCTTCTAGAGAATCAAGAATTTAAACAAAAACACTTTAAAATAAACGAAATGCATTCGCGGAATAATACACATGCGGTATGGCACGGAAAAGAATAATTTCTGTCAGTCAAAGTGACAGCCACGTGCTGGGGAAGAAAAATAAACAGCTGGTGAAATGTCAGAAATGTGTGCTTTGTGGTACAGTAAGGGGAGAAAATTTGAAAAATAAATGGTAGGTGGTAGCTATTGTGAGAAGAGAAGGAAAAGCACAATCTTGAGGATTTTAGACAATGAGTCAAGATTGGAAGAGTGAAGTTGGAACAGACCAATATCGAGGTTCTGGACAAGGAGTCAGGATTGGAAGGGTGAAGTTGGAACAGGACCATCTTGAGGATCTGGACAACGAGTCAAGATTGGAAAGGTGAAGTTGGAACAGGACCATCTTGAGGATCTGGACAACGTGTAAAGATTGTAAAAGTTAAGTAGCAATAAGGTAATCTTAGAGAGAGATTACCAATGTAGCCATAAAACAAGAAATCAGACTTGGACACTACAGACCGCCAAGCCCAGCCTTCCATAGCTTGATTTAAAACTGATGTCCACCACCACTATGGTACTCAAAACAACAATTTACATCCTGGATAAACGATCGCTGTTGTCAAGCAGTATTCCAAGAGGAGAAGTCCAAAATCCCTCCATCTGCGGTTGAACGCCCCACTCCCGCTGGACCACAAACTAAATGCATTTCAGTCTTTTGTCGAACACACTAAATACAAGAGCGCCTCTCTCGTGTGTGTGCAACGACCAAAGTTCTAACCGAAAAGATTTTCTTTTCTTCCTGTGTTCTCTTCAAAATAATTACCCCCCTTCCACATTGGGCAAATACTCGAACGCCATGGCTGAAGCTGATGGTGTGCTCCGCACTGACTTCTCTCAAACCACCTTGCACTTTTGGCAGTCCGAAACTTAATTTCATCAACTCTTCCCGGCTCTCTCGCTCCCACAGGACTAGTTTCACCTGTCGAATGAGCACGAATGATTGAGGTAAATAACTTGAGGGAGAAGCATCTCCCCACAAAACTCAATCCAATTGTTAAGTGGTGTAGAAGTTCAAGGAATACCCTTGTCGTCACAAGCGAAAGTTGCTTCATCACTTTGTGGTAAATTACTTTAAATTACTTGTTCTTGGCTCTTCGAAACCAGAGACTGTGTGACCATGAATATCTTCGTGTGCAGGACGACTGCTTCAAAAAGGGATACCCGGCACTTATTCGCTTCGCAAGCAGCAGCACCAGCAGCGGCGGCGGCAGCACCAGACCTTGTTCCACAACAATAAAATGGTGTGTCGTGTGGTGACAGTTTTGGAAAGCCATTTGAGGAAATCCTAATCCACACACACACACACAGTGTACGCAGGGCAAGATTTATAGTTGGATGTGGAGAGTTCGAGTTCGGTAAGATTTGTGCTGCTTTACGAAACAGAAACTCGAAGTTGGGACAAAGTTCGTCGAATTGTGGGTTCTTCTTCAAATAAAACCGCGTGCACAGAAAATGTCTTTGCCTTTGCCTCTCTCACACACACGCACACAAATAGTCAGAAGATACCCCCACGGGGGGTGCGGATGGAAGGGGGAGGACAGCCCACAAGTAGGATGAAGTTTCCCTTTCGCATAGTTAAGTTTTTGCAACCTGTGAAATGAAATTAGGAATCCCGGGAATGGCATGGCGGTGGCTAGGGTTCACTCAGGAATTTACTTTACTCTCGAGCAGAAGTCCATGCGACGGCCAAGCACACGGGCTGCCTGGTGTCGGGGGGCAACTGATGCAGAAGGGGGAACAAAAACGATCAAAGACTGCGTCGTGTGTGTGTGTCTTGAGCGAAGAAATTGAGTTATGAGAGAGATACAAAATGCGAAGCTTTGGTTACTTTTAACTCAGTTAAACGCACAGTGGGGGCAGGATGGAGAGAATGTGTAGGCATGTGTAGCACGTACACATATGTTGCAAAAGTTGACAGCGGCCGCATACACCCGCTGAGGAAACCAAAACAGGCATCAACTTATTTGATTTGGAAAAGAGAATGATCTCGGCTCAGGTTGGAGGGCGTATGGGGTGGACTTTCGCCCTCGAGGATGATGTGTGAGACTTTGTTAAGGGTCATGGTTGGATTAACAATGCTTACGGGCTGCTTACGGGCATTAGTGAGAGGATAATGCGTGCCATCTTCTTGAACGAACGAGGGAAATGGTGCACGTCAGTGCAGACTTCTAAGGGGGCCTTGGGACTTTGCAAGATTTAAATAACTGTGCAGGGAAACAATGGGCTGTAGGGTGTCTCTTCATCTCCTGACCTTTTGACGATTGTCTGCCGAAATTTAATGTAACCCTTCTTATCCTCAGCAGGAGAGTAAGAGAGAACGTCTCAAACAGCCTAAAATTCCCCAGTTGGGAATGAGTTTGACTGAGTTCGACCAAGAGACCGTCCACAATCTGAAGATATTGAACGGAGATTTGTGCAACTTGTTCTTGTATATTTGTGTAACACCAATAAGTTGCCTCTCCAGATCTAACGCGATCTCTTCCTATCTGCCTCCAGTCCCGCGAATCAAGTTGGTCGACATCCTACTTCACTTGTGTAGACTGCCTCAGAAACAGGGGTCCTCTGTTGCGTTGGTCGAAGACTCTTTGCTCCGAAACTAAGTTCCTCATGTGCTCAACATGCCCCCCACCTAACGAGTTGAATTCGTGGACGCTTGTCTAGGCTTATGACGCTGTACAGCCTTCCAAATTTCGTCCCCGGCATCTAGAATCTCAAACCAACATTTAGGTCTCACAGACTTGAATCAAAGCTTGTTCTTAAATCGTGACCAGATTTTTTGTCAAAGATTTGATGCCACGGGCTTAAAATTTAACCAAAAACCTGGTTCTCCTCGCATCGCAGAGTTCCCTTTCTGGTAGTTCCATCCCTCCACAAAGTGACATAAAAGATTGATATCCTTGTTAAAACTAATTAACGGCCCTTCTTAACTTCTGGGCAAAGATCTAATTAAATGCTTCGTTTAACTGTGAATATTTGAACCGATACACATCACGTGCGATGAGGTGAAGAAAAGAAGCAGAAAAAAAAGACGATGGAAAAAATAAACTCATTCCCTCCTCCCCCCCTCTGGGAGGGACAGAGGGAAACCCATCCACCCATCGATGGAAAGATAACAGAAGTGAAGAAGATCCTTCGTCCTGATTGATGATAATTGCTTAGCCCTTATACTCGATTACATGAGGAACAGAGTTCAAACCATTCCACCCACCACCGCACCAAGTACATATGAGAAAGCAACACTAAGAGAGCTTTCAAAATCGCTGCGGTCAAACGAATGAGGGATGCAGCTGGAAAAACTTTTTAAACGAGAAAGTTAATCTAAACCCATTCGCCCTTCACAATCAACTCAAACCAATTAAAACAGAAGAACGGCGATGGCGAAAGCATGAGAGAGGGAAGCACACAAAAGAAAAAAAAAAAACGAACAGGATTTGAAAAGTTTATGAAGATTTCAGCTATTTCCTGGACTCGGTCGGATGATTGTCAAAATACTTTCATATCTGCTGTCTGTTCGTTCGTTCGATGGGAAAATTTGAACGTCGGAAACTGTCACTGCCACCAATGAAGGGTGACGCACACACAAAGTCGCGAAAACCTAGCCAATTGTTGTGGACCGAAAAAAATAAAAAAAAAACCCATCGAGAAATCATTTCAATTTTTGCCATGGATTGTGGGTGGATGGTTGTTGGATGCCTTGGTCCTCAGTCAGTTTTCGACATTTTGCGGTTCTCTCTGCCATCAAACCGCCGCCGCGCCGCCCCCCATTTACAATCACGGCGAATCGTTTATTCGCTGCCACTCGTTCCCAGTCAACCGATTGCAACAAGCACAGCAGCGCCGCGCCGGCTGAGGGAGCAGAAAATGGTTTTGTCTGTCAAAGATTGCATGAAATGACGGGGTGTACATGAAGTTTCCTGCAGTATGGTGTGTGTACACGAGAGGATTTATCTTTTGTCACACAACAGAGAGAAAAAAAAAAACAGACGAGAGAAAAACAAACTCAAACACGGCACTAGCAGCACCAGTGGCAGTTGCGACCACCACCTTTGCTGTTGTTACACAGCATAACAATGCATACACACACACACACACGGGTGGAGGTGGAGCGCCCTCCCCCATCATCTGAAAAGAATTTGAATTGCTGCATCCATTGACAGACGGGATATTGCATGATGTCATTGATCACCTCTAACCGAGGCGTGTGTGTGTTTGGAGACGATCATGTTGTTGACGACGATGATGAGGATAAGGACGAGGATGAGCATGTCGATGTCGTTTGTGCTGATGAAGCATTTAATCATGAACTCGTGTCAACACTCTGGTTGGTACACGAGGTGACATTATTTGGTGGTGCGGCAGGGAGTCTTACATTGAATATCAGACGACTTGTACACTGGGAGGACATTGGCTGTAGTTGGCGAGTGGCTCTGTTGGCGACGGGAAGCTTGATACAGGCGACTTTTTGCTTTGAGTTCCGAGCAGTCCAACAAACTGCAAGCAAATCCTAAGTGTACATTCAATCCTGGCGCTCACTGTGCTCTCCATCGCGTCCTGGTCGTTTCAATCTCCGGTTCGGCAACATCCCCCATCCACCACCAACAATTGTTGATTTTCGCATAACAATCCTTTCACTGACATATGCACAACTGCATACGGGGACTACGAGACGCGGCGGTGTACAAGTGGATACCCAACAGCCCGACCAGTTTAAACATGGTGTAAAATCGAAACTTCCGCTACGGCTCCATTTGGATTTTTCCACACCCGACTAGGTGCCCGGTGAATGGAGTTATTCGATTCCTCGACAGTGATGTCGACGTTCACGATACCCGCGCCGCCTTGTACACGACAGCACAACGTTCCAGAGCCTCTGCAAAATCCGTTGCAGTTCCTCCTCCCACCAACAGACTGACTGTTTGATTTAGAGACGCGCCGCCGTGGGCAAAAATGCGATTCACCTTAATTCCCTTCTAATGCACAGGGATACAGGACACTCCGGATCCTGTTCCTCCATTCATTCGTTTTTCCGCCCTTAACTGGCTACATGTGTCACGGCAGAGAACCTCTACACGCATTTCTCCAGAGTGAAGTGGAGGTCAGAACGGACACCACCGAGCGACGTTGCCCATTGTTGTGACTGGAGATAAATACATCGCAATCTGTGCAATCCAATTTAGCCGCACTCTCTCACATAAAGTGAGGCTTTTATGCCATCCTCGTCCGGAGAGCGTCGCTACCGAGGAAAATCATAAATTTTGAAGCGCTGCTAGACCGGTCCGGAGTCTCGTCTCGTCCGACCAAGGCTCGTGTAAACAATGAAACAACAAGCGCACGGGGAATGTGCGACTACTTCGACGTGTACAAGCGCCTCATCGGCCTGCGCTGGCAAACATGACAAACGATTTATGCGCCATCTTTTGTCTCTGAACGAATGCGAACCCGGAACGGATGCAATCGGTGGGGTCTTTTTTTTTCTTTTCTCTTGTTTCCGAGGCGATGCCAACGTTGGCGGAGTTGCGAGGACTCCAGCAGGAGTTGGGTGTCGAGATACGTAGTCTCTAAAGTTTTCGCAAGCGTTTTTGACGATTGCGATGTTTGTTATGCAGATAGCACCGAAATGGTTCCGACGGGTTAATCAAAAGTCCTGGCAACGGTGCTGATTCCGATGCTCCTTCTGGTGCTGCTGCCGTTGCATGAAACTTTGCCAAATCGTGTGAGAGAGTGGATTTGCAGTGGGGCGAAGGGCTGGCGGTGATTCTGTGTATCTGTGTCAGGATCTGCTCTGCAGTCAGGTGTGTAGGTGCGGAGGTCGAGGTGGAAATGTGTTGCGAAGCGTAGAGCGAGTTTATATTTTTTTGGCTGTCTGTACAGTGGCTTGTTGAACGACGTTGCACTTAATTTTTTGGACTCCGATAAGGGGTTACTTTTGGCTGAAGAAATAAGGAGCGGCAGGGGGACTGTGGAAGCTGGGGAGTCTGAGGAAATGAGGAACCAGAGCAGCTGAAGAGCTCTCTGAAGAAGCTGTTAAGGGAATGTGATGGTTTTTTTGGGGATGTCGCTGGCGGATATTCAGACTTTGCATTGAGACATGTGACACTGAGAGCGTGGCAGATGCCTTGTTAAGGGAATAGATGTGTAACTCAGGTGAACTGGCGGGTGAATGACGGGGAAGAACGAGAGCGTTGGAAAACTAAGTTTTCAGACACTGAGTGAGTCTGGGAGAGGATACATTTTCCAAAGAGTTGGCGTCTGGAATTGTGGCCGAGAACAGGTCAATTATTGTGGCAGATAGCGCCTCGAAAACTGGGGTCGAAATAGCGTCTGCAACCTTACCGATAATGCGCCGAAAACGTGTCAAAAATTCGGCCGATATTGAGTCAGAAATTCGGCAGAAATTGCTTCAGAAATGGTCCTCGAATTCGGGTCAGAAATTGTGGCCAATATCGCGTCGAAAACTGGGGTTGAAAAGGCGTCAGCAATTGTTGCCGATATCGCGTCGGAAATTGTCTCTGAGAAGGGAAAAGAAATTGGGCCGAAATCATGTCGAAAATTGGTCAGAAATTGTGGCCGAAAATGGGTCAGAAATTGGGCCGAAAAAGAGTCAGAAATTGGGCCGAAAAAGAGTCAGAAATTGTGCCGATAGCGCGGCAGAAATTGTAGCCGATATCGCGTCGGAAATTGTCGCCAAAGCGGATCAGAAATTGTGGGCGCGTCCAAAATTGTTAGATACCGAAAATGGGTCTGAAAACTTAGGTCGATGTCAGGTTGGAAATTGCAGCCAAAAACGGTTAGATCTGTGGCCGATATCGCATTGGATATTGTCGTTGAAAAGGGGTCCGAAATTGTGGCCAATATCGCGTCGGAAATTGTAGCCCAAAATTCGTCAGAAATTTGGCCGCCGAAAACGGGTCAAAAATCGACCCGAAATCGCATCCGAAATTATGTCAGAAAACGGGTCAGAAATTGTGGCCAACACGGGTTAGAAGTTGTGGGCGCGTCCAACATTTTTAGATACCGAAAAAGGGTCAGAAAATTTAGGTCGATATTGCGTCTGAAATGATCACCGATGACAGGTGGTCAAGCTTCTTTGGAAAAAATCATCACCTGTCCGTCAACAACTCTATAAATGTCCCCTCAGCCGAAAAGCACTCACAACTAATGACCAATCAAAACAGTGACCCCAAAAAAACTGAAAGTGCCTATTACAGTCACCAAAATTGTCCGCAGCATCGAAAGCCGACAGAAATGCATTCCTCATAATTAAATCCGCCACAATCTGCCCTCAATCGATGATTAATTCGAAAAATTAAATCTATCTGAGAGCGAGAGAGAGAGAGAGAGAGAGAGTAGGAGAGTCCTCATCAAAAAACCTGTTCAAACCAACCATTCAACCAGTCTCCTCGAAGCTTTGCTAACAAATTTTCCATTATTCACTCAAAACGTTCGCCCATAATGGCAGCAAAATTTTAATTAATGATTTCAAAATGGGACACAAAGTCCATTCCCTGTGTACCTCCGCTCCTGACAAAACCCCTCAACTATGTCAACAGGGCCGAGGATGGGACGAGGGTGTATTTCATCGAATGAATCCAGAAATTCAAACAAATTCAGAAATTCTCATCGGGATTTTCAAATTGCATTCAAAACAAACGCGCACAGAGAGACCCACAGACACAGAGAGAGAGAGAGAGAGAGAGAGAGAGAGAGAGAGAGAGAAGAGTGAGTTGAATTTTGAACTTCCTGCATAGATGAAAGGGAGCAATCAATGCGCACACAAGCACAGTCACTATACGCGGCGGCGGCGACGAGCGGCGGTCACGCTTGAAACAAACCGCCAAGAGAATAAATAAAACAACGCAGAAAATTGCTATCAAACGCAGCCCTCAACGATCGGGATAATTAATCGGAATAATTATGATTACAAGGGGGAAGCATTCGTTCTCACTCGGGCGAGGGCATGTGCATGCACACATATGTGTGGATACGTGGTCAGGAACAGATTTTCATGGCCACTACTTCCGCTTTCGCATCTCCGCCTGACTGCATACCTGCCAGCACAATTGGAATCTGAGTCTGAAACTGACACCCCCCCCCTCCCCCTCCCCATCCCTCTCCATGACCGTTCTTGTGTCAAAATATTGTTTTTCGGAGTAATTTTTGCGTTCCAACCTACACACACGCTCAGAATGAGGAACAGAAGTCGCTACGCGATGATGACAGTTAACCGTGAATGGATACAACCGGAACCACGCATCAGAGACTTTCCGCTCGCACAAGCACTTACGGATGCCTATCCATTGGCCCAATAGATATCAAAAAATACCGACAGACATCCACACCCACACACAGCATAACGCGCTTCATATTATCCAACAAATCGTCGAGATATGGAACATTTTTCGGCGGCAGACGCGCCGCTGAACTGGTGGAAGTGGCGGCGAGTGGGTAAATAAATTATCCACGCACCACCACCGAGTGCCGGCACTGTATTGGGAATCCAGAACTTTATGGAGAAAGCAATTTTCGTGTGCGATCATGGCGAATCGACAATTGAGGGGACTTTTCGAATTCAGTCGTTGAAAATCGCTGGTCGTTCGCGCCTGCGGAACCACCATCAACAGCAGATAGAAATCGTTGAGCGAAAAAAAAACCCTATAACATACACAACACAAAAAAGAGATTCGCGGATATTCGTCTGGTAATCAGTTGGGAATTAGTGGCATAATGTGTGATTGTATCTGTTCGATTGGAAATTGATTTAGATAATCGGATTAGTGCACGGTGAATGGATAGATACGAGTCGATGATGAACGTGGTTGAGGTCCTGTGACAGCAGCAGCTACGGTGCGGTGGCGACGCGACGTTCGCGTTGTGTTCGTGTGTATTGTGATCGATTTCGGGGATTATTTGTGCAAATTTAAATGAAGACCAATTGAAAATGGTTGTCTATCAGTGGAATACGTCGACGGAAGGAGGAGTGAAATTCGTGAAGACCTGAAAGCTAAGAAAATAGAATCTTGCTAACCCTCGTCAGAACAGACACATTTAATCGCATGCAGACTTAGTGCAAGCTCCAGTTCGTTCTAAAATTTCATTGTTCGGTGCCATTTCACAAACCTTGTCGTTATAATCTCACTTTAGTCTGCTATTTGATTCTAAGTGGTGCTGAACTATTTTGCAGCCGTGTATTCTATATTTAGTACTTAATCCTTTTTTTTTACTACAATCTCGTAATTCAATGTTGTTTGCTCAAATGTTGCCTTCCCAGTCCCACTCCGAACATTCATTCGAATCTTCATGACCCAGAGTATAGTGTCCTTGCTAATTTCGGACTAAGTACATGCGGCATATTGTACTAAAACGGTCCAATTAAACGCGCGGTGTCTTACAAATCTCAGTTATGTCTCTAATCCAATTGTAAATAACCCTAAATTAATTTGTGATAGTCTATTAAGTTTTAGTACATCCTCCATTTTGTACTAAAAATACTCAATAGCAGCAAAAATACCAAACAAACAATAGCATTTGATTGAATTTTGCTTTTTAATCTCACACCAGCCCCTGCTCTGTATTCCGTCTCAGTTGAGACATAATTTTGTACTAAAAACTCGCCATCTAACCAATCTCACGTCACTCTCCTCATCAACAGCTCCAAGGGCACAATATAAAAATACAAACTGATCCTTTCGATAAAAGCTCTTCTCTCATCTTTCACCCATTTTTCAACAGCAGCTTATCCCCCTCTAATTTTCCTCCTTCACAGAGCTCGACAATTCGCACGAAATTCAAACGTTCGCCCACAAGAATGCCTAACGGATGACGAAGAATGCCGTCGCCAATACTGATACTACTCCTCTACACCTGCCTTTGCCTGAGACTTAACACCGCCTCATCTCAGAACACACTCATCACCATCGATCAAGGACCATTAGTTGGCGTAAGACGATGACAAATGCTCATTCTCAACAATAATGTCAATTTCTAGCTGATCCCTGTTTAGTTAAAGGTATTTCCGGAATCCGCACGTACAGCTGTGTACGCCTACCTGGGCATCCCCTATGCCGAGCCACCTGTGGGCGCGCTGAGATTCAGGGTGAGCGAGACCATCTCTAAGAGGATTACATCGTTCCCAATCAATTTCAATTGTAATGTGTCTCCTTCTCTCTTTTTCGCTCTCTGTGCTTGGAAACAGTATCCTAGGCCGCACACTGGCTGGAATAAGACCCTCTTGGCAACGGCTCTGAAGCCGATATGTCCTCAGATGTCGAACAGCGTATACGATGAAACGCCGGACGGAGCGACGGCCCGGGAGCCGGAGATGAACGAGGATTGCCTATACGTGAACGTTTGGGTGCCAGAGGTGAGACCGTAACGAGCTTAAACAATGAAACATGATCCCTCTCATCCTTCACACTCACACACTCCCGCACACAGGTTGGCTTACGTTTCGGCAGTCTCCCCGTGCTGGCGATAATCACTGGCGAAGAAATGTCCTTCGACTGGTCAAGGAATCGACCGTCCGGACTGGACTTCGCCTCCGAAGGTGTGGTCGTGGTGACCATCCAATACAGGAGCAACATATTCGGATGGATTGGCCTGGACAACGAGGACCTGCCCGGCAACTACGGCATTCACGACCAGGAACTGGCACTGCAGTGGATCCAGCAGAACGTCCACCACTTTGGGGGCAATCCAAAGCAGGTGACACTCCTCGGTCACGGCACCAGTGGCTTTGCCTGCGCCCTAATCCACATGATTAGTCCGAGGAGCAACAATCTGTTCGGTCAGCTGATTCTAATGTCAGGGGCGGCAGTTAATTTGAATGTCGCCAACAACCTGCAGCCCTCGCAAAGGGTCATCGAAAAGCTGGGCTGCCAGTTTGAGGCACTTAACCAAGTGGTGGTGAAGTGTCTCCGGTCAAAGAGTGCGAGTGACTTGCAGAAGGCATTCGAGAGTGTTTATGCCGAGGGAAATTATTCCTTGGTAATGGGTCCGGTGGTGGATTCCTTCCGACCCGAAGGTGACCGATACATTCCCGTTGGTCTGCTGCAGGCACTCGCCATAGCCAACTACACGAGACGACCGACCATTGTGGGGATTTGCTCGAACGAGGGCGCCTTCATCCATGACTACTGGATCGATTTGGCCAAAGAGGGTTATGGCCCCCTGCGGGCGTACATAAATCACACCACCATACCGTTGGTGCTGCGAGAGATACACTTCCCGTCTGCGGTGGATAGGAGTCAAGTGCTGGACACCCTCAACTGGAGGTACTTCGGTCAGGTTGGCACCCGTCCCAGCTATCTGCTGAACGCAATGCAGCGCATGGTGTCCGAGGCGAAGTACGAGGCGTTCTTCTACCACCTGACGGAGACCCTGTCCCGGCGGATGGCGCTGAACACGACGGATGGGGTGAATCTGTACGCGTATGCTTTTCAGATCAGCAATTCGATGGACATGCGAGGCAAGGTGAATCTGTTCGGGGGCGCATCGCATTCGTCGGACCTGCCGTTCCTGCTGGGGCCGAGTTTGTTCCAGCAGATCGCCAGGCGGAGGTTCACGCCCGCCGAGGACAAGATTTGCCGCAAAATGAGGTCGACATTCGCGAGCTTCGTGAAGGTGAGCAACCCCACGCCCGGAAGAATCTACGACGCATGGCCACCGTATTCTTCCGACAGGAAGTTCATCCAAATCATCGGAGAGGCCGTGGTGGAGCCCTTGAAGAGCAACACGCTGACGAGTCCATTCGAGAAGAACCTGGCGGAGATTGAGAACCTCCTGGAGAAGAAGTCGGCCGCGGGACTGTCCCGACCGAACCGCAATGAGCTGAACCCCTACCAGCTCGGTCCGGCCAACCTAGACGACCAGCGCACCAAGGTGTCCTACCTCACGAACCAACAGGACTTCAGCTACTTCTACCACCTCAAGAAGGTGTACTCCTTCTGGAACGTCCTCCTGCCGAAGATGGCTCGCGAGCAGGGTCCCGAGATGAGCAACCACACCGTCGACGAGGCGATGAGCCAGAAGGTGGCCCTCATGGAGGCCTCCGCCGACGCTGTGCGCTACAAGAACGCGTTCTTTCTGATGCTCAGCCTGGTCTGTGTCCTGCTGGCCCTCCTGGGCGTCTGCATCTACCTGCTGCGACGTCAGCATTCCGGCTTCTCGACGGGGACGTTATGACAAAAGTTTTTTCTTCGCTCGACCATCTTTGACCGTCAGCGCTGGCGGAAAGATGGTCGGGCGAAGAACCTCGACAAGACCCCAACACCAAAGCTGCCACGCAGAAGCTCCTTCTGGCAGCGACAACTGCAACAGCAGCAGCAGCAGCAGGAGACTCAGGAGCAGCCCTGCGGACACGATCGAGACCGAAGCAGACCCTCTACATCCAAGCAGCAGTCACGAAAGACCGTGCAGTCACAACAGACCCTGCAGTCACACCAACTGCGGCAAGGGAAGGCAAAGGACAAGGCGAGCAGAGACGTGGTGGATCCTGCGGCCGGCAAACACCACGAGGAGGTGGATATTAGAAACTGGCAGTACCAGTTGACGTGTGATAGCTTTTAGGTTAAGCAAGCCAAGGTTTGGAAATACATTTACATTCGTTTTTGGTTGTTTTTTATGAGAAAAGGGTGGTTTTGCTTTGACACTGGCTTATGCCTGGCTTTTGAGACGCGGACGAGGGATTGAGGGAGAGAACACCGGTTTGGGCTTAAGTCAGGGCTTGGGTGGTAGAACACTGGCTCCGGCTCAAGACAAGCTTCAGAGACACTGACGAAGGCTTGAGGGGAAGATCGCTGGCTCCACGTTAAGTCAGAGCTTGGAGGGAAGAGCCTCAGTCTTAACTCAAGAAATGAGGGGAAAACACTGGCTTCGGCTTAAGTCAAGGCTTGATGGAAAGAACACTGGCTGTAGCTGAAACCAAGCTTTTAAAACACGGACGAAGGCTTGAGGGAAAGAAGATTGCCTCCGGCTTAAGTCAGGGCTTGAGGGGAAGAACACTGCTTCCAGGTCAAGACAAGCTTCTGAGACACAAACGAGGGATTAAGGGAAGAATACTGAGACACTGATGAAGGTTTGAGGGGAACAACACTGGCGCTAGCTGAAGCCAAGCTCCGCCAGTCTGCGCTTGAGGGGAAGAACACTGGCTCTGGCTTAAGTCACGAAGGCTGAACCTAGCTCTAGAGGTCTAAGTGCCACGCTTCTCGACTTTTTGCACTCCTCCCAGAGGAGTTAGGACGCCTGTTCGGCCCATTCCCAGACTTTCCACACAATGCATCGGTAAGTGAATCTGCCATCTAAAGAACCTCTTCAGAGCACCTTCAAAGTGCCATCAAAGCCCTGGGAGTAATCTAATTGATTGCACGAGTATTTTATCACTCGAAGCATCTCTCTCTCTCTCTTGCTCACACTCTGTCAGAGTGTGCCTCAAACACACTCGCATCCATACAGACAAGAACATGAAATAAGATTAATTTCAGCTTGTCAACTAAAGAGGATCCCTGAATAGCCAATTTCTTACCCTCACACAGACACGCTGGCACCCCCACAAGCACACGTGTGCATGCATATTAGCCCACAAAAGTCAATAGCATAACCTTTCACGGTCACCAAGCCGTGCGCTTCAGGCAAATCAGGAGCATCCCTCGAGATAATTATTTGCAAAGCAGATTACAAAACGTGCGGGCAAAGAAGGTGACACTCAGGAGTCAGGATATCTCGTCGTCGTCGTTGTCGTCGTTGTCGTCGTGTGCGTTGGTGTCTGCCGATGGATGGATGGAGACGGATGGATGTGTGCGTGTGGATGGTTCAATATGTGTAAGTAGTGAGTTCATTTCCCGCCCCTTCCCCTCCCTGGCAAACTAATTGCTTCTGCTAAACGTATCATCCGAATAATTAGTACGTCCGGCCCTCCCTTCCTCGCCCATTCCGCGGCATGACATAAAACCAACTTATCTCATCCTCCCCACCGACAGACAGAGAGAGAGAGAGAGAAAGTGAGAGAGAGAGAGGTGGGGGAAAGGGGAGGCACACAGGCAGCACATGAGGATACTCATCTCTCTGAAGTGGCGACTTTGAAAGAAGCAACTAACCAGTAGCAGATGCTATCGCCACTGGTGGTCGCTGGAAGCTCTGTTCTGTGCGACGAGCGAGCGATGGGCATGCGAGGGGCGACTGCCGAGAGGTGAAATCTCATTTCACCTGTATTGCCTGCAATCGCTTCTTGAAGATGAATGAGGTACTCGAAGGCCACCTATTCCACACAGTCGTTCTCATCGTCGTCGATGGTTGCTTAAATTTCCCCGGCAAATACGTGATGCCAAACGAGTTCACCTTTAACATGGCGAAATGTCTGTCTTGATCAGAGAAGAGTGAGAGGAGCTAGAGGGTGGGTGGATGTGTGTGCAGAGATGTGCACTGGGCCAGAAGATTTTATAATAGATTCGATTTCTTGGGAAATTACACCAGCGATACAATTTTAATTCAATCGCCTCCCCAATCGATTGGGAATAAGCGACATACATAAGTAACGAGGGACGATGGAGGGGCGGGGGTGTGCCACTGAGGGTGACTGGATGGAGCAGATAAAGCAGCATCGACATGCACACTGAGAGACGAGGGAAATGGTAGCTTACTTCGTTATTAGTTTCCCAATATCCAAATGTGAAGGGAGCCAAAAGAGTCGTCGTCATTTTTTTTTTCATCCAGGACACCCTCTGAGCTTGACTGTCTCACTCTGTTCATCAGCCCGTGTGTGTGTGTATGTGTGTGAGGCGATGCAGGATTCACTTTGAACGATGTGCTATGTGAAGAGATTAAGTAATTGAAAGGCAAAGCTTCTCTCCTTTGCTAGGTTCAACGATCATGCTTGTATCGGAATACACATCACTTCCTTGCCAACCCATCCACCCACTCAGACATCCTGTGTCGTTATGCGCTGTATGCAAATGTGTGGATGACGGTGGGAGAGGGTGTGTGTGTTCTTTTGGAGGAGGATATTGCACGTACACGACCGCAGAATGTTTAATTTATCGTGGAGAAGAATCCACTCGGTGAAGTGCAGATGGAGGAGCAGTTTCGCTTTTTTTCCAAAGGAATGGCGTGTCAATAGCAATTAGGTGAAAGAGAGCAGATTTAATTTGATTATACAGGAACGACCTGAAATCGATAAGAATGCAGTCACGATGCTAGGGTGGGCTTTGGGGAAACAATTAACGATTTGATCGACTGAATGGGTGGAGGGTGTGGATGATGTGGACCCTTATCTGGGAACACATACAGTCCGTGGTGGACAGAAGCCTACTGTGGATGATGTATATGCTCTGCTAGAAACACACCCACAGTACACTCCTTGGTGGACCGTAGCCTACTGTGGATGATGTGGATGCTGTGCTAGAAACACACTCACAGTCCGTGGTGGAACTTAGCGGATGCTGTGGATGACTTCCTAGCAACACCTCCGCTCCATGGTGAACCGTAGCCTACTGTGGATGTCATGAACGCTGTTCTAGCAACCCCTCCAGTCGATGGTAGACCTGCAACACGATTGAAATGCCCCCCGTTCTTCACAAAAAATCACATAAATTTATTCCGGATCAACCGTTAAACACACAAACGTTAGTCATTAAACATAAAAAAGAACAATTTAAAAAAAAAATACATTTATCCTTCTCCTTCCGCCCCTCACTTCTTCCTCGACATTGAACAACTTCCACCATCACAGTCGTAGTCATCGGAGTACGTGTCCGAGTAGTAGTAGGTTTTCCCGACGCTGACACTCTTCTTGGCGGCCGTGGTCTTCGGCGGGATCTTCTTGCCGATAAGCATCCGCATCTGTGACGGGAGCAGAGGACACCCGTCGAACGAGGAGTCACTGCCCGAGTTCGTGTCCGAAAAGTAACACATTGCTGTTGGATAGCTGGTCTTCTTCTTGAGGGAAGACTGTTTCTTTGCAGTGGCCTCCTTGGACGGACTTGTGAGGCAACACGATCCGTAGTTGGCTTTTGAGCTTGGCTTGGGGGCTGGTGGTGGTTTGGTGGAAGCGGGTGGCTTCTTTGTAGCAGGGGGTTTGACTGAAGCGGGTGCCTTTGTAACAGACGCCTTTGAAGTGGGGGCCTTTGCCGCAAGCGTCTTTGAAGAGGGCGCCTTTGAAACAGGTGCCGCCTTTGTTGCTGGTTTTGTTTTGGCAGCTGGCACCGGCTTAGTTGTATACGTCGACTTCCTTGCGGTGGATGTTGCCTTGGGAACCGGCATGCTCTTGGGTGTCTGTTCTTTTATTTCAATCACTTGACAAGGGGATTTCGATAACTAACCGTCGCGGTGAAAGAAGTAGTCTGTAACTGGACTTGGGAGATCGTAGATTGAACAGTTGTTGACAATTTCTACGATCTCTTCATCAGCTTCTGTAATAAATCATGTCCCTTCTTTTCTTTCCATTCTTCCTTCCTACATTCTCTCCCTCTCACTGTCTGTCCTACTCTACCTAAACCTTTGCCTCCCTCATGCTAGTTCCGTCTCCTCAGCTTTCTGTCTTGTCCTCGCTGTGCCTTCTTATCGATCTCTCACGATCTCGTATGGTCTCTCTTTGTTTCATTCTTCCTCTGACTTACTGTCGATCTCTCTCTCTCTCTCTCTCTCTCTCCCTCTCTCTCTCTGTCTCTCGCTCTGTCTCCCTTCCTCTGTAACATTCATCATTTGTCCTCCTCTGCCTACTTTTTCTTTCGTCTTGTCCTCGCTGTGGCTTGTGATGCCTCTTTCTCTATCTCTCTGTCTTTACCTGTCTTCTCACTCTTTTAAGAAAGACGTCAATAATTGCATTCTCGCCCATCTCTTTCCACCATCCATCCCCAGCTCCCAGCAAACGGTTCGTCTTGATGCCGTCTTAACTCAGTCAGTTTACGTTGTTTTTCGCGTCTTCTTGTTCTCGTCTCATTTCTAGTCCCCCACCACTGGGTGTGCGTGTTTATTTGTCCAAAACGCGAAATAATGTCCGCCGCGGAGGAGCCAATGCCAAGCACGTCCAAGGCGAAGACTTTGGCCAGACCAAAGACTCAAGCCATGGTCGACGATGCGCTCAAGTCGCTGAACAATCGCTCAGGATCATCGCTGATGGCGATTAAGAAATTCATTGCAGCCACGTACAGTGTTGATGTTCAGAAGACGGCGACAATGACAACGATCAAGAAGTACCTCAAGGAGAGCGTAACCAGCGGGAAATTTGTGCAGACAAAGGGAATCGGTGCAACCGGGTCGTTCCGGCTGTCGGCCGCTGCACAGAAGGAAGCGAAAGCCAAGCCAAAGAAGAAGAAGAAGGAGGCCGCGGCAAAGGAGCCGGGCGACAAGAAGAAGAAGTCTGAGAAGAAGCCAGCCAAGAAGAAGGCGGTGGTCGAGGAGGAGGAAGAAGCTGCCACAAAGAAGAAGAGTGCGGCGAAGAAGGCGCCGGCAGAGAAGAAGGATAAGAAGGCGACCACAGCGAAGGCGGCCGATGAGAAGAAGGCGAAGAAGAAAGAGGCTCCGGCTAAGAAGGCCGCCGCGAAGTCTGATGACACTGAGAAGCCGAAGAAAGCTGCCGCAAGCAAGAAATCCACGGTTAAGTTGAAGTTGTCCGCAAACGAGAAGGTCAAAAGACCACCGAAGGGAAAGAAGTCCCCCGTCAAGAAGTCTCCAGCCAAGAAGGCGACGAAAGGCGCAGCAGCGAAGGCAGCCGCGAAGAAGACGCCAACGAAGAAGGCCTCCACCAAGAAAAAAGGCGCAAAGGCCGAGATTGAGAGTGTCCCGGAAGAAGAGGAGCCGACCAAGAAGGAAGCAGATGACACCGACACCGAGGCGGATCTGCCAGAGAAGCTGATGCTCTCGGAGTCAGAGGGCGAAGCGTCGGATGCACAGGAGCCAGAGGAAGATGATGAAGATGAAGGAGCGGAGGGCGAGGAGGAGGCTGAAGAGCCACCAGCGGCAGAAGAAGAACCTGAGGAATCCGGCGCAGATGAAGGCGAAGAATCCGAGAACGCTGAGGAGCCCGCCGATGCAGACGAGGGCGAAGAGGATTCCGGTGAAGACTCCTCAGAGCAATCGGCCAAGACAGCTGTGACCAAGAAGAACGGAAAGAAGCCTCGTAAGCCCATGGCGAAACGGAAGTCCATAGCCACTCTGGCTCGTGGATCGAAGCCGGGAAAGTTCTCCAAGAGATAGGTGTTCACATGTATTTTTTATTTATTCTCGATTGTATCTAGTTTTGTTGTTTTTTATTGATAAAGGAAAGTTTTGTGTAATCCAAGGGATGACTGGGTGTTTTTTTGTTTTTTTTTTTGCACACAGACCACATTATTTTGGAGTTCAAATGGAAACTACCTTCTGTGCCGTATCCACTGAACGTGCGACGGAGATGATTCTTCGATCGTCCTCCGTAGCTGATGATGATGAAGATTACGTGTGGGGGCCGACGACATAAAGGGGCGAGCACGTTGCGATCTAATGACATTCCTTGCACGATGCAACCACCATAAGCACTCTCTTCCTCCACCTCTCTCTGGCAGTCTCGGTTGAAATTTATGAGCCAAACTCCGAGAGTGTAGGGAGCATTAAAACTTGTTGCATATCTGATGCACCATCGAATGGTGCACAGGATATGGCCCGAAATGGAGGTTGGGTTGCGGTTCGAGTTGATGCTCATTTGTCGGCATGCAGGGAGATGGGTTTTCGTTCATTTTTTCCAAGGGATTCTAGCCATTCTATCTCTCTCTCTCAGTCTCCCGTTGATCCTGATGTGAGTGATGAGTAATTTCCTTTCCCCCCCACCCGTCGTCGCCAAGTCAAATTGTCGCGCACACAAAACTTTTCGCATTATCCTCCGCCAATGATGCACCGGCAACGGACGGGATGATTGGGGATGGATTGAAATTATTACCGAGCTCCATTATCATCATCATCATCATCAACGTCCTCCCCCTCTGCCGTCAAATGGGGGAGGTGGTGTGGAGGCGGAGAAGCTATTTCCCTTAATGCATCGAATGCAGATCAATTTTCAGATGAAAGTGCACAGAAACTGAATCATGTGTGCGGGCCGGGGTCAGAGGTGAAATTGAAAACTTTTTCGATGTCCAAAAAAAGAAAAAAAAATACGTTTCGTATCCCTTTAGTCCCCCACCCATGGTGAGTGGAGGCAGAGGGAGAGAGAAGTCGATATATGACTCTTGCCACTGATGAAGAGGACGAACAACAGGAAGAAGAAGGTGGCGAGGCGGGAGCGGGGACGGGGGCATGCTGCAGCAATGGGAGTCATACGAGATTCCATTAAGTTAATGAAGTGTAACAAAACTGTGTTATCCGAACAACGAGTAATACGTTCGGCAAAGGGACGGTCGGTTATGGACAGACATCGACAACGGCAACAGCGACGGCAGCAGCGGCTGCTGCCAACGAGAGTGAGGGCTATCGGGTCACAGGATGCACTTCAGGATCGATATATGACGGGCATTAGAAGAGTTTCGTGTTTTTTTTTCTGTTGTTGTTGCCGAGGACTTAATTTGGTTACAGACCAGAGAGGGGGTGGGTGGTTTAATTAGAGTCTCTGCCGGGACATGAGAATGTTATTCATCCCATGGAGGTGATGTTCACGGGGGGAGACAGAGTGTGAGGGAGGTTGTTGGAAGATGGATCAAAAGGTTAGACAAAATGAGTTTCTAATGTCAAGCTGTGGGGAGAGTGCTACCAGAATGCAATTCATCAGCAAGAGGACGAGCGGGGGAGTGACCGAGTTTGAGGTGAACCACAGCCACTAAGGTGACTTGTTTCACAGGTGGAGCGGTTGGAAATCAGCTTCCTCTTCAGTGATCTGATTTGAGCATTGGAAGGGGTTTGATTTCGCAAGAATTGTGACCACATTGAATCAAGGTTGTGCAGGAAAGGTCATGAGAATATTCGGAATTCAACCCGCAGATACTCAGAAAAATGGAAGAAGTACTTATCGACACCCATCACCTATTCATCGAGTTCAAGGCTGCAGATAAGAGAAACGAGCTATGCAGCGTTAAGCCGAACTCGTGCATAGAGACTCATTGGGAATTATGACTCATTGGGTGTCATAGGGTCATATGCTCGAATATGGCCTTTTATCTCATTAGGAAAGCGTCATAAGGCTATATGGCTCAACGGTAGGTCTGACACATGGACAAGGGGGGTAGGACATCATGTCCATCGCATAGCCCACCTTCAGACCTTCAACATTGGCCTTGGCAACTTTTTGCTAGAACCAATATTTTCCGAGAGACTTAAAAAAGTTAGTCAAAAAAAATCCAAAAAACCCAAAATGGGATACCAGGCCACCAGAAATTTTAGCACGTATCCCCTCCCATCAGCTTGCATTGTTTCAACTTGCAATATCTCGATAACGGTAAGTCTGTGGACAAAAGTGTCAACAGCAATTTTGTAGATCGAACCGTGATCTACACGATGGCATTCACAATAACACTCAATTTACCGTTATTTGTCAAGTTTTTCGAAGGTTTAAGGGATAATCTTAAAATCTCTTGGTATGGGGGAGGTGAGAGGAGGGGTAGAGGAGGGGGAGAGGAGGGGTGGGGAGAGGAGGGGAGACGAGAAGAGAGGAGGGGAGAGGAGGGAAGAGGAGGGGGAGAATAGGGGAGATAGAAATGTACATCGGAGAGCGCATCCTGAAATTTTCAACCTCGGCCTTGACAAGATTTTGCTACAACCAACTATTTAGGTGGTTGGTTGATCCGGAACCTCAAACGTAAAATCCGTGAAAGTCAAGAAATTTTGGGCCACCAGTCAGCCTTACCTGACAAACAAAAGATAAATACAGAATTATCCCAGAAAATACAGATCATCCCAATCCTGCCCTAAGGCGCCCGCAAAGACATGGACACAGAAAGTACATAAAGCAGTCCTTAGAAGCCAGAAAAGTCCTGCGTGCGATTTTTGACAAATGGGGTCTGGAGGAGGAGGGTTCAACTACAAAAATTGTGTGGGCTTTAAAACGATATGAATACGTGCCTGGACAACATAGATCCGACTTCGAACCTGTGGAACAGCAAGCAGAAAAATACTCAATAGACACCGCCATTTGTGGTGGCATACACTAGTGAAGAAGGACCTGATCCAGTTAAACGCACGAAACTGAAGAAAATTAACGCAACGAGAGGAGACAACTTGTGGTTGAGCTCCAGGTCCTCCCTGGACTGTAGCAACACACGAGAAACCTGAACATGAAGCATCGCCGAGTGTGGGTTTAAGGAACTTATGTATACACAGTCATTTGTCAAGCCATCTCTGATTCACTATCTTCGACTCTAAACCTGTGGGACGTGACAGAGGATGGCGAAGAGGATCCATGTCCAAGCTAGCACACACAAGTGGAGAATGACCTCAACCAACTCAAGGCAGCCCGTCAACGAACGCATCTAGCTAGTGTGCCTTCTTGTTTGAGGCCCAGGTCCACTCTCGAACTATAGCGCATTACAAAGAAGGAAGAGAAGACACTCAAAGGGTGGGGCTCTGGGCACAAGTTACTGCGTGTTGAACCTTGGAGGAGACTTCCGAAATTTGAGAGGTAAAGACTACAAGTTGCAGAATGAGAGAGCAAAAGATCGAAGTCTGTGACGCTTAGGTGGATGATCCTGGTAGCTAACTGATGTCTGGCGACTTCTGGCTTGCAAGTGGTTAGGTAGATGTAACTGGCAAAACCCTCATGTGTATTGGGCTCAGTTAGACCTTTAAGGTCCGTTGTGTTATGACTGATGGTTACTAGCATTACTGACTTATGGTCACCAACTGAGTGGTGGCTTCTAGACGACTGACTTTAGTTGGCTGCTGGCTGGTGGTTGTGGACTGGTAGCTGCTAGAAAATTGGTGGCTTTGAATTGGCTGATGACTACTAGTTGGCTTGTGGGGACTTTTAGCTGCTTGATGGCTACTAACTGGCTGATGGATGGCAGGTGTCTGGTGTCTAATGGGTCGTGGCTGGTAGCTACCAGCTGGTTATTTGCTGGTGGGTTCTATCTGGCTTTTGGGTCTGGTATCCATTCCTTCTGGTTCAAGATCGAATCTCCAGTTTAGTGATAACTGGCACCAGGCATGGAAGGCAACTACAGCTCACGCCTCATAAGTAAGAAAGCAAACATAACTCCCCCCAACCGGCAAGCCAAGATTAGCAACAAATCCCCTAAATACATCCCACCCACTGCATCTCACTCCTCAACCCAATTGTCAAGCACTTTCTCATTTTGAAGATTTTCCAAAAGTGTCAATACGATAAGCACCTCCTCTGAATTTTTGCTTGACTAACCTTTCAAATGAACCACCACCCCCTTCCCCCCATCATCACCACCCTCGTTTGAGTTAACATATTCCGACTGCTGCAAATGTTGACGGCATGTGTACATGGATAACACAAATATTGCTCATGGAACACATGATATGTAGTCTACTACATTGTGCCCCCAGCCACGGCGCACACAGTCTAGTCCAGACTTTCAAGTAAATATGCCACACAGAGAGCGATGAAAACGAAATGGGCGCTGCCGTGGGAGGGTGCCTGGGTGGCTGGGTGGATGGGCTAGTTTGGTGCACACCAAGTTGCGGCTGCCATTCTTTATGTAAACGTAAACATTTGCTTAACCCGAGTTTGCTACTGCTGCAGCTACTGTTGCAACAATTCCGTCCAGGGTAGCTGGAAGGGAAGCCACAGTCATGCAATGCAACCATCGTCGAAACATCAAATATACAGTGAGTGAGTGAGTGCCACTGAGTGGGGTGAGAGGGGAGGGGATAGAGAGAAGAGATTGGAATACTTTTTGGCAAACAAAGTATTCCTAATCAATTGCTGTTCCGTGCAAGGATAACAATACCGATACCGATACCGATACCGAAACCGAAACCGAAACCAATCAATAGAACCAACACTCTGTGGTCACTGATGCGTGTTAACGAAACAAAAACCGAACGAAAAAGATTCATCCACAAAGTGCATCAGGCCGGGGGCGCGCGGAGGAGGCTCTGCACAAACGTGATTATCCTTGTTGCGTACTGACACAAGGCCAAACCCAGCAATTAGTCAAAAAAGAAAAAGAGAATGTATCGAAATACAAGTCACGGTGCATGGGGGAGGAGAGGAGGAGAAGGGAGAGGGAATGAAATCACTTGGGGAAGCGAAGCGCTCTCTCCACTAATTGCACTTATTTATTACAGGGATCCAAGGGTGGGATTTCAAAGGATTTAACGTTAATTTTTCGCACTCATTCGCCGTGAAACAAACGTCGTCGTCGGTGTCAGTTGTCCTCTCCTGTGCAGTGTGCACTGAGCACTGACTGACGTCGCGTGACGATGACGATGAAGTTAATGCTGAAGGCATGGTCGTGTTGACGATGATGAGCAGGAATATTTTGTTTTTTTTTTTTCAGTAATCATGGCAGACAGTCGGAATCCTTCGTCAGAGATGTACCTGCACAGCTTTCCATCGCCTCCTCCATCCACCGGCGCACGCCCTCGCTCATTGAGAATGACAATTCAAGGTAATCCTTGACGTTTAAAATCCCATTTTGCCACTCAACTGACAATTCTGTAATCCTGGCAAATAAAACTCACTTAACACTGTTTGCCACTGGATGGATGGATGTACGTGAATGTAGTGCGCGTGCCCTCGCTGGGGTGTCCTTTATGTGGCGGTGTGTGTCTATGTGTGGATGTAGACTCACTGACTTGCTCATTAAATGAAATAATTAGGAGAGACACGTCTACGCACTTGAACAGGAAATTCACTAAATATTGTCCTCTTTCACTGCATCTGCAGGCAACTGCAGGACCTTTTCAATTCAGCTTCAGAGTGGCGTGGTACGTACACGTTGTGCGGTTGTTTGAATTTTGAATGGAACGCTGTAGATAAATTGAATTGCCATTGTGCGAGAGGTCCTTGACTTGCCACGCATGTGGAACGTGCATGTGGATATCCTTGTGTTCATTGAACCTTAAAGGGACTGTTGCGTCAACAAATTAGATTTGATCTACAAGTTAAGCCAAGCCTGGGAATGTGTCCCCACGACCTCCCCTCCCGTTCGGCCCTTCATGTCAAGCGCTATTAGGATCTACGAGCAGCACCCCCTAACCAGCTAAGTGGCATCAATAAACCGCACGCTTTCTACTCGCATTTAGGCACCCGAAAACAACAAAAAAAAAAACAACAACAAAGATTTACAACATCTGATAAATTCAAACAGACCCTGCCGCAAAGAACAGCGGCATCTATGAATAATTAAACGCCCCGCCGGAGAGTCGTGGGATTTTCTGCTTTTTTCGGTCGGATTGGATTTCACCCCCGTTGGTAAATTTAAATTAGACGTAATGAATTTATCGGCTTTTCAATTATTAACATGACTGAGCCGCATTCGGTGGATATCCGTCTACAAGCGCTCGCGGCGCCGGTGTTGATGGTGTTTGCGATTCGAATTATGTGACGGTGGTGCTGGTGTTGGTGGCGGGGTCAACAACAAGTAGATCTGTCCTTCGATCGCCGAGTTGTGTCAAATCGAGGCGATTCTCTTTTTTCTGCTTTGTTTTTGTTGTCCCTCTGCGGTGGCCACAATGGAAAGGATGTGAGTGGAGGCATGTGGGCCGGCACTGATGGCCGACAGCTGGGCAAGTGCTATTTCCGCATTTGAGTGTTTGTTTGCTCGTAATTGGAATTTGGATTCCCTCGGTGGTGCTGGGTGGTTCATAAAGAATTCATACAGTTAACTGGTGAATCTGGTGGGATGTTGTGTGGATTTGTTTAGAGAGAGAGAGAGAGAGATAGAGAGAGATAGAGAGAGAGAGAGACGAAGTTCGTTGGTGCGCGAAGGCAGCTTGGGAATGAATTGAATTTAATGAGCTTGCGGTGGATGGACGGGGGTTTAGAATGGTTTTGCTGTTTCAACTCTGTAATCGATTTCGATTTCATTATTCGAGCTGACTTTTATTTGATACTGTGCCGCGGGGAGTGATATTTCAGATTCCGTGCGCATTAATGTCGATTTACTCGATGCTCATTTGTTGTTCAGCGAGGGCTTTGGAAACATTTTTAAGATCAATGCGCTGTAGTAGGAAATGTTTAGAGGAAGCTTCGCAATCTTGACCGTTCGGAGTCGGTAAAAACCTGTTGGTGCCTTCCACTCGTGAAAGACGACAACACGAGTGGTTGCTGTAGAAGCTAGGTCCTAGAGGAGGTTGTCCTTGACGTTCCGCTGATATTTGACCAGGTCATCTCTTGAACACGATTGAGTAGCTTGCAGTTGGCGTCATCTCAATACAGACCCAGTTAGCCAGTGGACCATGCGAAGGACTTTCTTCCAATTCTCACGATTAATGCCAATCAGTTCAGGATGTCCTCCTATTCTAGTCCCTTCCCTCGTCGCATGGGACCACAAATAGCCTTTCACTTATTATAACCAAAATTCAACTGAAGCAATCTGTCTCTGTTGTCTCTGACATCCCCGACTATCCGCAGAACCACCCTCCTGCCCCGTCTCAAGTCCCAGTTTAATCACACACCCTCCTCCTCCTCCGTCGCATGTCCTAGCTCTAACACACAAATATGACTAGTTGTTGTCGAAAAGTGTCTCATTTCCCTTGAGAAAGTTGTTCTTGTCGTCAATGAAAATTCCATTCCGCAAGACCTCACACTCGGCAAAGTTTAACTTTAAAATAATTAAGACACGTTAGTTGCTCGAAATCGCCGGCATGGCAAATTCATTTCGCTTCATACTCCGAGCGGTGTTTTCATGTTAAGGACCCATAACACTCCTCGTGTGGCTTTGCCGCTGAAGGACAATTACCAGACCACTTAACATTGAAATAACTTCTACCCCCCACCCCACCCCACCTCTCTCTCTCTCTCTGAGTCGTGTTGTTGGTCAAGCTCACTTCAGATGCGATTGACCCTTTTTCTGGTGCTTCCACCAGTGTGTGGGGGTTTCGGTTTATTTCGCCCCAAAAAAACAACAAGAGCACGCAATCATCTTCTATTTTATGTCAACTTTTTGAGGGTTGACTTCGTTACAACATGTTTCCTGTTTGGGGACTGATTTACTGTGATAAGCTCACCTCTGCCAGCAGACACACACACACACACACACGTGTCGTCTTCATCCCCAAATCGTGTCATTGATCCACAAACTTAAGGACGGCGATAAAATCTACACATGTCCTGTTTTTCTGTGACTCAAGTGCCGGGGGAAGCTCAGCAAAATTACGAACGAATCTCTTGACAAGCACCTGGCGGTGGAATTCTATCCCTTTCTCCCTATCACTCTTCCTCTCTCTCACGCTCCACACACAGGACGAGAGGATGGAGATGAAGGAAAAAAGAACACCAAATGACCCGAGGAATCACTTGCTACATCTCGTCTAACACAAAGCATCAAATGCGATCCTGTTTGTGGAATGCACTCACACACACTCGAACAAGGAAAAAAGGGTCACACGGCTTGCTGCACTTTAAGGAGCTTTGCTGCTACATCCCCAGGATGGATGTTCAACTAAGTAAACGTTTGGTTTATATCCGGGATTGCTCCCACAGATGCGCCACGGCACGGTGGCGAACCAGACACCAGAGACCAGAGAGGGACTGCTGTCACAATGTGTTCCAGGCGGCGTGCAACACAAGCAGCCAAATTGCAGCAATGTCTTGCAAGAGGTAAAACTATCAAACTTTATATGACGCCAGAGGAGCTGCTGTTGGACAAAAAAGGACAAAAGTTTCAAATTACTTTGGCTGCTGCTGTCCTGGGACCGAGTCCTCGGCAAGTATGTGCGCGTGTGTGTCAGTAGTCCATCGAAGTGGTGCACTCATACGATTGAGAGCGAGCTAGTGTGCATCCTGTCACAGGTACTTGCTGCTTCCCACGGTGACGAACGGAAAGTTTATCCTTTTGACTCTGTATCTCTGTCTCTCTCACTCTGTCGTCTCGTAAATTTAATAGAGCATTCCGGGAATGGCTGCACTTCATGAGTGCAAGTCGCTCCACCGGTTTCGCCTTTTGTCCGGCCACGAAATTGCCAGAGATATGCAATTCCATTCGACTTAATGCGGGGAATCGTCCCCGACAAGAGACTGAGAGAGAGCTAGAGTGGGAGACGATGTCTCCTTGAGGAAATGGATCGTCTGTCATTGGGTTACAGTTTAAGTGTAGCGAGGGAGGGGACTCTGCCCCCGAGAACTGAAGGAAGCTGTCATTGAAGGAGGTTTTATTAACCAAGTTAGCGAGGGAGAGCCGTTTATTAACCATTAACACTGTCAATGTTGCTAAAATGTTTTGTGGCGCATGTTGCTGAGGACGAAGATGAAAAGAGGAGGGAACATGGGGTCTTTAGCAGATATCAGTCGCCTGCGAGACTAATTGCTGTTGGGGAACAATTGTCCAGTCGCGAACTTAGTTCAGCCATTCTTCAGAATGTTCTTGGAAAACATTTATCCGTAACCGTCGCCTGGGTACCATTCAGTCCCAGGTCTTAGCAGTTCTACAGTTCCCAACTCGACAGACCTTTCATTTGCCAAGACACTGGAAAATAAAGTAGACCCAAGTCCACCCTCTTGAGGGACCCCTTCTCTTTTGGAAGTAGCCTCTTCATGATGAATGATTCCATGATCTGAAGGTTTTTTGTGGAAGCTCATTTGCATCCAATCGCAAATCGTGCCCTCAGTTTGAACGAAAATAAAGTGGGATCAAGTCCACCCTCTTGAGGGACTCCTGAAATAGCCTCTTCATGAAGAATGATTCCATGATCTGAAGGTTCTTCTGGAAGCTCAGATGGTAAAGTGTGACTGAAGAAGAGTTTGTGGTCATTTAGGCGTCTCATCATATGACGAGGAATGACAACATAGACAAGGCAACAGATGACTCCCAAGAAGCCGATGACACACTCAAGTGAAGAGGGCCTTCAGCCAACAGATGGTGCCAGTTGGATGAAGCTAAGACTATAGCGCCATCAGAAGAGGAAGAAGAAGGCAACAGAGAACAATACCGAGAGTCACAGACAGCAAGACCAGATGATCAGGATAAGTGAGAATCAAAAGAAAAAGACTTAGAAGAAAACTTCCAGCCTCTTAAACTCACACTTTCCGGCCACAAGACGTGAGTTTGCCGACTTTCTAATGTTCTACCACATCACCTTCCATCCCCCGAATGTTTCCACATCTCCTCAGACACCACTTCTTCCACATCGCCTTCACCTTTCGATGCCGCTTCCTCCACTCTCTCTCTCTCTCGACAGACTCTCAACGCTTTTCCTTTTGGTTAACACTTCACACCCGCATCGCTCATCGCAAATGTCTCACTTACTTCGCCTTCGCCTTCTTCCTTTCACGCCACGCATCCCCCTTTACACGTTCCTTTTGTTTACGTGGCACGCAACATCCTGCCTGCCTTTGTATCACTTTGTTTCCGCTTTCCTTGCGCGGCACTCTTCCACTCACTTCCTCCCACGCCCGCCCTGTTTCCACCTGCTTCCTCGACAATTTACCAACTCCTGCGGTGAGTTGGCAATAATTCCGCTTACTTCAGCTCAGTCAAGCTGTGTGAATCATTGTGGATCGCTCAAGTCTTCTTGCGGCTTTTCTTTCGAAGGACGTCGCGACGAGCTCAGTGGAGCGCTTCCAAGGGAATTTAAGAGCGAGTCGAAGGCATAACGAATTATCAGCTTTAAATGTGCACCAACTGGTCTGTTTTTCTAATTACGATTAACAGAGTGCACGTCACATACATTTGTGTGGTCAAATGCCAGTCCCGGTCAAAGGGTGTTCATTTGTTTTTTCTGTTTTCAGTCGATCGCAGGCAAGCGGCCCTGCCTGTGCCGGAAACGCACACATATCGTTAATTCAATTTGGCAAATGTTCCTAATTATAAAGTAACCAACTGTTAACCGCTTTCACACCAAATACAACATCGGTGTTGGATTTTTTATGCGAGCGCACGCCATAAGCCGACACATTGATGAATAATTGCTGTGCTCGCTCCTGCCTCATTTGTGTTGCACACGCAAACACGTCTGCTCTTCTGGCCGTGCAGAGGGGGGGAGGAGGGGGTGCTTTTGAAATGATACTATCAGAAGTGCAGCTTATGGTTTAAACAATGAAACATGGAATATTAATTGAAAATATTGTCAAATGCGTGCAAATGGCCACGACAGCGAATGCAGGTCAAAGTGTCAGTGACCTCCACGCTGGTGAGTTAGTGGGATTTGAAATGGACTTTGAATTTTCATTTTTAATGTGCTTTGGGCTTGGTGGAGGGGCGTGTTCTTGGACACACTAGTAATGAGGAGCACAAAGGCTTCCCATGGATCCTGGCCTACTGTCGAAGGAGGTGATCGCGTTAGGGCTAATGACCTAACATTTAAGATGGACTCAAGTCGATCTTAGACGATTATACACGAGATTTCCGATATCGATGCAATATCGAGACGGACTGTCCTCTGGAATCTTTGAAGCAGATGCAGATGATCTTGCATGTACCAGCTCATCTAGAAGAGGAAAGCATGCCCATGACGAGTGGAATCTGTGGAATCACTCCACTAGGAACGCCACCACGCGACAGAACCCCCTTGACTGCACCAACTATCGGAGACCGTTATTTGGGCAAATTTAAAAAAAAAAACAGGAAAATTTGTTTTTCTGATGGTTCTTCTGGAACTTTCGACAGATTATATCTCGAGAACGGTGCGTAGTAGCTTATGACTTGATCTAAAGGATGGAATTGGAAAATTCACCAAATTACCGTTATTTGGGCAAATTTTTCAAAAAAAACAGGAAAATTTGTTTCTCTGGTGTTTCAAAAGTCCCTTATTCATTAAAAATTATACCCTTATAACGTAGGTTGCCACAGGCCAAGTGGCAGCCTATGCAGGGCCATAGAGAGGAACATCAATATCTATTAGAGTGAAAGCCTTCCCTGACCAATAAAACCACTTTGCTGTCTTTTCAGATTTGTGAGAACTTCCTGAAGTAACAAGAGAATGAATTTTAAAGACCTCTTGGATATGACTCAACAAAAACGGCATCACAATGTGTGTCTATAATGACCTGGACCTGAGATGTGAGACGTGACTAATGCCCGCTAACCTAACCTAACCTAATCCAACGCCAATCAACGAGCTCATCAGGCTTCTCCATCTCACCCTCGTTTGCCATTCCCACGACGAAAGCACACAATCGATCCCTTAATAAGGATATTCGCCACGAAATTGCAATCGAAATTTCATCGACACCCTGATGATGTCTTCACAGCAGACAGCGGTTCGTTTAGGTTCCACCCTTCTCCGCAATCAATCCCCCACGAGAAGGGGATTAAAAAAAGGAAGACACCGACGATACACAACGAGCAAAAAAAAAAACGAACGATCAAAGTAGAGTCAGAGTTCATTTTGAGGCAATCACCTGCGGGCAAATCGCCTCTAGGTCGAGCATCATGAAGTTTTGCACTACACAAGTCATCAGGCACCCTTGCAACAACGCCCCGTCCCCGGCTCCCTTCGTCAACACAAACACTCGATTACGAACGAACTTTTGTTTAAATTGGTTGGAATTTAAATTTCCACCGCCGCGCCGCAGTCCCTCAGAGTGCCCGGCTTACTCAGGCTCATGGCGGAGACTAGATGCATTGTGGGGTGGTTTCTGCATACATTTTTTTTCTGTTTCTCCTCCACTCGGCTCTGGCCGTGTTCCTGTATGTAACTTGTTGGCGGACCGATACACAGTGAGTGTGGACCGTTGCATGCATGCTAATGCTAGGGGATGGAAATTACAGAGAAGCCCTGCTGCCACCCCTGCGAGAAGATAAAGACAGCACTCAGAGCGTGAGCGCACAAGAAAAAAAAAAAAAAACAGTGGAAAACCCTCCCATGCTTTGATGGAAGGAGTAAGAGAAGAAAAAAAGGACTCGCACCCACGTACTGTACATGAGTCCATAAAGGATTCCGATACAATGGTGCGCTGTCGTCCATTTGGCGCACAGGGTGGGAGAAGTGGGATAAATTTAAATAGCCAAAAATGTTCGCGAGTCCATTAGAGGGTGGGGCGCGGGAGGGCTGGCGCTCCGCAGTGGAAGCTTCATAAAGTGCAGATGCTGAGCGAAAAAAGTGGCTACTGGCCATTTGCTCCGGCCCCTCGAACGGCGAAAGAACCTCGAGACCCATAAAAAGGAAGGGCTTTACACGCTGTCATAGTTGTAAGCGTAGTTTTACATATGGTGGTGGATGGGGAGTGGCAGGGGGGAGAAAAGGCATTAGACCGGAGCTCGGCAACTTCGACTTGTTCTCCGCGTGTGACACTGAAGTTTGTCTGGACTGGGGAGGGCTGGAGAGTGTAATATTTTAAATGCGCTTATCTGGATGAGGGAATTCTCAATCGAGGTTATTGATAGCCTCCCTGGCGCCGGGCGATGATGCGTACAACCATGTTCACTTGTCGGTCTAGTCGAGCATGATGATGAGGTGGTGGGTGTTGCGGGAAAAAATGAAGGGATTCGGGCGGGGGTAGGAATGGGGATGAGTGAAGGGACTTCATTCAGGTAAATCTGGTTGACGGGGGACTTTGAAGAGATCCTTGATCGTTTGAGTTGATGGTTGTCAAAGAGATGCGAATGAAGATGGTCTAAATTCGTTGGACTTGAGCTTGAACCTGAACTGGTTTTTCTTGTAAGACTGCATCCTAGCACCAAGTTTGCTTGAGGCCGTGATTGCGATTGGCGTGAAGGAGGTGAAGGGCCAAATTAACCTCTGTCTGCTGTGAAGACACCAGTTGTTTCGGTGGACTAAGATGGACTTCCAAGACTGAAAAAAATATTCTAGACAATGAACGGAAAGACTGAGCTCAGGGAAGAAGAGAAGGCGAAGCTTAAAAAATGGCTTGACTTTCCTGATAAGACATCTAAGGGCTGGTCCGCCGGAGGACCAAGCTATCTGGTCAACAACTGGTCCCCAGGAAGACAAGTGCGCTGAGGCACTGATGAGACCCCACTTCCTGGACAGGCGCGGAGCTGTCTCCCCAACTGGTGGGATACCAAAGGGTGAGAACTGAAGGGTCTGGCAATAGCCCCTACGCCAACCACCGGTAACCCTGGCTAGCGAGGGCCCGAAGGCTAAGATAAGGACCAGCCAAACACGACGAAGCGCGTGCAGCTGACAATCAGCTTCCACCCTGTTCCTTCCCTTCCTCTGACTCGGAACTGCAGTGTCTTGGAAGTACTGTGTCAAATGGTAACGGGGCCGTACCAGACATTGACAGCGGTCTAAGCCTATTCCATGTATGAGATGTTAGTCAATACTTGGCAAAGAAATGCCATGAGAAAACGCTGTTCCAAGCCAATGTTGAATCTGTGCAGCTAAATGGACGAAGCAGATGGACAGTCTCCACCGCAGCCAGTGTCATTGCCACCAGGAAGCTAGGAACACCTAGCAGTGGTGACTATAAACAGCTCTGCAGTTAACCATGTAATGTCATGGAAGTTTTTGAAACAAGATGATAGCCTCTAACGACAGACGACAGAAGACAGAAGGCCAGCAATATACAACCCTTTAACGAGAGTCGACAGAAGTTGGACGACGGAAGGGATGGAAGACAACAAAAGACAGGAGACCAACAGCATAGAAGCCTGGCAACCTTTAAATCAAGACGAAAGAAGACCGACGACCGACAGCAAAAACATACTACAAGATGTCTTTAACGCAAGATGACAGGAGATAGATGACCGAAGGCTTGGAAGCCTGAAGAGGACAGCTCTTAAAGCAAGGGACAGAATACCAAAGGCATGGAAGTCTGCTATAAGACAGCCTTTAAAGCCCGACAACAGAAGGCCCACGGCATGGAAGCCTAATAGAAAACGGCCTTTAATGCAAGACAACAGAATGGTAGCCTTTAACACAGGAAAATAGAAAAACGGTTCCCGGCTGTTGGGCAGACCAGAAGCAAATTGTTATGAATCCAACATGATGGTGAGCAAGTGCTATGGAGACCCTTCGTCTCACAAATGGAAACAGGACAGCAAGAGGAACTCTTGCAAGGGATTGTCTTTAATTTGCATCAGGCAGACAGGCTAGAGCTACCAAGCCATACAATTTTGACGAGGAAACCCTAAAAATGGCAGTCTCCTGACCTACAAACCCACATGCTTCTTCCCAACAACACCCTCCCCCACCCAGCAACACTGAAACTCTCAATCGTCCCATTCACGGCCAAAGTGTAAGCCTCAGCACGATCCTCTCCTCTCCACGAAAACACAGAAAACAACTTCCACCTTGTCAAGGAATAAATTTAAATCAGAACAAATCTTGACAGGCACTTGTAAACCGAAAATCTGCACCGCTGATGGCACTTCATTCCCACAAGCATCTCAAGTGTCGCTGGTCAAGGCAGACGGAGGCTCTCGCCTTTGATTGGAATTCCACCGCTCTCTCTCACACCCGCTGTGGAACATCATTCAACGATGTTAAGCTACAACACTGTCCACTGGCCTTGTCCATCCTTAACCTTCTCCTCGCATCCGCGCGACTGTTTCATCATCGCTCGTCCTTGACTCTCTGCTCTGTAATCCGATGGGGCGAGTGGGAATGGGTGGGAATGTCCAACCCCAGGTCAAAATCAAACAACAACAAGACCACTCTCTTTGCCCAGCTTAGCCTCTTACTTCCGGCCGACTCGAGCAGCAGATAAACCAAAACCGGGTGTCTGTCGGAGATTTCACATTTCACATTAAATATTGCAAAATGCAAATAAAGTTTTCATTAAATATCTACAAGCACGTGCAGGTGTACACTTGCACATGCAAATTGCTGCAGCGAAAGAAAAGATTTTAATTTAGTTTAAGAGCAGCAGGCAGAGAGAGGCACTCCCTGACAGACAGTCTTTTCGCAAAACAATATGCAAAGTCGTCGAAACAAGGGAAATTGTGTACCACTCGTGCCTTCGAGTGCCTGCACACGATGCTTTGAACCGATAACACACCGTCAAGCGTCAAGAAACACCATGAAGCAGCTTCCTTAAATATTTAAAGACAGGAGCAGAGACAGTGGGAGTTGCACTTGTTGTTGTCGTCTCGTGTCGTGCCATGTCATCATCGTCATCGTCGTCGTCCCTCGAGGGATGTGTTCGTGTGGTGGTTGTAACTTTACCAGGTTCCATCGTTCAATCCCACATTTGCTTGGCTTGTTCTCGGAGGATTTTCAGTTCGATGTGGCGTATGCCTCAAGCCAATGCAATAAAACTGAAACAGGATATAAACACGATTTTTCCGAATTGGCTACCAGCCAACAATGCCTGAGTGGGCGAGTTCGGGGGTATTGTTTACAAGGCTCGCTCCCTCCCCGCTCTCAAGGACACCCTGGTTAGCATTAATGGCGGTTGGCCGCAGAGGGGGTCCAGTGCGTAGCCCATGTGTCCCTCCCACCTTTTTAATGAGGTTCGAAATTTAATTCGCCGCGGCGGCAAAATGTCACGGGCCAGGTATGACTTTCAATTCAATTTAAACCAAAACACAACAGAGAGCGACGGAACAGAAAAAAAAAACAGTGAAATAATCCGCCAAGGGAGGAGGCGGGATTATGGATCGGTTTTGTGCAGCAAAGGTTGGCTTAATTATGGAAAATCATTTCATTTGTCGGGGCATTTTTAAGCTGTGTGTATTTTTTAATTAAATTGAAGTAATATTTGCTTTTGACGGACCCCACTTTGGGGCGGGGGAGTTAATTATGGTTTACCGAGAGATTTGAGGGAATTTAGCGCTGCAGCTGTGGGCATGGAAGCTTGGGGACAAAGAAAGACCATGTAATCCATGTGTGTGGCATGCATTTACCTTTTTACGAAATAGAAACAAAAAAGGCAACCCATCGCTGGCCTAGGAAACATGAGAACAATGGGAAAGAAGATGGGTCAAGGATATGACTGGAAAGCGTTGTAGTTTGTCCTCACTTCCTTCTGGCAACTCAAACATGAGGAGTCTACTAGAATGAGAAAGAAAAAGGCATTAAAATAAAAACAAAAATTTCAAAAGTTGAGACAAGAACTTCAAAGAGCCCAAGTCCGTTCAAAAAAGACAATTGCTTGTCCAACAGACACTCAAAATAAACAAATCAAGTCACGCGCGATTGCCTAAGCACGATAGAGAGAGCCTACCAGATCAGAGAAACAACCAAAACCTAACCAAAATGTCAGTGAAACATCTCTCTCGTCGTCCATCGATGCATCTGAAAACCAAGAAGGGTATAACTAATCTAGCCCTACGCCCTTCAACAACCCATCATTTCTGGACGCCGGAGAACCCCAGAAGCGCCCTACTTCGCCAACCAACCCCTTGACACACAACGTAGAGGTAAATGAAACCCTTGTCAGAGGTCGGCTGCGACCTGTAAGAGAAGTTTATGTTTAGTGTCTAACTACAAGATAATAAGGCGTCATGATGCACCCCGACTCTAACCCGAACGGACCCCCATGCCTTTACAGCCCGACGACACTGATGTCCAGCAGGAGTGAAGTCGAGAGCTTCCCGGTGGCAACACGTTCAAGCGATAGTCAAAGGGGTACTCACTTAGCTGGACACTGACGAGGACTAGAGCTGTTCCACCGCCGGCTGGCTGGAAGTCGATCAGACTGAAGACCTACCTGCTTCGCTAATCCAGCGGTGGGAGTCCTCGCACACAACACTAACACAACACAAGCACACTAGCACTAGGAACACTCGCGAGGGGCTCTAGAGGACGGACAGGGAGGCACACTCGCGATGGGCTTTAGAGGACGGCTAGGGAGACTCACTCGTGATAGGCTTTAGAGGATTGACAGGGAGACACACTGGCGATGGGCTTTAGAGGGCGGCTAGGGAGACTCACTCGCGATAGGCTTTAGAGGATGGACAGGGAGACGCACTCGCGAAGGGCTCTAGAGGACGGACAGCTAGACACACTCGCGATGGGCTTTAGAGGACGGCTAGGGAGACTCTCGCGGTGGGCTTAAGAAAGCGAACTTGAAAGGCACACATGAGGACACACTCGCAAAGGCCTTTAAAAGACAAACATGAAGACACACTCGCGATCGACATTACTTAGCAATCATGAAAACGCACTCGCGAAACCCTTCAATAGACACAAACGGCTCGCCTCGGGCTATAATCGAATGGAATTGAGATACACTCGCCATGGGCACACACGTATTCAATAACAACAAATACCGAAACCGAACCGTCACTCCCGACAAACACAAATGCAGATCCACGACGACGAACGACAGCAAAACGGAAAGAAAACAACGAACACACGGAAAAGGAAAGAAACGCGAGTTCCGATTTCCACCGTACCGACCAAAATGCACACATCACCGCACGACGGCAAGAACTCAAAACGGGGGATGATTCCCGCATTCCCCACCACCGACCGACGACTTACACTCGCGCACACATTCCACCCGTTTCCATCAACTCCACCGACTTACAAGACGAAACACGTTCGGACACGATTTCTAATGCAGCCGATTATACAAGGTCGGCCATCTTTGCACAGGAGATTTAATTTCGCAAAAAACCACAAAAATCTACCGATTTCCACCAAAATTTCATGCAATCGACCGAATCTAGCACACGACCACCACTTTTGCGATATTTCCAAGACCGGATCTCACTTCTAAATGCATTCTATTTGAGTTTTAAGATTTCCATAGAACATTCACCTCGCGGTCGGCCATGCGAACACCGAGATTTTAATCTCAAGAAAAACCACTCAAATCGGACGGATCCGGACGATATTTCATGCAATCGCTTCAATATACACTCTGAACTTCACTTTGCACTCATTTTTAGACCACGAGCTCACTTTTTTACACATTCTATTTCGATTTCAAATATTCGCGACCACGGATTTAACTTGCACTTACAAATCCACCGAACAGAGAGAGAGCGAACGAGACGGTGACGGAAATATATATAGAGGCTCGCACAAGATGTCCGATTCCGGTCGTAGCACTTGCCGTGGCACAAAGTGCATTGAACCGATTTGCATCTAGTCTCGGAAATGTACTAAACGCAAGGGGAACCGGAAAACTGTGCGCGGAATGGAAGTGGAATTTCTGATGCAATTCGATTAATTTTACTTGTTCGTTGGATGAGATGTTATTTTTTGAATATTTTCTTAATTTTGTGTGCATTAGGGGGGATGAGGGACTCTTAAAACATCCAACCGGTTGTGATCCACCTCGAACGGCCACTTTGCAAAATCTAGTCCACTCTCGCAGTGGATCCCATGACAATTGTAATTTGCAGTGACGTCAATGTTTTGAGAAAGGACGATTTTCGAGTAATTCGCGGGTTTTGGGGGATATCCTGGTGAAATTCTTCATCTTCCATCAAATACACGCTCACACTTTTCATTTGAGATCGAATTTCGCTGGGAATTCGAAGAAATTCGTGTTTGAAGAGTTCGACACTATTTTCTCAGAAAAGTGCAGTGGATGGGTATCGCAACCGACTGGCATTTTTTTGGTGAAAATAAGGCTGTTTCTGAAAAGGTGGAAATTCGGGGTTTTGAGGGGATTTAAGGGATTTAATAGTGATGGGTGGATGGAAATGGATGGAAATCGATGGGTAGTGGTTAAGAATAGATTTTGAGGAATGCCAAAGTGGGCCATGAGGGGTTTAGTGAGTCTATTTCGGGCGATAACTTGATAGGGTCGCTTCTATAGGTCGGATTACGGAGTATTATGACTCCAATGCTTCCAAAATCAAGTAGAATACCTGGAAATACAGTCTGTAGGAGAAACAATGATGTCTTTAGGTTAATACCACTGTTCGTGACCCTTTTTTAATCACAGCGCGTTGCAAAGAGACCAGGGCATCTTCGTTAAGTCCTAAGACAGTGATGTGGTGGCTTGATTGGCCTCATTTCTTACAATGTAACTATCCCTCTGTTAAATAACTATTGATTGTCATTTGGAGGCTGAATAAATTAAGTTGGAGTCCTTAAAAGAAGCTGATCAAGCATATCTGCACAGTTTAGGCTATTAGAGGTTGATGTTGACATTATAAAGGCTTTATACGTCGGGTGACGTCGGAGGATGATACCCTCTTACTAACTTCTCAGCCCTACGACCCGTGGAAGGTCTGAGTCTGAGCAAAAGCTGCCATCCGCCGAAGAAAGTCCTGGGCACGCTGCTTCCAGTCGTCAAGTAAGTTGTCTTGTGTTCGGGCCCTTATACCTGTGATTCGCATCTACTCCTCGAACGATGAGGCTCGAATTTCAAGACCCTCTTAGCTAGATCATTGCTGTCCATGCATTGATGTGTCCAATAGGATGTCGTTTGTGGAGTTCAGTTGGTCCAGAGGTAGACGGAAGGTGCACAACGGCCTTAGACTTTCACACAGTGTTCTGGCCATGATCTTCATAGCAGGCTTATGGCTTTATAGTCGTTGCAAGAGGTAGGATAGCCTTTTTTGTGGATTGACTGAGAAATTCAGAGTGGAGTGAGGCAGGCTTGCATCCTAGTACCGCCACTGTTTCCCTTGATATTTTGTACTTCCCTGTCAACAAGAAACAAAAGAATCCCTCTAATTAAGCTACCTATACTTAGCTAACAACAAATACCAGCTTTTGCATGGAATCATAGACCTTGTCGCCGTGGAGTAAATAACCGCCAAATAGGCAAGAATTTTCAGTCTTGAATCGACCGCAACTGCTAAGATAAGTGTAGAGAGGGAGAAACACTGGCAGTCCAAAGACAGCTTGGTGCACATATGTGGAGAATGGACATCGCGTGTTAGAGAGAACTGACGCCAATCGTCCACCTTGCCCGAAAAGGCTATTTTCTTCCAAAAATCACCAGGGAACTAGGTTCTGGTTGCTTCCAACGTACAAAGAACATGGGTGTCAGTATCAGCTCCCATAATTCAAACGTCCTCCATCCTCCTTCCTTCCTCCATAACCAGACTCCTACTAAAGAGGAGCCTTGAAAAGCATTTCAGACGGAACTCCGTTCATAATTGCTCATTAAATCATTGTACATTCTCATGGAACGTCTATCTTTCAACCACCAAGAGGACACCATCCGGATTAATCAATTAATCGCCCGAAATAGACTCACTAAACCCCTCATGGCCCACTTTGGCATTCCTCAAAATCTATTCTTAACCACTACCCATCGATTTCCATCCACCCATCACTATTAAATCCCTTAAATCCCCTCAAAACCCCGAATTTCCACCTTTTCAGAAACAGCCTTATTTTCACCAAAAAAATGCCAGTCGGTTGCGATACCCATCCACTGCACTTTTCTGAGAAAATAGTGTCGAACTCTTCAAACACGAATTTCTTCGAATTCCCAGCGAAATTCGATCTCAAATGAAAAGTGTGAGCGTGTATTTGATGGAAGATGAAGAATTTCACCAGGATATCCCCCAAAACCCGCGAATTACTCGAAAATCGTCCTTTCTCAAAACATTGACGTCACTGCAAATTACAATTGTCATGGGATCCACTGCGAGAGTGGACTAGATTTTGCAAAGTGGCCGTTCGAGGTGGATCACAACCGGTTGGATGTTTTAAGAGTCCCTCATCCCCCCTAATGCACACAAAATTAAGAAAATATTCAAAAAATAACATCTCATCCAACGAACAAGTAAAATTAATCGAATTGCATCAGAAATTCCACTTCCATTCCGCGCACAGTTTTCCGGTTCCCCTTGCGTTTAGTACATTTCCGAGACTAGATGCAAATCGGTTCAATGCACTTTGTGCCACGGCAAGTGCTACGACCGGAATCGGACATCTTGTGCGAGCCTCTATATATATTTCCGTCACCGTCTCGTTCGCTCTCTCTCTGTTCGGTGGATTTGTAAGTGCAAGTTAAATCCGTGGTCGCGAATATTTGAAATCGAAATAGAATGTGTAAAAAAGTGAGCTCGTGGTCTAAAAATGAGTGCAAAGTGAAGTTCAGAGTGTATATTGAAGCGATTGCATGAAATATCGTCCGGATCCGTCCGATTTGAGTGGTTTTTCTTGAGATTAAAATCTCGGTGTTCGCATGGCCGACCGCGAGGTGAATGTTCTATGGAAATCTTAAAACTCAAATAGAATGCATTTAGAAGTGAGATCCGGTCTTGAAAATATCGCAAAAGTGGTGGTCGTGTGCTAGATTCGGTCGATTGCATGAAATTGTGGTGGAAATCGGTAGATTTTTGTGGTTTTTTGCGAAATTAAATCTCCGGTGCAAAGATGGCCGACCTCGTATAATTTGCTGCATTAGAAATCGTGTCCGAACGTGTTTCGTCTTGTAAGTCGGTGGAGTTGATGGAAACGGGTGGAATGTGTGCGCGAGTGTAAGTCGTCGGTCGGTGGTGGGGAATGCGGGAATCATCCCCCGTTTTAAGTTCTTGCCGTCGTGCGGTGATGTGTGCATTTTGGTCGGTACGGTGGAAATCGGAACTCGCGTTTCTTTCCTTTTACGTGTGTTCGTTGTTTTCTTTCCGTTTTGCTGTCGTTCGTCGTCGTGGATCTGCATTTGTGTTTGTCGGGAGTGACGGTTCGGTTTCGGTATTTGTTGTTATTGAATACGTGTGTGCCCATGGCGAGTGTATCTCAATTCCATTCGATTATAGCCCGAGGCGAGCCGTTTGTGTCTATTGAAGGGTTTCGCGAGTGCGTTTTCATGATTGCTAAGTAATGTCGATCGCGAGTGTGTCTTCATGTTTGTCTTTTAAAGGCCTTTGCGAGTGTGTCCTCATGTGTGCCTTTCAAGTTCGCTTTCTTAAGCCCACCGCGAGAGTCTCCCTAGCCGTCCTCTAAAGCCCATCGCGAGTGTGTCTAGCTGTCCGTCCTCTAGAGCCCTTCGCGAGTGCGTCTCCCTGTCCATCCTCTAAAGCCTATCGTGAGTGAGTCTCCCTAGCCGCCCTCTAAGGCCCATCGCGAGTGTGTCTCCCTGTCCATCCTCTAAAGCCTATCGCGAGTGAGTCTCCCTAGCCGCCCTCTAAAGCCCATCGCGAGTGTGTCTCCCTGTCCATCCTCTAAAGCCTATCGTGAGTGAGTCTCCCTAGCCGCCCTCTAAGGCCCATCGCGAGTGTGTCTCCCTGTCCATCCTCTAAAGCCTATCGCGAGTGAGTCTCCCTAGCCGCCCTCTAAGGCCCATCGCGAGTGTGTCTCCCTGTCCATCCTCTAAAGCCTATCGTCCTCTAAAGCCCATCGCGAGTGTGTCTCCCTGTCCATCCTCTAAAGCCTATCGCGAGTGAGTCTCCCTAGCCGTCCTCTAAAGCCCATCGCGAGTGTGCCTCCCTGTCCGTCCTCTAGAGCCCCTCGCGAGTGTTCCTAGTGCTAGTGTGCTTGTGTTGTGTTAGTGTTGTGTGCGAGGACTCCCACCGCTGGACAAGCGAAGCAGGTAGGTCTTCAGTCTGATCGACTTCCAGCCAGCCGGCGATGGAACAGCTCTAGTCCTCGTCAGTGTCCAGCTAAGTGAGTACCCCTTTGACTATCGCTTGAACGTGTTGCCACCGGGAAGCTCTCGACTTCACTCCTGCTGGACATCAGTGTCGTCGGGCTGTAAAGGCATGGGGGTCCGTTCGGGTTAGAGTCGGGGTGCATCATGACGCCTTATTATCTTGTAGTTAGACACTAAACATAAACTTCTCTTACAGGTCGCAGCCGACCTCTGACAAGGGTTTCATTTACCTCTACGTTGTGTGTCAAGGGGTTGGTTGGCGAAGTAGGGCGCTTCTGGGGTTCTCCGGCGTCCAGAAATGATGGGTTGTTGAAGGGCGTAGGGCTAGATTAGATAGACCTTTCTTGGTTTTCAGATGCATCGATGGACGAAGAAAGAGATGTTTCACTGAGAGTTGGTTAGGTTTTGGTTGTTTCTCTGGTCAGTAGGCTTACCTTTCTTTTGCCGATCAGTCAAATGCAAGTGTTTTCTTTTAGTTTTTAAATAGTTTTTATTTTTAAAAATCATTTATACAGTTAATATTTATTACTTTACTCATTATATGGCTCTGCTCACTTCACATTTAATTATATTTATTCATATGTTGTGTATATATATAATATTTTTTTTCTTGGTAACAAATCATCATAGGTACATAACTTTTGCGAACTCCTCAGTTTTTTTTAAATTTTTTTGTTTACCATTTAAAATTAACCTCAATCTGGTATCTTTTGTTTGATAGGCTATTCTCTTGTGTTTGTTTAGTAATAAAAATCACGTACAAAAATTTACAATGTACAATAATAATACAAAGTTTTGTTGTTTTTTTTTACTTATTTTTCTTTTCATCAAAAAATTGTGTGTGTGTTTTGTTTTTATTCTTTTTGTTGTGTTTAACAAATGAATGTTGAAGTGGGTAGGTATCGTATCTGTGGTGGAATGGAAATTGTGTTGTTTATTGTTTATCTGACTGGAGGACTGGAATGCAGTAAGGCAAGGGGGAGGCAGGCATTTATGTATTTAACAAGTTCACAGCACCTACTCTATAAGCTCTACGGGGGGATGTGTTCAGTTGTGTTTGAAACGGAGAAACAATGATTGTTTTAATAAATTACCACACACGGAAAAACAATGTCGATTTATTTTCGTTAAATCATTGAATTGGAACAGATTGCAGCATTGACTCTTGGTCGGTGTGTCAGGAGTGAAATGCTTTTGATTGATCGCCACATGTTATCATCCGACATCCATCGTCGGTCATCTGGCATGAGTGGTAATTAAATTAAATAATACTGAATTTACCGAACAAGATACATGATAAATGGTGTATTTTTTTAATTTTTTTGTTTGTTCCATAATGACTAGATACATCTCTATTTTGATTTTCAGTATTTTTTCAGCAGATGTGTGAATGCGAGTGTGAGTGAGAGAGAGTCTTCTGTAAAATGTCCGTGTGTTTTGATTATTCAGTGGGCGTGGCGCGGAGACTGGCTTTTAATTACGATATTACTTCTGTTTTATTTTTATCTTTTTTTGCTGGGTGGATAAATTCGGGCGGGGGTGAATTATGTATTAAATCCTACGCGTATTTACACTTTGTACAACAACACAAGCGTCAGGAGGAAAAAAGGTAATCTTTCGTAACATAATAAGAGTGGAATTATGGTTTGTTAATAGCTGTGAGTGTTTATCTTTTTGGTGTCTGTATGTATAGTCATTTGTTTGTCAAATTTATGACATTTATGCGAATATAATGCTGCTTGTGATTTATGACTGTTCGGCTGGCGGCTGGGAGAGGTCAGGTCGACTTTTGGGTGGAACCTCATTTAATTTCTGCGGTAGCAAGTTTATGGCGTTTTTAGACCGGAATTGGAAAAAAAATTAATGATCTTTGAAATTTATGTTGTTCACTTGAATTTTGTGTTTCGATTCTTTTGCTTTCGTTTTTTCTTGTTCTCTTCCGGGACACCGTACCGAGCTCTTTTTTATTGAGTCCATTTCCCTGGTCGTCAGGAAACAAGTGTGACTTCATTGAGGGCACTCGTTGCAAGCAACATCTTCAAGTTTGCCCATGTCCTTGTGACCTCATTGAAGATTCTTATCACGCTCTTGTCATCACATTTCAGAAGCTCTGTTCGCTAGTTGTTGTTAAACATCCCTCATTTTATATGCTCATTTTGGACCAAGTCCTTTAGATCTACTCGGCACTCTGCTTCTCAGCTTAAGTAAAAAAAGCAAGTCCGTGCATAGTCCCGAGCCCCAGAACACAGCCTCGACCTGCTGGGCCCTGCACACATTCTCGAATTGCTGGACGTAGTCCCCAGCCCCTGGGTATAGTCTCGAGCTGAAGACTATTGCCCGGCTTGAGCTGACCATCGTGACACCTCGCGACGTTCGTAAGAAAAGCGAGCCTGGGCACAGTCTCGAGCTCCAAGGCCTATTTTCGAGCGTCTTGGCTTAATCTTGAGTTGGTAGGCTTAGTTTCGACCTCCTGGACTTAATCTCGAGATTCTTGCCGTAATCTTAAGCTCCTGGGCCTCGTCTCGAGCTCTTGGGCTAATAGAGATTCTAGGCTTAGTATTTAGATTCTTCGAGCTGAAGACCGATACCCTCCTTGAGCTAAGCATCGCACTCCTCGTGACTTTCCTAAAAGAAGCGAGCCTGGACATAGTCTTGAGCCGAAGACCAATGACCGGCATGAGCTAACCACGGAATGCCTTGCAACTCTCGGAAACAAAAAGAATACTAGTCATAGTATCAAGCTGTTCATCTCTGCTACATCTCCTGCCCTTGGACCACACCACACAGAGCCATTAGGCTCAGAGACTCTGGAAATCTGAACTCTATGGTCATAGCACCATCCTTGGTCTTCTACCAAGAGATCTCGTCTCATCCTCATCCTCCACGGTCCTAAGACTCAGGCTTTGACACTCTTATCCCCGAAAGAATGGAAGCAGTCGCGAGAGCTGGGATTGACAGGAGTGTTCTCTAAATTCTTGAATATTTCCAAAGCCTACAGACTGCAGGACAATTCAATGCGGAACTGCAGTTGTCTCCCTCTAGGTTAAATTTTCACGGAATACCAAATACGACTTAAAGGAAGCCGACTGTATGTGCGATTCGCGAAGACTGTCCTCTAGTCAAATTACACCCAAATTCCTTGCCGGGCAGAAGGTTGCAATATGCCTCCTTAGCCAAGCAGCCTTACGAGCTGTTTCCTCCTTTACTTCATCTTCTAAACTAGTAGATGAATGCCTAGGCCCAGGTCCACCCAAAACTGTAGCGTCGAAAAAACAAGAAGAAGGATTCAGGTGAAGTGACAGGTATGCCCAGGGTAGGCAGGAATTGTGCCCTCCGGTTCTCGCTTGCCGAGGAGGTTCACATTCAACTACGCACTTCCTTGAAATAAAAAGCCCCAGATGGGCCAGACTGACAAAGTATGCAACTTCGAGAAGAACAAAAGATCTCCTTTAGCGAACGAGAATCTGGATGACTGCAGAGCATTAGGCATTCGACACAAGCAGTGCAACAACACGGCTGAGAGGGAGACGTTAACACATTTCACATTGGGGGTACGGGCTCTCGTTAGGTTAGATCCTTCTTCTGCTCACTTCACGAGTCTGACCTTTTAGGGAATCATTGAATGGGCTAGAGCTGACAACCACCGCTTGGTGGAACCTTCCTCAACACTCTTGAGAAGATCTCTAGAGCCAGAGGGTGAGCGCTAGAGACTGACATTTTAGGGAATCATTACACCTAGACAGCGAGCACTTTGTAGCCCCTTCTTAAACTCACTTGACAAGATCTCCGCGAAGGAAATGTAAGGCATGTCTTTTATTAACACATCAGCCCACCATCGTCCCACAGAAGGGGAACCTCCACCTACTCGTGCCCAGCTTCAAAGTCACTTCATTAGGCCTATTCTCACACCCTTCCCCCTCACAAATTACCCGCCCACCATTGAACAAGCCTCCTCCAGCAGCAACAGTTCGGGAACACAGAAAAAACAAAAGCGCAGAAAAAGAATAATAATTTAAAGTTTTCTTAATTGAATTATCCATTGAAATATGAAAATCTAATCAGAGGCGACTACACCCGCGATTCCATTAAGATGTCAAGCGCGTGCCGCACTTTATCCAATTTTAAGTTTTCATTTCGAAAACTATAAACTCCTCGTCGAGCTGTCCGGAGGCCATTGCCAACCCGCTGGCAATGGCGTGTAAACCAGCCAAACGCCTGCGGAACACACTCTACTCCACAGCAACTCTCATCACACCACCCTCATAATTATCCCAAAAATGATTTTCTATGGAAACCGCATTGAAGCCGACTTCCGGAATGAGAGGGTGGACGGGGAGTCGTGGTTCGGGGAGAGCGAAGCGAATCAAATCAAATAATGCCTAGATTCTGTGGAAATATTTCCGGTTGTGGGTTAGCAGCAGCTACTGCTGTTGCTGCTTCTCCTGCTACTCCTCCTCTTCGTCCCCCTCATACTGCTGCTGCTGCTGGTGATGATGATGATGATGATGATGAGGACGATGACTATGAGATGATGGGTATGACGATGTTGTTGATGGTTGTCGGGCGTTGTCGTTGCCTGACAGAGCCTGAAGGGAGGAGGAGCACAGTCGCCCTCGCACCCCCTCCATCACTCAGTCAAAACAAAACCCGAATAATTAGCAAAATTAAATTGGGTATACGTTTTGTGTTGCTAAAGTGGCTCCCTATAGCCGTTGGCTGGCGCCGGACCCTGGACTGCCAAATTAAAAGCAACGATGTTCTCTATTCACGCATGCATAGAGCTGCACACATTCATTTTGTCCACTCTTTCACCAGAAAACGCCTGTTTTGTCAATCAAATTGATGGTTTTTTTTGTTTGTCTGTCTCTCGATGAGGTGTTGATGTGTGTTTGAATAGTAAACCTAGATACATTTTGTTTTTCATTCTTTTTTCTTTTTTCTTTTTCAATAGTTATGTTTATGATATGTTTGAGTTATCTATCATCTATGTATTTTTTGCATTTTTTTCTTTTTGTTTTTGTTAGTTGTTGTTTATTTGTTTACGGATAATTGCTTTGTCCAATGAACTATAGAATAGTTTTAAGTGATATTGCGAATTAGTCTACAGTTTTTGAATTGTATTTTCTGATGTATTTTCAATTAAATTTGCTTATATCATCAAATTTACATTAAGAGCGATAGTAAGAGTGAATATTTACAAAGTTAATAAGCGAGTGGATGGAATGGTATGTGAAAAGGGGGAGCGGTTGCAGGTGGATGTGGATTGAAAGTGAAGCGAATGCAATTGAAAGATGTCAGAAGAGTGGGGGAGAGATGGTCACTGAGTGAATTTAATCAAGCGTCGTAGCCAAGCAGAGGTCCTAAGCAACGGTGAGACCTTTTCAGGCCTGATTCTCATTTTTGTAGCCGTTGCAAGTAAACGGACGACCAGCGACGGCGGTAGAATCACTCACAACGGTCCTAACCTCAAATCAAGGTTGTGATTAATCAAGCGTCTTAGCCAAGCAGAGGTCCTAAGCATCGATGAGGCGTTTTTAGACATCATTTTCATTTTTGTAGCCGTTGGAAATAAACGGACGTTCGGGGAACGCTGCAGAATCTCTCACGATGTTCCTATTCAACTTCAAATCCAAATTCATTCCAGAAAATGTCGAGCGACTGATTTTATTAACCACTTACTGCTCCAAAGCACTGATTGATAAAAGCTTACCAAGACTAACAGGGGCATCATCGTCGGTGTCGAGGCCTAGGCTCAGTCTAAAGCATCGCTGCGACCATATCACTTTCTGCTTCACTGACTCATAAGTATCGACAAACCATTGAAACACCACAGTCTCTTCTTAGGGTGGTCTAAGACCTCAAACCCATTTCAAAAGAAAATTCATCCCCATTTCAACGCAAAACGACGTTGTCCCTCTTCAACCTCAAACCAAGAAACAAACGCGCATTTCTTAAAAACATCCTTTTATCGACAAACTTCAATGCCTCCATCCACAGATCGATAAAACCTTAAGCATTCCAAGACTTGCCATATGCTCTTTCGTACCCCAAAACATTCAAACATCACTGTGAACCTTTCACGTTATTTTCAAGCTCCTCTTGTACAACCCATGCCTTAAAGGCAACGACATCGCGATCGTAAGAGGTATAGATGTCTAGTCTATTGTATCGAAGGGTTGGTGTTTAACCAAAAGATGTACTACTTCCCCTATGAAAGGTTCTTTGGGGATTTCTTTAATTCCACTGATTTCCCACTGTTTAGATACTGATTCATTCGACTGTGAGTATCTCCCCATTGACTCTCTCTGGTTATACCAGAGTACAGACGGAGATTCCCATAAAATGTGCTCGAAGGTGTCATCCTCTTCCAGGCAAAGCCGACATACCTTGTCTTGGCACAGGTTCATTTTGTTAAGGTGGTAATTTTGGCCGCATTGGCCAGTAAGAAAGGTCGAAAACATTCTTATACTGGACTTGTTGAGGCCCGAGAATTGCTTTTAAAAATGGAAAAATTAATCCATCCTCGAGTAAGATTGCCTAAGACCATCCTCGTTTTGGATTACCTAAGATCATCCTCGGTGGTCCATTGGTCCATTGGGCGAAGTTTGTTTTCCCATTCGTTAATCAGACCTGCAGCTACCAGCTACTGCTAAGGACCCATGAACGCAGATTTCAAGCCAACCTTAGCCAAAAATTAATCAGACCTGCAGCTGATGTCCAGTTAAGATAATAATACGGCTCAGATTCCGAGCCAACCTTAGCGAGATCATAAGCGGATTTGTTGCCTGCAATCCCCTTGGGTCCAGGGCCCAAGCCAAGGTTCTGACAAGGGACTGTAGTGCGTCGAAATTTGGTGTCCATTAAGTGATGTCTGACTGTCTGAAAAGGTTTGAGTTCTAGCGCCCTTCATAAATTGGAGGAGATTATGTCTGGTGTTAATCTTAAGGTCGTGAATTTCAGCTTGGAACACTGTAGGGCACGAACTCCCTGTGTTGGGTCCAGATACTTCCTTCAGCCCCTTTTCCAGAGTTCATTTATAATCCGTCTGTCTGCCGAAACAAAGCTGCCCGACCGTAATATTCCACATTGTCTTGGCTTGATGTATGAACGTGAAGGCAGCAATGAAACAAGACAGCCTGTCCTAAAACCATCCACCACTAAGCTTCCCCAGAAAACTCGCCAGCAGTTCAACGAAATCTCTGATTAAGAGCTGTGTTCCTAGAAATTCCTTTTATTAATTAACTCCTGTCTGAGAAAGAGAGAGAGACCTTAGACGTTACAATTCGAACCTAAGTCTCTCCTAAGGACCTCCTAGTCCCCAGCATCTCTGATTCGCACCGACTTCAGTGGCGTCTGACATGAGCGGGAAACATGTACCGATCGATGAAGACTCCCCAACATCAGATTAGCTTCTTCGTACCCTCAAGCAGTCTTAAGTGTGATTGTCCAAGGAACCTCTCATGTCGAATGACTTCCCATACATCTGACCTGGGCTATAAATTATATAAAATCTCCAACTCGTTTAGTTGCCCACAACAACCAGGAAACAAACCACCCTCTCCTCAATGAAATCTCCTACTTAGTCTGAGAAGTCAAGAAAAGTCTGAATAACCAAGATTCCATTGAAACTTCTGGTCATCTCTCTCTCTCTCCTCTGCCCACAAGCGTTTCTTCAGAAAAACAGAAAGAAATCAACAACGATGAAGAATTATGTTTCCATACCGTTGCATACATTCAATGGAATAAATAAGCAGAAAATCACAGACATTTTCAACCGGGGATTCCGGTAAGTCCGTGGTTACTCTATCTCTGGAAGAGGGAGAACCGACTTCTTTCAACTGCATCCTCCAATACCCTTTCAATCCACTCAATGCGAACTGAGGACAACCAAGGAATGAACTAAAATAAAAACAAAAACAACATTCATTAGATAATTTTTTTTTTTTTCTTTTATAAACTTTCTTTTTCCGTCTTCATCTTATTTTTTTCTAGTTTTATTTTCATTTGTTGTGTTAAGTATTTACAAACAATTTTTTTTTTGCTGGGCGGGGGAGTAGAGGAGAGTATTTCTCTTGTGTTCTTTTGTTTGTGTTGGAGTGTGCTTGCATTTAATATATATATATTTTATTTTTCATAGTTTTGTATCTCTTAGCAAAAAAAAGAAGAATTACAGTGATTGACTTTCTTTTTTATCTGTTCTCTTAGTCTTATGCAAATTACAAAGTGTTATTTTTTTTGTTTGTTTGTTTGTTTGGATTCATTTCCATTTTGATTCATTGGTTTACATTTTACAAATTTTCTTTTGATGAGCATGCAACGGATACGGGGGGATTGGCAAACAAAAAATACAAACACAAAGAACTGAAATGGATACAGTCCAAGGGGAGGACGAAATGTATCCTCACACTTTGGCAGTAGTCGATACGATATGTATAAGTTGCAGTTATTGCTTCATGAATTACTTAAAAAGAATTTCTCTTTCTTATCCTTTTTTCCTTTTTCCCTTTCCCGCTTTCTCTTGGTTTGGGTGTTTTTTTTTTTTTCCTGGAATGGTGACAAATTCGGAACGCTGTGTCGCAGCACATAAAAATGTGCAATTCCTTCGTATTCTTATCCTATTCTACTCTAATGGCGTGAACTATCGGGAGGGGATGCTTAAATTTATGGCAGAATCTTTCGATTTGGAAATTGGCAAATATGTGAATTCCATTGTGCCAATTGTGAAATGGATTTTGTACACCACGAACTGAACATAAAGAGTGTCAACACATACGTGATAGCAAACAAATGCTGAAAGGATACCTGGGGGTTTTACTTGGTTCATTGGCTTCTGTGTGTTGACATTGATGGCACGTTCTAGTTGCAATCTTTCATTATCTACATTTCTTGGCGCCTTCGTGACATTTGGAAAGCTAATCTCTACTCTCCGATGGCTTCTATACAGCTCACAGACAGTGCTTGAATACATACATGATATACATCAACACTGATGTGATATGACATTTCGAACTCCCAACGAGAGCTAAGCTATGCTCTCCGAAGGTGGATTCTATCTAATGGGTATTGTACAGTTCCTAAACCTATACAGCTCCTAAACACTGCTCCTCGAAGCTAGTTTTAAGTCTTCACATCACCATCGACTTGTCGAAGCTCCAACTGAAGCTGAACTCTGCTCTCCGAATGTGGATTCAATCTTATGGCTTCTATGTAGTTCCTAGAAGTTAGTTTTAAGCCTTCACATCAACATCGACTCGTCTACAGTTCGACCTCGTCTCATTTCGAAGTTCCAACTGAAGCTGAACTCTGCTCTCCGAATGTGGATTCAATCTGATGTCTTCTATGCAGTTTCTGAACCTAAACAGCTCCTAGAAGCTAGTTTTAAGCCTTCACATCAACATCGACTCGTCCACAAGACATTTCGAAGCTCCAACTGAAGCTAAAGTCTGCTCCGCGATGATGGATTCCATCTGATGGACCCCTAAACTGTGCTCCCCGCAATGCGTTAATTTTTCCTCAACATTGACTTGTCCACACCACACTTCAAGATAAACTCCACTCCCCTAGTAATTCTCCTTCACTTCCTCACACAAATCATAAATTTCTTCACTCAATTAAGGAGATAGTCACACCCAGTCGACGTCATTCATCTACGTTATTGTCTAGCTCACTTGGCTTGGCTTAAAAACTCGATTACAAGTGAAGAGGAACTCCTCTCTCCATGTCTCCATATCTCCCTGTCACAGCAAGGACATTCAAATCATTTTCTTCTTACTTCGCGTTCCTTTCTTGCATCGAAATTCCTCCCAATGCCATTCGCGAGCAGAGTTTGAGTGGCAAACAGTGGAGTCTCCACATTCGTGACGCATGTGATGGCGGTTTAGAGCGACTTGCAAGTCCGCCAGAATAAAATTAATCGTCAGTGTTGTGAGTTGCTGTTGTTGCGACAGCCAGCCCCCGTAACAAGTGCTTGATGAATTTGTCACCATCCCAGGAACATGGCTGAGTTTTGATAAATTACATTTTTTTTTTGTACCACCTCAAGCCAAAAGAAAGTGTACACACAACTGCGTTGCTGCGAGTCAGACCGAGGAGTGTGTGAGAGTACCGATTAATGGCATACCTTTTCTGGTTGAAACGTCTATCACGTTAGACCCCTGATTGAGGTGAACTGCTTTCAAAGCAAAATGGCAACTTAATTTGAACAACTAATTATAAGGATGTGGTTTTCTTTTCTTTTCTCTTTTAATTACACATTTAACGCGTGGGGGAGGAATGCTCGCTCCGCGTGTATACAATTACTATTTACACATACACATAACTTCCCTTCCTTTTCATATAAATTACAAATTTATTCGTCCTAATTGAAATCAAATAACAACGTATTCCCTATCTCTCTTTACTCTTTAACCTCCATCCTATCCTTTCTCGTCTTCTTCCCTCGTTCTCAATCAGATTTTGTTATGATTTCTTTCGTTTTTGTTTATCTTCTCGTAATTATGATTAATTTACAGCCAAAGTGGCAGCTTGAATAACGTGTGTAACTGTATAAAGCCGCTCCGTTAATTATTTATACGTGTTTTTTTTTTGTTTTCTTCTTTTCTTTCTCATTTAACTAAGCATAAAATTTACAAAAATTTGTGTATAAAACATTCATATTTTTTTTCTTTACATACTCATTTGTTTTGTTTGTCTACATGCTTTTAAATATATATGTATTTATATATTATGTTCAATTATGTCCTTAACAATTAAAGTAAAACCTCTACAAAATATTGTGTGTGTATGCTTGTTAACTTAAAACATTAGGGATTACAAAACAAAAAAGAATAAGGAAACCTAAAGTACAAACTAAAACGAAGATATATATATATATAGAATTTGTTTTGTTTCTTTTTTTTTGTTTTTTTTTTTTAAATATAACTAGGAAAATTTATAGAACGACATTTTTGTTTTGTTTCGTAACTAGCTTTAAACTTATCTTTATCTGTAGGATGTGTAGATGAATCGCTAGCTGCCTACCAGTTCGATTTGGCGATATTTTTTCCTTAAATTGGATACCGGATCCCGATAGAGAACTGGATCGAGACGGAGATTGGAACGTAAAAGAGGCATGTAACTGAAAAGGGAATTAAGAAAAGAAAAAATACACGATTGTTAGAATCGGATAATGGTTGGAATTGTATCTGAAAAGGGGGAATGGTTAGGGTTGTCATTGAAATCAGTAGCTTTTAATAGGGCAGACTTTCGATTAAAACTTGTTACTTTGTTCTTGTTGTAATAATTAGTCGATGCACGCACATGCCTTTGCATTGTAGGTGTCCACTTTTGTGGCGGTTTCCTGTGTGTCCAGCGCGTGCTCATCCTTTCGAAAAGACGAGGATTGTCGGCACAGACCAGGTCGTTGAAATCATTGTGCCGTCTTGTTTTTCTTCCAAAAACGTTGCCTTCAATGCCTGATTCTCGCACATGCTGTCGCAAATACCAGTTTGTTCATTCATTGCTTCACTTGGATACATTATTTGATTTGATCTGTGGTGAGGTCGTTGAAATCAGTGTGGTGTACTCTTTGAAGGTAGTTTTTCTTTTAACCACATTGCCTTCAGATCCTGGACTGTGCCCATGAAGCACACAAATGCTGTCGAATAGACGAGGATTGTCGGCATAGACCATTCTTTCACATGATCTGATCCGCGGTGAGTTGGTTGTCCTTGTGCCGTCTTCTTTTTCATCCAACCAATACCAAAAGACTAGTTTTGTCATTCATTGCTTCACTTGGACACCCATCTGCGGTTAGGATTATCGGAATAGACATTGTTTGCACATTATTTGCATCTGATCTGCGGTGAGGTCATTGAAATCTTTTTAGTGTTCTCTTTTGGGGCAGATTTTCTTTCAACCACATTTCCTTCAGATCCTGGACTGTGCCCATGAAGCACGAAAATGCTGTCGAAAGGACGAGGATTGTCGGGATAGACCATTGCTTAACTTGGACGCATAATTAAGTCTGATCGGCGGTGAGGTCGTTGACATAGTATTGTTGGCATATCCCATTATTTCACATCGACACAATATTTTCATCTGATCTGTGGTGAGGTCATTGTGGTCTCCTCTTTTGAGGTACATATACTACATTAAAGTGTAGGAAAAATACTTTAAAAGACGTCTCTATCGTCGAAGTCAGAAATGAAGTATTACAGAGATAGCGGACTTCACAGCTGATTGCCCCCTAGTCCATCGACGAATTTGAGTGCCTTTTTGATTGATATTCATAAATTTTTGACTGTTTTTAACGAAATAACGTAAATGTCGCCCTCTGATCATCCTTTTCACAGAAATTTCTTTCCATTTCCTTGCCATTGTCTTTAAAGCATGACCGAGTTCGACTCTTGATATCTATTAGTATTTTTCTCTGTCGAAATATACCTCGCAATCTATTCTATAACCATTTTCGTCTTACACAATATGCACTCTTAATCTCCTTAATGTCAAAATATTCCTCATCCAACAAACCACAAAAAAAATGCGTGATCCTGCCCCAATATCCTTCGAAATCCTTTCCATCCTTTTCCTCATCCTCATCACTCTACCTAAAAAAATGCCATTACAATAATTTCGATCTACTACAATTCCCGATCGACTGATCTAGTACATTTTTCTGCACTTGTCAATCGGCCCCTGTCAATTGTCAGTTTCTTATCAGCAGTCATTTGTGTGGGAGCTGAAAATCATTGAATATTGTAAGAATTCCGAAAAAATTGATTTAATTATTTTTTTCTTCTCATTTCAGGATCTGAATCGTGTGTTTAAGTGCAGTTTGTGATTTTTGATCAGTTTTTTCATGTTTTCTGTGGTGCATGTCTAATTTTTCGTCGCATTTCGTAAACTTGTTATAAATCATTTATTTCTGTTTCTTTTCAGAGTAGATGTTTGTTGAATGTTTGTGATCGGTTTTTCAGTGTTCTCTTTGATTTTCTATCTGATTTTCTGCCATATTTTTCCATCATTTGCATTTTTTATGGTCCCACAGATTTTTATCAAGTTTGAACGTGAATTTTCTTCATCAAGTGCATTTCAAATGTCACAACTTTGTTCTGTATTGAATGTGTTTGTTTCTTTTCGGTGTTAAATATTACCTACGTAAAAATGCAGTGATTCTTTTGATTCAATTCAATTTATCGACAGTACGAGAAGTGAACATGTTTGAACATGATTCCATCGATGTGTGTGAGATTCAAAATAGTCGGAATCATGTTGAATCTTGAATATGTTTGCAACGTTAACTTCATGGCAAGGTAATCGACGAGTGTCTTCAGAGTTTGAAGTGTGTCCGTGAAGCGTGTAAACTTGTGTTCATCGTTGGGAGGTACCAAAGATATCCACCCATGTGTCTTGAATATGTTTGCAACTTTGTTCTCGTTGTTAATATTCGTCGATTTGCCCTCAGATCCTGATGTGTGTCCATGAAGCCCGCACGCACATGCTGCGAAAAGGCAACTATTGTCGGCATAGACCATTGCTTCCCGTGGACACTTATAACTCCATTTGATCTGCGGTGACAGATTTGTGCTTGCTTAGATACCGAATGTGTTTGTAAAGAAACAGGGTGGTGGTTAAGAGGACTATCTTTGTCCAAGCATGCTTTTTTCGTGACGCTTGTCGCATTGTAGGTCTCATTGAACACTCCGCCATGCACTTGATGATTCAATCCACACTGGAAGCGTGTTTGTCTTCAATTTGAACGTTATTAGATTAAGTTGAGAGTTACGTCGTGGTCCTAGGCACTGTACTGGCAGACAAATGACTTGCTAAACCTTGTTCAAACATCGTGCCACTTGTCTTAATTGTTTCACCGAACACTCCGGCAGGGACTTGATGGCTCAATTGCCAATGGAAGCGTCTTCCAATTTAGCTAGAGTTGAGTAAATATTTCTATGTTTTGACTTTGTTACTTCATTTTACTTAGATAAGTTACAGGTTGGATAAACTTTGTCCAATCATATTTGTTCTTGACGTTTGTCTTCACTGTTAGCTTACCCCACTTCACCACGCACTTGATGGCTCAATTCACAGTGAAATTAACCCTCTTTTTCTTCAATTGAAAAGTCTTAGGCTCTAGATTCTTGGTCTTGGGCTATTTTTCCTTATTGGACAAACAGTACTTGGAATCAAACAAAGTGGTGGTTAGGTCCAATCACGTTCACGTTTGTCCCATTCTCACACTTCAAAGTGAAATGAATACTTTTTTCCGCCAAATTGACTTCATCTAACGTAAACAAATATGAGTTCACATAAACATTTAACTTACCCAAAAACCGCTGCGAATGTATTCAAACAACTTTGTCGCTGAATAAAATGATCTGGATCATTCCATGGTGAACGTCCGCCCTCGCGATCCTTATAGCCCTTGCGTTGTGTTACCTTAATCGGCGGTTTTCTGGTCACATGAGACACCAGAAGATTCATTAGGATATCTTCGCAATTGGAAGATTGCTGTACAGTCTTAAGGAGTAGCAGCGACAACCAATTCGTGTATAGATAGTTGTAGTAGCGATGGTAGAAAGCTGCACCAGTCAATACTATGGAATAGTAATTTGTCCACTTGGACGTGTAGCCCCAGGCATTCTATGCAAGGAGAGAGAGATAGAAAGAAAGTGAAGAAATCATGACTCTTGAGTGTGGGTGTCTTTTGTGAGTTTGTATAGCTTACCTTTGAGTCATCCCAGAAGTGAGCACGTGCTGGATAGCCTACAATGCGGTCGGGAAAGTCCCTCCACACTGTGTAGGCAAAGTCAAGTTCATCGGTATTCAGTATAGCGTCCTCGTCCAAAGATAAAACAGCGTCTGTTTCCACTTCTGGGTATGGATAGAATCTTTGGGATATACTGGGACGTTCATCAGTCGTTGGCGAGGTTGCGTCTGATGCTTGAGCTGCTCCGGCTGCTCCTGCTGCAGCTGGTGCAGCTGCTACTACTGCTGCTGCTTGTGCTGCCGCTCCACCAGCAGTGCTACTGCCCAGTGGTATCACATGGAACGGAATATGATATAGGTTAGGCCAGCGTTTTTTCGATGGGATAGGTCGATCAGCTGCCCACAATACAATTATCTGTCAAAACAAAAAGATGATGTGTCATTAGAGAGAAGGAGGGGGACAGGGAAGGGAATCAAGAGAAACTCACCCTATCTACAAATTGACTTTTAGTGATGCTCTTGACTAGTTTATAGAGGGCCGTGTTTGGAGTCAACACCGTCCCTATTTGCACGTAAATCACTGCTGTGTAATTGTGTCGGGGCACACTGCCCAGCGGGTCCAATAAAAATGGCATAAATCTGTGAAATGAATGAACACGCGTGTTGAAGCGAGTGAATGAGATGAGAATGAGGGCAGAGAGCGAATGACTTACCTAGAGGAATCTGTGAATGTAGGAAGCGTTAGGAGAGCACCAGGCGAAGTATTCCAAATGAGACTATTACGAACCGGATAGTCTGGTAGTCGTTCTCTGATAATCTGTAAGAAAGGAAAGATGGAAATCATTAACATTGTCATAGCATCCCTTGTGACACAATTGAACTCGACAGAAAGGAGGAAGGGAAGTGAATTCCATTATGACCAAGCGGCAGCTTTGATTTTAGCACACCACAGTGAGTAACGCAATACCAGCACCAGCAGTGGCAACAATAAAAATTAAATGGCGTTCCAGACTGGATTGAGGACGACAACGAAGCGAGCGAATCAATGAAAGTTTTAATGTCCACCTCCACTCATGTGGAATTTTCAATAAAATTCATGCCAGGGCAGCAAGCAAGCAAGACTGCCAAGAAGTGGCTGTTATGTACACTCTCATTGAAGTATGCATTCCGATGAATTTATCGGAACGAATCGAATCGTGTATTGGATTGGGCGTGGGGGAAGGCCAGCAATGAATGAGACTGCTGGACGCAGTCATTATTTCCAGACCGACCGAGTCTGAAGTCAAGCTGGTGGTGTATTAGGGTTACAACTGATAGACTCTCACGTGAGAGATGATTGTGGGGGTGTTGTAGATTTCAATGAATGCGCTGGTTTTGTTGTGAATTTGATGGAAATATCCGATTCCGACGAGATGGTGGTGTATTTTTACGACGTTCCCCCGATGTGGGGGAAGAAACACAATATTCCCTCGCCGGGCTGTCGGGCAATATCTCCAAGAGGCAATAAGGAAAATCCATAAATAAAGTGCAAACCGAGCGCAGACGAGGCACATTTATTTGAGAGTGAGGGAGAGAGACAGAATGCACGTCGACTGGGGAAGCAAGCAACTTGGAATTAAACAGTCTTTAAGATCTTAAATCCCTCTCGTTGTTGTAATTTAAAATTCATTTGGAAAACAACTTTCAGTCCCCAGTGGAGGCTGAGAGGACGTCGTCTAATCTCCTCGTGAACAATTATAATCTCCGGCCAGTGTTTTTCTCTCTTATTTGCACAGCACCCTCAACTGGAAGAGGAGACGACGTCGACGACGATGACGACGACGATGAAGCAAACGACGACTACAATAATTGATGTCGCGTCGGCTCATGTTTTCCTTATTTATGCAGCAGCAGTAGAACAAGTCGACGAAGACAATGAAAGGAAACGTCTAAGACGACGCTCTGGAGAGTCGACGCGGCGGGGGAGACAAATGAATTGAAATCCTTGACTTGTGATGCCGCGACAAACAAGAAATTGCCAATGCCAGCCCCCCCAAAAAGAGGGTAACCACCCCCGCCCAACATGCATGCGACACAGAATCCAAACCGTTTTCACAATGCAAGCCTGATGGCGACGATGCGAAGGGGTTAGGAACCAACTGAGAGCAAAAAAGCGAAGCGAAGCAATCAAGCAAAAGGCAAACGAACAAGGACACACAATCCAAACGAGATCTGTGTCTCTGCGCGACTTAGTAATGCATGCATATGTATCTCTGGTCTGGCTGTGTGCTTTCGCTCTTGATTGTGTTTTGTGCTAATTTTGAAATATCCAGTTACCCTCAGCTTCAGCTCTGTAGTCCATTCGAGGCGAAGTGAACATCTCCGCTGCTTCGCGGTTCAATGGTGGAAGAAATTTGCGTGTAATTATGTTGTGTTCTACTGCATAAAGCTCCCGTTCAGCTAGGAAAATCCATTAAGATTAAGACGTAAACGACGACGATGAACAATGTCAGCTAGTAAATCCTTACACGCCGAGTACCGAGCAGCACAGCAGCCGCGCCGTGGCGCAGGAAGAAGTATCTCTAATGATAAACAATTCGATGTGATATCTTACACTCGCGGCTGTGCCATGCCAGCGTGGATCCGAAGACGGTGGTTGTGGAGATGTTCTTTATGCCGTGAGCTAGGGAGGGAGACCTCATTTCTGGTGTACACAGAAGTGGTGGTTTAACCGCCGAAGCGACATTTTGAACGACGACACCTTCACAGTCGTTGCTTCTACTAGTCGTCCTCCACCAGCTGGAGGAGGGGAGCGATCCACAGGCAGGCAGGCCAAGAAAGACAAGGAGCAGATTGAATCGAGCGGCGCGGCGCAAGCCTCCTCTATCCTCTGCAAGTGAGTTATTGTAATTTTGTGTAACCCGGACTGGTTTCTCCGCGCTGAGTAGGACTCTGTAGGACTGAAGGAAAAATATGTTTGCAAGAGCACAAGCTTTGCACCACACCCCTAATTAGTCTGATTGCGAACTTCCGTGCAGTTTTCTTTTCATTTCTTCTGTCCCCTTCGCTGTCCTCCTCTTCCTACGTCGCCATCACCTCGTTTACTTTAATTTTCTCTCTTTGCCTTCATTTATCTGAAGTGCACATACACACACACACACTCAGGCACAAACATTGAATTAAACCAGCGAGTAGCAGTAGTTTGTTAGAGACAGACGAGGCCAGGAATAGCAGCGCTTACAGCTTAACGCAAGACCGAGGCGTACTCCGCTGCTAGCGATGGTTACACGACACGAGGTGAAGCTGCCGATGAGCGTGGGGACGTGCCAGGAGCTGCCGGGGTGCAGTTGCAGATTATGCAGGTTGATTATGGAAGCAATTTGTCATTTTGCGGTGTGGTCTTTATTAATCGTCAACATTGTCGGGGGTTAATGTCAGATTTTATGAGGGCTTGTATGTGAGACTGTGTGTGTGAGTTTGTGAAAAGTTGGACGAAAGGTGTGTGGGTGTGTAGTTTGCTACCCTTGATCTGTCAAATTGTTTTAAGTTGTGGCGAGGTCGGCGGGGGTGTGCCGGCGTGGCATTCATCATTTATAGTGGCCGAGTGTAATTAGGGGTTAACTTTGACCTTAATCTGTTTATCGGCGACAATAGCGTTGCGGACAGTTTTTGGCTTGTTTTGATGTGGGATTTAATGTCAACAGCAGCAATCTGAAGCAAAGCTGATGATGATGCAGATACATCGAATTATGACGCAGAGGGAGTAACGGGGGGTTGAAGCTTTTGTTTGTTGTGTGATGTGAGGTCATGTCATCAGGAATCCCCACCGCGGGGGCGGTTTGTAATGGCTTTCCGCCTGTTTCTATTAATTGCTTGATGGGGGTGTTTTTCCCGGATGTAATTTGGCATTAATTAGAGGTTAGGTGGCCATAACAGACTTGCTTCTTTCATTTATTCATTTTTAAAGGCCCTAGGTTGAAGATCCCTCAGGACAGGATTTGATTACGACGATCTACTCGTGGTCTGGAGCAAGTCGAGGAAGTGACACATTGTCGAGTGTCATTTTCTGAAGGCTAACGCTCCAAGATTATCAGTGGCAACGGATGAGGGGTGCCGAGGTGCTTGTGACAGAGACCTCTGAGCTTTTTTATTCTTTAACTCACGATGTTTTTTTTTCCAAGACCATGCTCAGGACTGAGACACCAGGTCTATACCGCACTGAAGCGCCAAGCGCAACGGAGGAAGAGAAGAAACTAGCTAGGGATTGTGCCCAGTCAGAGGGGTAAGTGTAAGACGAGGGCCGGAATGCTTACTTTGAGTTGGCAGCGGTGTTTATTAGTTTCCCAGGCCAGCGAGCCATGAAGGGCTTGAGTTGGAGTTTAGTATGACCATCCGTGGAAGCCATAGAAGAAAGCGGTTATCGATCGAGTCATCCTTGTTACGTTCCAGTCATTCAAACACAGTCTTTCGCTGATATGTTCCACGTTTGTGCTCTACGATGGCTGAGATCTGTCTTCACTTGACTGCTCAACCTTCAAGCCGTTCAGCAAATCTTTCGTGACAATTCTCTTTAAGGTCCCCTTCGTCGGACGGTTAGGTTACGAGCTTGTCCTAGAAAGCACACTCTATCGCTTGTTGTCTATTGTTTTTGCATGTCCATCGAGAAATTGATCGCGACAGGGCTTTTCGGCCCTATTCCATCGTGCACCGCGTCCTAAAACTCCACGAGCTCGTCCTTAAACTTCTTGAATTGCCACTGACCACGGTGGTCTTGGGCATCAGCTCTCGTTCTGTGTCCTTCATCAGAATAGCCGACATTCACACAAATTCGGAGAGTCCAACACCGAACATTAATCAGCTAGACAGTGAAATTAGCTCATTGAGCCGAATGAGGCTGCCTTAAACTTTTAGTTATTTTCCTTACTTCCCCCAACGCAACGAACCTGCAATTGGGCCCCAAGCAGCTGTTGGGGCTACACCTGTTGGAAGTGCTTCTTACAAACATTAAGTATATGCTGCGGGCCATTAGACGCGCAATTTCAAAGAACGTGGGCGCCGATGCCCATACCCGCCACGGTTTGTGAACTGGAGACTATCACAGACACCGAGGCTTTCTTATAAAACTCCCCTTTTTCAATGATATGATGGGTGAGGTTGGTTGTCCTTTTTCCATTCCGCCGCCTTAAGTGCAGTTCCCTGATATAGACGAGCACAATCTCGAATCTCAAATAAATGTCACTCCAAACGACATCCTTCCACCTGTAGTCCCGCATTTAAGTGAGTTTCCACTCATAAATCGCTTACTCAACCATGAAATCTATTTGCGCCCCATCAATCATCATTTTGGGACTCAATTCTGACCCAAGTGTCGTCACATCAACCGCCGCCACTATCGGCATGCTATCATCTCTCAGCTAATGGTTGGTTGGCATCCATCTCTCTATCTCTCTCTCTCTCTCTCTCTCGCTCGCTCTGTTCAACCAACAAGCGCAAGGATCCCAAATAACAATCCCAATAATTTAATTTCCTGTAAATTACGCCTCGACATAACAATCCAATAAAAAAGAATAACACTGCCCCGCACTCCACTCCCCCCGTCCACCTCACACTCAGCACACACCACTTGGATATACTATTTGTCTGCCATCAAAAAAAAAAAAAAAATATGAAAAGGATAAACATTCTGGTGAACCAATAAATTTATCCCCAAATGAACTCATCGCTGCCTTCATTTCCGCCTTCGTGGTCGACGGTTGGCAGAGGGGGAGCTTGCTGGTGGACCTGCTCTGGTGCGTGCCTGGAGGGGACGGATGGGTGCACAACAACAACAACAACTCCTCCATTTACTACCCAAACACTCGCACAAAGCACAAACGAAAGCAACAAAAAAAAGGTTAACCAGCAAACAACGAAAGAGAGTGAGAAGAGAAACCCTAAAAATATGAAAGAACCAAAATTGCTCGTCCAAGCCGAAAATTGACTGAAAGGAAAACAAACACCCGTCGACGACACGACATAATCCTCTCTTCTAAGACCCACCAAGAGTAGACGAGAGAAGAGGGAGGGAGCGTTAGTGTGCGGTCGCCTTAAGGCATTTCGCGGTTCAGTGAAAACTCCTCCGACCCCAGCCGATGGAATCGGTGAATCAGTGGTTGGTTGGCCATCACTAGTTTTGCGTGACCCACTCGAATAAATCAAAATCGACGCCAAAATAGCCAAAAGCACATGACCTTTGTCGCGAGACGAGAAAGTGGGTGAATGATGGAAAATGGAATAATATGAATTTTAATCCGTATCCTGCGAAAAAGAAGCCAACAACAGAGCACAGCCGTGGATGGTGTATGTGTGTGTTTACCTTGAAAGCTCACTGCACTGGCTGGAGTGCACACACTCGCAGTCACACAAATCAGCCTCGGCTCGGCACACACGTCAATGCCGGCAGTGATTACGTAGTCGCGTCAGGTAGCCTTGCCGAAGCAGTTTTTTCTGTGTTTGCTCACGATGAGCCTACACTCAATCATCGCATATAACCACTGTTGAGACGGACGGACGGCGGAGGACGAAGTGGAAGTCACTCGTTGTTGAATTAGAAACCGCAGTGGAAATCGGATTACTATTATTTGCAGGATAACATGGTGGCTCGTCCATGAAAAATTGCTGCGCTCGTAAAAATGGCACAAATTCCTGGACAGGCGACACTTTTAGAGGCAGACAGAGATAGCCAGTGCGGTGCGCTTGCAGTGACCTGAAAAATGCTGCGCGGCGGTGATTGGTTTGCATTTCGCCGATATTAACTCGCGTTTTATGTCAAATGATTGAACGTGGGAGGGGGAGGGGCAGCGGGGTGCATGGGATCGTCCTGTTTACATGGCGCAGAGTGTGTACACGATGAATAATTTTGGTCGTGCGCCTCGACGTAAATGCCAAATTAGCATGCAATAATGCGGAGAGACGAGGGCGGCCGGACCTCTGTCCGGATTCGCAAAGGCACGATAATGGCTTGTGGTGGCGACGGTAATGGCGGGTGGTGATGATGGTGGCGGTGGCGGTGGCAGTGGCAGTGCACGAGTTAAGTGATGCACGACTTTTCGATGTACAGGGCTATAATTGTTCTTCAGTTTGGCTCTGAATGGCAATATTGTGTGTTGGGGGCGTACAAATCATTGTTATTGTGTGTCCTCCTATCCTCCAACCGCCTCCTCCCTCCCACACACACACACACGCAGAGAGACCAAGCGAATCCACATGCGATGGTCGGTCCCCTGGTGCTTTTGCCGACCACCACTGCGCTGCTCGCGTTTGCTGTTTTCAAGGGACTTGGACATTTAATTGTCCTTCGGGTCGTTGGAGTTAGTCACATGGTCAACGCTTGTCAATGACGGTGCACTGGGTGGGTGGAGTGGGAGGTGGGGCACGGGTTTGGCTGGGGTTGGTTGTTATTGTGTAACAAACACGAGCGACATAATCGAAAATACCTTAGCCATGCGATTGTGTCCTGAAACCAAAACCACGCTCAGTGGGTGTGCGCTGGATGATGGTTATGTGAAGAGTAAATAGAGGCGAAGAGCGGTGGGTGACTGAGCGCAGACCACTTTGGTGGCACTTTGACTAGAATTTGTCGGACACCAATGCATATAAATTTAGTGCGCGCTTCCCTTAAATGACTAGCAGTGGTAGTCGTCGTGGTGGTGGAGTGGGAAAGGACACAATGCATTTGTTTCAAAATGAATAGAATGTGCTCACACCCCCCTTCTCCCTATATATATATTGTGACAGGGTGACATGGAAAGGTTACACTCTCGTCGCTCAGCCGGTTAATTGAAATTCATTGTGAAGCCCATGGAGGGAGTGTTTTCCAAGTAAAACCATGTCAAAGTGGTGTCAGAACACACGACGGGGTTAGGGCATAATGGTCGGTTGAGCGCTACTGGTGGGTGATTGTCTAATGAATTCTGATTGACATCTCTGTCGCTGTGGCTCTCGTCAGCAACAATGACAGACTCCGAGGGTGTGTGTGTGTGTGTGTGTTACTGCATCCTCTTGAAAGTTTTTTCTTCTCTCCCTTGTCAAAGGGTTTAAGTGAAAGAATTAGATCACCCGACACAACCACTTGTCCAGTCAGAAACCACAACAAACAAACAAACAAGAGAATATGTGACCTTTTCTCGAAATTAGATTGAATTTATTTCGAGAAGACTTTCAAAAAAGACACGAAAATAGAAGCCAAAGTGAATCACCCCCATCAGTTGTCTTGATCTTTGAATAGGATTCCATCGCAATTTTCAAACAAAAATATCGATACATCAAGTCAAGACCCTTGGCGGTAAAAATAGATCTCACACATGGACACACGCATACGAAGCGATTTTTTAAATTAAAGAGCACAACACACCACACCACGATTGAAGTTTAGTCAGGAAGGGATTTTATTGCCATACATCACGCACGCATTCATTGTGAATTAAACTCACTTGTAGACGACAGACGGGGGTGGCGGAGAAGGAGTTTAGAATCAATTGATTCGAATAGTTGTTACTCATCGGATGTAATTAACTGAAGGCATACGGCTGCTGGGTGAGGGAAGGGACATTCTTGGGCGATTTCAGCAGCAATCCAATCCACTGTGGAATGTATTTTGTGGATGGGGAATTTTTTGCTTAGCTAGTCACTTTCGAAGAAATAGTCTCTCGATGCGCTGATGATGCCGGTGTCCATTGTGCGGCTTCCGAGACTTGCCTAGGCTACGTTAGGTTCTAAGGGCGTTGGATGCTCTATAGGCAAGGCTCTATGTATGTCTAGACCCTTGCTTGCTACGAGAGGATCTAGCTGGCTGTGGAACTTGCTCAAGCTAAAGACAAAGTAGATCCCTAGATTCACTGCACCTCAGGTCTCCCCCTTCTCCCCTCTGTTCCTCAGCTCCCTTCCTCTCGTAGCAAGCAAGGGCCTAGACATACATCCCATATGACAGCACACTGGATCTATAGAGCATTCAACGCCCTTGGAACCGAACTTAGTCTGGGGAAGCCTTAGGAGATGCACAATGGTCACTGGCAACATCACGGTATCGGGTGACGCCTTCAGATGTATTGTCTGGCAAACTTCGTTGCGCGGCAGGGTAGGGACTTGGTGGCTTCCAAGAACTTGCGATGGATTGGGGCCTCTGACTGTCTGCATTTTTAGAAGTACAGGTATGCTTCCACTTGGTGACAGGAAAGAGGTTTTCCCACTCTAGTGAGTCCATCGCCTTCAAACCTGCCCAGTTAATCAGTGTCCTGTCATCCACATGAGGAGTCAGACATCTCAAACAACAGCCTACAACTGAGGAATGGCTTTGAAGGAAAAGTCACATGGGCCAAGGATTCAGTGGGAGCTTGACTGTCAGAACATGCCATAGGGGCATATTTTTAATGAGAGTTCGAGGCCTCTTCGGGAACAGCTGACAGCTCTTAAGGCTGCCTCCTCGTCCCGATGTTTCCGTGGCCTTACTAGACGCTACACGGGACTGCTACCATGTCCTTACTAGACTCTACTTAATACCGCCTCCGTAGCCTTACTGGACGCCACTCAAAACAGCCTCCGTGGATTCACGGGACATCACTTAAGACTGCCGCCGTGACCTTACTAGAAACTAACAAAGACTGCCTCCTTTTCGCGATGCCTCCATGGGCTTATTAGACACCACTCAAGACTCCCTTAGTGGCCTTACTGGACACCACTTAAGACTGCCTTCGTGGCTTCTCTAGACACCACTTAAGACTGCTTTAAGACGCCACTCAAGAGTGTCTTCTCATCTCCATGCCTCCCTGGCTATAAGACTCCATCCTCGTCCCGATGCAAAATGTTACGTATACGTAACTGAGACAAGTCGACAGCCTTTAGCTCGAGGTTTATAGAAGACCTGCTGGACATTGGTTTGTTCCTTGTCTTCGAGTGGTTCGTTAGTTGTTCCTATTAGAAAGGAGAGAGCCGTCTCAACACACTGATCTAGCTTCCTGAGCAGAAGGTCTGTTGATCTGTTCACTTCTCCGAGTTTTTTAAGGACGATGAAGGAGAAACCTGCTTTTGTTCAAGACATGGCGACATGTTCTTAGTACAAACAGCTGCGTCACCGCTCCCTCCCTCCAGATCCGTTTCTACGGACTGGACTGGCGATTGTAGGCTTCCTGAGCAAAGGGCCTGTTGATGTGTTGACATCTCCGAGGTTTGTTACGGACGATAAAGGAGAAACCTGCTTTCGTCCAAGAGATGGCGAGATGTCCTCATTACAAACAGCCAGCACCCTTCCCTTATCATCGCTCGCTCCCTCCACTATTGGATCCACGACAATCTTGATTGGATTCATTCCCTCGGCTGTTGTTCACACTTGAAAACAATTTCTGCATAAAATATCCCATCACGTTAATGATGGGTGGCAGGAGGAACAAGAGGAGGATGCCTTTAAATTGGCGCCAAAATATTCCCATTACGCTGACACGCTGGAAAACATCCTCGACATCTCAAAAATCTTGTCTTGTCTCGTCTCGTCAGTACTTGTTATGCATCGCGAAAGACATGTTTCCCCGCTCCTCTCGCTTAACCCCTTTCACTCACATGTAATCATTTCGCAAGTTTATTCAAACCTAACATGAACGACGACGACGAGGTGGAGGACGACGCCTTAAATACATTTTGTTACTCTCTCGCTCTCGTGTGCGATGGGGTCCTCTTCATTAAAATCGAAAATCCGCTAGGTTCACTTTAAAATGCTGCTGGCAGCCAGCTGCTGCTGCTGTTGCCTCCTGGCATCGCGAACTCGACTGAAATGCAAAATTTAATTCCCTTTGACGATGATCTTCATCTCTTCTCAACTTCAGGCCCCCTCTGAGGAGTGAAAGAAATCAGAAAAACGAAACGCAAAGCAACACCAACTTCCTGCACGAGAATTCACACCAAAGCCGAGAACATTGGCCCCTAATGTCATTGGCACTTCTTTTACACTTGCTCTGGTGCCGTCATCGCCACCACCTCGACACCCCGCCACTCTGACACCGCGCCACCTCTAGTTGCCAAGTTAATATTTAATTTTCGTAAAAAGCTTACGAAACTTTGCTTTTGCCAAAACCAACATCGCCGAAGCAGAGCAGTCGATGACGATGACAACGGCAGCGGGGACGACAACAAACATCGCGCGGCAAAGTCGCTCTCACACAGAAACCAGGACGATGATCGCAAGTTATTAGGAAATCTGTCGATAAGTTAATTTTCCGTTTTAAATTCAACACACCAAAGCCAGTTATGGGGGCGACACCCGGGCAGGGCGATGGAGGGGGTGTAGGGTTGCATTTGGAAATGTCGACGTTCACTTGCCGGCTCAAAGGTTCTTCTGCTCTCTCTCTCTCTCTCTCTCTCACACACTCTCTCTTCTGTCAAAGAATTTTCAATTCCAATTTTCAAACAAACGCAAATTAATTTGCTCCGATTCCCAAACGCCAGCGTCAGCGTCAGTGCCAGTCCTAGTGCCGCGAGCTGCAACAACAACAATCACTCGGAGAGAAATTCTCGCGAATCGATGCACGGGATGGCAAAGGGTGCGGCAACGACAGACGGCAATCGTTCGGAGGTTCTTGAGTAAAAATTCGATGGATGCACTTTGGGAAAGTTTTTTGTCACAACCTTCAGCGATGAAGCGCAGCACAGCGCAGCGCAGCGCAGAGCAGAGCAGAGCAACGCCGAACTGAACAGCAAGCGGATGCAAGTCAGAGGATGGAGGTTATAATTAAATGTTCGTTCCCCGGTTGGGACGTGACTAGTGCACGATTTATGGGATCTGACGCTGTACTACTCGCCCCCTGCAATTGCCACAATTATTTAACTTGGCACACAAACACACACACCGCCACGAACGAAGGGATGAAGAAGGAGCGAGAAACCTTCGGTTCGTTTACGGACCCTTCTTTCGCTCGACTTTGTTGAAGTGGAACGCCTGACTGAGGAGCTGTGGCAGCGACGTCTCCTCTCGTGTCATAACTCATGTGATGATGCAACATCTGATTTGTTGCTTCAGAGGGTCTCGTCGCCAAAATCGTTGTCATTGTCGTCCCTCATAATGGGGCGATGGAATTTAAATTGTTTCTGACTGCGCGCAAAAAAAAAAAAAAAAAAAACTCGCGTTCGTCGACAGGTTGACGTGTCGCACGGATGGAGGGAACTGTCGGGATGGCTTTTAACATGGGCCACTTCAGCGAAAGAAACTTGTTCGATCGGTTTATCTGGGACACGCTCGAAAGAGGGAGGGTGCGCCGAGTGTGCAGCCCCATTTCAGGTGCTCGCGGTTGAATTGGTTTTGTCAGGGACGATTAGTGACGTGGGGATGATGAGGATGGACGCTTTAGGTCCTTTTCTCGGTGTTTTCGATGATTTGCTCGAGCTCTCTTCCTGTCCTCAAAGCACAAACCAAAGACCCAGTCAAACAAACAATTTCCGCCGAAACTCCACGAGGATCCCATGTGCCTTTGTGGCGGCAGGAGTTTACCTGCGAAACTTTTCGGACGTCAGTCCTGTGGCTGAGGTATTATGAGGATCAACTCAATGCTCGCCTTTCAAAGTTTCTCCTGCTGATTGTCCTTGCCGACACCGCGGCGCTGATGATTCACTACATCCTCGTTGACCCTTGGCAGTATCGCTTTGCCGCTTTGCGTATGTTCTTGGTGCTGGCTTCCTTTTCAATTCTCCATTGAATCTTCACACTTTTGGCATTGCGCCCGGAAGGATGAGGAGGAGTAGAAGAAGGAGGAGGAGGAGAAGAAGAAGAAAGAGGGAATGGTAACTTTTCTAGGAAAAGGAAATTTCGGTGAAACAAAACTTTTCGCCCGCAGTGTGCGCCGACGACGTAAGGGGCACCCAAATGTCGGTTGATGTCGGTCCTGCGGCATTTCTATATTTGCAAAACGAAATCTTCTTCTCTTTTTTTTTTGGTGCACTCTGCTCCTCCCCCATCAAACTCTTCGTCTTCGTATTCATTTTTATCCCGAGGAGCTACGGCCAGCTATTCCATGGATGCATGCATACGCCGAGCGCGATATTTGCTTGAAGAACAAACTTTTCAAAACAACACATCCCAAGGAAAAATGTATAATGTGTCCTGTGACATGACGACGGCGACGAGTACAGCTGAGGAGGGGGTGGAGAAGGCCGAGGTGTCTGCGAAAGGGTTGCTCTGCTGCTGCGGCAGATGTGTCACTGTGTGTGTTCTTTGGTGGTTTTGTGTTGTGCAAAAGTTTAAACGGCACGTAACATGACACAGATGCTTCTCTTCCCCCCTCCCCTCACCACACACACACGCGCGCGCTTAGTGGAAATGGTGTTTTGCAGGACTTGTAGTCAGTCAGGGTGGCAAGCAAACAGGCAGGCAGTCAGGACAAGCAGGCATATTGTAGGTTTCCGGGTGCATCAACCGATTGGGTTATCTTTCTTTCTTGCGAACCGACGACGACCCTCGGGGGGTAGCGCGTCAGACAGGCTTCGGGTGGTGTGCACTCCAACCCCACCCACACATCGTGCATCCTGTGCATCGCTCCGTTATGTGAAGAAACTTTTGCTCTCGCAACTAAAACAGAAAACTGTTGAAAAAGCAGGAAAACGAAGACCGACGAGGTCGGAGGCTGGTAGCTGGCGGCCAGCAAAAAAAAAAGAAAATGCAACATGCTACAATTCAACCAAACGAATGCGATGTGCGATGGCTGGTGGTGGAGTCAGGAGCCAAGAGGAAATGACTCATTTTCGGTTTCGCAGAGTGACCAGACAGACGGACGACGAGAATGGCCAAGCGCCAAATCATGTACGAAGGACTTTTATGTCCATTTCACGCCGAGGAGCACCACCCGGAGGACAATAACTTTCCGACGAGCATGCAGGGGCCAGCAGCAGCAGCGGCAGCTGGAAACAGTTGTTGCTCATTAATGCAGGAAGTGGACTCCTGTTAACACATATCAACGACCGCCATTAGAGGCGCACTCGAACGGACATGGCATTATTTTCATTTGTTTAACCATTCACTCCAGTCCTTCTCGCATCATGTCCTGCATATGTACCGGGCTTCCTTCCGTCGTGGACGGGTGGGGTGGAGTTGCGTTCTTTCATTCCGTTCAACTTTTCTCGAATCGCTTTAATAGATTTCAATTAAGATGTGTGTGTGTGTGTATCGCCTGGTGCGAAGTTGGATATGCGATCGTTTTTGTTTGTGTGTGTGTGTGTCAATTGCGGGAGGCCGGCGAATGATTTAGATTTTGATTGCGAAAGGTGGCACGGGGAGAGATAGCCTGGGGGTGGGGAGGGGGTTGGGGATGGAGAGCGAGAGAAAATTCCAGAAAAGTTTCTCACATATTTGACGAGTTCGACGAAGCGAATGAGCGTCTGTTGTGGACTGCGGGACGGATAATCTCGGCGATTGGAAAAAACTTTGCCGGACCTGGGCGGTTTGGCCGTAAGGTTCCATGCAAAGTAGTGTGCTCTCTGCCCTTCGGCGACCTCCCTACCTCCTCCATGGCCTGCGACCGATGAAGGGTCTCCCACTGAGCTCTGCGACCGATGAAGGGTCTCCCAGTGAGCCCCGTGACCTCCAAAGGACACAAATAAGTTTACAAAACAGCACAGATCCGCCCTCGTTCGCTCCTGTTAAGTCCACTCGAGTACATCCAATCAGGCAGAGGAACTAAGAATCAAGGAAGCAATTTCGAATAACACTCGTTAATATAACTAAGTTTTGCCCACACTCTTCTCTCTCTCTCTCTCTCTCTCTGCAGCCAGACGGCAAGAGAGAAACTTGGTAATCCTCTTTCTCTTCTTCCAACTTCGGAGGGACATGCCTTTAAGGATCGAAATTTTAAGTATTTGCAACTTCAAAGGAATTGGAAGTCCTAAGCTCACTCGCCTTACATACCTTGTGTGTGTGTGTCACCGTCGCCGTCGTCGTCGTGCCCAGTGTCATGTTCAATGTTACAAAGGAGAACACAAGCAGGCGGGCAAGCATTATTACTTTTTGGCAAATTTCCATCTCGTGCCTCTATCAAGACTGTTCCTTTTTCGGGGGTTCATCAGTTTCACTCTCTCGCTCTTTCTCTGAGAAGGTGGATGATGATGATGGGGTTCGACAGTGCCTTTGGTGTGCGCTCGATGACATGTGCTGTGCACCGAGAATCGAGAACCATAGTCAGTGCATGTGGCTGGAATATTTAGTAGCTTCAACCAAGGGGATCTCATCTCCACAAGGGTTCACAACTTTTTAATGGTCAAAGTTGGCCACGGCAATGCAAAGTCGTTCGACTGAAAGCGAAACTCTGATGGGGGCGGGAGAAGGTGAGACGCGAACCAGGATGCAGCGATTGCATAAGTGACTTGGTCCCCGAACTCAATTTGCATAAATCAACTCGAATATAATTGCGTCCGATATCAATCGGTGGGACGGACTTCCGCTGGCGCTTCTTCTCTCTCTGTGTGTATGTGTTTGTGTGGTGACGTCTTCATTCATTCGGCCCCACCACAGTTGATTTATTTTGCAAACCCCACTAACATCGTGACACCACAGCACCGGGGTAATAAATCATAATCCTTCGAGGGACGCATTAGCGCCCAGCTACGTCGTGCCGCGCCGTGTCGATGATGGCGACGACGGCGATGATGACTTCCAGCGTAGATTATGGTCAAAGTCGATTATCCTTTGGTTGATTGACACCGACCACATTGATCGAACCACCCGGCCGTCGCAATTATAATGCCGCCGGATAGCAGGGGGCGACTGTATGGAATGGAATGGAATGGCATTACATTATCGCTAGCGCCTGTCATGATTGTTCGTTAATTCAACATTAAATGCCAAATGACACGGAAAGCAGTCAGCAACCACCCAACGTTCGTGCTACAAAGGATAATGAAGGAATTGCTTTCATTTTCCCACCCACTCCATGCCGTCCACCCGCCGGCGCACCTCTCGCACTTGGGCCCCTCACTCATCATCATCATCTTTACAAGTGAGAACTGAAATTGTTTTCAAACAACGATGAAGTGATGACATGAATCGAACGAATGATACTGGCTCTGGAAGGAAGAACTGCACCACCGCCAACGGGCCACCAACCAACAGGCGATCTTTGGCCATCAGCACGAGCACACACACTCTCACACACACAAAGAGAACAGACATGAGCGGATTTGATATCCATTAAGCGATTGGCATCAGCAAACATTCTTATCTCGACGTTTTAATGCGGTCCAGCGAGTTATGGGATGGCCATCGAATGGGATTTAGAGTCTTGTGGATTTCGAGCGAAGAAGAATCGAAAGGGTGTTACGGCGAATTGACGTTGAAGTGCATCTTTAACGAGGATTTTTTCCCCCTCTCTGCCCCTTTGTGGGTCTTCAATTCAAACTCCTCCACCATCGGACGGATGGATGGATGCACACTTTAAGAATTGCAATGGGATTGCTTTAAAGCGACCGGGGCGTGGGGAGGGTTTCATGCTCAGTTTGATGATGACTTCGATTGGGAATCGTTACTGACAGATATGGGGGATTTATCGAGTTCGTTGACTTGTTTTCTGAGTTCTCTGAGCGAGAGAGTAATCTGCGGCTTCTTGAGGGGATTTTTGTCACTTTGGAGTGGTTTTTTGAGGTCTCAAGTTGTTGGTGTGATGGGATGATGCTACAAGTGTCATGACGGAGAGGAAGGGTGATTTCTTTTGCAGAGGACATTGTGTTGAGAGGCACTGGGGAAGAGTCCCTCTTGGTCATTCGCAAGCCGTTAGCTGGCGATTTTCTGCTGCTCGTCTGCATTCCGAAGTCGTTGATCGTTTTTATGCTCTGGAATTATGGGAGCGACCTTCCCTCTTGAACTTCAGCAAGGCGTTCGCAATGGTTTCTCGGCTGTTCGCCTGAACTTTAACAGCGTCTTCGAGTCGTTGATCATTCTTCTGCCATTCTAGCGCACATACTCAAGCATACTTTGTGAGAGACATTTCTTCTTGATCTTTAGCAAGGCGTTCGCAAGGGTTTTTCAGCTGTTCGCCTGGACTTAAACAGCATCCTCAAGTAGTTGACCCATCTTTTGTCGTTCTAGTGCATATACGTGAGCATTGAGGCATCATTTCCATGAAATTTTGGGAGAGACTCTCCTTCTTGGTCTTTAGCAAGGCGTTCGCAAGCGATTCTCTGCTGTTCGCCTGGCTTTTGACAGCGTCCTCAAGTCTTTGACCCTTCTTTTGTCGTTCTAGTTCATATACGTGAGCATTGAGACATCGTTTCCATGAAATTTTGGGAGAGACTCTCCATCTTGGTCTTTCACAAGGGATTCTCAGCTGTTCGTCTGCATTTTAATAGCGTGTCGAAGTTGTTGACTACTCGTTTGTCGATCTAACGTATTTGAGTTCGTTGAATTTCGAACCCCTCTCACAGCTCTGACTCTTCTTCTCCCACCTGTCCTCAATTGAGCCAAAAACCACCTCCATCCCTTCTTATCCTGCTGGCCTCGGATGTCCTTGTATGTCTGTCCAAGTCGCTTTACCTTGAGACTGTGCTAAGTCCCCAGCAACAGCCACATCGTTCCTCGCGTCTCTGATCGATTTCTTGCCACTCCACGACGCCCCAGTGTTTGCCTCATTATTTCAAGCGCCGCGCCATTCGACTTTAATTTTTCCTCCATCATCGTCACTTTATCGACTTCCCTCGCGCAACTTCCGTCACTCACTTGACTTTAAGGAGCCGCATGGCAAATCAATAAAAAAACAGAAGTAGAATGAACTCTCGGCACCGGCAGCGTGATTTGCGCGAGATCCATCATCTCTAGAGCAAATGCCAAGGCACCTGGTTCTTAATAGGTCGCTCATCTACAGAGTCAGTCCTCCATTCCTCCCAGCATAGACACACAGCCAGAAATCAATTTGAATTCCTGCAGAGCTCCAGCGGCTGTGAGTGCAGCGACGACCGAGTCGGTGTGTTGTTCTTCACAAAGACGCTCGCAAGTTCGTTTCTCGTCATTTGAATATTCAATCTCCGCCCGATAGAGAGATGTGCCCCATTTGGGATTGCGATGGAAGATGGAAAAATCGTAAATAAACACCACCAGACGACCCCAGCAGCACCAGTCGTAGTTGAATAATATTTTCCTTCCTATTTACCGTGTATCCTTACACATAAGGATGCGGTGTGTCGATGTGGACCCAGACCGGGGAAGAACCTTAAACTTTCGATTCTTCTCCGTGTGTGCGGGTGTGACAGCGGTGGAGCTGTGGAATGACAGGATACTAGTTGTTGGATTGGAAAAACGGAGAGGAACGCCGCGCCGGCACATTTATCAACAAAAACAGCAAACAAAAAAACAACAAAAAAAACATCGCATTACACACTCACCTCAAAAGTTGTGAAAACAATTTTCTCGATCGATCCGAAGTACCTTTCCCACAGTATCTGAGTTTGCTGTCTGAGGGCCAGAATGCGGTTGACAGGTATCGACCGCACCACTTCAGGAACCTGTCAAACGATACAAGATATTATACGTGTGTTTAGTATGAACAAAAAAGGGCGAAGAAGAAAAGCGGAGTGAGAACAAAACTTTAAAGTGTATTCCAGGAGGAGCCTGAGGGGAGAGAGAAGAGTTCGCTCGGTGGTTCAAGGCGGAAGAAGAAGAAAGTGGGGTTTTTTTTCGAATAAAAACGTCCCCGGGGATCTACTTGAGCGCGTTGGATGACTATCTATCTATCCATGGTTCGTTTCGTGCATTTTTACTTGTTGCACCCTCCACCCACTCACGTTGGACATTAATTATATGATGGAGGAAGTGGCGGTTGCATCTGATGGAGAGAACGACGTTACGATCATAAATTCAGGTGCCCAGGGGATGGTCATACGAAATTAAATAAGATTTGCACAAAGTCCCCGTGCAGGGAGTAGCTAATTCCATTCAGGATATATGACCTCAGACAGTTTAGGGGGCGAGGGTGACGGAGCAAAGACGGATCTCAACTTCGGTCAAGGCTGGGTGCTGGTCGGAGTGGGGCGGGTTTACTGCATCGTGAAAAATCGTACTCAAGCGAAAAATATACTCAGCTGTGCTCAGCTTCGAACGATTTTCTAAATGGAAATAAAAGGATGCTCTCAGGTGCAGAGCCAGTATGCACATCCTTGGAGAATGCGCGTCAAATATGCCCTCCTCGAAGCACGATAAGGAACGAAAGATGGGGGACGTGGCTGGGCGGTGATTGAGGGTGAATGTGTCAAGCTAGGTAGAGAGTTGAGATTTTGACAGGATGTCATCAATAAACGTGTCCCCGAGAGCAGGGCAAAGCAGAGCAGAGCTATAGTGCGGGCCATTGATTGTAAGAGAATAATGCATTGTGTCGTCGTCGTCGTCGTCGTCTGGAATCGACGAGTTTTGCGAGGAGGTACTCGTGTAAGAGGAGGGGAGGGATGGAAATGTTCGAAATTGGTTTATGGCTGAAACTGACATCGTGACTATGGAATAAATACGATGCTGGGGAGACAGGCGAGGTGGCAGGACTTGTGTTGGATCTTGAGGGAAATGAACGCTCATTCATTGATCTCTGGAGGTTTTGATTCGATTCTGATTGATTTTCGTAACAAAACTGAGTAGTTTGTCGTAATTATGTGCTCATCTGTCAAAAGCAACAATCGGCCGAGAGAGTCGTTTTTTAAGGTAAGGGAATTCATGTCAAACCTTGTTCGGATGGTGTCGTTTGACTGAACAGTGACAACTTTGGTTCTGAAGGCCATTTTTCCTTGGAGACGCTCAACAGGATTTGGCAGCTACAACAGAGAAGCTTCCCTCTGACGGCGCCGATAATCCCTTGTATTTCATTTCAAGTGTTTGTTCCATGATGACGAAGGTAATTTTAAAAGACTGGCTATGGGGTTATAGGATGGCTACGTGGCTACAAGGTGGCTATGGGCCTACAAGCTGGCTATGGGGCTATAAGGTGGCTATGAGGCTATGGGGCTACCAGCTTGGCTAAGGGGCTATAAGCTTGCTATGAGGCTATGAGCTGGGTCTGGGGCTACAAGGTGGCTATGGGGCTACCAGCTGGCAGCGGCGCTATGAGCTGGGTCTGGCTACAAGTTGGCTATGGGGCTACAAGCTTCGATGAAGAAGTAGTCTCCAGGAACTCAATGTCGAATTAGATGTCAGAGCTGGGACATGTGCAAAGAAGACGTCAATCTGCTCCTCGTTCTTAAGACGTCTGAGGGAATCATTAATGAACCTCAAATGCCACCCACAACTAGACTAACGTTGGATCTAGTGTCAGAAGGCTTCTCAACATCGCCGATCAGAGTCAGCTCAAGCCCGTAGTTCCCCTCCACTCGTGAGAGGACAATAACACGCACAACACGAAGAGATTGTCTTGAAAGCTAAGCCCAAGTCTAAATCTGACCATAATATCACTTCTTAGACCCTTCAGGACTTAATTTGGATCGAGGACGATCGACTTCGCAGAGAATTGAACCATGCCCAAAAATCCATTCGGTTCGCAGATGCCTGGGATGCTTCTATGTGTCGGTACGTAACAAAGGCACGTCTGAAAGTGGCGACAACTTACTACGGAGCACAATGGTCTCAGCTGGGGTCTTAGTAGAGGACGGTTAAGTAACTATGAGCTAGCAGGGAGAAGCCATTTCTCATGAACTGGTACTGCCGCGCTCCTCAGCCATGACCTGAAGTTAACGCGGGGGCTGGTCTTTGGAGAAGAAACTGGTACAGAAGTAAGAATGAGGAGGAGAAAGATGCACTTACCCCAGCTCTGGCTGACTTCGCTGCCCGGGAGCCTTCTCCTTCAACGACGACACCCACAAGTTTGGAATTAGCCGTAAACAGGTGTAGAGCGTCACTGAATTGGATCGAGTTTCTCCCTGTCTGACGCCTATTAGGTTTTAGAAACTACTTGCAAGGATGTGCCTATGTTGGGACTCGACTTCTCCCTCTAATCTACCACATCTACTACATAAAGCGTAAAATCGACTACAAATTGTGGTTCTTCCCTTTTATTCCATTTTTTGCATCTTCAACTCCGTGACAGCGGGACAAAGTGAGGATGGCGACGAAACGTGACGTACACAAGGGGAGCAGTTGTTGTTGGAGGTACCTGTTTTTGTTTGAGGACCAGGTTCATTCCGGACTGTAAGCCTATCTGGAGAAGACGGACACGAGCTTAACGATATTGTCAGCAGGAGATGCCCCACTCCAACCCGGACTGTTGAAGAAAAGACAGAAGCCGCCGAAGAGGTGTGCCTCTATTGGAGTCCCATCAACTGGCTCAGGTAATTTCTCGTGAAAGTCCAGCACAGGAAGACACAAGCAATCGCTCTGAAAACTCCTTTGATGCACCTGCGATTGTGTATCACAAACCGGAAAGTTTTGCCGATGAATAGAGAAGTCCTTTCGGGTACCTACGTTTTCCTCCGTAATCCTCCATCCATTCATGCTGACTGCCAGCGCCGCACACAAGACGAAGAATTCTGTAATCCTTCTAAGTACCCATCAAATGCATTTGAGAATGCAAATCTTCTTTCCAACAGACTAACTCTCGGCGCGAAGTACAAAAGTGTGAAATATAAATCCAAGATAATCCTCCTCCTTGCATCCCCCTCGCCCACAACGAAACAACTTCATCTGCATAAATATGAAGCCCAGGCGCCGCCACACATACAGGGAGGAAGCACTAATTAGGCACCTATCGCACGTTCCTACACGCGGCAGATTCAATTCGGAAGAACCAAGTTAATTACCAAGTTTCTTCCTTCCTCCTTCCTTTTGAAAAGAGACTGAAGATGCTGCTCCATAATCTTTTCCGTGTTTACCTTGGAATTAAATTTCTCACAAATGTGTGCATTCTCAAATGGATAACCCGTTGCTTCCTCTTCGTGGATTCTAGTCAAAGAACAAAATGACAGACAAAAGACACTGGGTCGATGGGGGCGGGGGGAGGGTAGGGGTGGAAATGTAATTAAAATTTTAGAAATGCACCAGAATTCTCTTCTCAGTCCGCCAAATGTAATCTATCACCGCCAGAAGCAATCGCGTGCGTATGAAGAGCCAGTACTCACCTGCAGTAGAAGCCTTTCGTCCGCCCATATCGCTGCTTGTTTCCAATCGATTTTCGACTCGAACGGCAACACCCAAGCGTTCGATAACAGCACCGGGATGCAACCCGCCTGCAGAGCCTCCAAGAATCTGCAAAAGAACAAAGAGAGAAAGAGAGACAGAGGAAGAGAGAGATAGAATGGGTTAGCACTTAATTTCAGCGAATTCACAGAAGAGCTCTTGGGGAAATGGAATTAAAATAAAATTCCCCCGCGCTTGCATACCTAAACGAACCCAATCGCCTGCCGCGTGGAACTAAGCAGAATGTTGAATTTTGAAGCAGCGTCTCGTAGTCGTACCTGAAATGAGAGCAACACGAAATCAAATGAGAAAGTTTTTCATTCAAAATAAAATAAAAACAGAGCGAATATTGGAGAGAGAGGAGAGACGAAGGGAAGGAATTCCTCAACGCGCCACCCCCCACCCAGCAACGGCGCGGCGTCTTCCTGAAAGGATATTATTTTTATTGCGTTATTAACAGGATGGCGCGGCGGGTCGGTCAGGATTTTCATTATTTACGGGGACGACTTAACAAATCTGGGTGACGATGGACGCAGAGGTAGGAAGAGCTGAGAAAACAAAAGGTAAAGAGCACTCCATACACGGAATGAGATCGAATACAAAATGGAAACTTTTTTATCCTTATCCCCACTCACTGAATCCCCCTCCACCCCCTTTCCCACTCTTCAACGGGGCACCGTCCGAATCATTGCTTGTTCCGTTGGACGAGGGGACGTGCGACTGGCCGGCCATCGGGTAGCATGTTGTTTCCTGGTTCCCTTTGGTTTTTTTCCCTCGTTTTCTTATGGATTTTCCGTTCCGGGGTGCTGCTTGCTTTTCATTTTTCTTCCTCTCCGCTCCGCTTCTTCTCACTCTCGGATGCGAAATGAGCTCAGTTAGCCTTCTGCCTTAACAGCCTCCGCCACCACTCCTCCCCCCACCAACCCTCTGCCACTAGAATGTGGATGACGATGAAACTTTAAGGGTTTAGTTGTGTGGAAAATTGCATTCAGAACTCCTGAATGATTTTTTTCCTCCCTTCCCCCATCCCTCATCATCGCACTCTCCCGCCACCCACGTCCAACCAGTTCTCATGCTCGCGACGGACACACCGGAAACGAGAAACCAGCCCGGATGCTTAAAAATTGCACATTCAACACCAGGTTGCAACAGCAGCACCAGCAAGACGAAAATCGGAGAGCTGTTCCAGTACACACGACGTACAGCGGCGGCGGTTGCCTATTCCTGGAACGAGGAGAATGTGTTGTATGGACAACGCCAACGACAACAGAGCACAGTACTGCACAGCTAGTCAGGCAGGCACTGGAGGTGTGGGTGCGGGTGAAGGTGGAGAAGCCAAAAAACGCGTCCTTTCTCTTCGCCGAAGTGATTTTCGTGTGCCAAGCAGTTTTCTGTTGTGTGTTACGTTTCGCATTTGGATGGATTTCATTTGCAAGGACACTCCCCCCACTCTCCCGACGGGGATGGATGATGATGAGGGTGGGTGCTTGCTTATGTAAGAGCACTCAGGCAGCTTGTTGGTGGCAGCGAAACAACGCAATTATCCCACGGTTTAAGATTTTGACAGCTCTTTAACAATAAATAGGAGTTAGTGATATTCGAGAAATTATTTTCGCACCACATGCACCATCCAATGCTGTTGGTGCTCTTTGAGAGTGACTTTGGTGGTAATAAATTTTCCGTGGGGACGGGGGGGAGGCGAGAAAAAGGTTTGTTTCACGGACCGAAGGAGATGCTGACATTGCGCGTTGCTGGTGTGGATTTCGCTGTTTCCTTGATTTATAGTGCAACAGAAGAGCACGTGTCTGACTTGAGAGAAAAACAGATCAGTTGAAGGATAGTTTTCACATCAGTTGTTACCGTCGAAAACCCAAGTGTCTTCATTGGAACGCAATTTCATTGTCTGTGGAACACGTTTTGTTGAAACTATTCTTTTGTGTCCCAAGCTGGGACGGGAGCAATCAATCTTCAAAATTTCATCCAAGTCCATGCAATCGTGAAGGACATAGAACCCCGCAAACATTCGTGGATTTAGCTTTGATTCGAAAACTGGACAGACTCTAAAAAGAGGCAGGAACGAGTGCAGCCAGTGTTGCAACCGATTAGGAGACAGTACCTAAGAGGAACTTTGATTCGCGAACCGATGAGGGTCTGACAACGGCGATGGACCGGAGACAGTCCAGCTCCGTGTCTGCCGTAATCTAGAGCATAAGAGACAAGCCTTCCAAGTCTTAGCCTTGTCTATGAAGGCACCAAAACGTTCCACAAACGCCCAAGCTTTGATTAAGTGGTGGACCGAAGGAAGATCAGCTCCTCCCAAGTCGTCAAAGAGCTAGATATCCACAACCGCCCAAGTTTTGATTAGGCGGTGGACCGAAGGAAGTTCAGCTCCTTCCAAGTCGTCAAAGAGCTAGAGATCCACAACCGCCCAGCCCTGATTAGGCGGTGGACCGGAGCAAGCTCAGTGTAGAGCATAAGCCCGAAGCCTCCCAAGTCGTCAAAGAGATAGAGATCTACAACCGCGCACGCTTTGATTAGGCGGTGGACCAGATTCAGTCCAGCCCAGTGTCGTAAGCCAGAAGCCTCCCAAGTGTCATCCAAGTTCGTGCATGGATGATACCGAAGACCAGGCAGCACTTCCAAGCTCTCACAATTCTACCTCAATTTCCGATTCCGTACCCCTTTTCCACCTATCGTCATGCCACCTGTCTACCCGCGTCTTCTGAAAAACCAAAATTGGTTTGAGCTCGATGACACTTGTCACAGGCCTTCTATTATTGCTCAAAGTTAACCCACTTAAAAACAGACCTCCCCTCCCCCTTCTTCTTGCTCATTGTTTGCCAAGAGATCCCGTGCACAGAGAGACAGAGAGAGAGAGGGAGAGGGAACAGATTTGGGTACAGTCACCCATGTCACCTCCGTCCACAGCCACAACACGTCCTCACTCTTCTCAAAAGAAATAGAGATTGATCCTCTTACGCGACAGAATGACAGATAGGAACCACGCGACGAAGCTGGAGGCAGACAATACCCGTGTAATCTTCTTTTTTACACGTGTGCGCGCGCCTTCAGCTCCCGTCGAAGACATGATTTCCTGATTGGCCCACGAAATCATTTATAACCCTCTCTAGGCGGTGTGGGGAAGGCACCAGCCAGCCATTCAGAGAAGAAAACAAGAAATCCACACCACAGCTTGTCATCGGTTGGGAGAGGAGATTTATTATTGGAATTCCCATCGTGCTGGCGAACCTCAAAATTATCCAACGAAAGCTTGACAAGCTGTCAAATCAATCTCGTCTCTGCCATTAGGCGACATGTTCATGAGCGTCAACAAGAATCTCGTGTGACGTGACGGGAGTGTGCCACAGCCTAACTCTCATTCCCGTCCCCAGCTGGGACGCTGGTGTGCGAGAAGACAAAGAGCATGCATGGGGCTCAGAAATTAACCCTCTCCAGTGCTCCAGAATGCAACAGAGGCGCACACGTCTCCACGGGCACGGAGCGAATTCATTTAATTATCCGCATCAGTGCAGGCAGCAGAGGAGACACAAAGACCAAGTGGAGGCAGGCCCCGAAAACGGCTGAGAGGTGCACTGACCCCCTGCCGGAGGTGAGGGATCCAGTATTCATTCATACATGGTCTGCAGAAACTCCGCGCATTACCTGCAGACAAGTGGGCAGACGTGACCTTTTCCAACGTCGTCGTTGTCGTCGTCGTCGTCGTCGACACATTCGTTCGGTTATCAATTGTATGACTGCCTGGCAAGCAGTCTGTGTGCATGCATGCACCGGGTCCAGGACAGACTAATGTTTTGTATTCTCCCCGTGTACGCATTAATTACACGACCGAGGGTGGCCAGAACGGGGTTCAGTGCATCCTCTAGTGTCGCACACTCTTCTCCTCCTCTCTAATTAAGGTGCACTTCAACGTCAAAGAAAGAATGAGGGAAGAACGACGCGACGCGACGTGTGCTGTGCTTTGCCTGTTGTGTGGGACCATGGGCGTGGGGCATGGGCTACGATGCAGATATAAAAGAGAAAAATTGTGATTTACGGGCTTTTGAGAAGCCATTGCAGTAAAGTTTTACGGCTTGATTTACATTTGGCGAAACCCGATCACACGAGAGTGCCCATAAAACTCAATTCCAATCCATCAGTACACAGTGCACCCACCCGGCCGCCCGTCCCGCCTGTTTTATGGGGGGAGGGAAAAGAACTTTTGTTCCTCCACCCATCATCGGCATCACCGTCATCATCTGCTGACGGCAATCTGAGCAGTCGGTAAGCAGCTGAGGCAGCAGCAGCAGCAGCATCACAAGCAGCCCCATTACCAGCGGCGAACGAACAGCGGAACCGGAAGCCGAATAGCGAATGAAATGGAATGGAATGACTTTCGTTTATTAGAAAACTCATTTCGATGGGTGTCGTTGTGTCGGAGAGGAGGCTTCGGAAACGGCGGCATCGACGGTAGCTTACGCCGGCAGCGATTCACAGTCACTGTCAGTGATCAGATGAAATTCGATTGGGGGTTATGACTGCATTAGTGGGTGGTGGTGGTAGTGTTGGAAGGTCGGAAGGTTCGACGATAAACGAAATTAATGACCATGATTGTGGGATATCGCGTTCGCGGGGTGGCGCATGCCGGATCATGTGTGAGTGCGTGCGTTCAACTGATTAGCTAATTAAACCATTAATGGGCATTTATGCGGTGACTCAATTAAGCGTTTACGGCCGGGACGCGAGAGCGGTTGGCGTCTCCTCAAACTGTGCGCATCTCGAATGTACATGCCTTGTCATCAGTCCTTGAGAATTAATTGAAAGCAGACAAAGTTTCAACTCCAGAGAGAAGCAATTTTCAAGTTTCTGCCCTGCAGGACTTCAATTTTGACAGTTGTCTGATTGTTTTTCCTTCCACACGTGTAGCCAAGGACATTGCTGACATCTGCGGTGGATCCCAGGGCAGCACCTGTGTCACATGTTATTCCCCTGCCACCGTGTACTTTTTCAATGCAAACATCCTAAACCACCATGGCCGCAATGTTTACACAGTTGAGTCCTTAAAAAAACACACACACACACACGCCATCTCCCCGGCACACTACAAGGACATTTGTTTTCTCAGATCTGAAGATTACCCCACTCCATAGGCACTCTCGGACCTCTCCGTCCTCTTCGTCAAATGGCGGAGAGTGGCGATATGTAAAACATGTTTCAAGGCTGTTTTCTTATCCATCCATCTTGTCGTCTCCTTCTCTCCGGCAAGGCAAATTCGTTGAAACCAAAAATCCTTAATTCAAAATCTCTCCGTTAAAATCCTTCATCCTTCAATCCGCTCTAGCCCCACGCCCCTTATTCCACAAAAATGAATACCCTTCAGAATAATTTGAATTTCTAAAGACGAATAAATTCATCGGCGCTACACGAGTGTATGCCGAGTGGAGTGAATGGCAAAAGTATTATATTTAGGGAATCCTTTATCCTTTATTGCACTCCGCTACTGATGGCATGCTATTCGCACTGCCACACAGGCCTGCCGCCGTTGCTTCTGCTGCTGTTGGCCTTTTCGGAAAATTTAAGCAATGAGTTGCGCTTTTCACGTTCCCCTGGGTTCGGGGTTTTTTTTTTGTCGGTCGGTCTTTTTGCGCTCGGTATGCATAGCGAAACGCAACCGACGAAATGGTTCATAAAAAAAATGCCAAGCTTAAGGCTGACTCTCTCTCTCTCTCTCTCTCTGTGCCCCCACCGTCGTTCCATTCCAAATGGACGTTGAAAAATTAAAAGCCGGGTGCATGGTGTAGGGGGACATTTAAAAAAAAACAAACAAAAATGATTTTATTACATCCCGTGAATGAGTGTGCCTTTTGGACTTTTAATGGTCTCGAGTTGTTATGTGATATTTGCCTTTCTGGGGCAGAGGATGTTTAGCGGGAGGCTGGGTGAGGGGAAACTCAATCAAAGCTTGGAGGAGTCACCTTTCACCTAAAACTCGATCTCCAGGGGGTCCTGACAAGAAAAAACGTGCAAAGTTTGCGTTCGTCAAGGCGCCAGCTGTTCGTATTAAGCGTCAATGCTTCATCAGAACCATCAAGCAAAGCGGGCGAAGTTTACGTTCCTCAAAGCGTCAGCTATTCCGATTAAGCGTCAACGAGTTTCCAGAAGTTTTCAAGAGCTTCCCAGCTCAAAAAATGCTTGAGATGGTTTCCAGCCTTTCCAACTTAGCTTCAGAGCGTCATTTCCCATCCAGAAGTCAAGTTCGAGAGCTTCACATCAAGAAAAGCGACAGCTCTTCCAATCCAGCGTCAACGCGTCACAAGATCTCAATGCAAATGCCATCCCCTCCGAGAAAGAGTGCTTGAGATGGTCTTTAAGCAACTCATTCTTTAGAGCATCTCAGAGCATACACAGAGAAAGATTGCTTGATATGATCTTCGGCAGTTGGCGTCAAGCTTCAGCGCTCGGGTTGATCTTGAAAAGAAATGCCACATCACATCAAGACCTCAATCTCAAGAGTTTCCCGTAAGGAAAAGCGCCACTTAAAGCGTCAGTTGTTTCAATCAAGCGTCAACGCTTCACCAGAACTCCACCTCGAGAGCATCGTCTCAGGAAAAGTATGCAAAATGTAGTCAAAGCTTGATATAGTCTCCGCCAGTTGCAATAAAACTCCAAGGCTTGATCAACATCAAGACCTCAATCACAAGACATTTTTTTCCATCAAAAGCATACAATGCGCTTGTTAATCCAATCTCATTCGACCTGATTACTGTCTTATCAGGGAGACACTCTGAGCAACTGCACAGAAAGGGTTGAGACACCAAAAAGCTCTTTTCACTCCGGCAACAATCCCACTAAACAATGATCACTTAAAAATTATGCTTCTCTACGGCACTAATGTCGGATTAAAGACCCTCCCGTCGTCGGGCGTTTCCCACTCGCTTTTGTTTCCGACGATGAACAGCAAATACACTCGTCGTGTACCACACACACACACACGCAAAAAACCACGACCATTCGCAAAGGAATTCCCATGGAACAGACAAAAGGACTCCACTCGGTTCCACAGAGAGAATTCTGTAATAATCCGACAATGAGGACGACGCACGGTAGGGACGGCTGAAGAGAAAGGTCGAATTGTCGAGATTCAATCGCTCATCAGGAGGATGGCGTGTGCGTGTGCAGAAGTTTTAAGGAAATCCTTTTGTCTGACAATTGATTCATCAGTAGCGTGAGGTGTTCCACATACCCAAGCACACTCCACATTAAGTTTGAAAGTTCGAAAGACAAGACGAAGCCTTGAAGTATACATGCATTAACCTCGTATTTGTGACAATCGAAGATGAACGAAGTGGCTGAGGAGGATGAGCAGCAGCAGGAAGGATGTATGTGACGAACCAGCCAAGCAGACACTTTACCTGTGCTCTGCCATGCCGTGCGGTTTACTTTGGCACGGCGATCCTTGTTAATGAATAGCAGATCGTCCCGAAGGCAAACACACACAATGAGAGCGGGAGATGTTGTTACTTCCTCTGCGCTCGTTGTCTCCTTCGAAGATGATGCACCACACACATCCGCCTCTTGGGGTTTCAATTTCAATTGGTTTTGCGCTCCACCTACTCGCCGGCTGGTGCTTCTGTTGTTGGTGCACCAGAGCATCTGTTCGGGATTCGTTTTTGCTTTTCACTTAAGTGCCATGTTAGACCCACCGTCGTCACACTGTCGCCCTCTCTTTCGCAAACAAGGGCAGATATGCACTAGTCCTCCATCGTCGTCGGTGGTGGTGATGTCCTGTGGCACTACTGAGACCAGGGCATCGGTGGAATGAAGCCATTAGGCAACTCAGCTCGTAATTCGTGTCTGAATGTGTCTTGAACGACCGAGAGAGCTTGCCCTAGGAGAGAGATAGAGAGATGTATTTTTTTCCATTCTTTTTGTTCGGTTTCTTTTTTCTTTTTTTTCACTCAATTTTTTGCGAGGATATGGAGGAGTGCTAGCTTTCTTCATTAATTTATCTCACATTTCCAGGACACTTTGTGTCGCTCTCTGGGGAATGGCTTGGGTTGGACCCGTAGGTGGCACATTCCAAGGGTCTGTCGGACGGTGGGTGGGTGGGTGGGTTGGGTTTTGTGAATCGGTATTTTCTTCGGTATGATCCTGTGCTAAGCATGAAAAGATTTAGCAGCGCAAATGGTGAAAAATAGTGGTTAAAGCTGTTCGCCTTAAGAGGGCCACATTCCACCCATCCACCCATCCACCCATCCACCCACCCTCACACACATACAACATCATCAGCAACAGCAGGAGGACCTAGAGCAGCAGCATCTCCTTGGGCTTCATCTCGCTTCTGTCCACCAATAAGGATAAGAAGTGGGCTAATAAATTTTTTGCGAATTAATAGTGACGGGGTTGTTCTTGGTCCCTTTTTTTTATTTCGCCTCCTCCTGGGTCCCTATTTTTTCCATTCTTTGTTTGCCTCCTAGAGAAGAATCATTCCTGTATAAACAGTGGAGGGGGTGGATGGTGGGTGGTGGGTGGTGGGTGCTTTGGTGGAGGAGTCCTTTTTACACTTGACGTGATTTATTCGAACGAATGAGAATGAAAATTGTTCCCAGGACGATGCTAGGATGTGCAGGTGGAACGAGATTTTAATTTCACCCACGGGATGGCGTAGCAGAGGGACGGACTTAAGAGAGCCAGCCGAGTCCTATTTAATATTATTTTTTTTTCCATAACGGGAATGACCAAATTATTTATGACTGCGCGGAAATGTATTCCAGCATCCTCCTCTTGGAGAGTCGCGTGTGTGTGAGAGCGAGAGGAAAGCGCGAACGTTTTGTAAATTGGTTCAGTGAGCAGCCAAAGGGGATTGTCTGTTTATTGTTGTGAAAGGGAATGCATATGCAGTCTGGAAGGAAGGAGTTCAATCAAATTTCGTGATGCAAACTGATGAGGCTATTCTTTTTCATTTCTCAGTGTAAGCCACGTCCATAGATTCTTGTTTCCAGTTCACTGGTGGGACATGGAGCGTGGGAATCTTCGAGCATGGGGGTCTTCCTCCCTTTAAGATGAACGACGTCGAAATTGCTGCTTGCACGCTGAAGGGGTCGCATCTTTTAAATTGTTTATTCTTTACTCTGGGAACATTGGGGTTTTTTCTGAAGCGCTGAACTTGATACTGGTTGCATACCCCCTTCCATCAGATGTTGGGTCCTTCGAGGTCTTTGCATGGCGGTCGCGCCTTACTGATGACCCTTGCCCACGAATCCACTGACTTTGACTGAAACACACTTCTGGAGCAAAGTTTCAAGCCCGTGCTTGCTTCTTTCTTTCAATAGTCCCCTGATTGGACTTGGTGCTCAACAAACCACCCTCTCCTCCCAGGTCTGTCCTGTCAATCCCCCGACCACTTCTGAGCTACACTTCAAAGCTTCCGAGGTCTGCCCTTAGACCCCCGCCACCACTTTTGATCCACAATTCAGAGCTTCGTCCTCCGAGCCCTGTCCTGAGACTTCCACGACTTCTTTTGAACCACAATTCAGATCTGTCCGCGTCTGTCTGGACCTGGAACAAGTCTCTCCTCCCATATCTCTCCTCTCCTGAACCACACTTCACACCTCCCCCCAATCGATGTATATGTCAATGGTTCTTGTTTGTTTAATGGATCACAAATCCCACTTCCACCTCAACACAATGCCGACTGCCTGACTTCCGAAAATCAAAAACAGTCTACACCCTGGCTCGTCCTGCCAGAGCCCATTAATTAATTTCCACCTGAACCATCGCATCCACTCCACTCCAGCTCCACTCCTCGGCAAAATCAAAACGGAAGTGGTAACTTGAAAAGTTAAATGGCTTTTCCAGCTCTCCATCGGGCGGTGGGAGTGTCAAGGAATTCCCATTCATTGGGAAAATTTTCGCAAAATTACATTACAAGCTCACGCTCTAATAAGCCTCTCTGCACAGCTCCCTCTTCCGTGCACAATGACGCATATCAGACGAACCCATCTAGTCCTCATTTGTCAGGTATTCACTTTCCAATAAATTTACAAACTCTACCCCTCCGGTTCGGTTTGTGTTCCACCGGCCATGCTCCACCGTCCACCCTCCACCCCATCGTCCATCCGTTCGATATTATCTGACCACCTTTCCGGATGAGGGTGGTGGTGGTGCTGGTGTGGTTTGGCCCTTTTTTTGACAATGAAACCCCCCGTCCCGGTCGTGTTCTCTTCACACTTCTTCTCTGTCTCGGTTCAAAGGACACCGACAAAAGACTACGACGACGACGAGGAGGACGTCGACAATTTGACTCGGAGCCTCTCGTCGAAGGGAAGGAACACACACTCAAAAGGAAGGAACACACAAAATTGATTTTTACACAAAATGGGCAACTAAACACATCCTCGCCCCCACCCCCTCCCCACGCCGGTGTGGTGGTAGTGAAAGAGACTCAATGGCACACAAATTTAATTAAACCCTTTGAATGCTTCTGCTGACTCCTGAACTCTCTCTCGCTCTTAGGGTTCACTTCCTTCACCTTCCATTCTCCAGCGCTTTGGCCAGGCCAGTAGTCGTCGCAGGGTGACCAACCAAGTCGACCATCGACCATAGCCTGTCGTTTTAATTTGTGTTTGCATAACCGAAGCCATTTACATTGAACGAGCGAGGCGAACGCGCAACCGACACCATCTGGGGGTGGGATGGAGGAGGAGGAGGAGGTGAGGGTGGACCCCATGTCATGTGATTTATGTTGGCTACGTTTAACTGCAGTCCTCTCGCTCCTCCGTGCTCCTTCACTTAATTGTTCATTAATCTCATTCAAATGACTAGCAGCAACACAGAACGTCCTTTGTTCCGCCTAAAACTGTCAAGGTGAGGCGTGTACTAACCACACACATACTCGCACAGATGCACTTTCCACTCCCCCCCACCCATTAACACCACACTCGCTCGCAACAAGGTCTGCAAGGACAAGTGGCCAACGAGTGCATGTGTTGTCGTCCATTTGCGAAACTCTTTTGACTCGCTTCTCTCTGTTTTTTGATCGAAATTTCCGAAAGTTTCAAGCTCACGCTTTGCGCCTGAGGCGATGGGAGTGGTGGGGGATAGTCGCCTCAAAGAGAGTCCTTGTGTAGTGAGTAGGCTTCGAAGCCGATTTGTGCCAATACCCACCTCCCAACCTCTTGGCACAAAAATTCTCAACTAAATCCTTTTTTTTTCTCCTGTGTGTGGTGTGTTGTGGGGGAGGAGGAGGAGAAGAAGGGTGGCTTGAAGGCAGTCCTTGAGTAATCGGGTGTTGTGGATATGATGAAAGTTTCGCAAGGACGACACAACGAAATGGAAAATTATTTCACATATATCGAGAGTGGGCGCCGCGATGGAATGGGGAATGGGAATTGGAATGAGAAAGTGGAACACCACAAGAAACTCCTCGAAGGCGAGGGGGGAGGGGTGCTCACATTGTGTATGTTGGTCGCTGTTGCTTTGGCAAAAATGGAATCCACTTCCTTGCCACCTTCGACGAGAGGGCTTCTGTTTTCTGCTTATCCTGCCTGCGTGCGCGGATGTGTGTATGTGTGTGTGTGTGTGCATGAGGAAGGGTTGACGTACCACCCCGCAACCGACCCGATTGGAAATCCGAACAAGAACTTCTTCTTATTTACGTATGCAAAGAATGATTGACAGGCGGAGTGTGCAGTCAGTGATGAAACACAGAGGAGATCTCTCTGTCTGCCTGCTTGCAGGATGATGGGTGATTGTTGGTGTAAAGGATGTTTTCTTACTTAGCTACGTGACGACTATTTCTTTTCTCAGTTGGAGAGCTGAGTTAACTATGCTAACAGGAAAACGTTTCGGTGTCGCCTTCACTCCTCGGCTACCGCCGCGCTCCATCACAGAGAGTGAGCAAGGTTGGCACGAACGTTTAATAAGACGTGGCAGGAAGCTCACCCTTGAGGTTTTATGTGTGCAAAGAGGAGTAGGCACGATTTTATTATTTCATCTCATCTCCTCGAGTGGTTTTCTGCCGGTTCTTTTCTTTGTTTGACTTTGATGCCTTATGGCGATGTGGTGGGTGGTGGCGTCCTTTTGCGCGTCTTTTTAACTTTTGTCAATGCCTTCGATTCAATCACCATCGTCATTCTTATTGTCCTTGCAAGGGGTGGGGTGGAAATTGCACCGTCAGCGTGAGGGGAGCTAAACAGAGAGATTGTGATCCACCGCATTGATAGTTAAGCTTATGACTCATCTGAGAGCCTACCCGCTGACCGATAAACCAACCTGCGGGACGGGGGATGCTTCGAGACCGGAGATCCATTGTCCTGGATGCCGGATTATGCTGAATGCGCGACAGTTAGTTTTGTGAACGAAGATTTTATGTGCGACGCGACGGTTGGTCGTAAATTCAGATTGCGGATTGCTCCGAGAGGGAGGCAGAACATGGCTCCGCTTTTCCGCATACGCCCTTGGGTGGGTTTTAATTATCATGTGATTAGGTGTTCTCTGCTGCTGCTGCTGTTTATGACTGGCGTTAGTTGCGTTGTGCGATGTTTGTTATATTGGCGCGTTGCGTTGCTGATCCGGGGATACACACGGGGGCCCATGGAATTCATTTCGCAGAATCCCGTACGTGACTGGTTTTGGGTGGGCGTGATTTTCGAGAATGTGGTCGGGCCGATATTGGTTCAATTGTTGTTTAGATTGGCTCTGATTTGTTGTGGGAATTTGTTAATGAAATACGTTTGAAAAGGTCTCGATTTTGGAGGAGATTTAAGGCGAAGGGAAGAAGTGGAACGTAAGTCCTATCAGAGAACTCATCAGAGAAGCTTAAAATTGGGGCATCCCATGGACAGATGGTCTTTGAATCCGAGCCTCCTGTCGAGAAGGAGATGAAGACCGAATCTCCGTCATCGATCTTGCTTCTGTCGCAGAAGTTTATCCCGCACTTTGGGACGTGCATATAGAAGTCGGATAATTTTTTTTCTTCTCAGTCATATTTTGTTCTGGCTCAGACCCGGCCTGATAAGTAAGTTAGTCTTTTTCCGTTTGACAATATTTCAAGCAACCAAAGGCCACCGTTCAAAGCCTGCGACATGGAATGTTTCAGAAGAGGGATTCGATCTTTAATCCGTCGATGGCGACTGGAGGAGGAGGTTCAGCGGGAGTTCAACCAATCGTCCGCAGACCCAACATCAAAGGTGGCTAGTCCTAGTGTCCACCGGACAACCAGTTGACATGACGGGGCATGATAACCTACATGCTCCGTTCGAACTGGTGTCCAACATTTAAGGGGATGAAGACTGGCTACGGATAGCGGATTGACTTCGAAGAGGCGTTCGAGGCCGTATGGAAAATGGCTCTATCCATTATGCGGTTGTTCAGTGAAGTTCAGCGTGATTCGTGTCGTATACCATGACTCGTATTGTCAGATTGTGCCGAATTATGGTCTTATGACGTTTTTGCAAAGTTACATAAAGCCTTTGCTCGAATATGGCCTTATGTCTCATTGGGCAAGTGTCATAGGGTCGTATGGCCTTATGTTCTGCTACCTCATCGGATATGTGTCAAGTAGTCTTATACATCTAAAGCCAAGTGAATTAAGTTAAATCTTAACGAAGTCTTGTGGGTAAAGTGGACGTGACGGAGTGCTATGACTTGTACTGCCTTCGGGTCTCTCTACTACTCTTACTTTATGTGCCGTAACCACGTTATTCCTCTCAAAATCATGGCCCTACTTGACCAAGCATGGCTCTCTCTGACTAGAGAGTATAAACTGGAGAAGGACACCAAAAAATGTTATGTCCATCACTGGATACAGTTACTGAGCGACTGTCCAGGAGCTGGTTGAAACCCAGATTGACCTAAAAATTATGCCTAGCCTGATGTGGAAAAATCACCTTAGAATGGCGGCCCAGGGAACACATGTCGCATAATAAAGGGGACTGACTCGGTACATTACAAAACCAACAAATTTTTTTTAGAGTTCCGTACCAGAATATTGACTATTCCTAGAGGCTTTTTTAAGTTTTCGTCAAAAACGGAGCTTTTATAATTTCAGTGTTCATGCAACAATTTGAAAGCGCTTACATATATGAACCGACCTTTTCTTTCTGATGATTTAAAAAAAGTACGGGACCTTCTCCGAGCACAAATCCAGAAAAGCCACTCCACAGATGAAATTACATACCGCTCCGTGTCTGAGTGAGGTTATGGCCTTTTATAACTTCAATGTGTCCATCAGCTGACAAACTTTCATAGCTTCCACGTTTTATCCGTAAATCTTCATGAGGCAGATTTTTGTAAATATTTAACGGAATTCATTTTATGTCAGAATGCAGAATAATTGTAAGAAAAAAAAACAGTACGGGACCCTTAGGGGGTAAGTCTATATTGACATACAATTTCAGTTCGTCCTTCTGTCTGCAACAATTTTAAGGCGTTTACTTTTAATAAGCGGCATTTTCCTTCAATTTTTCAAATTGTTGTCGGAATTCAGGACAAAAAAAAACAGTATTGGACCCTTCCATTAGTGTCCGAATGTATCGCACACGTGATCAATTCACTTTGGTGTAAAAAATCAGCTAAGGTCATCATGCCAGAATGGCACCTACATTAAGTCGTAGATTAGGGCACAGTTTTCTCATCATAAATAGACTTTAAATATTTCGATGGGCCTTTCATCTGTCGAACTTTAAGAGCTGAAGTGATCGGCATGATATTGATTTTCTTTCGATTTTTGACACATTTTATTTTAATTCAGAAGAAATAACAATTGTAAAAACAGTACGAGACCCTAGGCATCCCTAAACACCTTGCACTTGGAGAGGGAGCCTGCTTCAGTCCTACTTGTCCAGACCACTTTGGCTTGCATTCTATCGTAAAACAAAAAATTCCACCCCACTCTAGCAACATGTCTTAAACTCAATTGAAAAACTGAACTTTGTCCCATCAAAAGTACCTAAACTCCACGGCGTATTCAACAACAAATTCCACATACAATCGCTATGCCGGGCGGAGAATCTGGCAATTTTCCCTTAAATCCCATAGCAATTTAATTCTTTTTTAAATTAACCCATGCATCCATGTGCTCCGTGCTCCGAGCACACGCAAATCCCCATTCGCCCTTGGCCTAGTCTCACATTCTCGTTCCTTCCTGCTGCTGTTTATCGTGTGGAGACTTGTAAAAAAACAAAAAAAAAATGAGTAGCTACATGGTCTCTCTTCAACCACAAATTCCTCTGGTTTCCGATAATTTTTTTCAGTTTTTTTTTTTTCGTCATCCATTGTTTCCAATTACCGCTGTGTGTTATGTTGATTTTAATTGGTTTCAGCCAGCACACGAATGTCAACCTCAAATCACAAAAATATGTATTTCCCCAGAAATATCTCTTCAAATTATTTACGATACAAGAGCTTCGACATGGTTTTTTTTATTTATCCACCTAGAGAGAGAGGCGGATACCGAGCAAAACAAGAATAATCGCATATTCAAATTAACAATCGTTAAGTCAGTTATGCGAATTCGAATTTGTTGTTTTAGTGCATCCAATGGGAGTTTCATTTCAAATGCAAGTCTTTCCTTTTTTGTGAAAATCCGCCCGGTTTTTATGTTAATTCGTGCATTTCAGCGTCGACCTTTCAGCAGATCCCTGAAATGATGGGGAATTTTTGAAGCAAAACAACACGGTTTACAAAATTCCTCTCTCATACCTCCCGTGGGGGGTATTGCATGCCAACGTCACGGTCTTAAACGGGTACTCGGCACTTCCTGCCACCACCAAGCGGTGGGTCATTAAAGTTTGATTTGTTTCGCTGAAATCGCTTAACTTTCCGAGGCATAATCAAATATGACTTCCAATTGGCATTTCCTTAATTTTTGGCCGCGCAATTAAACGAGGTTTCATTGACAAAGTTCCTTCCTTTACACACAGAGAGAGCAGAGAGAGAGGCGCACCCTCCACCGGAGGACTGCTGCTTTCATATTCGCGAGCGGTAATGCGAGCTTGACACGCAAAATTTTTGTGCGCGCACACAAAAGAGCCGGTAAAACCCACAAAGGAAATGCTTGACCATATCGAGGGGAGGGCAAACAGGATGAAGGTTGTGTTTGAATTTCGCTTAATTACCAGCGCTCGCTGTGAGACGAGCAGCGACTTTAGTCGTCATTAAGGCAAGACTTTGTCAAATTGAATTTTCCGTTCGCCCCCATTTCTCCTCCACCATCGTCTAGATGTGCAAATCTCTGGGGTAAGCCCAAGGGATTACTCCGTAATCTAACCTCCAACGCACGGTGTACGCAACAAATCCCTAAAAAAGCTCACAACATCCCCGTGTTTACCTCATGATTAATCCAGCACCCATCAGAGAGTAATCATAAACAATCCGCTAACATTTCGCTACGGATTGTCGTGTAAACACTTCCATCCTCCCCCCGCTCTCCACTCACACACCAAAGCCCGCTGACAAATTCATCACCTTAATTGGATCCAATTTTTTTTTCCCCCACCCGATCTGAACACAGTGTGTGTCTCGCGACCCCATGTGACTGTCTCGTGTCATTTTAAAACGCGCGCAATCCCCCACCACCACTCCCATTGAGGAGAGGACGACTCCTCGACTGATGAAGAGGGACACATGAAGAGCTTCAGCAGCTCTTGCCGATGATGAAGTGTGTAGAGGGAGGGGGAGAGAAAGGAGACACACACAGAGAGAGAGAGGCAGAACGTTTGGGTGTAACTGAAAACTCGTGTACCGCTATGACTTACTAAATTGCTCCTTAAATTCAAATTTACGGAAGACAGTTTCAGATTTCAATGCATCCAGCCCGAGGGGACGGTTACGCTTGGGCTTCGACTTTGGCTCTTGTTTCTCCACAGAGCATGGGGATGGGTGGGTAGAGCAGAACCTTTTTTTTTTTTTGTTCATTATTAATAGACATCCCCCTCTCATCCATGTGAGAGAGGGACTTACCGTGGTTCGCTCGTTTACTCCACCGACGCCTCCGGATTCCGGGGAAATCCTTCTGAACTCAACAACACACACACACACACACACACACACTCGTGCAATTCACAGGCTTATGACGATGGTGTGTAGATGGGTAAAATCCACCGAGGCAATTTGAGTTTTGTATCTGTAAAGCCTGCTGTGCAAATTTTTTCCTACCTCCTCTCCTCCCAACGTCCACACCGACGACTATGAGATGATGACGAGCACACGACACACGACACGACACAACGATGCGAACGTCGAGAGCGACGAGGACGACGGAAGTCAAATCCCAGAGGACTGCCACAATGATATCTTTTATTAAAAGTAACCAGCCATGGCGAGGCATAGCAGTGGGCGACGTAATGGGGGCGGGCGAGCTGTGCTGGCTGGAACCTTAAGCGTACCCAGAAAAGGACTTTTGAGATTGTCTGAGCACTTTATAGATACGCCGAGTATAGTTACTTCCCAGGTACGGGCTCCTCGTCATAAGCTGCGCGACGAAAGGGTTGTCGGAGCACCGAGGATGGAGAGGATTCATTTTTTTTTCTTTTTCTATCAACGTGTGAGTATGCTCGGTCGAGCGCTGTGAATAGACACACACTCGGCACAGAGCGGGGGGAGGATGGGAAAAGTGAAGAGTTGAAAACGACTGCGATAAAAGGAGTGTATTATTGTAAATCGACAGGACAAAAGGATATTTATTCGAATACCCTTGAAGGCGATGGCTCGTGCAAGAAGAACTTGATGTGCAGGCACGACGACGACGATGATGATGATGATTCTTTGCCACACATCCACCATCACCTGACAGAAGACATCCTCTCTCCCCTCAGAAGGACAAAACAAAAGCGTGAATGGCGTGCTTATCAACACACAACCCATTCACCCCACCCACCCGCTGTGCACGCTTATTAGAGCCGCCATATGAGATCGCAACAGCACCAGCAGAAGAAGAAGAAATTATGGATAAGATGAGCTGAAGTCGGTTTTGGGTGGTTACACAATTTGCATGAACACATATTCTCACCGTCTTCGAAGAACGTTGTTGGCTCCTAGTGTCTTCCTTCCTCGGGTTTTTATTTTTCGGAGGAAGACGCTGTCCCTCCATTAGGGGAACACACGGTAATGGTTAAGGGCTGCTTTTATGTTCAACGCAGCAACAAAAAACAAAAAAGGATGCAATGCAAGTTTTATAAAGACATTTGCGTTTGCCTCCGGCGGTGGTGGTGGGTGTGTCTTGAGAGCTTTGGGATAGTTAATTGGATGCGGGATGCTTCTGGAATAGTGGCGAAGGTTTTCTTTGCTGAACCTTTATGACTTTATGTTGTTTTTTGATGGTGTTCAAGTTTTGGTTTTTTTGTTTATTTTTTTGAAAATGGCTGAATGTTGAGTGCTGCAGTTTAAGTTTAACTTTATGAGGGAAGAAGAGCTTAGCAGAAGGCAGGTGAGTTGGTTTAATGGGTAATGGGGTGGTTCCACTTTTTCAAGAGATAGGAAGTTTGCGCTAAGTGTCTACTGAAGTGGGGAGCTTAACTTCATGACGTGGAGGGGTAGTCAGGGGGTCCTTCTGTCTTTAAGAAGCTATGTACTGCCTGCAAGAAAGAGCGGCCAGGTTTATCCGGGGCCAGGTCTAATTAGAGCTCCATCTGAAGACGATTGTTGGGTTGAGGCGGAGATTTTTATACGAAGACAAGACCTTGCGCCAGTCAAAGCCTGAGTCTGGAGGAAGTGGCGACGCGCTTGGAGCACTTTTATTCCCACGCTGCACTTGGTCTACGATAAGACTCGGTCCACGACAAGACTCGGTCTGTCTTTCAAGACTAAGGCTGTCCCAATTTTCTGGAATTGGGACAACCCAATGTTTTGGCAGGCGAAATAAGAACACTTTTGAGACTACTCTAGCCTGGCATTCTATAGTCCTTTCGTCGTCTTTTCTTGAATACAGCACATAGCTTCTAAAGGCCTCATTGTTTCGGTCCTATCCACAGTGCAAAGGCTTGGGCCGGAGACGGCATTAATCCAACGAGGATGAGAGAAGTCAGGCAGCTGACCAAGGCTTAGCCAAGTCGGCTACATTTTATTGTTTTTTGCAATGCCTAAGGTGGCTCGCGGACAACGTGGTTTGGGCTAGAGTAATCTTCGACTTCGAGCCTGTGCGACAGATCGCAACAGAGAACTCTGCAGTGTAGACAAGGGGAGAAGGACTTTAACCGGATTGGTGCACGAAACTGGAGATTGATTTTCACTTGAGGTACCCCGGAATCTAGAGCTAGAGCGAAGCAAAGAAGCTAGAGCTCTTGTCATCTGGAGATGTCTAAGTCCACCCGGACTGCAGTCTGGCAGGGTCCTTATCTTTAAGCGAGGTTTGGTGAGGACCAGGTCTAACCCGTCATATAAAGCGTCAAGCGAAGAACATTGCAAGGGTTCTTGCCATCAAGAGAGGCCCAAGTCCACTGCGGATTGTAGAGTCAAGCCAAGAAGAACTTAGATAGGGGTCGTCCCACTAAGGGAAGCTCCTTGGTTGTCCAGTGTATAATCTAGTTAGGGCCATTTCCATCTAGAGGTGCTCCACCTAGCTCAGGTCCATTTCTTGAAATTCAATTTTTATGAAAAACTGCTTTTTGATTTGTCTTCCCAAATCCTCACTCCGCCGTTAAATCATTTATTCACCAACTCCACAAGTCCTGTAAAAGTTCCTTCCGCCCACTTGTTGGTCCCAGGAAGCCTTCCAAATTGAGCCCATACGTGTGCATGTCTCCGACTCAATGATTGTCTTTGAGAATGTCAATTTCAACTTACGACTCTCGGCCATAACTTCGCATTCGCTTGCTTTTCGACTCTGCAGATCAAGTATTATTTTGGAAACTATATTCCCCTCTCTCTCCCCTCCCATCAGAAAGATGCGAAACCTCTTGAGTCTCGTCTGTAAAATGTTATCTAAATGAAATTGCTGTGAAACAACCGAACCCCATCCCCCTACCCCCTTCGACTTGAACAACTTGAGCATTACGTGCAACGCCTCTCTAAGAAGACAGCACTTCGTTCTGGTTGGCATAAAGTTTCCCAAAAAAAAGAAAACCAAACGCTTCTCTACGATAAGACAGCATCAACTCCTTCTCCCCCCACCCACTCCGCCATCCAACACTCAATGGCTAATCGATAAAAATAACTGCTCACCAATGAGAATCGATTGAAGGGAAAAAAAATTTTAAATCAAAAAATGATTTATTTTATCGTTTAAAAGGCTATCAAGCCATCAAGGAAAAAGTTTCAAAGAGAGAGAGAGAGTGAGAGAGCAAGGGCGGTGGAGAAGATGGAGGGCATGCGAATCAGGATATAGCCTGGAGAAATTTCTTCAAGACTTTTGCCACATGCTTCGTCAGAGATGCGTGCGTGTGTGTGTCTGTGTCGGTTGAGGAGGGGATGGCAGAGCGCGCAGAACAATAAACGATTCGAAATTGCTCTTGAATTTATTTTCGATTATATTTTGCGAAATCAATGCCACGAGTGTGTGACTTTAAGATATATATGCGCCTTGAAGCGGATAACACATTCGGCACGGGTGGGTTGGGGGTGGGTAAATGTGAATGAAAATTTGTTGGTTGCCGAGTTTGAAATAGGATTTATGTAGCTCAGATCGAGCGTGATCTGAGAGATGGTGGTGGGTGGCTGGCGTTTTTGGGGAATTTGTTAGAGAACTCATATTTTCAAAGTTTTGATTGACTTTGCGTGCCGACTTGTGGGGAGATTACGGGTCAAGGATGCTTTTGTGAAGAGAATTGCAGTTATCCACGGAATTTTTGGGACAAGTTTCTTGGTCGAAATTTTGAAGACATTTTACTCATAGCCGCGAGGTGGAGACAAGCATTTGATGGGTCCTTTCTTTTGGATTTTGAATGTGTTCTGTTTCGGTGAGGCAAATTTTGGTACAAAATTTCGAACAGATTTTGGCTCGTGATTTGCCTACTCAAGTCCTCGCACCATTGAAGCATCGCGCAGTTCGCCTCTCATTTCTTCTGGATGAGTTTTTTGGGACAACAATTCTGTACTAAATTTTTACTAGATTCGACTTGAGTCCTTAAAAGTTAAAAAGACTGTTCTAGTGGACTCGTTTTGAAAGAGCACATTTTTATACTAAATTTTGAGCGGATGTGACTCATGGTCCAAAAAGATGAGACAACTGTCTTTGCGGACAAATACTCGCGGCTCCCTTCTTCGAAATATGTTACTTTTTGTACTAAATTTTGACCAGATCCGACTCGTCGCCTAAAAAGTCGTAGCGACTGTTCTTGTTGACTAATTATCCAAGGAGTGTGAATAGATTTATTTCCAGAAATCAGAAACTATTGGTCTGATTCTGAATTTGGGACAATTTTTGGTACTAAATATAGACCAGATTTGACTCGTGGCCTAAAAAGTTGAAGCAGCTATCCTTGTGGGCATATCTTCGCATTCTACTCCTAAAAGTTTTACTTTCCACAACCTAGCAGCGCCTGTCCCCAAATTTTGAGCAATTTTTGGCACTAAATTTAGACCAGATTCGACTTGTGACTTTAAAATGTGAAGCAACTCTCTTCGTGACTCAACCTTTTTCTTTCAAAATTCTGAAGGAGCTTCTGCCGCTGATGCAATTCTTCGTACATTCATGACACACATTCGACGCGTGTCCTTAATGTCCAATCTTCGAAGAAGACCAAATAAAATTCTTTCCTTTTTTCATCAAAAACCATGAACTTCTGGGCTCCGTCAGCTTATGTTACCTGACAGTATAGAAATTATATTCCCTCTCCGACGAGTCACTCACCCGTCATTTGTTCCCATCTCCCACGCAATCCCCTACCGTCCCCCAAGGATCAAGAAACGTGACCATAATTGCTGCCACTCAATGAAATAAATTCCGAGACGAACGATGGCAGGGTCTAAGCATTAAAGGGATTTGGTTTGATGACTCCCAAGTGGACTTGGAATACCTTTCGCATTCAAATTTGAGCACCATGAAATAAACACTGTCTTCTACAATCTGTTATCAATTGAATTAGATTCCATTCATCTTGGCCTCATCATCATTCGAGGAACCCATCATTAATCCTGATAAATCACTTGAAAACTTGTGTATCCCTGTGTAAGGTTAAACTTCAAGACTTACCTATCGTACTCGCGATTGTCCTCGTCGCATCTGGCATCCTGCAGTTCTCGCCAGCTCTTGCCGTGACGGCACGTTGTCACCAGAACTAGGTCTCGTCCGTTATGCAAATGAAACAGTGAGTTTCGTGTCTCCGAACCGATCCCGTGTACATATCTGAGAGAAAAAGAAAAGAAGAAAAGATGAACAAGGATTACAATGAAATTAGCGATAGTTTTGATGGTGGACAGGGGGACAGTGCAGGGGTTTATCATGGAAAAGAGGGCGGTGGTGCGGGGGGATGTAGAGAGGGAAAAGACAAATCCAAGGAATGGTCCGAAAAGTCGGATGTGCAAATACAACGGGCCAGATGAGAAACTTTTCGTTTCACCAAGGAACCGAGCAAACACAAGAACAGAGAACAGAGCAACCAGCCCAGGAGAACTTTGTTGTAAAATGTGCCCTCAAACTCTTCAGAGAGGGAGAGAGAGAGAGAGAGACAGAGAGGGATTGTGAAGGACGGCTAACCAGCCAACTGACTGACTTTGCTGGCTGAACGGGGGCGGCGAGGGCATGCTGCGATGGATGCTTAGTGGTAGTTTTTGAGCCAATAATGGAAGGCTATCGGATATCCTCCGACCAAACCAAACCAGGCAATAACAGTCCTGTATCAGTTTGAATGGGCCACTAAGCGAAATAAAACTTTTTCCGAGTGCTATTCAGTTCTCTCTTACCCCCTTCTACCCCCACACACACCCACCCACACACCAACATGATGGTCCTCCAGGATGCCGTCCTTTTTCTGAAAGAGCTGTTTTTTTTTGCCCTCTCTCCCTCTTCGTTATCCTTTTTGCCAGGAGCAGCAGCAGCAGCAGCAGGCAATTGTGTATTTTATTTGTTTCAACCCTACCGCCGCGCCGCCGCCTGATTGGCCTAATAACTAAAACTTAATCAGACAATGGAGGGCTCGGTAGAGGAGAGGGCGAGATCCTTTCAGTCTTTCAGTCAGCCACGGAAAAGACGGAGAACGGAAACATTCAATTGCCTCGGCATCGTCCAGATTGATTTGTGCAGATTGTGTGCAATCCCCCCATCATGACCTGAGAGGACCTCCTCCTCCTACCCCCGCCCGCAGAGAAGATTTTATCAACAGTTAAACAGTAAAAAATTCGAATTAACAATAAAAGCGGATAAAAAGAAAGAGGCCAACGTAACTGTTCAATGGGGAGCAATTCTGAAAGCGATCCGATGTGTGCCTGGGTGTGTGTATCCCGGGTTGTTGAAGGGGGGGGGGGGGGGGGGGGGGGGGATGGGAGACAAGGCAAAGATAACGTGAAAGGAGACTCGTCTCGCAATAACCATAGACAACAAAATTACCTAAATATCTTCAAGAGGCACAAGAACGGGGGTGGCTTGAGGGTGGGTGGGGGTTGAGCGAGGTTTGGGAGGTCATCTCTTGACCGATATTGCTTGCGAATTCCAACGCGTTTTTTGAGGAAAGCCATCCCCTATCTTTTGCTATTCATGTTCCTCTTCTTGTCGTTGTCGTCCATGGGGTATTCCCCCCTCCCTCCACCGTCTCAACAACATTTAGGCAAATTGATTTCGATTTAATCAGGAATTCAGGGAATTTAATGCGATTAGCTGTGAAATTTATGTTTGCAAGAAAAAATTCTTCACGATTTTATTGTTTGAACTCGCCCCAAACACTTTCAGTTATTTTTATTTTCTTCCGTGCTTCCTTCAGTTTGTCACATCCTCTGGGTTGGTCGCATCCTCGACCATCCTTGTCCTCTCTTTTGGTATCCCTTCTGTTTGTCCTGGGCAGAGGGGAGGGGGAGGGGGTGGTCGCATCCTTCGAGGATGAGCCTGGAACTTGATGTTGGGGGGGGGTTCAGTGTTATTGTTTATTATTTTAAATAAAATCCTCTTCATCGGAAGAAAAAACACAAGAAAATCCCTCGCGCACTGAGATGGATCTTTTAGATAACAGTTAATAAAATTGATGTGTCCTAGAGAGTCCTGTCGGAATCGAAAATGCATAAAAACCGCGGAAGCCTTAGACTCCGCGCTTGTTTTCAAATAAATCCTCTCGACGATGACAAGGACGAGAAGGAGGAGGAGGAGGAGGAGGAGAAGGAGAAGGAAAAGGAGGAGAGGGATGGATGAGAATGAGAGGATTAAGAGAAGGCCATCAAAGTGGTGAAGACATTGGCAGTGTCGACGACCGCGAAGCCATTGCCGCCATCAAAGCAATCGGTGCTTAAAATCTCAGAGCTCGCTCTACGTCACGGTCTATGGAGAGGCGCGTGTACACCCACCCAACCACCGCTACGGAGACGCTTTTGATTATTAATTAATTATTGAAACATTATGAGATGACTTGGCTTGGTTTCCTCGGTAATTAATCTCGAAGTGGACACGATGTTGTGTGTTGTTTGCGAGCAGCAGAGGCCTTTTGAGTCTACCTCCTTTTTTTTTTGCGTGCTCTTCTTTGAGGTTGACTGGGTGTACATGAGTCAAGTTGCCTAGACATTCGATTGGATTCGTATTCCATTTGCTGCGAGGGGCGTTGGGTGGTTGCCATCATCATCATCATCATCATCATCATCATCACAGCTTCAGTTCGGATTCGAATTTCTCACTCGTTTTGCTGTTCATTTGAATTCCTATTTCAGGCTTTGAAGTTCTTCCTCTTTATTAAGGTACTTCTACAAAAGCAATTATTCGTCTCCTTTTGTGAAATTGTATGACTTCGATGGGAGTGGATGTGTGGGTGTGTGTGTGTGTGCGTGTGCGAGTCGTCCTTTATGAAGAGGCTTCCTTTGCACTTCCCTTCCATGCTCTGGTTAATTTTGAATATTAAATGTAGGTCTTGTAAACAAATTTTTCAGATGAATTGACATGTGTTTCTTTTTTGGGAAGGAATTGCTTACAGTTGATTGAAGGATTTTGGAAGGAAGCGCACGAATTAACCTGAATCCGGAGCGACTTTTGATCTGTGAAAAGCAGAGAAGAGGGGAACGGGGGACGAGCACTCGTACGCGGGTGTTGAGTTGAAGAAAAGATAGCGTAGTGAATTGTCAATCCTGAGGCAGATCATTTATGAACCATGCAGAGAGAGAGGGAGTGAGAGGGGGGGGGAGGATCTCTCATTTGAACCAGAGCCGAGCAGCTTCTTCTGAATCCAGACCTTAGAATCATCTCGGAGGTCGCTGTGAATGGACTTGGAAACAGATCGTTGCCTTGTTTTGCGTTATAATTCAGTGTGAACTTGACTCAACCTGCAAGGCCGTTCACCTTGCCATGATCTCCTGCTATCACTTTGGAGAGAACCACGGCTTCGATCAGTAGACTTCTTCATGCTCTTCGTTGGTCACTACAAGATAGGCTTTAACAGGAGCGATCTAGACTCTTCCTCTCCCTCTTTTTATGCTGCTCCACTCTTGACATGATTTCTACGAATAAACCTTCACGATCCGTCGTCTATCTCCAGTTTTCTTTCAGATGTGTGCTCTATCTTCTCGACATCCGCTGTTCTTTTCGATCTCATGCTATGGAGCAAGTCGAAAGAGTGGCAAATTATTCAGTGTCATCTTCAGTAGACTAAAGCTCCTAGATTATCATTGGCGACGGCTGGTGGGTGCCGCTTCGCCTTTGTCTTAACTAAGGCGGCGTATATCAACTGGCGACTGAGCTCTAGGTTCACCTCATCTGCCACAAAGTTCCCATGTTCCCAAGTCACACGTCTACCAGGCCACCAGTCATGTGGCCATTAGGCCATCAGCGACCAGCCAAGCTTCTCCGGAAAGTTCCATTTGAATTCACCTTCGTATCGCGCTACAGGCTGGGGTGGAAGCCTATCCAGCTGGCACGTGCTCTAGCCAGCCAGTGGCCAACTCCCTCCACTACGTTGGTTGAGGTCCTTGTCCACTTAGTCAAGCATTTACTACCCAGAAATACTAAGCGCAACGATCTCTCTTTTGACTTACTTCTTCTCTAGCCAGTGGCCAGGCGTTCCGCCTTCCATCCTTTACACTGCTTCCACTCATCAGGATCAAGTTGGTCTACCTCCGCGATCACTTATTCCTTTTACCGGAGATTCGGTCTTCCACTCCTCGTGCCAACGAATTGGAATAAATCCTCGTTCAATCGGTGGCGGTATTGGTTTCTCCTCTTTCTTCGCAGACCGGTCAACTTGTCCAGAGCTGTTTTTTTTTCTTTCCGCTGCACCAACTCTCTGTATTTTCGGAGGCCATCCGCATCCTCGTCTTTGTGCAGCTCCCAGAGTTCACGGTTGTGCCTCCTCCTATCCTCACCCTCTGGCATTCTTCCTCTCGTCCAGCTACAGAGCGCCCTGGTTTCACATGAATTGTGCGAAGATTGATTCCACTTTGCGGTGAGCTATGCACTTGTTGCTGGGAAACCGTGCTGTCGGTCTTCGAAAAAACCCTGGCTCCAAGGATCCCCGCATGTGTTGGTCAAATCCTTCTTCTCGCATTGTTCGCAAGACCTTTTCGCGTTCATTTGAATACCCGACATTCGCCGACTTTTCACTCGATTCTAGGCCAACCACCACCACTCTGCTGCTGTAATCTACCTCAGTTTCATTTCATTGACTTCTCCGCGTGTACAGTTCGATTGGAGCCAGGCACTCGTGTGGGTGTTCTCGTTTTTTTTGCAAAGGCCTGCATGTTCGAGCAGCGCATCCATCAGCCGCCCTTACAGAGAGAAGAGTCGCTGCAGAGCCTCATCTGATGGACTGCCAAAAATCAATCCACCACCACTCTCCGTCGACAGGCAAGGTAAACTAGGACACACAATTGAAGCGCACTCATTATGATTATGACGACGAGTCGTCGATGATGATATCCCTGCAGGAGAGTGTGTGTGAGGAACAGACGACGGAGAGCTGGAATTGCAACACACCGGTAAGCATTTTCTAATTGAAATGGGATTCAAAACGCAGGACACCGAACCTGCCAGTCAGCGTGTCACTCAGTTATTTCACATCCATGTGTGGCGGTCGTCGTGAGCGAGAGAGAGGCGGAAGAGAGTGCTGGCTTACATTTGGAACCGATTTGAAATGATTGTCGGACTCAGGCGATGTATTGAGGTGCTGCCGATGGGGATATGTGGAACAGGGCGGCCTGAACGATGGATCCTTTGTGGTGTGCGTGCACATTCACTTTAAGCCCATTTACAATTCAACAGAATTCTAATCTACAACCTCGTCAGTTTGTGCATAAGTCATTCTGCCGTCCTTCCTGTCATTCAGTCGGTCTTTCAGCCATTCAGCTATTCAGCACAATGCATTGCATTCTGCACTGTCTGACTCTGTGTGTGTGTCAGTAGTGATTACTGTAACAACTGTGATGACGACGCGAGGAGTGAGCGCCTCCCGCACATTTTGTTGCAAGTGTTGTACGCCGTGCTCCATGCTCGGTTTAATTACTTCATTTTGTGTACTCATTAAGCTGGAAACACACACGGAACATAACGCACAGATCCTCGTTCCACACGCAGCGCCTTTTGACTGAGTTCCGCGCGCCAGCAGACACCTGTTGCCAGTGCTTCTGTTTCTGGCTTCTCGTCTTACAAAGGAGCTGCTGCCTCCCACTCAAACTGGGTGTGTGTGACATGTAATGACTGGTGCACTGCACAGTACAGATAGGTACTTATGTTGTCAGGGCGAGCACCCAGCCGCCACCCACCCACAGTGCCGTCGTTTCCTCGTTTCGTTTTGCTGAAATCCGATACTGTGGCTTGTGTCAATATGTCTTCCTGTGCCCTGCTTTGAATTATTATTCCGTTATGTTCGAATGAACAATACCCATAGTTCGTCGATGTCGTTGTCGTTGCTGTGTTGCTGTTGCCGTGGTCGTTCTCGTTGTCGTTGTCGCTGCCGTGCTCGTTGTCGTCGTCATCATCTTAGCCTGCCGTCGTCTTCATCATCGTCGCTGTCGTCCCAATTATAATTTATTGTGTCGCTGTGCTGTGTTTGTCGGTGGGCCAGTGGGTGGCTTCTTAATGGATGAACAGAACTTGCCCAGGTGTACAACACGGTGGTCGAGTTGGGTCGCCCTGGAAAACACTGGACAGGAAGAACACAATCTACAAGTAAATTTAATCTACAAACTTTTACTACACAACCACCGCACATCGTCCTCTGGTCTCTGCTCTCCCTGGTCTGCGGCCCGCCCTCCCGTCGTGTCTCCAACTCCGTGCTCCGTGGTTGGATGACGGAGGGGGGTTGTTTTTTTTTTTTTGCGGCCTGTGTTGGCACGACTTCTCGTTCCGTAATTAAATTGTTTGTGAGGTGTTTTCCTTTATTTATTTTTTCCCGCTGTTCATCCCTTGAAAAATCTGTATACACCGTTGTTGGCAGCTGAAAAAAGAGAGCAATCATCAGGCAGCCACCAACCATTCAACCATTCAGCCATCAGCCTGGAGCACGAATTAAGTGGCATTCATCGCATGGAATCTCTTCCGGTGGCCAGTCATCAATCAGAATTACCCGATTGAATATTAAATTAGCCCCGCAAATGAATCTGGATTGAGATGATTGATGTTAAAAAGGGAAATTGCTTAAATATTTGTTTACAAATTGAACGCGCCGACGACAGCGCGAGAGAGATCCGTCCCATCAGTCCCGTGGCCGATTTTCCACCGTTTCCTTGGCATCGTCGTCGTTTTGACAGGATTGTCGAGTAGATTAATGGTGTGTTGGCTTTTTTTGAAGCAAACTCCATTCCATTCGAATTTTCACCCCTCTCTCGAGAGAGTTTGACTGATTTTGGTGGAGTCATTGTGGTAATTTAGCAAATGGAATGGATTCAACAAAAATGTATCAATTAGAGTGGGAGGGCGGGATGGATTCTTGGATTCGTACAAATTAGGATCAAATTAACGTTTTTCTTGAGTGATTCGGAAAGGTTAAGCAGTTGGGGCGCATAGATCAAAGGGGTTGTGGGGGGGGGTGCCTTCCTGCCAAATTGGTTGTTACGGAACGGTCGCTCCTGTGGCAACGTTGGGAGGGGAGTTTCTCTGAATCTTGCCTTTGCTTAAGTTTGTGGGACTGTTGTGGACGGAGGTGGGATTTGAGGGCTTCTTCCTTCTAGCCGGGGAGCATTTCAAGGTTCCCGTCTTGGATATGGCCTTCAGGGCTCAATAACGTGACCTGACTGCCCTTCTACCCCAAGGAGATAAGCTTACACATTTTAGGTCTCTGCCTTAGATAGGACTACTTCACTAAATCTTGAAAATTTGCTTATTTCCCTCAAAAGTTTGTGGAGCTAGTGTGGACTGGCTTGTGAATTGAGCTCTCCGTCATTCTAGCCTGGCTCAAAGGGTTTAGCTAGCAAGGGCTACGGCTTGAAATTTGAAGGATCCTCTTTAAGGCAGGCGGCTCAAGGACTCATCAACGCGACGATACCCCAAAAATTGCCTCGAGGAAGACTATTGGTTAGACGTCTTATTGACTTCAGAAAGTTTGATGAACGATTGTGAACTGTCCGGTGACTTTAACTGCCTTTAATCTTAGACGTAGGCTTGGAATTTTAAGGCAGACACATTTTGGGCAGACAACTTTACAAAATCTTGGCTTTGGAGAGTTTGTGGTACCTTCTTGCGGCCCCTCCTCTTAGACCGGTGTACATTGCTTCACTCCCAGGGGCATAGGCTTGAAATTTTAGGGTCCCTGTCTTGGATAGGACTCATTAAGGAGACCTTCTAGGAGGACTATTGGGCAGGCGACTTCACTGAATCTTTATTCTCCTTGTGGCTCCTTTGTGTAGCCCAGTACACATTGCTTTACCCCCAAGGACATAGGCTTGAAATGTTAAAAGCCCTGTCTCGGGTAGGGCATTCGGGACTCATTAACGAGACCTTCTAGAAGGAATATTTGGCAGGCGGCTTTACTGAATCTTGACTTTGGAAAGGATGTGGAACCTCCTTGTGGCCCCTTCGTCTAGCCCAGTACACACTGCTTAACGCACAAGGATCCAATCTTGGGTAAGCCATTCAGGTCTCATCAATGTGACCATACCCCTTTCTTGGTTCTTAGAGTCTCCCCTCCCCCAAGTTCATCTTCCTTGCTTCCTCTCCGGGCCATCAGCCATTCAGCCGAAACGGACGGACAGTACTCAACTGAACTTTGAAATTAGTTCCTTTTGTAGACCTACTCTCGAATGCTCCTCACATAAAAAAAGGCGCTGTTGCGTTACATTTGCCGTAACCTCAAGCGAAACTCCCACCCAGCCACCCTGCCGCACTCTTTCTTCTTCTCCTCGAAAAACTCAGCGATAATTCTTTGGATTCCATTACGAAGTCTTTCAGTACTTAACTTTTTGGCAACTTCTCCAGAAGCCACAGAAGAAGTTTATTCCCTCCTCTCCCCCTTCGCTCGGCAAACCTGCCACCAAGCTCAATTACAATCACTACTTCCATTTACATTCGACCAAGCGCTCCCAGCATAACCTAATTCTCGCAATGATTTCGCCAACCCCACCCCCTCCCCCACCACTCGTTTATTCTCTGGCATACAAACTATGTCAACATTTCGTTTCGTTTCTATGGGAGTCGATGGGAAAACCGAAAAAAAGTACACTCATCCTCCGCCTAGTCACTATTCTTCTTCTGCTGATGCTGCTGCTGGTGGTGGCAGTGGCTGGTGGTGCTTCTTTACATTGCATCCCACCACAAGTTCTATTTCGCTAAGTGGTTGAAATGGCAATAACTCTCCCCGGACAAAAACGAAGAAAAAAAGACGACCAGCTGGTGGTTAGGTCCATCCATCCATCCATCCATTCATCCACCCATCTAACCATCCATCAGTGGGAGAGGGAGAAGCTTTGGCATTTCACATAACAAAACACAAAATGTGAAAGGATGTGTTTACGAAAATGATGATAACGTCCTGCGGCGTGGACAATGAAACCGAGTTGAATCAGAAACAAAAAGCGAAACAATAAAGGGACTGGACTGCTATTTCCATGGATAGGACGACAGGCGCTGGTGGTCGTGGCGTTTGGTGAGAGACTCCACCTGAATCAAAAGCCGTTTTCACATTCATTTTTCGAGTGATTAACTGGCAAAATGCAATCTATGCGTGGAAGTGGATGCGGAGGCGGAAAGAATGACGCGCATTCGGAATTTGTGTGCGCCTGAATGGATTGTTCTTCTGCAATGAATGCGTGCTTGAAAGGTACTTGTGTCTGATTTTGACCTGATTCTGTTTGTATTCGGAATTCAACTTCAGTCAGTAGTTACAAGTGTGTTTTCGTGAATTTTTGCAAATCACTGGAGTGGGGGAAGCTCTCGGGAAAATAAGAGAATCCAGTCCAATCGGGGAAGCGATGGATGAGTGGTATCATTTTTGACATTTTCCAGTGTAATTTGGTATGAAGAGTTAAGGCGGATGAAATTTAAAAAAAAAACGCTTCTCGTAGGCTCAAACCCACGGCCACGTCGCTGCAACCAATTTAAAAGTGGGAAAGGGTAATTCACTACATCTCGAAAGCGTTGCGATTTTCGGCAATTTGTTTGGCTTTAACTTTTAACAAATTTTTGCAGGACGTAAAGACGCTTCTTTTGACCCCGCGATCATCCCTCTACGACCATCAGAAGGTAGGAAAATGTGTCGGCTAAGGTAACCTTTAGGACTTTACTTCGCCCATATCTCGAAAACGGTGGGATTTTCGAAGTTCTTACAATTATTTAAGCTTTTAGCAAATTTATGCACGACACAGAGACGCTTATTTTGAGTACACGGCCATCCCGCTCCGACTTATAAATGGTAGAAAAAAATGTCGGAGAAGATGAGCTGATTTCGGGAAACCGCCCATATATCGAAAACGCCCTTCCTTCTGGACATCGATAAAGGATTCAATGACTAACATTTCCACTCCAGATCCGCTCTTAAAGTCGAGAGATTAGAGCACCCTTGGGAATATTTTGGCGTTTTTGCAATAATAGCCTCATTTTATACCAAAAACCCAGCAAATTTAAAGACTATGTTAATTCTTCCCGCCCACAGTTTCAGGTCTTCTCTTCATCTCTCTCTCTCTCTCTCTCTGGCTTTCAAAATGTGACAACTTCATTATGCAGCTCCAACCACTAGCGATCGTTGCCCACTCTCCACAGGAACACGGAACAACCGCGGGAATGGCATCGTCGTCGTCGTGACTCTACTCAAATTCGAATTAAATACAAAACTTTATACCCATCGCCGCGTTGGGAATACCTGCCGGCGGCGTCCGTAACGAGTTGCACATGCAAATGCCAGCAATTTCGCTGTATGAGCATGCTGCTTCCGCACCCACACTTCAATTGCAATTTTAATGCCATCCAAAAGCACACAGTCATTTATAACACACCAAAATGGGTCCGTTTACCTCCCCCGTCTGTACACTCATATGTAATCACATAAGCATGCACAATACGTTCGCATATTAATTGAATTTTAATTTCATGAGTGCTTGCCGCTGAATATTTTAATCAATTCCCGTCTCAAGTTCCAATTCATTTGGCGCCAAAAAAAATAAAATAAAAGGCAAATAATTGACCGAGAGAGGGATAGAGCGGGAGGGTATGGAAATAAAATACATTTCAACAATTTGTGACACAGCGAGCATACCTCGCGCACCCGACGATTGCCACCAATGGACACCTGTTCCAAGCGGTACGGCGGCAGCCGTTCGTTTTCATTTCAAGCGATCCCGGCGATAAATCGAACAAGCAAATGACAACGATAATAACACCCGATATCAATGTTCTCATTACACAGACACAGGCACACACGAGCCACAAGCAGAGAGAGAGAGAGCAGACTCCACTCACTAAGAGGCTTGTGTGTGTCCCAGCGATGTTTATAACTTAATTTATATTTTATTATGAGCCCCCAGAGGGAGCTTAGTGCGAAGGACCCTCTCAGTCACACTCGCCGGTCTCGTTGCGAAACGACAGGCAAACAGGCAAATCATAAAAAAAAGAAGAAGAACGAAAGGAAAACAACAACGCATAAAAACGAATGAACGGCACAAGCAAGGAGAAGGAAAATATATTATAACGTAAAAAGCTGAATCCAATTGTCGGGAGCGCAAAAGACGACTGGCAGACGATCCTTTCTGCTTCAAAAGGACCTTTGTCACATATGTGTGCTGTACACACCACACCATTGCCATTAAGTGCGCGCGCCTACCTCCGCCCACCATCCTCATCCTACTCTCTCTCTCTCTGCCTCAACCACCACCATCATCGGCTGAATGGAAGAATTGTCATGTCAGGTCCTAGGCCGACCAACCCCGGTCATTGTGTGCCGTACTGTGCTCCTTCGTCAGTGGAAAATTAATTTCAATTCGGAATGACAGTTTCTGAAGGATTATTATTTTATTCAACCTACGAATGCCAGCATTTATGCTGAGCCATCTCCAAACACACCTCTGCCTCCCCATCACCCACCCACCGCACACGCGTGCGAGTGTGTGTGTGCTGCCGAGGAAACCCCTCTCAGCGTCGATCGAGGTTTTTAACACAATTAGCCTATTAGGCAGCGAATTTCCGGAAAAATATTCATATGTTGCGATTCTTTCGGTCGTCAACAGCGGAAAAGAGCGAAAGGACCACCGAATGGATGGATGTGTACCACTCGACGGAATGAGGGTCGTCTCCGCATCCTCGTCATCGTCGTTGTCGTCGTCGTTTATTGAATTTCCGAGAGGGCCGCGTGCATACTTAATTAAATTTTCACTTTTTTCGATTGGACGAGCACTCGTGAACGCCGGAATGTAGGTGCTGAAGGTGGAAGACGAGGACGGGGGAATGGAGATCCTCTCCCTCTCGATCCGTTGGAAAAAATTATGCATCACGATGGGAAAAAAAATGCATGATTTTATACATATTTCTGGTTGCGTGGATGGATGCATTGCACAAATTCAAAGGAATTCTGGTGAATCCCACCGAGAGAGAGAGAGAGAGAGAAAGGATAGGAATACCAAGCGAGAGAGATAAATTGCATTTTTGGCTTAAGGGCAGGTGGGGTGAGTCGTGGATGGGTTCCTTTTGAAGTAGCACCGTGTTGCGTGACGTTACGTACATAAATGTATACAGCATGACAATAATCGAATTTTAATTGATATCACTGGCGGCGGCCATCGGATATGGAATTACTGAACGTTGAATTTAATTACATTTTTGTCCCAACCATCGGTCGCTTCAGCCTTCATCAGCGCGACAGTGCACATCATCAGTTTCATGAAGCGACAACATATGCTCGCTTATGAGAGACAGAAGAATCACCTTTTTAAGGTTTTGTGTCGTAAAACAGAATGGGAGCAGTTAAAGGGCGTCATTGTTGTCAAATTACTGAGGAAGGACATTTTTTGACGGCTTTTGACAACCAAAGCGGATTAAACGAAACAAAATGGCAACGCTTTCAGCATGAATAGAGATGGTGTGTGTTTGAAAATTGACAGAAATCAACTCTCCCATTCCATTGGTTCCACTCAGATTGACAGCTGTCAGAATTTAATCTCCGACAGCAACAAATTCTTTTTAAAATTTGGCATGTATACTGCGCGACAGAATAGCTTCTAAAACTCCTTCAGTCTCATTCCACTCGTTCCCCTCAGATTGACAGCTGTCAAAATTGAATATCCGACAGCGAGAAATTCCTCTTAAAATTTGGCATGTATGCAGCCCGACAGAGTAGTTCCTTCATCACAAAAACTCCTTCAGTCTCATTCCATTCGTTCCACTTAATTTCACAGCTATCAAAGTCAGACGACAAACAAATCCCTGACGGGATCACTCTAGTGAAATTTACCCATGCCTGCAGCTTGACAGATTTCAAAACTAGCCAGTCCCTTTCCTGTCGTTCCACTCAGACTGACAGATGTCAGCATCAGTTGAAAATCTCTTGAAATTCGTCATGTTTACAAATTGAATTCCAATTTGAAAATTGACAGAGTTCAAAGCCTTTCATCGTCCCAATTCCACTCGTTTCACTCTGTTTGACAGTTGCAACCAAAGACCTGACAAATTCATGTCAAACTTTGCCACTCATGCATCTTGAATTCGAATTCTGAACTCCATTTGACACAAATCCTTTCAAATGCCTTGACAAGCTCTCAACCTCGTTGCTGCCACCCTCTCAGATTTTGCGTCCAATGACAGATGTCATTATTTTATCTCTGATTCGTAAACTTCTTAGGTGTCATTTGAACCACAAAGTTTGCCATTTTTTTCCCTCCTCCCGCTCCATCTTGGTCTCTCTGTGTTTATCAACATCTCTCTGGACAAGGCTCCTTAGTGCCTTTTTAAAATGCATTTAGAATACTTAATGCCTCTCTCTCGCAAACAGAGTCTACCACTTGGCCTGAGTGGGAGGATAGGTTCAATTTCGAAGCAAGCCATCTTGACCTCCCCCCCACCACCCCATGTTCCATGTTTCATCTTTTTTGCCTCTTAAAAGCGGAAATCAAAAGGACGAACAGCAGCACCACCAGGACACCAAGAGAAAAAAAAAACAACAAAAAAGAAGATGAAGGAAAAAAAATAAATGTTTAAACAAATAAATTCAAATAAAAAGAAAAGAGCATGCGGTGGGGATGACCGACGAGGTGGTCACCAAAGAGAATCTCCTTCGTGGCTCTGGCTGCTGGCTGAACACCAGCTCTGGCGCTCTGGCTTTTGCTGAAGTGAAGTGTGCTTAATGAACTTCCGCCCTAAGGAAATTTTATTACATATTTTCGCGCGAACACAAATGGCACAGCTGAACAGAACATGAGACGGGATCGGGGGTGATCGGGGGGATCGGTAGGAAAAAAGGAAACCCGAGTAATTATTAGCCTTGTTTCTGATGATGACATTCATGTGACAGTGGCACGTTTGTTCAACCACTCACAGTGCACAAGTACCGCTCATGGTAGGCCGAACAGGGGGAGGGAGGGGAGCCCGGATCTGCACCCCTTGCGTCTAGCTGTGATTTCCTCCCAATGATTGCGCTTTACGACAGTCATTCTGCTTAAAATTGCTTCAATTGTTGTTCGTATTGGGAGGGGGTGGGTGAAGCACCTTTGGGAGGCATGATATCGCCTGCATGTGTGTGACGCTCTGTGACTGTGGGACTGTCAGTGTGAATAGGAATGACCTTGTATGCGGAAGGTATCTTTGTGTGCGTTCTTTAATTTTGCGGGAGATTTTAATTAGGAGATTACATTGAGTGGGTTATCATCATCATGAGACGACGTTTCAGCTCTTGTAGATTTGTTGTTTTTGACTCTTTCTCTCTGTCTCTCACTTACGCTCTCCATTTCTATCTCTAGGATCATTGTAATTGTGTATGCTTTTGAGTTGTATCGCCCAACGGGTATACACAACAAATGTGGGCGGAGGGAGGCGGATGGTTACCCGGGTGAATGTATCTTTCCAAGCACACCCAATACGGTTTTTATGCGAAGTAATCCGCTGAGAGTAATACTCGAGGATAAGGATTCTTGTGTGTTTTTTTTATGCTTACTCAACAAGAAGGAAGGGTGAAATTTGAAAAAAAATGTTCCCACTCTTTACAAAGCATGTCTGCATGTGGTGTGTTCGCCTGCGGTGGATGCGGATGCGTGCTGGTGGAGGGTGAGCGTCATGTGAAGTGGAAGAGTCTAATTTGGAGAACACGCATCGATTTATTGTGCAAAATCGAATGGGTGTTCCCTCAATTTTGAGGGAATACAATACCTCCTCTGACAAATTGGGAGGAGGTGCACGGTTGCACGGGGGTTGTGAGTGAATCTTTTTTCCTTGAATCAAGGACTACATCAAGGATTTTGTAATGTTTGTGAGCATAAGGGTGACTAACATGGTAGCCTTCAGAGACGGAAAACTAATCACGTTTCGATATTTTGTTTGGAGTCGCTGTCGCCGCCGTTTCTTGTCTTTTTAAGCCAAGGTCTGTCAATTTGGACTGGTACCATCGTTGTAAGCATAAAAGGCCCTAACGTGGTACCCTGCGGCGGACCAGTTTTCTTCATAGTCGGAGCACTAACCAGTTGCATTTAAGACTTCCTTTTGTTACCAAGAAATTAATTTATCAATAATTTTAGGGCCGTTTGTAATCATAAATACCTTGCGGGAGCCCAGGATTCTCCTGAATTGAAGCACGAACCAGCCGCATTCAAGATTCCCTATTTTTGATGCAATAAATTACTTTTAGGACCGTTTCCAAGTTATGTAAGCATACAGGGCCCTTACACGGTACCTTGCGGCAGCCCAGCATTCTTCTGAATCGGACCACGAACCATCCGCATTCAAGATCCCCAATTTTAATCCAAGAAATGACTTCTTATAAAGACTTTTAGAACCCTTTCCAAGTTCTGTAAGCACAAAGGCTCCTAACATTGTACCCTGCGGCATCCCAGCATTCTTCTGAATCGGACCACGAACCATCCGCATTCAAGATCCCCAATTTTAATCCAAGAAATGACTTCTTATAAAGACTTTTAGAACCCTTTCCAAGTTCTGTAAGCACAAAGGCTCCTAACATTGTACCCTGCGGCATCCCAGCTTTCTTCAGAATCGGACCACGAACCATCCGCATTCAAGATCCCCAATTTTAATCCAAGAAATGACTTCTTATAAAGTCTTTTAGAACCCTTTCGAAGTTCAGTAAGCACAAAGGCCCCAAGCATGGTACCCTGCGGCATCCCATTTTTTTCAGAAATTCGAAAAAAAAAATCAACTTCTTCTGACTGAGGTTGACACGACTGATTAACTCCTCTCTCCAAAATTATGAAACTCAGATGTGAAGTGATTACGTTTGGGTGAGGTCCAGTGGGAGACTGCAAATCGTGGACCATGGTGTTGTAGCCTTTTAGGGTTATTTCCAGAAATACTCGCTCAAGCCTTGCCGTTCAATAAAAGGGCATCGTTCGCTCAGACTTCTGCACAGCCGCTCGTCGTGCGAGTTTTCGCCAAATTAGGCTAGAAGGCCACGAAGTTAGGTTTCTTTCAGAGGTTCTCTCTCAGGTCTTGCCGCTCCTTCAAGCGCATTCTTCGCTCAGACTTGTGATCAGTCACGTGTCGTTATGCGAATGTCCGTCGCTAACTTTAGAGTCCATGGAACCAGCGTGCATAAAACCTTGCTTTAGAGAAACTAGAGAACCAATGCGCCTTAAAGTCAAACCTCCACCGCCGACCTTATCTGTCTAACAAACTTCTTCCTTTGCTCCGTTGAATAATTTCGCCAATAATTAGCCCCAAGGTTATTCAAACGGAACAAAAAAAACAATAAAAAATGTTCTGCGACGGCAGAAACTATTCCACCCAAAATTCATACCCCTTCCGCCAGCCAGTGGGGCGTTGTGGGGTCACTGGGCACGCAAGCAAAAAAAAAAAAAAAAAAAACAAGAAAAACCCCAGAAACCATGAAAGTATATTGCAAAAATTCACTGGCAGATCATTAGTGGCATGGCCTTTGCATACAAAGAGAAAGCAACTATATTCGCCGCCAAAGACGACACCGCCAACTAGACCAACGACACAACCGGCAGAACAGAACTCCAGGAAGGAGCAACGACAACGACCAACGACCGAAGGAGACACATAAAGAGCTAAGAACAAGAACAAAAAAAAATGATAATAAAAAAATCGAAAGAAGGTAAAAATTCAAAATGCAAAAAAGCATACAAATTGAAGAGCTGTTTTGCATACCAAATGAAATTGAAATCCACCAGTCCTGAGCCGCCCTTCGATGTCGTGTCTCTGCCAGCGTCTCCGTCTCCGTCATCGCAAGTGAACTGCTGACTAACCCGGCTACAGTCATGCATGGATCAGTGGCAGACAGCGAGGGAGAGACCTTAAGTGAATTCACTCGGGTTCATTATGCGGGAGTTGAACATGGTTTTTTGCCATAAAATCAATAAATCCAAAATGACGCATGCGGTGACATCTACTTTTTCATCGCAGCCCTCGGAAACAGGAGAGCACAGGTGGTCTTGACTCTCGGTCCCTGCTCCTTGGACACCCACCACCACATCCGAGCGAGTGTTATGAAACTCAAAATTGGTTTGTGTTCCTCCTCCTTCATCTCGGAGTGGGTTCGCTGGGTGTCTTCGACATGTCCTCGGTTCTATTTCGAATTTCCAGGTGGGTTATGGGGTGTCATTTTGTCGTCGTCGCCTTAGAAATCCTTCGGGCAAACTATTTGCGGTGGCAGATTGACAGACTGACTAGGAATTTGTATGCAGCTTACATTGTTTTTCATTTAAATTCAAAAAAGGAGGACTGCTCCCTTTCCCAGGGTCTTCATTTCCATCTCTCGTTTTTTCTTCTTTTACGACGAACAAGGATAATGAGCTGTCACTTGTACAGCTTGCGTTGTTCGTCGTCGCCAGCGGAAGGACGAACGCAGTAAACATTTCGCTTAGTCAGCAAAAGCTAATTTACATCAGTGAGACGTGGAATTTCGGTAATTAAATGTTGACCCTTTTTTTGTGGTTTCCCTGGTGGGAACCATTGCCACGACCGCGCCGCGCCGCCACATCCTTTTCCGAACCGTTTCACAACATCTTGTTGCGTGGTCGCCGCCCCTGGGGAAAAGTTCATCAAATGAAACCCATTAACCATGCCAAAGTGGCAGCATCTTTCCGAATTGCCAACCACCATTACCACTGCGCCACGCTGCCGCCGCGCCGCCAGCGCATCGTCAACCGGATGAAGGATGGAGGAGATCCCACAACGGTGACTACCGCGAAGGAAAGGGACTAAATGAAGTTTTATTGCGTTATCAGCATTATTGTTGTTATTATTTGGAAATTTAAATGAGGACTTATTGCTCATTAGCTCCCGGTCGATGTCACCCACACACGCACTCGCGCGCTTTCGCCGCCATATCTGTTACAAACGAGCACTGAAAGCTTGAAGTGGAATGCTTAACGTTGCTTGTTGTCTTGGTCGCATTTGATTTGGCTTAGATTTACCTGGTCTCTCTCCCTCTCTCTCTCTCTCTCTCTGTCTCTGGTTCGGGGGTGTAAATATGACGAACATTTATTCCAAATGACATGCACATTAGTGTCGACAAAATGTCATAAATTCTGAGAAGGAGTTGCCGTGTGATTTGGGAGAGCTGGAAGAAAATCGGCATTTAATGGAAATTACTCAGAAATTAGGAGTACCTCAGGGGAGTCGTTTAAGACCTGGACTTTGTTTGAACTGGGTTCTGTGGCAGGGCGTCTATTAAATAGCGATGAAATTTGAGGGGACGTGTGGGTAATTTATTTGAGTTATCTCGTGTGTATGCATTTGGCCAAAGGTGAGAATTATGCGAGAAATTTTGTAGAAACGGCGATGGCTTCGAAGATAAGGCATTTCTTGCAGGCGCTCTTAACACTTATAGTTTATGAGGGCCTTCCTGGCATTTGGTTTGACTTGAGTGAGATTAAGGAGGCAATTAGTTTGAGTGTTCAGAGATAGTTGATGGGTGGTAATAGTCTTAATGGAGTTCAAAGGAACTACTCCTGACAAAGCCTCCAGACTTCACATCTTACGCGTGAAATTATTTAAGTATTCAATTTAATGCGATTTTGTCAAGCAGTGTGGAGTGGCATCGCTCTTGTTCAAGACACTCCTCTTCGTGGCCCATCCCTCCCCTCCCCCACCCAGCAACCTCGAACTCACTCATTTACACATTCGAGTCTAATTTAAAATTTAAAAGCCAACACTTCAGCAAATCACTCTAATCCACACCATCTTCGGCTTTCTTCCCACCACCGACTAAACACGTCGCCCAATTAAGTAGAAATCTTCAAAACGAAGAGACCCCAGAATTATTTCCCATGCAAATGTGCATCACTTCAAACACCTCTCTCTCTCTCACACATTAGAGCAATTATCACATCTTATCTTAATCGATTGCAGAACCTTGTGGTCTGATCTCTCTCACTCACTCTCTCTCTCTCTCTGTCTCTGTGTGCGTTATTTATAAGCTCTGCCAGTCTGCTCCCTGACCTCGGTGTGCTATGCGGCGTCGGCTCATCAAAAGTCAATCGATTCTGAATGGTATCTTATAGGCATTCGTGAGATAAGTTATTCAGTGCACACTTTGATTGCTGCCATAGATATGAGCCACCGCTGTGTATCGAGACGATGAAAGCGCCAGTCTGCTTCCTCTACAGAGATATATATGCATAACTCGATGGTAAAGGTTCGAACGCGTTTTTAATGAGCACTTAACCCAGTATTAACCAAAGTTATTGCGAACATAAACCAGTCACTTAAAAAGTTTCATTGCCTATTCTAACTTATAACGGGTTTTCAGTCGAACGAGAAAAGCCGTGACGAACAAAATATGAGCGAGAGTGGATGACTGAGGGAGAGACCAGGAGAGGAAGTTTACTTATTTTCTTTTTTTTTGTATTTTTCAATTTTATTTCAAACATAAACGACAGGTGTTGAGGAATTTCAATTAAATCCACTGGAAGTCGAAAGGTGCAAAGGAAGTGGTTGACCAGTATCCGGTGAGCGATGGGTGGTTTCCTGTATTTGAGGGGTGGTTGGTTTTATGGGCTCGGGTTGCTCTGTTGATCTCTTGAACTTGTGTGTTGGATTGTAAACATTTTGCAAATGTACTCAATTTACAGTCACAACTTAGTTTAACGAAAGGAAGTGGTGTCGATGGGGAACTCTGTGGTGCTCCACTGTAACTTCTTGAGACTGAATAATAGGGCGATGTATTTTATATCCTTTAGGCTCATAACACTTTCACACAAATGGCACTGAATAATAGGTCACCTCTAATGCCTCTTGGATCAAGGAAAAAACCAACGAATTTAAGAAAAAGTATAGGTGACCAGGTGGCACCTAGCAGTGATCCTCTGTAGCTTAGCAACGCCTTGAAAAATCACAATGAATTATGTGTCGATATAATGTACAGTCAGAGGTCTTTTGAAACAGAGAAAAACAAATTTGGAAAAAAGTATAGGGGACAAAGTGGAACCCTATGGGACTCTAAAGCAACATCGTGATCCATTAAGAATATGACTGAACACTGCGACCAAATGTCTCTCTTGAAACAGGAAGACACATTTAGAAAAAAAAAATGTATAGGTGGCAAAGTGGAACCTTGTGGTACTCTGCATTGGTTTAGCTGGTCTCTGTCTCTCTTTATATTGCTTTGAAAAATACTTCGAATACTGGTTTCTTCTAACAGTGAAAAATAAATCGAAGAAAAGTATGGGTGACTGAGTGGAACCCTGTGGACTTCACTGCAGGGTATTGATATTTTTTGAAATTTTGTTGAAATTTGCAATGGAGTTTTCGAAGGATCGCCTGTTTTCCCCTTTTCCCTCTTTTCTTGAAATTTGACACCATTCGAAGAAATAAAGGCAAAAGGGAGAATATTCGGAAGCTCCATCGCCAACCGTCCACCTCATCTCCTGAGGACCGACTTCCTCTAAATCTGTTAACCACGAGGCAGACGTCAGCCTGAATCGAGTAAATCCCCAATGAGTGGCAAAGTCTTTTGAAACTCTTCACTTTCCAGCTCGTAGTCTCACACGCAAATATATCCTGCCTCTCTCTCTCTCTCTCTCTTTTAAAAAAAATCCCCTTCTCACCACATGCACTTGAATGAATGCACAATAAATAAAGCAAAACAAAACAAAACGAAAAAAAAATAAAAATAAATACCCAAGTAATTCATTGGCGCTCTTCAATGAACGATCCCTCGCCATTGTACACCAAATCCCTCGTATCTCTTCTACAGCCACTGCCACCACTTAACGAATAACAATCCAAATCTTGTTACGAACAGCAAACAGAATTCAATTCAATTCAAAGGAATCGCGCGTTCGTCTCGCCTCGACACACCATCAACACCATGGGCACCACACCAACCAGACCAGCAGCAGCAGCAACGGGAGCACGGGCCGTGGGTTAAGGCGACGGGAAAAATCATAGGCCTACGGCCCATTTCACCCTCGCAGGCAGACAGAGCCGTCTGTAAATGAAAATCTGTTTGCGATGCTAAGTAATAAACACAATAATACGACCGGATGCCATTGTTTAAATTATTCCAGCAGAGAGGCGAGAAGTGAGAGACGAGAGGGGCGAACGAGGGACAAGAGTGGAAGCTGGCGGCAGTGTCGACTGTGGGCTATTTTTAATTCTACCCTCTCTTGAGGCCACCACCACCATCGAGACGGGTGATAGAGATAAGCAAAGGAGAGACGCACCATTGGCTCATCAGTCGATCTCAATGGCAGACGGCGTTCACCTGTGCGCGCCCCCACCTTTTTTTGGGGAGGGATTATAAAACTGTCATTCCGAGTGAGCTCACCCGATAGGGCCCGCCGCACCGCGACTATTTTATGAGCCCCACATCGGCCGCGTATTAAGTGCGTTCCCACGAGGGTGCGCGCGCTAGGCGATGCGGTCAGCCAGCAAGAGCTCCTGTAACAGAGTGTGGGCCCGGCCCAGACTTTTTTTTGTTCTCCCTCTCCGGGCTTAAGTCAACCACAAAGGCTCGCAACTGTTCAATTATTCTATAGATTCCGATTTCGAATTCGAATTTGAATCAGTATCCGTGGCAGAAGCGAGCAATAAATTTGAGAACGGGTGGTGGCTTAACTTTTTTGTTGCGGGGGATTAAATTGCGGGCGCCACTGATGATTTAGGTCAGCGGCGGCAGAAGCGGCTGAACGAGATCCGGTTATCGAGCGTAAAACAAAACAAAAAACACTTTTTAAGACTATCGTGACTATTTGATGAGAGATGTGACACATGAGCAGACAACACGGAAGTCGCCACCGTCACTGGAACTGGAGAGGCTGGGAACAGAAGAGACATTAAGTATTACAAGGTTTTAGTGCGGTGGAAGAGTTTTATGGGGTATGTGCCGAACATAATAAGAGACCCGCTCTCCAGCACCGGCAGCCTCAGCCAAGCAATAAAGCAGTTCTGTGTTGAAATGACATGAATTCCTTTGTTTTTATATGAAACATGTGCATGGATGGTGGTTTTTTGTTTTGCCTTCGCTTTGGCCATCTGTCTCGTGGTGACCTTCTTATGGGGCGAGGGAGGTGGCTGGAGATTTTAGTGGCATGTTATGACGATGATGATGGGCAAGGGTTTCAGTTATCGACGAGTGTTTAGGGTCGGTGGTGTGTGGTTGGAAAGTGTTTGCCTGGAAGAAGCAATTCATGAGCTTTCGGGTGCACTTAAACCAACCTAGAGTGAAGCACTTACTTGACAGTGAGTGGAACACAGTTTTACTTTTTTTTTTGTTCTTTGAGGGAGTTCTTGGATTTGGGTCTAAGTGGGGTAAGGCTTGAGAGTGGCACTCACTTCTTCGAGGGTAGACAGTGGACAGCGCAAAGAACTCGGGGTAGAGGATAGCTGGACTGTGGCCTTTAACGTGACAGAAAAGAAAATAACGAACACCGACTTGGGAGTAAGTGGTCCCTAGACGCTCTAACCTGAGATTATGAAGGTGTGGACTGTGAGTGGAGTTCGGCTTTATTTTATGATAGACACTTCTTCGAATAGGATGGTGAAACTAGGGGCTTAGTGGGCCACTGTCTAGAACATGATAATCGCTCTATCTGGTATTCGCATTACATTGCCTCATTTATGCCATCTACAGTATAATCCACAGAAAAGGATCAAAAACCAGAACTAAAAGAAGTGGTATAAGATTGGAACCCTGTGGCACTCCGTCCCAACTGGGAAATGTGGAATTTATGTGCCTGGCGATGAAAGGAATGGTTTTGATCTTTCACCAAAAATTTGGCCACAGACTTCTGATTTCCTGCACAACCCTCCCCCAGTCTATTGAGGATTTGAACTTCACCCAGGATCGACTTTCGCAACACAACTCAGTCCATCAGTACGGCCTACGATCGGGATAGGTGAATTACAAAATTTCTTGGAAAAAGAATCGGTCTGGGAATGGAACCCTGTGGAACTCCAGTGTTTGCAGGTGTTCCTCGAGAGCAAACAGTTGATTTATCCTTCTTCAAATAAGACCATAGACTTCTGATTACATGTCATCTAAGAAGTATAGACTTTCGTAACAAAACACCGGTCCCTAGAATGGAACCTTGTGGACACCCACCCTTTTGAGGTGAAATCAGAGTCAGTCTTCCCTAAAAACCTTGCGAATTTGCAGAGATGGACTTACAAATTGAAGGAATATCTCATGTCCTTGCCACCATTTAATATCCTTTGAAGTAAGCCTCCAAAAAATTCCACTCTCACCCTCCACCATTTCAATTGGCAATCGAACTTTGATCTAGTTAACATGTGCCTCGTTGGCATCCTCAATTACACCCCAAAACATCGACATCCCTCCAAGGATGCCAACAAAAGATTTCTGCTCTAATGAAATACAGACCTCCCCTCCCCCCCTCCGCCCACCAATCGAACATACGGCATGCATTGAATCCCAATTGGAAAACCTCAAAGCACTCGACACAACGATCTGAGGAAACAAAACAACGAGCCTAGATAATACTTTTGACATCCCTGACTGGATGAAAGGTTGGCATCTCAGCAGTGGTCTATTGGCTGACACCCACCCCACCCACTCAACCACCCACCATCGTCATCCTCATCAACAGCGACGACAGCGGCAACGGCGACGCTTTTGTCTACAGGAATCGACTACACGTACCCGATTATTGGCATGTGCGAACAACAAAAAAATCACAATACCATCGTATCCTTGCTTGGCACCCGACAGAGAGGAGGAGGAGTGGACATCTATTCTCTAGTTCATGTGGTGGCTGTGTGCATTATAAGTGCTGAAAGAGGACATTTTTTTCCCGGCTCTCTCTCTCTCTCTCTCCATGGAAAGGATCTCCATTATGTGTGGACGGGGTGGGCGGGGTAAAACGGTGTCACACAATACAAAGCTCATCGCCCGACATCCTTTGCGCCAAAAATCCAGTCAACAACAACTGCATTCCAACGCCTGTGAATGTCCCCGACCACCCGCTCCGCTCCACCCCATAGTTCTCGTCAATCGAAATTTCAATCTACCACTGACCCGCTGAGAGTTGTCCTGATAGTAATGTCAGCGGTTTGTGCCGAACAAAGCCAACAAATAAATGCCAAACATTTTTACTCCATAAACCGTGAACAAAGGACCTCCAACTTTTGGCGAGTGTTTCAAGTGAATAGGAATTTGAAAAACAAAAAAAAACCCAGGAATGTGGGGTTTTTTTGTTTGGCTGGCTGTGTGCGTCACGAAAATAGGTTTCAAGTGCTAATGCAGCTCGAAACCCGGTGTTGCTCGGAATGTATTTGAAATCCAAAAACAATCATCGACGATGACTATGGCGGAGGAGGATGGTGATTTTCAGTCTCTTCTCTCCGTGTCCCCGGTGTCGGCGGAGAGCTCGTGTCCTTTCGTTCTCGCTGGCTACAGTGTGACGGCAATCTTTTGATGGGACAACATGTGTGTGCATCTACCATTATCTCACACCCCCCTCTCCACCCACCCGTACACAAGGATTCTCTTCCTCGCATTCGGTGAACAATAATAAATGCCAAACTGACTAGCAGAAGCGTCCACCTCCTACGTTCGTCCTTGCAAAAGCGCCACGTCGAACCATGAAAAAACAGTGGCAGAGGCTGTGGCAGCCACAGAGGTTGTAGGCGAGTGACTGAGTCAGAGAGAGAGAGAGACAGGACTGCGAGTAGAGAGTATGTCGGCCATGGATGGTTGCTTGGATGGATGAACGCTTTATGCAGCCGCAGGAAACGAAAATATACATGTCCACCACGATGATAGATGGAGGGAGGGGGAGAGGCACACACGCGCAAAAAACAAAAAAAAAAACGAACGCTGATTGTTCTAAAGTCACATATGCACCTGGTCCTCCTCCTCCCCCACATCAGGGAATGACTTCCACCACCCACCAGCCACCCAGCCAGCAGCAGATGATTTTGCAGGTCACTACACATCACATGGTCGACAGTGGCGGTGTGTTATTAAAATTACACTGGAGGTTCCCTCATCACTGTAACTTTTGCCGGTGCTTTCACGGAAGGACACCACTACCACCGGCGCTGCTGCTACTGCCATCTCCTCGCGTTTGGTTGGGAAAATTTTAAAATTTATGCCATCACCAGAGCAGGAGCAGGAGCTGCGGAAGAAACTAGGCCGACTAGCAGTTTTGTGTGTATTACATGACAGGAACAATGAACGCCGAAAGACAAATCAGCTGCTGCTGCTGGTGATGCTGGTTCGTCGGCTGCCTCTCCCGCAGTCACGGTTGGCTTCCTTGGGAGCATGATTGATGAGGTTCCACTACCTCGACTGAGCGGATTTTGTGGCTGCCACGGCGATGATGATGATGTACACCAGCTCGCCTCCTCCCTGGAGGAACATTTTTCGGCGTGTGGTGTTAAACGCGCCAGATTGGTTCCTTGTCATCGTTTTAATTCGCCATTTGTTACCATTGTCCTTGTCGTTGTCGTCGTATGCTGCTGCTGCTCCTGCTCTTTTGGAATTTAATTCGTTGTCATCGTGATTTGAGGATAATTAATCCTTGCTCTCTCACTCTTTGATTTCTTTCCTTCACACCGCACCACCACCAGCAGCGGGTGTCGCTAGTGTCGAGAGTGGATGGGGGATAGGGTGAGTGTTTGGAGGTTCATTGCACGCGGTGGGCGTCGGAGCGGATGTGTGTCAAGCATCTCGTATACATTATCATGTGCACAAGGAAGAGGAAGCCTGCTCAAGTCAACACAAAGTTACTCAGAGCCATTCGAACAGAGCAGATGCACGATAAAGAGTCACGCATTCAAATAAGGAAGTCACTGTAATGCACGAACCGGGTGGGCGGCGTGGGGGTGGCGTTGGAGGATAAGGATGAAATTAATCAACGTTTACTCTTTCACATAATTATTCCCGTTTCCTTTCGTTTCATTCATTCGCTCTTGTGTTCTTAGCGCGCACACATTCCGATCCGACAAATACGCGCCAACAAAGAAATTCCTAATGGCTCTTAATTAAGTAAGGTTGCCTGCAGCACACACACACACCCGCAGGAGCGGTGATTTTTTAATCCTTCCAAGGGACGTCGCTCGTCTTTGGGTAAATTGAAATAAAAAAAACGCAAAAGAACACAAAAAAAGGACAGAATTGGACGAAGTTTGCATAAGTTGGAATTACGTTGTTAATTCCTCGGGCTTTTGTATTGAACTTGAACGAGCCGGGAAGGGGGATGAGGGACAGCGCTGAGAAAAATGAAATGGAGTTAGAACGAGAATTGAGGTCACTTCGGCTCTGCCACACAGTTTTCCAATTGAATTCACTGAATCCGCTGTTTGTTTGTTGATTGTGCTTCACTGAACGAATTCTCCTTCTGCATCTTAGATGAATAGACCTCCATCTTCGAGCGGGACAGAGGACGTTCGCAACAGGGTCTAAGTGGCCCGCGACTTGACCGTCGGAGGGAGGTGCTTCTTGTACTTCATCGAGTACGTCCCTACGTACCTCCAGACCAAATCGGTCCCCCAATTTGTGCGTGCCACCATAATTGCGGGCGTCCTCTTTAGCATCGTCCCAGGCTTGGAGACGAAGAGTATTTCGGGTTTCTGGCAGTCACGATGGGCAAGGGTTTCAGTTATCGACGAGTGTTTATGGGCGGCTGTGTGTGGTTGGAAAGTGTTTGCCTGGAAGAAGCAATTCATGAGCTTTCAGGTTCACTTAAACCAACCTAGAGTAAAGCACTTACTTGGCTGTGAGTGAAACAGTTTTACGTTTTTTTTTTTTTTTTTTTGTGGGATGTTGGGGGAGAGGACCTTCTCAGATTTTGGGTCTAAGTGGGTTAAGGTTTAAGATTGGCAGTCTCTCCTTCGAAAGCAGAACGGGTGGTTTTAACCGTGGCAGTCACTTTATAGACCGGGATGGCGACAGAACAACAGGGTGTCCCTAGCCACTCTAACACGACGTAAAAAAGGCGTGGACTCACACTAGAACTTTTTGTAACCTTCTTCCAAGGAGAATGTGGTTAACTAAGGTAACAGCACAATGGGCACATATTAGGGTCCTACTCGAGCTATGACAGCCACTTCTTCAAGTAGGCTTCGAACAAAGTTAAAAGAAAGTGGTGTCAAACGAGAACCCTGTGGAACTCCGACACATGTTTGAATTAACACGCCTACGTATTTCGAGGTGAAAGGAAAGATGACAGTTGATTCATCTTTCTTCAAAAACATGGCCATAAACGCCTGGGATAATGCTGGCATCTCTCAAACCAGGATTGACTTTCGGATCATACGCCGGTGAGTGCCTTGTCAAGCAGGGCCTTCAAAAGTCCAATGACAAGACCCTGTCCATTCTTGGTTTTGCCATTCCTTCGATTCTTCTTGTGGTAAATGCAAATCAGTAGAAACGGCGCGGAGACGTACGAGTCGAGACGAATGGGGTGCGACCTTGATGTCGAGGCAGAGGCATTAATCTTATATCTTTTCTAGGCGGCCACTCTAGTTATCGCTGGGGCGTCAGACTCGGACTCGGGCTTAAAATAACTTTGTTCTAATTCAGCCTTGGCACAGATTGTTTCGGTCGCTGTTAGAATCAAAGCTCAAGGCTTTGTGATTAAGTCTGCCAAGTCTACAAAGTCCACTCTTAAATAAGCGCAGCTGGTTTTCATCCTCTTTTTGACAGCCCCACTCCAACATTTGCTTTCCAGATTCCGATGATGTCCACGGCCTCTACTTCCTCGACTCCGCGTGGCTTTTGAAGTGACCCCAACCGAGACTCCCTTGATCATCAAGCCTCCATGACTGTTGTCGCCCCTCTTTCCACAAACCCAAGTGTACCCCGAGAAGTTCATCATTCGCCGTCCTCCGCCTCCCCCATCCATAGCACTCCCTAATTTGTTACTACACACAGCCCGACGAGGACGGTGTTGTTCTTTTGACAAATTAGTTTGCATTTCAAAATACCCACTTAGCGTCAGTATCACCATCACCATCACCGTCTATCTAAATTCCCTCGCCGCCGTCGTCGCTTGTACACACCATTTAACGTCGCTCTCTCATGTGTGTGCAGACTGAGTTTTTTTCGTCTGATACACACTCAAAAGCACTCACAGTTAATTAGTTTTAATTTGTTTAATCGTCCGCGTAATGTTTGCACACTTTTCTTCTTTTGCCTCATCCCCTCCCTCCCTCTCTCTCTCTCTCTCTCTCTCTCTCCCTCACTCTCCCCAGTGAGTTACAAAATTTACTTAACCAAAACCAAAGAAATGAAATGAAAACCATTAAATGAGGAACAACAACACACAGGCAACATCCTGTAAGCCAACTCGCAACTCTCTGACCAGCATGCCTTCCGGAACGGACCGGAGGGTAATGTGTGCGGGGGTGGGGGGACACGGGGAAAGGTCGCCGATGCTAAACTAAACATCCCAAGGATGCGCCTCCGTGTCTCCGTGTTTATTCTCATTTTTACTTTATCTCATTTTATGCGAATTGAAATGCCTCGTTGAAAGTGCTCTTTACCTTTGCAAATAAATAAACCCCGCCACTGCCGCTGCTCCCCCCGGGGGGTGTAAAGTCAGTGTTTTGTAGCCATTCGCAAGAAGACCAAGACGAGGACGTGGGCCAGGCGGGCATCGCATCAAGTCAAACAGGAAAACTGCTGCCAAGTCGGATCCTCTCTCGCACACACGCATTACACCGGCAATTTGTCACGCAAAATCCCTGCCTTCGACCTTTCCCCCTCACCCCCTCTTCCCGTCGGCGTTGCCGTCACGGCCCATGTCATTCTGAAGAAGCCAGCCTTTATCCACTCGGAATGCCACGCACGTTTAGGTGCGAACTTTATTCCTCTGTAATAAAAATTATTTTCATCGACCTACATAAAGGGTGGCTTGCAATGAATTTAAATGGACCCTCGAGACAAAACACACCCGCACTCGGGGGATCCCTCCTTCTCTGTCTCATCCATGCGTGCATATGGAGAGGATGCGTGCGCTGGGGCAAGGTTCACCTCAAACTTAATTAAACCCAGGCAAAGAGAGACGCTCGCCTGACGTTCTATATCACGCCAAATGTCAAACCGGATTACCCCCTGAATGTGTCTCGGATTTGGATCTGCCGGAGATTAGCCTTGTGGTTGTGGCTGTTCGCTTCACAAAAAGTGACAACAACTCGTGTGTGTGTCTGTTTGTGTGTGCCGCTCGGTGTGGCAGCATCGTGTTTCCAGGGATTTTCGTAAAAATCATCCAAAGTCATTAATTTCATATTAATTCAACATCTATGAACAGGACATCCCACCGCCGTCGCACCTAGCCACAAACTCTGACTCACTCACACACACACTCATTCATTCTCACTCAACCACGTGCAAGAGATTCGCCCTCTCGCGTCGTCATCGCTGTATATCAGGCTAAACGGGTAATGGACTTTGCCAGTCCCGTCGCTGTTGACGCTATGATGCGCGGGTGCGGGTGCGGGTGAGGGTGCGGGGCGTTGCCCAGGAAACTGTAACAGCTATCGAAAGAATGTGATAATATGATACATGTGGGGCGCGCTGGCTGGTTTCTCGCTCGCTATCTGAGCCCATTCCCCAATAACAATAAACTCTGAAAAGTGGAAGAGATTAATGGTCACTAAAGGACCAAGAACAAGGACCACGATTGAGTCTGTGAGGGAGGGAGACAGAGAAACGGAAAAGAAGAGCATTAGGTGCATGATAACCATGTATCACAGCCCACACCCACCGCCGCGCCGCGCCGCTTCGCCGGGTTGAGAGCTGAAGGAGTAAGTTTTATAGCGACGACGCTCCCCCGAGTGGAAAAGCCTCGCCGATGCCGCGCCGTTCGCCCCACTGAGGTATTTACTAGGACGTAAGTTATAACCAGGAGTCCCAGTCCGATCTTTATGCCAACCAGATGGTGGTCAAGTGAAGGAGTGAAGTACGAGAAATCGGAAAAAAAGGCCACCCTAGACCACGATGAAGACGACGGAGAGGGGGGTGGGGATGAAGAAGCTAAAGAGAGGCAGCAGTCGAGAGAGAGAGAGAGAAAAAGGATACATTTAATAAATGATGCTGCAACTTACACACGTCGCTGTCGTTTGTTTGCCGAGCATGTGTGATGGACGAACGAGAACTAGGCGGAGGGTGGTGGAGCTGCCTGGTTATGGTCATTATAGGATGATATATCGTATCCAAGGATTGTGTAGACCGAATTTTTGTTGTCCAGCACGCGGTGGGGTTTCCTCGATGAAATGCAGTTTGAGTGGAGGCGAAGAAAGTGAAAGTCTCTTCTTCACTTCATTAGGAAGTGCTTAGGGTATTTAGGTGAGTCCTTATGGGGGGCCCCGTTAATGGAGATTTGTGTTGATTGGATTTTGAAATGGTCTTGGACCTTTTATCTTTAGTCCGCATCGCTGGCTTTATCGAGTGTGTGAGAGGCTTACACTTTAAGACCAAGAATTCCAAATCTGACGGGTTTTCCTGGAATGGAGATGGTGTCTGGCGAGCAGAAACGGCTTAGAATTCCCATCACAGCGTTACCGAAGACGCAGACGGTAGGGACTTCGAGGGAAGACAAGGGAAATACTCAGAATCAGAAGACTCGTCAGAATTACAAAAGATGTGACAGCCTGACGTAGCCTGGACGTTTCATGGCTTTCACCCATTCTGTTCCTTTCTTGACAAATTTGTTTTCGTGCAGCAGAATCCTCAGAATCACAACCTTCTCTAAACGTCATCCGTATTTTGGTTTAGTTCTGATGGCCTCCCAAAGTGGGCTGCCACAGGGCTGTACCCTAGCACCTATTCTGGTCATCTTTGTCGCACGCTTTGTGTTGCCTGCTCCATAGCCATGACCATCATTTAGGAAAGAGTCCGAGCGGTTCTTGACTTCGTTCTGAAGGTGCCTAAAAGTGGACTACCACAAGGTTGCAACCTATAACCACTCCTTTTTTCAGCGAGACGGGACCTCGAAGTGGCAGTGGATTTGCCATACAATGCAATGCAATGAAACCATTTAACAAAAGACGGTAGAAGTCATGGCGAACCAAGGGAGACTTGGCGGAGAACAGTGAAGGAAGATGCAAGGGAGAGAAGGGGGAGGTGGGGAGGGGTGGGGGAGGAGAGAATTGGATGGGAATCAAAAGAACAATGGCGGGCCCTCGTCATCACGAACCAACGGAGACTTGGGGGAGAACAGTGAAAGAAGATGCAAGGAGGGTTAGGGGGTGGGTGGGGTAGAGGCTCTCCTTCCTCTCGATGTCAAATATACCGTACGATCCTGCACAGAATGGATTGGAAATGCAAAAACTTCACTTTTATGCTGACCGCACATACATGCTGGCATTACATCCCACATGTGACATAAAGTGTCCTTTGCACAGGACACTTCTGACCGAGAATTCAAAATCCAACATGAGGCGGAGGGACATCAGGAAATCAACCTCTTGACATCTCGACATCTCGACACCTTGACTGGCAGCTGGGGACCATGTGACTGTGAAAATCTAACGTCACTTCGATTCTCTCACTTGAAAAACGCAAAGGTCACCGCTGAGAACCTTCGTCAGTCAAACAAGCCTTTCTCAACACATGGCCGTCTGTCACTCTCTCTCTGAAATTAGACTCCGACCTCGGTTGGATCTGCCTTATCTGCTCTTCCCATAAATAGAGTTTCATTCTCTCGTTCTCCGGTTTCAGTGGGTCACGATAAGCGGCGACTATTTCGAGCTTATCAGCTCTGGAATGCTCCTTAGACACATTCTCACACAATCGCCACGACTTACCCGTGGTCTAGCGGTCAGCGCCATTGTCCTTATCTCAACAAGACTGATTCTTTTACTCGTTCTCTGTCTTATCGGTGCTGGCTTAAACGATCACCACACACGCACAGATAAGCGCACCAACCACATCAGATTGGACGCCAAATTAACACAGGCCGACAGCGAACGACATTCGGCGGCACTTGGCAGCACGCAGTGGCTCAGATGTGATAGATTTGAAACAGCACAATGTCATGACGTCAATGAAATGCCGAGTACAGAAGGAGAATGCCACCAGCTGGTGCAGCATCAAGTGGGCCGCCGCACAATGAATGCAAACAAATCAATCAAAGCAAACAGACATCCAACACCACACCACACCACAGCACGGCACGGCATGGCAGAGCACACGCCGCAGCACAGCACAGTACTCCACACCATCGCCATAGAGACGGAGAGACTATTTATAATGGGAATTGCGAGAGGGTGAGATGAGTGAGGAGGCGGGGAGCGACGACTAGCAGCCAGTCGAACAAGAAATCATTGGAAACAATTTTTGTGTTGACATTTATTCCCAATAGCCTCAGACCATCAGGAGATCCCATCCCATCGACCATACGGCCAATATCTATCTCTCTCTCTCTCTCTCCCTTCCCCCCTTCGTTCCCTAGGGGAGTCTGACTGCTGACTGGGGTGCCGCCTTGTTGATTCCAAAGAAAATTCCGGTGCTCTTTGGCAATTTTTAATTAAAACTCCACGAAGGGCTGGCCAGAGGCCGTACAGAAGCAGGAGCTCGGCAACGTCTAGGCAGGCTAAGGGGCGACGCGGCAGCAGATCATTATTTCAAGTGGCAATCGGAGGTATCTGCAAATTGGACCCAATGCCAGGGGTCATGTTATGAAGAATAATCGAAAACGATTAATCCCCCCTCCCGAAGGCGTCGCCCGTGGCGTCGTCGGTCCAAGGAGAAGGGCGACACGACAAAAAAAAAAAAAAAAAAACAGAATTTTGAAGAAGATAACACCGAGAAGGGGAACGTCAGAGAGAGAGGACGCACAAGTAATTAAGACGTAAACCTTGAGTCTTCTTCCTTATCTTGTGACTGTTAACCTCCCCTTATCGATGGACGACAATGTTCACTCGATAGGCCTCCGTCGAGTCGTTTGCCGTCGACTTTTCCATATTTTCGGGTGTCTTTCGTTGGATTATCTTGTCAAGGGTGGCGGTTGAGTTATTGATGACCTCGCAAACAGGTGCTGGATCTAAAGTCAATCAGCTCCGCCTTGCGCGCCCCCCGAAAATTGATTGTAAGCTGAATTGCAGTGTTTTTCTGAAGGACAGATGGCGCTGTTGGCCGACCTAAATCTCAACTGATTTCATTTACAACGCTGCAGGGACACAGGAACCGTGTCCTGGCAGGTGGAAGGAAGGTTGATTAACTTGACGTCGTATGCAGTTCCGTATGCGAAGCATTGCAGTAGTCGCATGACATATGGCACAGGACAACATGTCCGTCGTCGACCACACACCACGGTGCCGGTGCCGTTGCCGGTGGTGGTTCAGTGGTGTTTCAAAGGACAAAAAGGAAATGCTTGCATGTGCGGTTTTCTATCCCTTTGCTAAGCTCATTTGTCTCTCGTTCCTCCTTTGACTGCTCCAAATGTGCAGATGAAAGATGTGCCAACACACAGGACGCTCGTCGTAATGCGTGACGTGAGACATTTCGGATAAGGATCATGGCGCCGTGGTGATTTTTTTTTTTCAGCTCTGTCGGTCTGGGATTCTGATTGTGCCCTGAATTACGTAAGTGGGTTTAACTCATTTGGTCACTCGGTCAATGCGAGCGCTGTCCCTCGAAAGAGAGACGATGAACTTTTTCGCAATGGCATGACAGTGGCTTGGGTCATCACTGAACGACCACCACACCATCAGGTTGGTTGAAGCTGAGTGATGATGATGATGACGATGATTAGAAGTGGATGTTGGAGTTGGAGTTTTACTCGGTAAATAGTAGCGAGCTAAGGTTCCACATTTGCTTTCCAAAAAAAAGGGAACCTAATTAAAGTGACAGTGGTAGATAGCCCGTCATTCGGGGCTACGCTGGAGAAGGTTCAAAGGTGGGGCGAGACAGGGATGCATTTTGTCCATCCATCCGGTGGTTCTGTCAACACGATCAGAATCACGAAAGATGTGACAAGTTGAAACTGTTGCCGCAGGCGGCTGTCTGTCCACGGAAGTGTCAGTCGAAAGAATGTCTCCGTCCAGTTGGGGTTATCTGACCATCCCATGGACTGTCTGTTTAAGGAAGCAGTGTGTTTTCAAGGGATGGAGTTGTCAAAAGAAGGTCTGTCCACGGAAGTGTCTGTCCAAGAAAGATATCTCTACAGGGGAGGCTGTGGGTTCAAGAGAGTTGGATGTCCAAGACAGCAGTCTGTCCACGCAGGCGTCTGTCCGAGAAAATCGGCCCTCCAAGGTGAGTGGTCTGTCCAAGAAATTCGTCTATCCAAGAAAGCTGTGCGTTTACGACAGCCGTCTGTCCGAATCATCTTATAATGTATTAAAACTGTCACGTCCTTGTGGGACAAAAAGCCATTTAAGGGATGAGTTCGCTAGTGGGAGTCCTACCTAAGTGAAGACTCCATTGTATCTTGATTTGTCTACACCTGTCTATCTTTCTTTCTCTCTCTCTCCGTCTTTCTATCTCTCTCTGTCTTTCTAACTTTCTCGGTCTCTCTGTCTCACTCATTCCCTCTTTTTCTCATTCTCCCCATCACTAGTGAAAAGTTTGGATGGTTCTTGGTTCAGATAGAATGGTGTTCAAAAGTGGAGTACCACAGGGCTCCACTCTATCACCAATTCTGTTCCTCTTCATCAGAAACCAAGTTCTTTGTGAAGTCTTCTCAAGCAGTGTCTTTCTTTTCGCTCGTGTTAGCTGGAGAGGCTTCTAGATTGAAGGCCAAGTCTTCACGGGACCAAAAAACAGTTCAGTCCGAATCTACCTTACCGCCAAATCGTCGTCAACTCATTCAATGAGACTCTTAAACCGACTACAAGCCAAAATTTAGCTCTATTCTCGTCAGTCTTGAAAATTAGATGAAATTTCACAAGAACAAATTTTAATTCCCACATTACTTTCCACTGCACTACATTACCGCCCCACTTTACCGACGAATCAATAAACGACAGTCCTCAAAGCGCACAGTGCTCCAAGAATTTCTCAGAAATCAAATTCTTTGCCTTTACTCTCGGCACTCTCGGCACACGTGTCCCACCAGGACTCCTTGCCTTCGTCAAACTTCACTCGAATGTGCGCGACCGGCAACAAATGACATTAAAAACATGAAAACATGAAAACAAGAAAACAAATTCGATTCCATGCACACGCCTGGGCACGCATTAAAAATCACCCGAATGATGACATTAGCATAAATCCTTTGAACCTCACCATCACCAGCAGCAGGAGCAAACATTTTCAAAAAAATTCAATTCACTCTCGTCGCAATTGACATTTGTTTTAGTAGCCGTCGCAAGTCAAGGCAAACAAACATGAAGTAAAATAAATTCACACAGGTAGAACCTGAGCCACGATTCGTGGCTATTCAGCGGACCCTCCTTCACCTCACGGGAATTTTTGGAGGCAAACCCATGTGCGCCGCCGGAATTCCCATCACGTGCACACAACAGTGTCGCCTTGGTTGGCATTCTTCAGTGGATTAGATTTACAGCAGTCAACAAGGCGAGTTCGCCACCAGTGAATAGTTGGTTGGTTCCCATGATGATCGTAAAGTGATTGCCCTTCCTTCTCTGCCCAGCCATCGAGAGGCTTTCGTGTCTAATCAATATGAAATTTTTGCAAAGTGAACGATCTAATTAGACACGTAAGAGGTGTGCTTTGGCTTGTGTTCGGTGAACTCTGGCATTTCAAGTCATCGGTGACAGGTGAGGAAATGTCAAAATTTGCAATGAGTGGGGGTGTGATTGAACTCGATATGACAAGTGATTTTACTCATTTAATGTCAAGGTTCGTCATGTAACATGCCATCAAGGCATTAAGCATCGTTGTTTACTTTTGAAGGGGGAAGGGTGTTCAGCGTGTGAGTTAAATGTCATTTGATTGGGCGTTGAACTGGGAATTCATCAAAAAATTGCGGTGTTGAGTTGACATGGAAAATTCCATTTTCTATCGATTCCCTAAGCGTCACGGCATCCAGCAGAGTGAGTTTCTCAACTTGTAGATGCCATGCAGAGGTCTTTAACACCACTGCCCCAGTCAGGCTCCAATGTCTTCCACTTCGCGACCAGGACGACCAAGAAGCTGGTGACAAGTGGAGAAGGAAATCAGCCAACTTTGCATCATGTCCTTTTACTGTCTTACCTCCGATATAAAGACCAAATTATCGAGGACATAAGACAGCTTGACTGGAAGCAGTGGACCCAGGCCAAGCAGCTCTTGCTCAGTCACAAACCCTTGATGGGTCGCAGGCCTGCTAAGTAAGTTACTACCTTGAGACCTTCCTAGTTTCCTAAACCCGTTCAGATCCAGGCAATTTTTCAAATCAATCCTTCTCTATAAACAAGTGTCCTCCCAGGAACTTCCGTCTTTTCATTGGAAGGACTAGGCATTCGCAGAGCAGATGTTGAACAGATTGTATTTCTTCGTGGACTCCCTTGTTCTGCCTCGCCGCTCTTCTTCTTCAACTTCTGCAGAAGTCCCTGTGCGGTGTGTTGAGCAGTCTGTGCCCATGACACAGTGCCCGGTAAGGGCTCCTAGAAGCACAAGCACTTCGTTGACGCTGACCGTTGAGGTTAATCTATTTTGCCATGGAGCCGCCCCACTGTTGATCCAATGCCCAGACAAGGCCAACCATTTCTGGCTCCATTCTAAGCTTCGTCTTCCAGCCTTTGTCTTATGGAACTTAGCGGGGTGTATACGCAAAGGATTGCCAGCCACTTCTCCAGTTTACATCCCTCTTCCAAGGGGACTGCAGCAGAACTGTCAGTTCATTTGTTTCCTTGGATGCCAGCACATACAGGGTCACCGCGTTCACTAAGCACAAAGCACTGACGCTTTGACTTCATAACCTGGCCAGTTTCGACGACAGAATGTCCGATGCTACACTTGATTTAGCACAGTAGTCGATCGACGTCGATTTTTTTGGCTATATTGCGGTCTCTATGCTCACCTCTTGCTCTTGTCAGCCACTTCAGGTTGAGTCGACTGTGACCCTGCAGGCGTTGAAGTCTCCTTCAAGCTTAACAAGGCAATGGGTCCCAATCTGAATGATTCACCCAAACTGGGCGACGATAGAGGGTACTTCTGTGCCCCAACCTAGTCGACGCCAGGATATGAAAATAAAGACCGTCCGAATCGAGAGGCTCAAGGCAGCCAAAGCTAGCTCCTAAAAGAAAGCAACGCGAAAGGGTTAGGCGGTAAATAAGGGCGGATAGAAGTGTGTGCTTGGCTGTCGGAGCATATGGTGGTCGATTTGTCGCTTGGACATGAAAAACGCTACAGTCGTCACCTAGTGCCAGAGATCTCAGAAGAGACGAAGAAGTCACAAAAGACCCTTGCGCCTCTGCACGCTCTCATTTTTGAGCCTTTCTTTGAGCCGGGTGAACTCCCCTTTGACTGCTACCATTTGTTCTTGCATTTGTTTAGGGTCCACGAATCGGTGGTGGAAGATCTTTTGCCCGGGCTAAGGTTGCTGGTAGACAGTCTTTGCCTATTTGTTGTCTCTTTCTGCCTTCAAAAACCCCGCCTCTCTGATCCTAAAGATCGATAAAGCCACCCTTTTCCTGTCAAGGAGAATAAGGAATAAGTTAGCATCCAGCGCCGTCGTCGTCGGTGCTGTTCTAAGGCAACCTGTTATTTCTAGGCAGTTGGCTAGGGACCACGTCATGGCTTACTGGTTGAGGCCCAGGTCCTTTCAGGATAGTGGGGCTTTGGCTGGAGCTCATGCCTCTAAAGAGGGTGGGACACCCCCGAATGTAGCGTCGTGACGAAGTTAGCTAGGACCCCTGCCCCTGCCAGACCTGTTGGGGTGTGACTCAGGCTCATCTCTGACTGTAGAGCGAAGTTCAGAAGAAGTTAGATAGATCCCATGCATCTGGAGAGGGTTAAGTCGACGACAGAAGGTCGGGACTCAGAGAGGCAAAACCTTAGAATGATAAACCATACGGGCGGCTGCACAACAATCTGAAGAGGCTGTTTGGGTTGAGGCCCAGGCCCATCTCAGACTGTAGCGCGAAACCAAGAAGAAGCTGTCTTGGCTCCGGAATCTGGAAAGGGCTAGGCCTACCTCATTGGAAGAATGAACTAAGAAAGGGCTCGTGGCATCTGGAGTGCATCTTGGGTTGAGATGGAGTACCCAGGCCCGGACTGTACTGCCTTCAGACCAATATGATGATTTCTTACCAATTTTTCAATTTTTGCTCAAATGTCAGATGAATGTCAATAATGCCCACATATGCAAATGAAACTGATTCCCGGTAGAATCCAACGTCTTCTCTTCGACATCCCAGCCCAGTCCCCATGTGTGGTCAAGTCAACTCATTTCCGGCAAATCCCTCCCCCCTCTGAATCCACTCTCATTTAACCAATCACTGTCATTTCCAAAAGCTTACGCCCATCATTTGGCCCAAATCTTGTGGAAACATCAAAAATGAGCACAATTTCCGGCAAAAAAAGAAACAGAAACAGAATCTCTCATCTCTCGCCCCCACCACCCACAGATCTCATCTCAATTAATCTCGAAAAAAAATAAGAAACTCCACATCGAGAGGGGATCTCTGATGAGAGAGGAAGCACTGAGGCAGAAGTGTGAATAGAGTTCACAAACTCAAATCGTTTAGCAGATAATATATCTTTCGAGTCGTCGTCTGTTTATGTTTTGACTTACTCTCCGACTGAGACCGGATTCGTGTGCACAGCACATGCACATGGACGAGAGAGTGTAAACACCGAACGAGCACACAATCCGTTCTCAGCTCAACCGCATACCGACTACGGCTACCTTTTAGATTCATCTTCTCGCAGCGTGACCTCGTTTACGTCTTATAAAGCAGATCCAATAAAGTCTGTTTGTCTTATCGTCAGACGACCAACAACGACTACGACGACGTTCAAGTGGCTTTCTGCTATGAATTTGCTAATAAATTTTTCTCTTTTATACATTTTTATTGGACTTGTATTGTAGATACAGATCAAGTTTGCTGTTCCAACGTGTACCACTCGCATTCATCTTGATTTGCATCTGTTGGTCTATGAGCGGGTGGCGGGGGGGGGGATGCAGTGAATGTGCAAACGAGAAACGTCGTCGGAAGAATTGGTTAAATTGCTTGCAATTAGCATAGCACGACGACAACGGGTGGGCGGGCACACACAGGGTGTTCGGGTTCATGCAACTGACTCAATCTGACTCTCGCCCACTTTTGCAAGGACTCTCCCTCCCTCGGACACGCACACACACAGAGAAAGACCAGAAATGCTGAGACGACCGGTTGGAATTTGCGTGCGTCGTTCAACAGGAAACATTTTAGGTCGCTTCTTCTTGTCGTCTCCGGCCCAGCTGTCCATCCAACTGCACACCCAAACCAAACCAAACAACATTCATCGTGCGTCGTCCTGCTGTCTCTCTAAACTCTGATAATGATGATGATGACGATGATGGTTAGTTGGATTTTCATTAAATCTCGCATGTGCTGTGCTGTGCTTGGCTATGTGGTGCGGTGCGGTGATTGCGGCGTGGGTGGTGCCATGGCTGGTGGCGGTGGTTGAGATGACAAAAGTCACTAGAGCAATTAACGCTCTTCCTGGTTCCAGTTAATAATTTCCTCTGTCGCTTAATGGAAATCCTCATCGCAAGCCTACGCACACATACATCCACACGCATCCTGCTGTGGGGTGGGGGAGGGGCAGGGGGCTGGCTGAGGTTGAAAACCGAGGTGACGGGGTGAGTTTCTAGGTCATTGGGGTAATGTTGTGTAGTACGTGCAAAACTTTCCGACGGGGATCGAGGATAGATTCTGTAGAATATTAATTACTCGCCTCAGCCCATGCATATTCAACGAAACCGAGAGATGACGAGGAAAAAACAGGTTAAACACAGCGCCAACACGAGACGATTGATCAAAAATTCCTTCCTCCACAGCGTCCACACGTATGCCACCCCGAGGAGGGTATTGAAGAGAAATTATTAAAAATAGATATGTACTCGTGTACATTTTGTGTGTTTCGAAGACAAACTGATGCGAGATGATCTTAGCCGCTGGCTGGCTGGCTGGCATCTCTCTGTGTTGGCTTGGCATTTGAATTTTATAATTTATTCACTTGGACTCTATGTGAAGTGTGAGAGAGAGAGAGAGAGAGAGAGAGAGAGAGAGAGAGAGAGAGAGAGAGAGAGAGAGAGAGAGAGAGAGAGAGAGAGAGAGAGTGATGTGGAGATCCACAGATCAAGAGGGTGATGGAGTCCTTGTGGTGTTTTCACAGTTCATTGTTGTTTCATAAATCTCTGTTCAGATACGTATCTGGTATTTGTTTACCGAGTCTTAATTCCGATGAAGTGTGTGTTATGGATGTGAAATGGAAGACACATGGCAAGCATAAGGGTTCCGGCGGCAGCGGCGGCGACTTCAATGGGCTGCGTTCGGGTTTTTTTTTTTTTGAAGGCATTCAAATGGCGCCGGGATTAGTGATGCATGCCTGTGGCCGATTTTCACGCGTCATCGCCGACGTTCAAAGGGAATGCCTCGAGATGGGCTCGGTAGGGAGGTGGAGCTGGTATTATGTCTGTTCCAGCAGAGGACTGGTTATACAGGGTGACCAGATAAGAAATTTAAATGAAACAAGACTCCGTCTTTATTTTGAAGCTATATTCATGAAATTATATGTGGAGCATCATACAGCGGCCGCTGACGGAAGCTCCGATGCCCGTTTTTTGTAAATTATTGTTTAGGGGTAACTTTTCCAAGCAACACACAAGATCGAGTACATGACAACATTCCTGGATGAAAATCATTCATTCATCTGCCATGAAAAATGTATCCCACCCAAGTCCTGGAAATCCTGTCGTATCCTTGAAACGTGATATCCTTGCCAGGTCCATTGGGTCTCAAAATGTAGATCAACCTTTGTTCTTAATGTGCACCAAATTTCATTCAATTCCCTCAAGTCGTTTTCGAGAAATTTGCTGCACAAAAAAAGTCCCACCCAGATCTGCAATACCAGGCCACCAGAAATTGTAGTAGGGGGTCTGAACATGTGTATGCAAGCTTTGCCAGCTTATACCTCGGTAACGGTGCATCGTACGGGAAGGCGACCAAGGGCAGTCTTGTAGCTTATGCCCTGAACTAGAGGATGGGGTTCAGAAAAAGGACAAAAGTACCGTTATTTCGGGATATTTTTAAAAGAGAAAGGATTTTTTGTGGGAAAACACACGTATTTCCACACTTAGAGATGATTGCGAATGATGACAATTTTAGAAGGTGTATGTTCAGTCTTGAAGCAACTATTCTGCATCGACTTTATTCACCATAATGTGAAATTTGCCATGAATCATGTCACAGGAACATGTTTTTTCCCACAAATTTCCTCTTATAGAAATAACGGTAAATCAGTACTTTTTAAAGATTCATCATTTAGTTCACGTCGTAAGCTACAAAGTTGGCATTGGCCTTTTTGTTCTAAGACCAAGCGTTCTCGAGATATAAGCAACCAAAGACTGGTGAAATTTTAACAGACCCTCTACTAAAATTTCTGTTGGCCTGGTGTCCCAGCAGAATTTCTAGGAGAAAAGTAGGATCGTTTTTAATTTTGAATTTTTCGCAAACCACTTCAGGGAGAGATAAGAAATTTGGCACACATATAGAACAGTGTTTCCAGTACAGGAATCGGAAGGACCTTTCAAAGACATTCTATTTTCAGAGGGTCATTTTGAGACTTTCATATAGTTGGGACTTTGAACGGAATGATTGCAGACAGAGCTTTTGGGTCAATTTTTTTGTAACATTTTCCTACCCCTTCTGTTGGTCGTAGGGACATAGTTTTGGACTCAAACGATTCGTCATTGTATCGTGCATCTTTCTTTAAAAAGATGAATGCAAAGCAAAATAAAAATGGAAAATGCACCGTCTCCGAGATATCCGCAATTATGCATTCCCACGTGTCTCCTGGACAATTTTCCAGACCCCCTCTATCGGGGCAGCGTTAAGAACTCGGCATGAAAACATGCGTCATTGGATCCTCTGACGAGGCTCAGATGCAGGCTTCTACGGCAGTCACACACACACTGATTTGCTTTCGGAAGACCTTTTCTGATCCTTTTTCCTCCCAATTCCCCATCTATTCGCACCCTTTCCCCACGTGCCACACATTCCAGTAAACACAAGTCAAGTGGGAGGTTGTCACTTGAATCGAAGTGACCACGAGGTGAGAGTGTGTTCGGCACACAATCGAATTGGGTCAAAGGCTAAGTTTCGCTTTTGTTCGCCTCTGTTTACACGTCGATTCCACATCCGCCCGCATGCTGGGAGTACAGAAAAAAAAACTCCGCAAAACCCCATCCGCAATAATTGATTTGTTATTCCACTCACTCTCTCTCTCCACAGGATGCCGCGCGAGAGAAATTTCAAGCCCCCAAGAGCGGACAAATATTTTCAGTGCGATTGTATGATTTCCGGGCACCCCCCTTGGCCCCTGTCAATGTTGGAGAATAAAACCCAATAGCAATTCGAATCGGATTTATCCTCTCCGGTGTCCATTCTCGTTCCCCCCTCCGCGCCACCTTTGCCTCAACCATAAAATGATCCGGTTTACACACAAGACCTACCGGATGCCCCGGAGTCACGCATTTTCGTTGTTTGATTCCTGCCTCGTCCATTCAGCGACCGGATCGATCGAAAGGCGCAAGGTTGGAGGCCACTCATTCCGCATGCAAGACACCGTGCTTATCACACCTCCCTCATGCGGGCCACAGTGCCCAGCTCTCTAAGTGCTGGCTCGCTTGATTACAATGTCAGTTCGTCCTCGTGGCATTAAATCAATTGCCGATGAGCCTGCCTGCCTGCCCGCCGCCTTCCTTCGGAGTCGAACTCTTATGGTCATCCTCGTGGCGTGGCGTCTTTGCTCGCACAGCTCTTAACAATTCAGACGTGTGCGTGCGTGTGAGTGCGAATGAAGGGCATGCATAAAATAAAGGATTAACAAGGATTTATCGCTCGATTTTATTGCCGCAATTTTGGGGGATTTCTTGTTCGCCTATTGTATACAGCAGACATGGCCATGCCTCCGATGATAGATGTGACGCGTCATATTCCCATTCTTGGCTGGGAACACCCACTCTACTCTCTGAGACGGCTTCTGGCTTGCCATGAGATTTTCACGTTTTATTCCTCGTAAAAGCGGGGCGAATATAAACCGTTTTATGGTTACGATTTGCCTATGCGGAGGAGATAACTGCTTCAAATGGTGCGCACCTCGTTTAGGTAGTCGGCAGTCGCATGCAACCACGATGGCAAGGACCTCTTCTCTCGCAGCCACTCCAGAGTGTGAGAGCGTATTCGTTTGGAATTTATCGAAGGGTGGAGGCCTTCTAGGTGTTTTCGAATTCCAACGCCTAATCCTGGTGTACTTCTGCGGGACATAAAAGCCGTTAAATGATCCCCCACCGCCGCCGCCGATGGTGGTAGTGTTTAACTCAAATTTAGTGTAGGGACATTTAATTGTTAATGAAGTCCTATCAGATGTTTATTCAAATTTGTTGTGGGTGCTCGCTTTACGAGTGTGTGTGGACTGTATCTGTTTCTTGGCTTCGGTTTCAAACGAAAGCCAGTGGATTACACACATCGCACAAGTGAATAATGTGCACGACATTTATCCTCGATGATTCAGTTTGTGTCGCGGCACACACGAGCTCTGTGGCGTGAGACGAATGAAGTGAGTTTTCTTTTTTCCGTTTTTTAAGGCGTTGCAAGTACATCGCAATGGATGGCAAGAGGAGCGAGCGAAGGCAACGGCGCGGCGGGGGGAACTTAAATAGGCGTGAAATTGATGTTGGCACTTTAAAGACATGTGTCTGCAATAAGGAGAACTGCTGTCGCTCGCGTTTGCTGGAATCCTCAATTGCATTGCAGTTGAAGGGCGGCCGCACGGGCGGGTGTGTGTGCGTGCGTCACTGGCAATGAGCAGAACGATGATTCATCATTCGCGATGTTGACACTTGATGATTTCGTTGTGTCACTTCGTGGTTCGTTCTTTGTGTTGTGCAAATCTATCACAATTAGGCCCTTGTTGTCGAGGCTCTTGGGAACGAGATGTTTCTTGCGAGTGCTTCAATTGACGTTCTGTTCTCATGCATTTAACCAAGGCTAACACAAGAGAGGTTTAAGACAAAGCCTCGGGGGACTTTAATTAAAATTCTCTTGGATTGTGGTCGATGGGAGAGCGGCGGCGGGAGCATTCAGTCTTTCTTGCAGTCGTTTGCGCTTGTGAGTCGATGCATTGACCAAACTTTAAGGAAGATTCTTTCAAAACTGTCAATTTGCTGCATACTACCTTATCGACTTCAGAATTCACCGTCAGTTGCAAACTCCGGCACCTTTTCTCTTGAAAAGGAGGTGATCCGGGATCTATCCTCGAGTTTTTTCTGTCGGAGGTTTTTAGCGCTACACTGGAGTTCAAAGCTCAAAAGCTGGTTCATTGATAGACCGGCAGGGGCTTTTGTGACGAGGAGCCCGCATCAGCAGCTCTAACCTCATCAGCAACAGAAAAACCGCCACCTGAACCGAGCAAGGGCGAGACGAGTGGCTGAGGAAGTGCATCGCAGAGGGTTTCATCTCTTAGGCGAAGGTGTGGTGGCCCCTTAGTACGTCGGTAAGTCGTCTGCAGTCTTTTCTGTCAAGAGATAACAAAAATGCCGCGGATTTCTTAGACCTTTAGGAGCGTGAGCTTGGTCTGGCTACATCCTGGAAAATCACGCCATTTCCACCAGTTCTTCGAATAGGATCGCACTGGTCCCCGCTTGAAATTCACCTAAAGGGGTTTGTCAGCGTTCACGACCGCACCAGGTCCAGATGCTTCATTGGTCTTGGGTCCCTCAATGAACATTCAACAAGACTTCTTTCATGTCTCAGATTCTGAGCAGAACCAGTCCTGATTGCAGGGACTTGAATTGAATTGAAGAACTTGGAGTGTGTCGTACAAACACCAGCACTGCGACCATGAGGGTCTGTTGTACAACCTTCCTTTGGTCAGCCTTCAAAAATTTGAAAACCTTTCTCTTCTTGAAAGTCGCTCCCTGTTAAGGATGTTCTGTTTATTATCCTTCTCGGGCAAGACTTGGGCTTTGCAGGGAAAGTCGCCTCTGTGTGTACTTCGAGGCTTAATTACTGGTGGCCGTGCGTCAGACGGCCAATCCATAAGACTGGCATCGAAGGAAATGTAGTGCGCAAGGTCATTGAAGCTCCAGTTCAACTTGTACCAAAGACCACTTCTTTTCAAGCGAAAGGTGCCCTTGTGAGCGTGCTTCACGATGTGGGGGATATTCATGAGGGCTTCAAAAGCAGGGCCAGACGAACTAGGGAAGGTCCCAATGCAGCCAAGTTCTCTGAAGCTTAGTGAAATTTATTTACGTGAAGGCTTAGTCCACCAAAAGACCAATGGATTGGAGAGAAGGGATCTTATCATAGCCTTGTCGAAACAAACAGATATGAACTTGATCCAAGAGTCATACTCGCTTCTTTTCGAAAAGTCTACCCAATCGACTTCCCACTTTGAAGTCCGAGCGTCCGTTCTTCTCCCGCGTCCTCTATCGAGTCAAAACAAAAAGACGTTCATTGGAGACGATGCATACGATAGGTAGAGGCCGCGGGAGAAAAAAGTTTGCGATGAATTTGAATCGGATTCAACACACGTTTCCTGCCGCGTCCACTCTCGCTTCTTCTCGAACCACCTTTCCCATCGGCTTGGTGTCTACTTCGAGCTTCAAGCGTTCTTCATCAATTTAAACCAAAGAGTTAATTTGCGTGTCGATGGAGTGCTTGAAAATACATTGCTTCTCCGAAAATCCACGAACGCATCTCTTCGCGGCATGGTGTCTGTTTGGAGCTCCGAGACCTTCTCCCGTGTCCTCTATCGAGCTAAACAACAAAGACCGTCATTGGAGTCGAAGAGTAGGACAGCATTTTGCTTGAGAAGGCTCGAGTTTGAGTGGGCTCCTTTTTCTCGCGCACTCGATTTAAACCAAAAGGGTGTTGATTTGCTAGGATACAGCGCTTCCTCGGACGTCCATTCTCGCTTCTTATTCTATTGACTTCTCAAATTGACGTCTATATCGAGCTCAGAGTGTTCTTCTCCCTCGTCCTCTCTCTCGATTTAGACCATAAACGAACAGATTTGGGGCGGTGGTTGAATGAGAATAATCTTTCCGCGTCCTCTCTCGCTTCGTTTCGAACTTCCCACTTTGGTGTCTACTTCAGGATTGTAAATTGTTTTCTTCCACACCCTATACCAACTCAGACTACAAAGGGGTCTGTTTGAGTTTCACGTGTTGGCAGAATGTTCTTGAGAATGCAATCTTTTTCCCCGCGTCCACTTTCGTTTCTTTTCGAACCAGAACGAACCAAATTAGTGCCAGCTCATATTTCCTGCGCGTCCTCTCTCGTTTTCCTAAAATCATTTTAAATTGACAGCAAGTGCTTACAAAAATTTTCTTTAAAAAAAGCCACTCCTCCATCTATTGGACGCCTCTCCTCAACCAGTTTGAGATCCCCTCCTCGAATAGTGTCAAACTTGGCCCAGTCCCTTCGGATAGCTGCGCCTCTCTGGCCAAATGGCATCTTTCCTCATTCCACGACTGAACAATGAACGCCGCCTGTCACTTGTTGCGCCGTCTCTTATCTAGCTGCAACCACACTTAACCCAGATTTTCGAATTCAATTCATCTCTTCCCATCGGCCCACGCTGCCTGTCAACACTCAGCTGACCATTCACCGAAGCGCTCTTCATTCCGTGCGGTCGTTCTTCCTCCTCCTGCCCTCCTCCTCAACCCTCACCCCGTGCGTATTGAACAGTCTTCATTCGAATGGGGTCAACGACCAGAAGATTATTGGCCATGAAGGGAAATTAAAACAAAAACAGAAAAATTGAAAAAAAAACAACAACACTCCACTCAAACAGAAAACAAACAGAAATCCTCCCTCGTCGAAGCAATTAAAAATCCCGTCAATAAACCAAGCTCAACACATGGACACATGTTCGTCGTGGTTTCAGTTTGCTTTTTTTGGCCTTGGATCGCGCGCACAATTACTGCGAGGGAAGAAGAGTCTTGCACCAATTTACACTTCATCGGTTCCTGACGGGTTCCGCGGCACTCTTGGGTGCTACTGTGGCTGTGTGGGTGTGCGCAAATCTCTCGCTCGCTGTCCCCCGCCTCACTCACCCCCATGACGCATCGCAATTAATTCAGAAAGAAAACACAGAAAAAACAAAAACGAGGAACAATTTAGAACCAAATGAAGATGAAAAATGTGAAATTCAACACCAACAAACGACAAGGAACACCGTTATCTTTACACACAGAGAGTGCGAGAGAAATGGAGGAGAGTCGGAGAAGTGTAAACCGTGGAAAAGTTACCGAGGCGGAGGAGGAGGCACATGGCGTCGGAGTCGGAGGAATAGGTATTGTTATCGCGTGGTTGCCATGGGCTATCAATTTGCGTTGTTAAAAACTGCAAACAAGGAATTGATAACCGACAACAAGACAGAAATAAAAAAAGCACAATCGTCTACAATTGAGAGGAGGGAAGCACTAGGAAGATGGCATACAAGCAATAATACTCCGAGGGGGAGCTGCCATCAGAAGATGAGGAGCAGTGTACAGTGTCTGAGGCAGCCCGTGACAAGCATATGTCAAAACACTTTGCGTCGATGGACTGATGGAGTCCCAGTGAACGAGACTGAAACAGAGGCAGCACACTGATAGTTGTACCAGAGACAGTACGCAGCTGGTTGTGGGGAGAGTGAATAGCTAATGAGACTCGAACAAAAGCAGAAGAGGGAGCAGCGCGCGATATCGATTTGAATTACTTTACTCCATGGCTGCCTATTGTGCGGCACACACTCCGATCCGAACTCACAGGCGATGCCTGAGAACGAGGAGACGGCTGACGACGACTGCCTGCCATGATGGATGGCATCGATGACAAAAAACGTATTCCTCCTGAATGCTTTGTTGAAAGGAGTGTTGTTCTCTGATGATGGCCTACGACTATGACTACGAGACACACACTGAAAATGTTCGATCATTTGACTTATGACTTTTCGAACGGGATGGGGCGAGAAACTAGACCAATGCAAACATTTTCCGCATCCATAGATATGAGGGGCGGGTGTGTGTGTGTGCCTGGTGTGGGAGCAGGTCGTTTGAATGGCCACTTATGGACTAGTTGGGCGAGTGCGTCCGCATGGCATCGGATGTGATTAATTTTTTCCCATGATGTTGAGTCATTGTTTGCTCTGAGAAAGAGACTCTGTTGGTGAAACTGAAACAATCTCTTGGAGCAGACGTTTGTGTGACGGCATTTGACTTGGGTCTCGGAATGCCTATGGGTGCAAATTGTAGACAAGGCTTGTTTGTGGTTCTATTGATGGCGTTTCAGGGTGGAATGTCTCTTTAGAACCTCAACTGGCCCAGGTTATTTTAAGTCGACTCTGTAACTGGTGTGATGTCTTCTTCGTTTCCCACGGAACTGGATTCCCAACCTTAGACACTAGAGCGCACTCAGAAACATCATCAGCTTTGCCCATAATAACCATCAGTTTCGTTGAGTTTCGTTCAATTTTCCTTTCTTCAGTGGGAACGATGTATCTGTTGGTATTGGACTGTTTAAGTTCCCGAAAGCAGCACTTCGAGATTCAATGAGGCTTCGAGTTACTTTTCGTTCAGTTTCGACATAAGCTCTAGAGACAGCAGTCTACTACATCCGTGCCGCTGAACATATAATCCTTTCCTTTCCAATGGCCACCTTTCGTTGAGTTTCGTTAAGTTTTGTTTATTTCAATGGAAACAAAATTATGTTTAGGAGGTTAATCCCCCATAACTGGCGCAGTAAATGGGTGCTATTTTGCTTAAGTTCCTAGAAAATTGAAATTTCCAACATTTGTCGTTCAGTTTCGACCTTAACTCTAGAGATATCCGTCTTCTAACTTCCTTGTCCGTGAACATTTAATCATGTCCTTTAGAATAACCATCTTTCGTAGAGTTTCGTTAAGTTTAGAAAATTTGAGAATTGAAAATTCGAAAACGTTTCGTTCAGTTTCGACATAGGCTTTGGCTATAGCCCTCTTCCCCCCTTAACATTTTTGACAGCGTTCTTTAGAAGTTGTCCTCCGACCGACTAAGTCAATACATATAAAAAGTCAAAGTCAAAACAATAAAAAAAAATTCGTCAAAAAGTCCCTCATATTCATCGGTGCACAAGGGCCCTTAAAGTGTGTCAAAAAGTGTACCTCTCCCGATGTCCAGCAATAATTTTCACGGAAATCAGAACACACACACCAGAATAAATTTCGCCATGGTCTCCATCGTCCCATCAATTACTTCCAATCATTTGTTTGTGACATTCCCTCGCTTGTGCACAAATAATTGTACCATCAATTCGATGTAATTTATCAGCATTCCGCATGGATACCTCACAAATTCATCTTGCCTGCACACACACCCATCGACATCAGATTTTATCAAACTCGAGCGATTAGTGAAATATTTAAGATGTCCATATACGAGAAATTATATCACTGCTGAAATTTCTATTCGGACTGTACCTAATCCAGGTACATTAAGCACCTGTCAAGACATGACAAGCTTATCAAACGTCATCAGTTGTCACATTAGTCTCACACCTTCGACGTGATTATTCCTGTAATTCTCCGTCATGGAATAAGTTGAAAATCAAATATCCTCCCGCCCGATCGAAATGAGCCTGTCACGAGTGACGAGAAATATAACACGACGTGACATTTTGAAAACTGAGAAAATAGCAGCATAGCTCGCCTGCCGTACACATTCGTCCTCGGTGTAGTGTAATATTTCACTTTTGTATCGAGAAGTAAACTTCTGCCAAAGAGTAGGTTTGTTACAATACGATTGATATCTATCGCTTCCAATCCATTCTGCGGACCTCTCTCAGTTTCACAAAACCCAAAATAGATAGCTCTCTGCCATCAATCTGTGTGGAAAAACTGCTACTGTTTGCATTGTCCACCGTCGAGTTCTGTTGTCTGTTTAACTTAACTGAATGGTTGGATGGATGGATGGAGGTGGTAGAGGTGGGGGAGGTAGGCCCGGTTCGGTAGATAGTAGCGCACACGACCAAACTAAAAGCAGATGGATTTGTGTCATACGAATGAAATGAAAATACACCGCTCGCGCTTCAAGAAGATGAATATCGAGACAATTTTTCAATTTAGAAAGCACGTTCGTGAAATTGACTTAAATTGGAGGCAGCTGACTTCAGTTCATTTCGTTGTCCTCCTCCTTCGCCATGATTTCTCATCATTCGCTGGCTGAAACTGGATGTTCTCCAAATTCATTTCAATTTCACATTTCTCAATTTTCTCTGTTTCCCCACCGCAGGCCAAAGCAGAAGCGGCATCGTTGTCCTCTTTGTTGGCACTCTATTTTATTCATTTCTAGAGGGCTACCGTACCGTACAGCCAGGACGGAACGAAGAATAGTATCTGCTGCCGCTGCTACTGATAACACACAGCATTCTGCACGCGAGTACATCATAGGGACCTCGATGGGATGTGTTTGTACATTTTTGTGTTTCGCCAATGCTATTCCACACACCCTCGTCCTCCTCATGCTCCGCCAATTTAGGCACTTCATTAGAATTTCAAATTATTATTATTTCTTATCCTCGGCTATTTTTTCTTCTTCTTCTTCTTCTTTTTTTCGCTCTGAATTCTGAATTGAAATGATGAAAACTTTTTCAATTGTTGAAGGTCATTGCCAGGCACTTTAAGTGATGGAGCCCAGCCACCAGACCAACCAATCCCAGAATGCAACATAAAAATCAATTTCCAAGTAACCTCCGCAATTCCACCCACGTTCAGCAACAGCAACAAATTTTATACAATATATTCCATAGAAAAGCCTTGCCTTGCTAAAAGTTTTCAATCCTCCAATCCCCTTGCTCGACTCACTCGCTCGCTTGCTTCTGACCCCGCTTCATCCGCTGATTGTGTGTATAGGTGTGTGTGTGTGTGTTTGGGGGGTATTTCGGTGGAAAAATGTAGAGAGAAGTATCGCAAAGGGAATTGCTGCGCAAATAAAATTCCAAGAGAAGTCATAAAAATTAAAAAAACAAAAAAAAAAACGAAGAAATAGAACCTCCACCACAGCCAACCTCCGCATGTTTCAAGCCAAGCAGCACACGCTTGAACAAATAGTTATTACGCGGAATATAAATACAGGAATGTTTCTATCTCTATTTTGTTTACTCGCTGAGGCTTGAAATGATGTAAGACTTATCTGTTTGTCTGTCTGTCTGCCTATACAGCCGTGCGGAGGGGAGCACGAGAGATAATCCCTTTTGCGTGTAGATCGGTGGAGCACAGTCGACACCGCACAGAGTTTTCCTTTCGTTTTGATCAATGATGCACGATTAATGCCTTGGTGGTCAAAACACACATCCAGTTCCAGTCATCGATGAGTTAGTCTCCACCCCTCTCGCTCTGGGTGTCTGTATGTCAGCAGTTTAGTCATATGACTGAACTCCCTCTCTTCTATCTGTGCTTCGAATTCAATTAGTTTTATATTTCTATTGCTTGCCGACGACGAGTAGTCCACCAATTGTGCCTCATAAAAGTGGATTTATGGTCACAGGTTGGTCACGGATTTTGTTTCTGTTTGTTTTGCTTTTGTACTATATTTGTCAGACAATTTAATCTCGAAAAAAGTAAAGTACACCTCCATCGCCTCCTCACTCTCGAAATGAACATCATCAGTTGTTTACTGAGCTTGTTCGTTTGGTATCGCGTTTGTGACTCGACTCCCCTTCCTCTGGGATTTTGATGGAACAGCATGGGCAGCTCAATTACGGAAATGAATTTGCGGCGGATCCGCCGCCGCCAGCTGGCCTCAAGTGAGTACAAATGCGAAGATGATGAAGAAACCGTGAGTCCTATTTCAAATCTCCCCCGGGAACGTATGCATGCACATGGATGGATGGGAATGCACTGCGCATCAGTATGCATCTCGTTCGAGGTTGAAAATTGATTGTTCTGAAGCACAACAGTCCCTCAGGCCCCATGGAAGTCTCCACATGGGTCTGCTACGGAATTTGACGTTTCCAAAGGCTTTAAGAACTGTCAGACTTCCCTCCCTATCAGACAGCCAATAACCCATTTTATCGCCTGTCATTTCCCAGCCCCAGTGATAAGAAGCACCGTCTCCCCGTGACAGAAAAAAATCGCAACCATTCTCGGAGAAATCTACCCCAAATCCAATGTTTCACTGGTGGAATACGGTTTATCTCTTATTTGACAACAAAAAAGCCAAGATAACACCCATGTATACATGTCGCACCTCAAGTTCAAGAGGCGAACATTTAAGACACCGCCGCCGCGCGCGTTTACCTCTCCCTGACAAGTCTCAAAGCTTCTCCGAAAAATTCAGGGGTTACGTCAACTGCTGCCGCCAGTGAGCCGGTGTGAGTGCGGTGGTTAGGTGTGAAACAAAAAACGCCCCCCGCATTCAATCTTCTAAGCCAGTGTAGTACTTGCGTCATTCGATTGTCGACTAAGTGGTGTACCCTTTATCAAAAATCAAATAAAAACTCATGCTTCCAAAGTTGAGTTCACCTTCAAGGCGATTTCGTGCCCAAATGGCAGTGCATTTATCGAGGTGTTTCTCGGAATTCGTAAATCCTTTCAAAACTTCATCGGAACTGACGTCAATATCGAAATGGGGAACCCAAGTGTGTGCCAAAGTCACACACGAACACGAGCTCCAGCTGGAGTATGTTTCGTTGTCGTCGTCGTCGTCGCCGTCATGGAAGGTGTTGAAGTCGCGCCCACCAGTGCCAAGGAGAAATCACTTAACTAACCAGGCATCAATATCTATAATTAATAGGAGTTCACCCCCGAACCAAGGGGAGCCTACCTACTGAATGTTTCACATGACACACAACAAACTTTGATTGGATTTCCAAATCGATGATTGCCATCGTTAAGTATCGACTGAATGACATGTGTTCCTCGCGTCACGCCAACTCCGAAACATGTCCGTCCGTTCGTCGATGAGTGCGACAACAAATGCCTTCAAGTATCTAATCTATTTATCAGGGGGGGGAGCAAATGTGTATTAATTTCTTTTTCAATTCCACCATCGAAGGGAAGACCCCCCAAAATGGATTCCTCCGCTAATGAATATCGATACATAAGCTAGTGCATTTGACTAATTATTTCGTAATGGATTCATTCAAATAACTTGAACTTACCTCTTTCCCTTGAACGCCAGCAGGTATTTTTTGTTCGCCGGGAAATTATTGCTCTGGACAAAACCGGTGTTCCCAGCCCGCAGGGGGAATTGCTTATGAAACAATGGAATGCTAACATCAAAGTTGTCTCGCATCTGTTGAATGCTCATGCTGGCCTTGGCCAGTATCGCCTCGCCCGGATCGAATCCCAATGAATTCTCCACATATTCCGGCCACGTTCCTGAATACAAATTGAATATCAAGTGATTACGACCGTTATTCCAGTGAGGCAAGCGTGCCAAACGCGACGGTACATTTCTCACATAGTCCTCCGACAGAGAGTCTCGATCCAACGTATCAATACCGAGCACAAAAAGGCAGGCCTTCTCCGGATCGGGTGTGTAGTAACGCGATTCACGGATCGCTGTTAGGATTTTTTGGTAATTTGAGCTGATTGGCGGCGCGGCACCAAGAGAATTCAACGGCTCTGGTGGATAAACGTACACAAGGAATTGATCGAAACACTTGGTGTAGTCGAAGCAGGTCTCCATGCGACAGGACTTAGTTCTCGGTTCGAATGGCAGCTGCGGTACGTAGCCCTCATTGCGAAAGGTCGTTAGATAATCTCTGCTATCGGGACTGTCACTCAAATTCACATCGACATAGCTGTTGAGTTTCTGGCGAGCCCGGGTTACCGCGGACGGACGTCTGGCGGCTTTCAGGCGATAGCCGCCAAAGTAACAATACGCCAGGAAAGCACATGACACAAAAACCAGAATGTAGCGCTTCTTCGCTTGCATATTTCGCAGAGCGCCGCACACTCACACACACGCACAAAAGTTGAACTTTTCTTCTTTTTTTTTATTTTCTATAATTTACTAAATCTGAATGGCACGCATTTCGCATTTGGGCAACTATTTCGAGGCGGTAACAACTACAATTGGAAACACAAAAGAGAGGAAATCGGGAAGAGGTCTGATGTGGTGGCGACATTGGCGCTGCATTCTCTGGACTCACATCAGCTACTGGCACTCTGCTGCTGCTTCGTGCTGTGATTTCAGATTCGACACAAAACAACACTCATTGAAACGTGGGGGAATCTTTCACGCTTTTTATTTTCAGTAAAAACAAAAATATTTTGACATTAAAATGTCAACTGACTACGACTACGGCGACGATGACTACAAATGCACTTGTCAAAAACTGACAGCGAACAGCAGCAGCAGTTCTCTTCGTTCCCAGCGGTGAGTGCGAGGGAGACGGCAATTAACATTTCGCTGCCGCTTTTGCACAATTCTTTTAAGTTTTCTATCACTTCTCTCCGCCTCAGGACGTTCACGCACTTTCACATTTCCACCACCAACAGCAGCAGTGCTTCTTCAAGAAAACACGAAACGGAAAAGAACCCAAAACAAAAAAAAACATTCACCGAAAGACGCTGCAGCAACGCAAACCGAATCGATTTATCCGCGAGATATTTATGAACGAACTTTAATGCAATGAAAGTGAGTAGAGTTTCTGTGAACAAATCAAATTTGAGATGTGCCTCTCGCTCACTCACTGAATCGTCGTCGCCTTCCGCCGAGGGGCTTTCTACGTTGAATTCGAGCGAACGACAAAACGGCGACAGCACGCAAACCGAACTCGCTGGCAAGAAATCTGTTTCTGAAGCACTAGACTGGACTGGAGCTGTGTGCCACAATCTTCCAGTAACTGGATGGAGCGAAGGCGAGCGTTGCTAGCGTTGTTGTTGCGCCCCGATGATGGAGAACAGCGAAACCGATGTGTGGACTTTTGTTGTTTATTTACGAGATGTGTAACTGGAATTGAACTGGAACTGGACATGCGTGTTGGAGCTGGACGAGCTGTGGTGGTGGCTGGGCATTGGAAGTGATTGCATGAAATGTCACATTTGTTGAATGTCAGCAGGCGACATCTGGTTGTGAAGTGTTCGTGGTGAATTTGTGCGAGACGATGAGGCGAGAAATTTGTTTACAATTTGAAGAGGAGAATCGGAATGAGAATGGGACTGGAGAGTGGGGTTTTCGGGAAGTTCTAGTGGAGCGCGGATGCAAGCAAACGAATGCCCCTTGGCAGGCAGCCCATCAATGATTCATCTGTCTCCAACTGGATGCAATAAAATAGACGGTTCGCCTTGAAATTATGTCTGCTTAGATGCTTGGTTGGGTGGAGTGATTTGTTTCGCATTGATTTTCTTGCAACTCCAGCATCAGTGCCCAAAGAGATGAGAGGCGATGTTTTGCATCTGTTCCCCAGATTCACATTACTAATCCTATTTATGTCTTTCTTTCAGATCTGACGAAATGGACTCCCTAATCCATCCATCAACAACTCCACTCAACGTCTCTTTAACCAAACAAAATCAAACAAGAAAGCGTTTCAGATTTCATGAGTTGACACATCCGATCAGGGTCCGGAATTCCCAAAAAAGGATTCCCAGCGCCACAATCGTCCTTAATGCTCTGCCGCTCGCCCTGTGATGTGGTCCTTTTTGCAATTTAATTACCAAATTTTGCAGACAACCTTTTTCACCTTTTTGTCAGCTCGGTGTCACTCTAATGAGGTAAACTTGAGCGCTCCATTCAGGTTATGGGTAATACAGAGAGTGAGAGGGAGAGTCAGCGAGGCTTTACACAGCACCCATCCGCACCGCAACTATCTCGTCCTTCTCTACGTTGGCCCAATTAATTTTTCCAGTGATAATAAAAACAAATCTCCCAGCAAACCCTCCAGGACCTGCTCAACAATTTCCATGTGAATGCGGTATTCCACTTCTTTCGTTTTGTTTTTCTTTTTTGAAGGTTTTTATTTTTTCTTTTGCCTTGTTGTCGTTGGCCTGTTTCATGCTTTGTAAAGGAATGTGCCGCCGCCAGTGAAAGGGTTAGACACACTCGCTCAGCTCGTATGTGTGTTCGAATAATATCAACGAATTAACTTGAAATTGTTGGTTGGGTAGGTAGTTGGAACCCTTCTCCTCCACCAGACACCAGTCCGCCCACACATACACACATTGAAGGGATGCCTTCAATGTTTACAAAGTGCTTATAATGGAATTTTAAAGCAATTTGACTTAATTGCCTTAATTCGGAGCGGAAATTCTCTTCCTCTCCGCATAACTAACCACACAATGGCAAAAGAGCGGGGGAGGATGATAAGACGTGTGGTGGCGCAAAGCAACACTGCCAGTGGCACACTGGTGCGCTGGTGGTGCAAGTAGGCGAAAATGTATTCTATATGTGCTTTGCTTACATTGTTCCCAATGGGAATTGAAAATTTTGCAAATGATTTCTGAAACAAAACACCGAAAAAAACAATGGGCTTAGAATGGGTGTGGCGGTGAGGAGCTGTATAGAAACAAATATTTATCAACAGAATGTATTTCAGCCCACAACGTGATGTGTCCCCGTGGGGGATGCGGAGGCTGTGGTGTTGAACAAGACAGCTTTAGTTGATGTCTTTTCATTTTTTGTTTTTCGGGGGAACTGTTGTAGGAGTTGATGATTTCCCTTGTAATCAACGATTAAATGGGGCAATTAACAAAACGAATGTGTGCTTGCTTGGAATGTAATCACATCTGTTTAAGGAAATGTACTGATTACAGGCTGAACTTCGGCGCATGTGAGCACTGTGAGCGAAGCCACAAAGAGGCTTTTAATTTTATTTGACCTACAATCGCGGTTGGAATTTATTGCTTTCAGTTTTCCTTTGCTTAATGTAACTTTCAGTGATGCGGTGAAGGAGAAAATGATTTGAATTGAAGGTAGCTCCATTCGTTTGAACTGAAGCCAAGGAGTTACAGTGCTAGGAGCTCGTTGATTGGAGAATCTAGTTCAAGGATATCAGGCTGATTGATGTTCGGTGTTGGAATCCGTGGATCTTTTTGGATGTCAGCAAAAGTCAGTCAGTCTTGGCAGTGGCAAGACGTGGGTAGCCCAGCTCCATCTCGGAGTGGGGAAACGAAGTAGCTAGAGCTTGTGTCAGTAAGGATTTCCTTGATCGTGCGGGTCTGTGGATGTGAATAGGGCCCAAGAGTGGTGACACGACAGATTTCTTGATAGGTCTTCGACCTTGCTTCATTGTTGTCGGACATCCAACATGGTTGCGCCGCCAAGTGATGGAAGACCTCACCCATGATGGTGGGCAAATAAGGAGTCGAGAAGCGAAATCCCTTGCTAGCTGGAGATGAGGGGGCAGGTTAGGTGAGGCCTAGACTATCTCCAGACTGTAGCGCCATACCAAGAAGAAAAAAATAAGCTTGTCGAAGATGGAGAGACTTCGTGCTAGAAACAAACGATGTGTTCGGAGAAAATAGGTGGAAATTGTGCTCGTAGCAAGTGGTTGCTGGTTCCACTCTGCTGGTCAGCTCCACTTCGGGCTGTAGCGAACCGCGAGTAGAAAGAGATGCTAGGTAGAGCTTGTATCGGTGGCAAGTGGTTTTGTGTTGAGGCCCAGCTCTTCGACTGACTGTAGCGAAACATGAGGAGAAAGGCAGGTTAGTTGAACCTTGTCCTAGAGGGAGGTTAGTTGAACCCTGTCCCAGAGGCAGGTTAGTTGAACCTTGTCCCAGAGGCAGGTTAGTTGAACCTTGTCCCAGAGGCAGGTTAGTTGAAACTTGTCCCAGCTGAAGAAACTTGGAGTTAGCCACAGACGAGGTATAAGAAGAAGCTAGAGGGAGGTTGTACCAATACCAAGTGGTTGTTGGTTTAGGCTCAGCTCCATGAGGCAAAAGAAAAGCTAGCTGCAGCTTGTGTCAGTAGCAAATGCTTGAGGCCCCAGTTGAATCCCTGGATTGTGACAATCGGATCACGAAACAAAACTATTTCTGCAGTTTATGTCACAGCTCATGACAGACAAAGTCTCAGAGTGCATGGAATGGAAACCTGTCCTAACTCATGTTACCTGGGAACGAATGCATTCCCAATCGAATGACATGCCTCACTGTGTCTCACAGTGCTCCTTCCAACATCATCATCTAAGCCGTCCGTAATTTCATTCTTACACACCTGAGTGCGCCTGCAAGCAATTCACCGAATTATCAAAATCGGTTTTATTGAATTCAAATTGAACGAGGAGATCTTTCTCTCTTTCCATTTATTACCCTTTCGTTTCAGTTCCTAAATCAATCGCATCACTAGACGATAACACAATTTATCTTTACCAAATGAAAAATCGACATCATTCGTCTACCTCGTCGTCCTCCACTGAATTGGCTTGAATAGGTACACTAGCCAGCAACCTTCATGGATCTCCTAACACCCCCGCACGTCCCCTCCTCCACTGGCAAAGCTGCATTCGGTTGCATTCATGAAATTCTCGTGCATGCCAACATTACAGGCATTCGGTGCATTTAGTATTCGTTGTTGAAATACATCGGAACCAAAAGCAGTTGTGTTCGTTTAAGCTGGAGTCCTTTGGATGGAGAGCGAGCACCAGGACCAGCAGCAGCAGATGAAAACTTAAAGAAGCAGAAATCATTTCCATCCTCGTCTAGGATGGGAGTATTTGCTCGAATTCGCCTCGGAGGAAGTTACTCTCTGTGTCTCTGGGTCTCTCCGTCTGTCTGTCTGTCTGTCTCGGTCGGTCTCTCTAAATAGAAGCGAAGGAGAAGAAATTGAATTTCAAATTGAAATTCAAGTAAACATACCGACAGCTTTCAATCCTTCATTACAAAGTATCTACTGCCCGAAGTGATGTCTCCACATGCATCCCCACCACATGCATGCAGACGTTGTCATCGCTGTCTCTCACTCGCTCCCGACTGGCATCTGCGGACGTGTGTAATATTTTCATTTTCGAAATAAAATATGCACAAGGACCTGTTTCAGAACCATTCGTGCCCCGAAAGGATGAGCGCAGAGAGGGTCGCTCCTTGAATTTAATTTAAATTCTCTCGTAATTTCCACAAGCCCCACCATTGGCGTGGCCGCCTTCTAATTGGGTTCTGAATAGGAGGTTTTGTTTTGATCGAATTCAATTCGCATGCAGGAGCAGGACTCGCCAAAAAGGCATTCTCACCTGGCTCAGGCAGAGAAAAAAAACCCACTCGAAGGTACTCCCATTGCACGGTCAAAAGCGCACAGCTCGCGTCTGCACCTAGCAGCGCGGTGAATATACGAGTATGCGTTCATCTGTAGCAGCGTCCTGTGCGCGGGAGGCAGATGAGAAGAAAAAGAATTCCAGTGGCCACTTTGTACTGTTGTGGTGGCCAAAGTACAGTCGGGTTTTGTGGTCAACGAGCACTCGCTAGCTCGCTGGTTCGCTCAGTTGCTCTAAAACGCGAAAATACTCTGCTCCGCTCGTCGTGTGGGTCGGTTTCGGTGGTGGTCGGGCTTTAGTTCAGGCACCCGAATCGGATTCCTTTTATAATTATTATTATCCTTGTTTTAAACACACACAGTCACATAGGAAAATTCAGCTGCTGCTCGAAAATGTTGACGATGAAGAGAACAATGCCATAACGAGCAATGGACTGCATTTTATAACACTAACACTCCCCCTGTAAGGATCTAAATAAAAATGAGGATAATGGGAAAAAAAATCTAGGACATCATATAGGTTATGGATACGGCCACCAGCAACGGACGAACGGAATTCCCCACCAAAAGCGAGAGAGAGAGAGAAAACGTGGAGGTGCCCGGTGAAAGGCGGCAGGCGCGGCGCGGCGTGGCGATGGTTGCGTACAAGATAAATTGCAATTTTTTTCCCTCTTGTTGTTCTCGTTCAGCGCTTCCTTATTAATAAGGAAATTGTTGTCCTTTTTCTTATTTATTCGTTCGAGAGCAGAGAGATGTTTTCATAAAACAGACATACACAGGCGAGTGTAAGGGTATCATCCTGGTCCTCATTCTCATCCTCATTCTTGTGAGAGCCTCGTTCATCATCAAACAACAAGAGTGTCCTTTTACGTGTGACAGGGCGCGGAGACGGCAGAGCAGCTCGCCTTTTCGAATCCAGAAGCCTTTTTCGAATCCAACAAAAATTACCATCCCCTGTCATATTTCTTATGTTCTCTCGTCCCGTTGTGTCGTTCGGCAAATGATGGCTAAGAGCACCGCCAGCACGAGGACCCCAACAAGAGATTGTCTCATTGTCCCATCAAGGAAGTCCATGAAAGGATATTCCCGTGGCTGTGCCCCGATGTTGGCCCGCCATTCAAGTCCTCTGCTTGCCTCCACTGAACAACAACGACGATGCTTGCTGCTGCTGCTCCTCCTGCTGATGAGGATGATGGCGATGAACGCAGGACTTAAATGAAAATATTTTCCTTATTCGATAAAGAGCGGGATTTCTCTGTGAAATGGTCGAACAAATGATCATGTTGCATCATCGTCTTGTTTGTGAGCTTGTACCCTAAAAGGGATACGTTTAGTATTTATTTTTGCTCATTTTCTTTTTCTTTTTCTTTCTCGTCCACTCTTCTGTCGTCCTTGGTGTCCTCTTGCCGGTTGTGCGCTGCGTTCTTTTGAGTTGTCGCCGCCGCTCCTCTTACGGCGTTGTTATTGAAAGATGAATTGCGAAAGACCGAATGTCCGGAGCCGAACTGGAGAGTGCAAATTGCTTGCCAGTTGGCTGTTGGCAACTGTTGGTCTGGTGTGGGGGACTAATAAAATAAATGTATCCCAAGCAGCCTACGGGGCTTGAGTGGGTGGTTTGTTGGTTGGTTGTGGACGGCGGCGGATGTGCATGTTCCATATTGTCCAGCTTATGGTCATGTGTGGGTTTGCATGCCATAAACACCAGCGCCTGCTGGTCGTTCGTTGCAAAGGACATCATAACAAAAAATTCTCTTTCTCTGACTCGATGGCGGAAGATATTCGGAATTTATGGTCATTTTCTGATGAATCTTAAAGATGAAATAGAGGATATTCTCTTGGAGGATCTGCCTTTAGTTTGAATTTGCAGCGCGATCTGGAGAAGATTTCGGCGGTATTTTAGGAGCTCCTTACAGGATTTCCTTAAATATCGACCACTGTGTATTCCTAAGGCCGTTCTCCAAATCCATAGTCTAGATCACGTCATTAGCTTCAAAATCGGCCTACATCACATTGCTGTAGGACGCACAGTTTTTAAGATATGAGCAAGGTAAGGCAACATGCACAAGTTTTTCGATGTCGAAAAAAAAATCAACTTTTGCATCAAAAAGGGGGGTTCTGGTGGTTCGCATGGAACTTTTGACAGCTCATATCTCGAGAACGGTGCGTCCTACGAAAAAAAATCAGTACAATATTTTTTAGCTTATGACTTGATCTAGAGGACGGCATTAAAAAATTCACGATGTTACCGTTATTTGGGGAAATTTTTGACAAAAACAGGGAAATTTGTTTCTCTGCCATAAATTATATGAAATTTTGCATCGGCTTTGAAGAAAGGTCGATCTAAATTGTTGCTCTTGACGTGAATTTACATTGTGCAAGTTTTCATCACCCTCTATCGTCGGCAAATCGATAATTAAACTTATTTTACTACAAAAAGTGCCTTATCCATTAAAAATTGTACCCTTATAACGGTAAAATATGTCGTTCTTCTGTCCCATCCTCTAGATCAAGTCATAAGCTATAAAATCGGCCTACATCACTTTGCTGTAGGACGCACAGTTTTTAAGATATGAGCAAGGTAAGGCAACATGCACAAGTTTTTCGATGTCGAAAAAAAAATCAACTTTTGCATCAAAAAGGGGGGTTCTGGTGGTTCGCATGGAACTTTTGACAGCTCATATCTCGAGAACGGTGCGTCCTACGAAAAAAAATCAGTACAATATTTTTTAGCTTATGACTTGATCTAGAGGACGGCATTAAAAAATTCACGATGTTACCGTTATTTGGGGAAATTTTTGACAAAAACAGGGAAATTTGTTTCTCTGCCATAAATTATATGAAATTTTGCATCGGCTTTGAAGAAAGGTCGATCTAAATTGTTGCTCTTGACGTGAATTTACATTGTGCAAGTTTTCATCACCCTCTATCCTCGGCAAATCGATAATTAAACTTATTTTACTACAAAAAGTGCCTTATCCATTAAAAATTGTACCCTTATAACGGTAAAATATGTCGTTCTTCTGTCCCATCCTCTAGATCAAGTCATAAGCTATAAAATCGGCCTACATCACTTTGCTGTAGGACGCACAGTTTTTGAGATGTGAGCAAAGTAAGACCAACATTAATGATTTTTTCAATATAGAAAATTCGACATCTGTAGGGGTTCTGGGGGTTCGTATGGAATTTTTGACAGCTTATATCTCGACAACGCTGCGTCCTACGACCAAACTACGGTATAATTAGCTTATGACTTGATCTAGAGGGTGGCATTGGAAAATTCATCAGTTTACCGTTATTTGGGAACATTTAAAAAAAAAAACAGGGAAATTTGTTTCCTTGACGTAAATGCCGTGTTCAATTCCTTCGCGGGGCTGTACACCTTGTCGCGGTGCGAAGGCTTAGTAATGGCCAATGACTCTTGGGAGATATTCCCTATGAAGAGGCATGAAGCCAAGATACAGCCACTCCCTCTCTTCCCTGAAACCATAAACCCTCTCTTTCCTCTCCCCTTCCTATCCTATCCTACATGAACCTTGCCGATGATCAGCCTGGCTGGGGGCCTCTTTGAAAGCCAGCTCAGTCGCGAATAGTGTGCCGGAACCAGCTGGCGACTCGCCGAGCTAATCAGCCTAGTAATTGACCATGTTTCGGGTTTTGAGATGTCCTACCGACATCCTTGAGTTGACCCAAGTTTCAACTGTGGAACAAGACTGCAGCTGCAGCAGCTTTTGGCTCACCGCCATCAACATCGCCATTGCCTCCTCCTGCCTCATGAACTGACAACTCATTCCGTAAATGCCTCCCATTCGTTCATTAAAGAGAGATGCCACCACCACCAGTCAAGCATCATCCAGCCACTGATGACCACAATGCCTCCTTGATCACGACACGAACCTCGCTGCACACCAACACCACTCACACGCCGCCTGTGAGTTGCCCACAATTGATTGAATTTCAAAGGAAAAAACGCACGCGCTTGTTGCCATCGAAGAGTTCATAATTAATTCGAAGCCTGCAATTGAATTAACGTCGCTCAATGAATTTCAATTTCAATGGAGAATGGAGTCAAGTGCTTGCCGACGAGATCCTCGCGTCATTGCCAGTGTAATTATCCAAACGCAAGAGGATGCGCGAAATGGCAAAGTGCTTGACTTTTTTTTTCGCGCGCTCTTTTGTGTTCACCGTGGCCAGCACCGCCTGGACTTGACAAGGTTCTGGGTGCAGCTCACATCATTGTTTTCTGTTTTTTTGCGACGTGGTTAGGAAATGAACAGAGTCGCTAATGAATTTGTAATTACGTGTTGTCCCAAAGTGAGGAGTGTCATGTCACACAAGCCACCATCACCACCAGGCAGTGCACAGTTCACAAAGGCTCACCCAAGTGTCGTACACAGAAACATCTCAATTGGATTGCTGCAAGGATCTCGTAAAACTTCCGGTTGCCTCCTCACCCGACAAATGCATGCTGGCACACACAAACAGCCCGACTGACAGTCGAAACCGCTATTCTATGAACTTTCATGGCTTTTGTGCTCACCGGGGGCGGGCGTGTGGGCTGGTGTCTCTGTGAACAGGAGAGAATCCGGCGCATTATTAGATTCGTTTGATTTTATTTGGATTTGAGGCACGTACCGACGATACACCAGCCAAATCGCTGCATATACCTAGATTATGTGACTGCCTCTGTGATGTGCTGCTGTTGCTATTGCTGATCTGCCTCTGCTGCCGTCTCTGTTCCAGCTACTGCCTCTGCGTCTGTGCCTCTCTGCCAGCGCTGAGGCAAGGCGAACACCAACTGCAAGCGCATATGGACATGCATGCGCCACTGATATTAGTTTCGTATATCCGATTGCAGAAGGCAACGTTCCTCCTCCGCCCGTATTATTTATTGTTGGGTAAGGTTTCCTCTCCTCCGCCGCTCGGATTTGGCAATGAGGTGTTGAATGGTTGGCATTGTTGCACACCCCCGACAGCCGAAGGCACTTTGTTTTCCGGGAGAGACGGTGGCAGCGGCGGCAGAGACGAGCGTGATTCTTAAATTAAAATGTCAGCATTTGCGTGATGGAAATGTACATCTCCGTCGAGTTTTGTGAATAGCTGGAATGGTATGCACGGTATGTGAAGATTGCCAAGGAAAGACGTTTGTCGGAATTCGGTGCAAGCCCTGGCAGGGTGGGTACTTACGGCAGTTTGACTTGGGTCGTCAACAACTTTAAACGAAGCTGAGCTTATTATGACGAAGGTGCCGAGGCAGGCAAGACGACAGGACCAACTGTTGCACACCATCAACAGCGAGGCGGGGTTGCATTTATTTCTTTTGCTGATTCTGTCTTCCCCCCCCATCGAAATTAAGCTTAAGTTTATTAGGATTGTCTGTTTGAAAGGCTCTATTAGTTTATTATTTTGTTTTTTATTAATTTTTGACATCACCCGCTTCAGGGAACAGCTTAATCTCGCTTCAATGCGCATTTCGGTCACATTTTTGAGCTTGAGGGGACTTCTCTAATTCATCATTACGTCATTTCTAGGACCAGCAACAATTTGAGACCTCTTCTCAGCTTCAGGGGACTGCATTGCCTTAAGGATTGGCTCAAGTATTGTTTCAAAACGTCGATGTTTCATCACAATGACGCAGTTTCAGGGCTCTGCGTCCTTTAATTCCCCCGTTTAAATCCGCTTTAAGGATTGACTCAAGCCTCGTTTCAAAACGTCGATGGTTCATCACAATGATGCAGTTTCAGGCCTCTGCGTCCTTTAATGCTCCCTTTAAACCGCGTTGACTCGTACCAACCTCCCTGCAAAGCAGTGCCAAAAAATTTCCGACATCTTCCCCAGCTTCATGGGACTCCTTTTGAAGGTCATCCGTTTAACATCTCTAAGTAGTTGCATTTTTTATGAACAAACTTTGAGCAGTCATCTTTTGAACACAGCCCCTGATTAAATCTCAATCATTCCCCTGGGCTAGTCTCGTAAAACCATTTGTCCCGTCCATAGTCTGGCGGGGGGATGATGCTGAAAATCTGATTCAATTTACGACATTTATTCATGATTATGACTTTCTTAAGCATCTTCACCCTTGACAGCATCATCTTGCGTCGGTAAAGTCGTAAACAGGGACATTACCCAAAAAAGATGAAACCTTTATACAAATTAACTCTCCACATCTGCTGGCTGCCTTCATTCACTTTACGACTTTCGGTCATTAAAATCTGTTCCAATGACTAGCGTTCGTCTTTCTCGCCTTGCCCCTGTTCAGTGCTCCTTCCCAAAGGACACGCTGTCAAGCACTTGAGGAATTTCGATCCACAGCAATCCCGCCTAAGAGTAGGCTTCATATTCACTGCTGCTGCTCACTACTCCTGAGTGGAACTAAAGCTGTGCGGCAACACAAAAAAAGCGCAAAAAGAGTCCATAATTAATTATAATAACTACGATGGAGTACCCTTCAATTGGCAATCGACCCGCGTAGGGGATAAATGCGCGAAAGCAGGCCGCTATCTAATTAAAATCGACTCTCAAAGGAAGGCTTAGTTTGTGGATGAAAAAAAGAAAAAAAACGAAGCTCAGTTCATTTCATAATTAAATTTACAGCGGCGCGCTTCCTCCTTTCTTTTTGTATAATTAGTCGATTTGCAAATCCACTCAGCAACAGCAGAAGCAGCATCCACCGACTGACCTCATCACAAGTGCTCTTCACTCCTCAGTTCGTCTACGCTCGCTCAGAAGTTTGTTGTACTTTTCTTGTCGTTGTTGTGTGTTCTTCTTTTTCATCTTCTGCCTTTCATTACAGGATTATTTATCGCAAGGATACCCTATCGCTCGCTGAATGAGAAGAAGTACTACTTTTCGTGGATTTAGCTGGAAGACTTTCAAAAGTGAGGCAAAAAAAAACATGCCAACAACAACTTTTCTATTCTTTGAATAACAGGCTTTGCATCTCCTTCAGCCTGCAGTCCTGCGTCCATCGTCGTCGTCGTCGTCGTCGTAGTCGTCTCCCGGCAACTAAGCTCACTGTCCTGGTGGCATTCTTCTTCTGCTGGCCCCAAAGAATAGTGGCAAGCAAAGCAGCAGCAGTAGTCGGTCCTCAAGACTCGTAGGAATTTACTTCCTTGGATTGGCAACAAGAAAGCTCAATGTAGTCTCGTCGTCGTCGGTCGTGTGGACTACGGAGTCCCATCCATCCATGCGGGACGCCCTCCCCAAACTTTGCATTGTGTCCAAGTATCCCCTGCGTGTGTGAGTGGGCAAGGACATCTAGAGTTTTCCCCATCCCCCTCGTCGTAGCCACGCTGCGGTGTACTACAAAATACTTAAGTTCATAATACTTTTGGGGTCATTCAAGTTTTCATACTCCATAAGCGGATTGAATTTTCTGGATGCTTTCATCTGGGGCGGGCACCAAGGACATGGGGTTTCTGTCTACTTTTTCTTCTTCGCCTTCCACCTGAGACGATGATGAGTTGTGGTGGGTTGGAGAGGAGAGAGACGAGCGAAGCGTCATCCCTGACCAGCACAAAGTTATGCGCACAGAGAAAATAAAGGTTAATGAATGAGGGAAAATTTAATCAACGTCCTTAATTATTGCACAGGACTCTACCCCATCCACAGACACATACTCTCTCTCTCTCTCACACACACACACACGGTCCCCACTTAAATCGAAGTGAACGAGAGGATACACGAGCCAGTTACTTCGTCAACTTTGCCGGTTGAATTCTGAAACAACAGGCAACGGTGGAGGGTGGTTGTCTGTGCCACGCCACGCCGCCGCTGGATAGAGGCGATGAGAGGAATTGAGAAAGGTAAGAACAAAAGCCTGGGGACCAACTGCTGCTGCTATGGCTGCTGATCAACCAACCAACTAACTTGCTAACAAACGGAGGAGTTCCGAACATAAATTCATTAGTGGAACCCTTGCTTCTTGGCGGTTGCTTGGACAGGAGCGGATTTGAGGTGTGACTTTGTTTGGGGGGGGCCTTGATGTGTTTAGAGGGCATCCCGGGCAACAATCTGCTTCTTTCTTTCCACAAGACTGGTGAGGCTTTCTGTTTCTTGGATGAGTGGGATTTGATGCGTGATTCTGGGTTAAGCGAGCTTGACGGGGTTTGTAGTCAAGCCTCTTGGAGCTTGACTGTCATGTCCCCTGTTTCTTCTTGACGAAGGTTTTCTGTGGGCTGGCGCTGCAACAAGGCGACCATCCTAAGCGGTCAAGCTTAAGCCGGTTCAAGGGATTCCAGGCGATGCAAAGCTGCCATGACAGGACTAGTGACCCTTTCTACGAAAAATCTCTGATCTCCGCTCAATGTGCCACAATCAATGAGAAGATTGTGACTTGCTACGCTTTTCTACGAACCTCTTGTCACTCAAAAGCAAGAACTGGAGTAGGCAACGACCCTGAGACAGCAGCTCAAGCTCGCGGGCGCCTCCATCTTCCTCCACTTTCGACTTTTTGAGAGATCCAGGATGTCACTTGGGAAGAATCTTTCGATTGACGCCGTGTCTAGACATGATCACCAGACTCCTAGGTCCATTTTCTCAGGGAGTCGCCACAGGGCTGGTGAAGGAGTCCTCTTCTTTTTTTCTTTTGTTTTAGCAGCTGCTGTCCTCTCTTCTTCTTCAATTTGTCTGATCTGCTTATGATCCGGAGCTCTTCCAACCCTCTTCTCAATGGGAAGCATTCTTGTTAGACACACGCATCCTGAATCGCCTGAAGGCTTGGTTTTTCTGAGTTTAGCTTCAGTTGTATCCCCTTTACCACAATTGCTCCCACATGGACCCACGAGGACCAAGCTGACTCGCAACGGCGGACGCCCTTTGTCCGCCACGAACCCAGTGCAGGCCTTAATCCCACAGTTTACACTTGGCCCTATGACATCATGATCAGCCTTGCATAGACCAGTTTCTCATGTTTTAGTGCTCACCTGGTACTTCTGAAAGGACAAACGGCGTACTGTACACGACCTCTTAGATTCCACAGTGACTCCTTGGACCTCGATCGAGTGCCGGTGCCTTTGTGTGTCACTCAGCCAGTGAGTGTGTTTAGCGCCCTTTGTGTACATCATCAAATCCACTCCAGTTCACTTGACTCTCATGGTCCCTCTGCGCCGCGCCGCGCCATGTGCCTTTGCATTGATGTCCCTTCCACCGCACCCTCGTCACACACAGTGCAGTGCACAGTGATAAGCGGATGTCTGCCACTGGAGCGCAGTCATATCGACTACCAGGGCAAAGTCAAAGCGCACAGTGGCAGCAGCCTCCCAGTCTCCCAGTCGCTGCACCCAATAAAACGCACCAAACGAGAGCGAAACGCGACTTGACTGGGTAAAGACAAATATTGTACCGAGCAGTATTCAACTACTAACTTTACGCTTCACCCTCAGTTTACACTCGCGCCCGCATCTAAGGAAGGAGCTTGTTGACTCAGTTGCTGCTGCTCCTGCCACGGATGGGTGGTACATGGCCAGTCAGGCAGTGTACTCTCGCTTGCTGGGAAAGCGGTGGCAAGTGATAAGCACGGCAGGCAGCGGTGCCTGCGCGAAGGCCGATTCGAGGTGGGTGTTAATAATAATCACATCAACCTTAATTAATGAGTGTTTTGCGTGTTGTAAGGGTTCCGCTCTGCTTTGATGCCAACTGCTACCGCTGCTGCTGCTGCAGACAACAGACAGAGGTCCCCAGTCTTCAGTCCCCAGCCACGGCATCTAATCATATGCATCAGTCCCCCCCCTGGAAGGATTTATTATTCGTCGCTTTCTGGGGATGAATTTAAATGCAGGGGCGCGCTGGTTCCTTAGACCCACACCCACGCAATTACAAGGCTCGGCTGCTGGTGGTGGTGGTGCTCCAACCTCGTCATAAAAGTGAGAATGTGCGGGTGCCTAATTAAAAACGGCCTTGGAGGAGCTGACGGTGGATGTGTATTCAGTCGTTGCCAAAGCCCACCACTTTAGCGTGAGTGGTTGCCGGTGGTTTTGGGACGGATTGTGGGGGGAAGCGTTCCGACTAAGTGGCGGCGGCTGCTTCGGCGGCGGCATAGGCGGTTGCGAATGCACATTAAAGGATTTTCGGAAAGTGCTCTAACTCATGTCCAATTAACAATTAAGGCAATTATCACATTAAGCCTCTTGGTGGTGCGCGGTCGCGCGCTAGCGCGTATGTGTGTCTGGTGCAGTCCTTCGAACTGGGTTAACTTATCTCCGTGGAATCGGTGTAAAAGTTTTCTGCTGATTGCAAGCGCGCGGTAATTTGCTACTTGCATTCTCATGCTTCCTTCTTCTCGTCCACCTTACCCTTCTCCTGCCCTCTCCTCCATCTCCATGGACTGTGGGTAATTTGTGGGTCTACTAGCTCCTTTCATGGTGGCCCCTGGCCACAGCTTGATGTTAATGTTGACGATGAAGATGATGGGGTTCACTACTTGACTTGACTCCTTGCCCAGAGAAAGTGCTGTGGCGTGAGGAAATACAACATTGTGCAAAAGAGAGTTCCTCATTCTTATCAGGCGCTCTGTTTCCCAGTTCACCCGTGTTTATGGCCAATGAACTTTAAACCGAGCAACATGAACGTGATTTACATTGAGGCAGGTTAGTGCTGCACAATTGGAACCAGCAGCAGCAGCGTGGGAATGCTAGCGACTTGCTGTTGCTTTATGTGCTTTATTTAGCCAACGTGTGTGTACGCGGATGGAGGGTTTTGTGTGCACACAGAGGGTGAACAGCGCACTCGTCGTTGCGTTTGGAATTAATTTGCAAAAGCTTTTCTGCAAGAGTTTGCATGGAGCGTGGGGATGGGTTAAGTGGTTGGGAATGGTTGCTTCTCGTCGTTACTTACGATGCTGGGTTTGAGTTGGGATGCCCGTGGTGGTCGGTTAGTGGGGAATCTTCTAAGAATTCATGCTTCAACAGCGAGAGTGTGTCAACCTCAAGACTCTCGCCTCAACGATTCCTCTCTGATCTGGTGATGGAGTTGGAACGACCGCCAATTGAAAGTCGATTCCGAGATATTTTCCATCTCAAAGTCTCCTTCGCCTGAAGGTCGAGATGACCTCCAACTAAGAGTATATTCAAAGCAAGCTCGAAATGCCTTGATTTTCCATCAATTTTCTGCCGACTTCTTCGAATTCCCTGGAGCATTGTGCCTCTTTTCCATGAATTCTCTGATTGGTTACCCCAAAGGACCTGGCTGGCCCATTCCCGAACAATCCCACTCTCATCCACATCCACTTCCCCTTGCCCCACGATCGTCGTCGTTTGACCTGATTTCCGATCAAGTCATTGTTCCCTCCTAGAATTATGCAACGAATTTACAATCCATAAACATTTGCTCAACTCAAACCAATTTCAAGCCATCCAGCCAACGTCGCGTCGTCGCCCAGGGAACCATTCTCGAAATTAATTGCGTTAAACTTGAGACAAAAAGTGAGGTTATGCACACACACACACACACACACACTCCGCCTGTGAAGGAGTACGCGTGCTAGGAGAGTTAATTAAATTTTGAAAATTTATTACCGGACTCTCAGGCATCGGCATATGTTCCCCTAATCTCGCCAATGATTCATGAATTAATCACCGCGTCGCGTCGTCGTCTTCGTGCAGGTGGAGAGTGGAAGTCGTCGTCTTATCCCGTCAACCGGGCGCACGTTGTGCGACAAAACGGGCGACGCTTGACGGTAACTTACGAGGCAATTTGAAAACTTTAAATTAAATTTGCTGCCACCGAATGAATGGGTGTGTGTCCTGAGCCGCCCGCGCCTTTGAGTGCCAATATTAAATCCTGCAAGGAGGCGTAATAAATTGCTCGCAACCGGAGCTAGGGCGATGCTGTGTGGCAGCAGGATTATCGCATTTTTTCACGTGTGAATTCTCGCAATGAATTGACGCCAGTTGCCGGCAGTTGACGGCTGACTGTTTGCTGTTTGCTTCTAGCCCCGCTCCTGTGCACAGCACCTTTGACTACGTGTGCCCTGAATTACATGTTAATTTACCGCCGGCAGGAGGAAGGCAAAAGCCGACGAAGAACAAGAAGATATATTCATAAAAGCAGATTACAGCTGAATACATAATCCTGTTGAATAGTTAATCGTCCTTAGATCTAATATCGACCTGGGTGCATGTGAGGAGGGTGCCTGCCGACGACCGATGCACACTGGCACACTGGCACGGTGTGCATAACTCTGCCCTTCTGTCCTAGTTCGCAATCCATTCGCCTCCCCTCGTGCCGTGTGCGATGATTGCTAATGCCAGGCACGTCCGCATCCATATGAACCGACCATTATCCAGTCAGCAAACTCCTTCGCTTCTCAAATTCAACCTCGCCTCGACAGTCGACGACGAGTTGCTCGGTTCACGTGGGATGATCAAAGGCAATGTAGCACGAGACGACGACGACACTTGCTTCTCCTTCTGGGGAGGATTACGGAACGTCCTTGTCGAGGACGACGACGATGTACCATTGTCCTTGCTGCGCTAGTTTCTTTTTCGCATAAATTTCAGGTAATAACAGAAGTCCCACCCTCCTCCTCCTCCTCCCCTCGGCGCCGAATGAGGGGCGACGATGGTCACTGGGCGTGTAATTATCTAATGTTGCACTAATTCGCATCAGGCCGGGCTCTTCCTGGTCAGCTTGAAGCTAGTTCCTGTGGTCGGGCCGGGCTATCATCATCATCATCGTCACCTCCTTGGAACCCAGCACTGGAACATATTAAAATGCAAAAGGGACACCCATCAGAGCGTGTCTCTCCTCCTTCGCTCGGTCTCGGAAACTCTTGGACAACACTGATTCATGGCACGTAATTTAAATTCAGCCCGGGATAGCCAATTAAGTATTTACATGAATAAATTGTGTGCGTTATCCTGTCGAGCTTTAATGTTCGAAAGACTTTCACGGGAGGAGGGAGCCATGTCCAAAGGCAGGGATTGCCAAACTTGAATTGTGTTTCAGTTCCCCGAAGGCCGGTCCGGGTGGTGCGAGGACGACGGGCGGACGGTCTCTTGACTGGGCATCTTTGGGGAATGATGAATTGATGGGGAGGCAATCTACAAGTTGTGAGAGTCGTGTTGGGACACAAGAGAGCGATTAACTGGACTTTGGGTGCTCATTAAATGGGGGCGTCGTCGGTCGTTCGAAGGATGGGTGTGTCCGGGGAAAAGTGGATTCTGTGAAAAATTGGATTTGTTTCGATGTGCAGTTCATGTGCGGGATTTCATTTAGCTTCTAATGAAGAGATTCTATTGTGTGGCGTTAAGTCGATTTGGAGAAACTCGAGGAGCATGGGAGGAAGGTGGAACAGAAGCTACGAGGCCAAGGTAATTATGACAGGATTTGGTAGCATTACAAGTGCTTCCCTTGTGTTGTGAGTAAACCTTGTGAAGGAAGATAAGAGGAGCAGCTCTAGGGAGACTTTTTCAGTGTGCTTGGCCCTGGAGGCTCCTCTAGTGGATCAAGCAAGCCACTGGAGAGAGATGAGAAGAACGTACCTTCCTTTGTCCTTTTCTTTCCTAAACTGATGAGACTTCATGTGGAATTCAACGAGAACTGGCACTGCATAGGACTGTCTCACTCATCTCTAAGTCAAGTCGATCCCGGGATAAATGCGATGCCACATTCGACGTACCCCTTTCCACGGTGGGAATGTGCTGAGAACTTGGAGGAACCACCTTTAGAGACCGTTTTGCTGTAACGAAGACCCAACACTCACAGCAGCCAAGCTTGCTGTACGAGGTGGAGGTGCTTGTTGGCTGAGGACTAGATCCACTCCAGGCTGTAGCGCAAGGAAAAGAAGTAGTAGGGCTTGGTGTGATCGCAGTGCATTATCAGCACCTTCCCAGCCTTAGTCACTCAACAGAGAAGTCCTCATACAAGACATTGATCACCTCAATCCTTCCCGACGACGAGGCGCTCAGACAGGGATCCTGTCATAAGCGGTTGACGAAGTCGTTGGTAGGTCAACTCCGAGGCTGTAGGACAACAGAAAATAGGACGCCCGGGCACAGAATAGTAGAACGGATTGAATTGAAATCCATTCAAGACCTCTTCCTTCGATTGACGTATAATGAGGTTGAGAGAGAGGACACCACGCAACTGCGCTACCTGCACAGAGCCATGTGTCTAGCCAGGCATCTGTGATCTGTCGATCGAAACGCTCACACATAAGCTCATGCGACACAAGAGGAGAACGACTTGAACCAAGACGACAGCCATTCGACTCATTCCATCCACAATGACACCCCGGATGCTCCTTTCTCCTTTCAAAACTGGAGGTGGTCATCTCTGACTCCAGAGACATCACCTTCGCAAGAACGTACCAGGCTCCCTTTTTTTCTCCTTCAAAGTGCGACCGGGTGCAGTTTATTTTCCTATTTTCTTAGTTTGCAGACCAGGGAGTCTCAGAGAGTGTAAGCCCGAGATAAGAACTTGGCCTAGATGAGAGGAAGCAGCATGGAATCATAAAGGATTGAAGGTGGGTCCAATTCTTTACGATTCCATGCTGCTTCCTCTCATCAAGACCAAGTTGTCACTTTACTTACTCGTAGTCTCTGCGACCCAGGGAAAGTCTGGGCTCCGTGGGCCTACGCAATAGCTGCCTACCATCTCTGTCGGGCCTGATTACAAGACCAAGCTATGTTGCGTCTTCGATTTCTAGTTTCAGTGGTCCTGAGACATGCTTTCCCTGTGGCGATGTCGATGCTACTGCCTACCGGACCTGATGTGCGCCTGAACATGGTCTTCAGTTCATTTCCTCGAAATTTTGATGGCAACGGCCACTTACTTCCCACGCCAGGGACTCAGGGACAGGGCAAGCCTGAGGAGAAGACGCCTTCCATCCTAAGCCTCTTTGGGTTCTTAGCTTGTCACCCATGCTGTTTCCACTCATCAACACCAAGCTGTCTTCCGTTCGCGATCACTTGGTCTTTATACATCTTGTTCCTGACACACCCTTTCAGAGGCGCCACACTTCCTCCTTTATTTGAGTTAATTTTCTCGTTTGATTGCAATTGCCTCTTACTTCTGGACTGGTGATCCATAGAATCTCTGAGCAGAATTTCCTGCAATCCTTGACTTCCTTGCCTTGGTGAGCATCCTCCCATCATATTGATTCAAGATCACTTGTCATTTAAACCGGACATTCCGTGCCTCCACTCCTTCTAGAGCCAGGGTCGGAGATCCTCTCATTTGAAGCCTCGATCTCCATTCGCTCGCTGAAGATCGAGTCAGCATAGCCTCCCAGTTAAGTCCCTCGCCCAAAGACCTCCAAACGACGTGCAAATGTATGCATCACTCAAGACTAGCTGTGACCACAGGCACTCCAAGACAAAGCAACCAAGTGACATGTGACCACATTCAGAGTAGGGTCACCCCCCTCCCCCCAAAAAAAGGCAAAGCACATCCAAGCTAGAGCGCACACATAACAATGTGTTAAGGTCGCCTGACAGTTGATCTTTGATTCCCGGCACGTTCCACTTAATCCGCCCCCCATGCGGCACTCTTCCTTGTTCCCCCACTCTCTGCGATTCCTCTTCGCTGGTCTTATTAAGATGCCTCTAGGATATGTCACTGGATAACAGATACCTACCTTTTGCATGAACACCCCCCGCACACACACAGCACACCGAGAGGGTGGCTATGCACGGCAGTAAACGAGACAATAAATGAGTTCTATGCGCACGATATCAGAGATGATGCTGAGGTTGTGCTGCTGCAAGCTGGCTTTGGATGTGGATGGGTGGAAGCGAGAGGGGTCGAAGGAGATTGCAAAGGAACCGGGGGTGAAAAGAAAAATGCACAACGATATCGCATTACCTTCGGGCAGGGAACAGGATGATAGGGTCCCTTGCATTGTGTGGGCGGGTGCACGGGTGTGCGTCCTCGAATGACATTGACACGATTTCTCTTTTTTCTCTCTTTTGGCAAAAAAGGTTTTCCATTATCGTGTCCTTAATGATATAAGTGTACACAACATGCTCCACCTCGGGCCGGGGCCGTTGTCGGAGCTGGGGCCGGCCCATCTGCAGTGACGCTGCAAGAGAAAATAATTATCACAAAGGAATGCTATTCCCTTTTGTATTCTTTACACACACACACCCACCCACCACGGCCAGCAGCTCGTGACCACAGAGAAAGAGTGCGGCGGGAGGCTGAATAAAAATGAGAAGATAAAAATACAATCAAATTAAATGTGGAACGGGTGGGTGGAGACAGGCGATTCTTGAGAGAGCACAACGCCTGACCTCGTCCCCTCGGCGCCCGTCGCCCGAGGTTGTTTTGTGCGTTTCGTCTGTTCTCTGTTGTTACTGGTCCCCACTGGTGCATTCCACGACGAGATGAATAATCGCTTCACACAAGAATAATGAAAGTTCAAAGCTGTTAACTTGGCCAAAATTCAAGACCCGAACCACTCTCTAGGATTGCTCCTTCCCGTCGAGTGATGCTGGATTGGCGATGTGCCAGAGAATGCCTGGGGGTGGTGGAGCGGGAGAGCGAAGGGCGAAGGAAAGTAGCTCTTTTGGTAGCGGATTAATTACCAGGAGTGATTAACCAGCCAAGCGTCATGCATCTTGGTTATGGATGTGATTGTAAATTTATGGTGATTGGAATTCTTCTTTTTTCCTCTCTCTCTCTCTCTCTCTCTTTCTGTGTTCATCCGTCCGAACTGCCGAACCGAGAAAGGCGATTAGGACGAGCCATGGCCTTCAGCTCATACGAGAGATAATGTCTGTTAGCCTTAGCCGAGGGAGGTCTGGTGGCTGAGGGGTTGGGCGAGCGACAATGGGATTCTCTTTATTTTTTTTGACGACAACGATTAGATCATCTCTCGCATGTGTGAAGATGAATTGGCGGAGTCGTTGGGTGCGCGTGGCGTCGATGGAAAGCGCGCTGCCAATTGGACTTGATTCCGAGAATGTCAGTCATACCGTGACATCGCTCCTTTGATCGTCTTAAATAAGTCTGTCTTTGTTCTCTGTTTTGGCGTGGATTTGATATTTTATTTCGTTTATCCTCTGCCAGTAATGGGAAGTATGCCTTTAGACGGTGGCGGGGCTTTTGTGTGTCCAAGGAAATTGTCATTTTCAACGGAGCCATGCTAATTGAGACGTAAGGACGGGAGAATTTGTCCTTTTAAGAGGACTCTAAGCCTGTGGGAGTTGTGTGACTGAGGGGACTGTCCGGGTGAGGGGCTATCTGAGGGAGGGAGCTGTCCGCCTGAGGGAACTGTTTGGTCCTCACTCCACTTGAAATTAGCTTGTTTCGCTTGACTTTCAACTCGAAGGTTGGGATGTGCGCTTGCGCGAGCTTCTAATACGTGACAATGTGTGTGTCATTCGCGTAGCCAAGTAATCGGACCATGAAGTCGTTGTCCTGTCTTGTCGATCTGGGCTCAGTCTCGCTTCAAGCCCTCTCCTTGTCAACTGACGAGCTACCTTCGCTCAATGCAGCATCCTCGAAGGTTTTGCCTTGCAACAGTCACGCAAGCGAATTCGATGCCAAGACTGACCTCTCAGTTCAACCCTCGTGACTTCTGAGTCTGGTGGTGGCTTAGATCGTAGAAGGCATCCGTGCATGTCGTGATCGTCTTTCTGCGGCGTCGGACCTTTTGCAGTGGGAGCGACCAAGCAGCCTCCGCTCTACCGACTTGACGTGAATACGCGCGCTCAAGGGCAAAAAGTGACTGCATTTGAAACAAGTTTGCCTTCCTCGAAGATGACATTCATAGCTCTGGTGAGTTGGTTAGATCCATTCTGCGGGTGGTATGGCTAGCTTGCAAATAACAACGCATGTCTAGGGGCCAGCAGCAGCTGCAGTCACACATATGCCAGCATAGACCCTTTGTGTGACTGGGCGAAACTCTAGTGGCAAGCAGTTGGTATTGCCTTTCTTTCAAGGATCCCATTTCAATCTTCCATCTCTTCATTGAAGTGTGTGTTGAAAGCTGCATATCCTCTTCCTTCACATATGCTCTCCCAGAGCATATGTCAAACATCTACTTCTCCATCTCTACAACTTCTACAGAAGTCACTGTGGAAGTCACTCAGACTTTAGTCAGGACTCCCACTGGCATGGGTACATCCTTGCAACTCTCTGAACTGACTGTTGATGATGCTCTTTCCTTGCCGCAGAGACCTCACTATTGAATCAGCCATCGATTGCTGGCTTTATTCAAAGCTTCGACTTGACTGTGACAGAACACATAAATCTCGCCGTCAACTTGTACAACCTGTCCTCAATGTTTGAACGACTACCTCTTCAACCTCACGGCAAAACTGACAAGAGGGCTGTATTTCAAGCCGATAGGAACTCATTCTCTTCTCTGTGACAACATTTTTTGCGTATCTAGGCGAATTCTCGGGCAATTTTTGAGACTTGTCTCGTCTTGGTTGGTCGGTTGGTGCTTTTTGGATAAGGCAGGAGTAAGCTGTTGGATGACTTCGTATTTTTACTGTGATCCTCACCATCGACGGTCCAGTGTCATCCAAGGCATCCTTAATGTTTCATGTCTCCAATCGTGTGTCGAAGATACCAGCTCCACTTGGGATTTCTGTCGGGTGTGGTCGAATATTTGCTTTTCATACCGCTCCCGTGTGCTCTTGGTGAGCTTGGTACTGTGGTCATGACGAGGGATTCCTTGTGCTTGCTCTTCATCGTGTGGTGAAGACACTCACGCCCCGCTCTGGTGCGGTCGAATATTTGTTTAGCGTCGTTGGAAAATTCCTCTGAGATGCCACTGTTAGTGCGGCGCTCATGGGCAGTAGTTGCCTTCAGGTGGGTGACTTGCCAGAACGTTACAGAAGAAGGAATTCACGTACAAATTTGCCCAAATCGCTCATGACGCTTGAACGCTTCCTATAACCCAAATCTCGCAAGCAATAGAGGTCCCAGTTGAAGCCCAAGACATAGAAGTGGGCTAAGAAGATTGAACGGTGTCTAAAGATCAAAGACCTTTCCAACGGCAGCGTTCGAGAGACAGAAGAGCGTTCCATTTGACGTGAGGTACTCATACGGCTCATCTACGCCACGGCAGAATTGGCAGAACTGATCGGTGTTCGGGGAGCGTGATGGAGTGGTATCTCGTGTTCACGATTGTTCGTTCTAATAACACTGTTCCATTGTTTCCTCATTGATTTTCAGAGCATTCCCTTTCCCATCCCCGGTCACCGCATTCCAATTTCCCAATGAGTTCCACAATGACTTCCACAATTACGTAGTTACCAGTACATCACGCTCCCCGAACACCGATCAATTCCGCCAAAGTCAGCTTAGAGTCGGATCCGCCTGCAAATAAACTGTAATTCGGTGCGTTAATTTTTTTAATTAAACCCCCCACCACCAACCAACCAACCAACCGACCAACGATTTGCTTCAAATGAAAATAAATTGAAATTCCATTCATTACCGCGCCCCTCCCTCTGCAGCGCATTAGCCAATTGTGCAGCCCGCCTCTGATTCACCGCATTAACCCCAAACCGATGTGGATCCTGATAGCCAGGTATTATCTCTCGTAGGCAATTGTCAAAGTGCCCCAGTCCCCCCTCCGCCACCACGCCGCCTCCAAGTTGAATCATTAACAGCATATTTTCGGCTTTTAAATTCGATATTTATTGAAACCGTTACTCGGGCATTCTTTCACCAGCCCCGTCCCGCCGATAGTACATTATTTTTGCCGGCATGACGCCCACTTACCCGGGATATCCGAATAATCCGCGTGTACTTGTCAGTTACGTGCCTGGCCCGATACTAGTCGTTTATGGAGTCATTAAAAAGGATCAAAAGCATAATGCTTTCATTTGCATTTCAACCGCGACCGAGGATCGCGATGGACAACGCAAACAAACAGAAAAACAGGCGAAAATGAAAACAAAAAAAACACTGAATTCCACGAGAATTGTAATTACCAGCAACACCGAGCGGGGAAGTCGCGAATAATTTTTAATTTATGAACAGCAATGTGTGGTATCACATCGTGTTGCTGGCCTCGTTCTTTTCTGCATGCCCTCGATTAAAGCCAAGTGGCGGACGTTGTTTAAAGTGGATGCAAGCGATGCCCCTTTTACCCAGTCCCAGTCACAGCATCATCGTCGTCGTGTTTGACGAGAAGGATACGCGCCGGAGATTGATTTAGAGAAGATCACTCCGGCTGCCGCACAGAAATCCTCCGCAGGTGGACGAGGACGAGGGACAACATCAGAAACCAACCAATCCTTGTGTGCACACAGAAATCCCGTGTACATCCTGCCAAACATCTGAGCGCGGACGAGATGAAGGTGGACGACGCAGCAGTGCCAGCAATAAAGCAAACATCATGTGTGCCGTGCAAACTGACTGCTTTTGGGGATGCGCCGCGCTGGCCTCTCCGGAGCTCTGGCAAATTTGAATATTTCCTTTTGCTTTTTTGTTGCGTTCCTTTTTTTAATTTCGTGTGTGTGCGCGGCGTCGTTTTGCAATAAACCATTCAAGTGGAAGGTGTTCCAGCTCCGAAACCGAAACACTTTCAACCGCATCAGCATCGTCGTCCTCCTCCTCCCCCTCCACCTCCTCCTCGTCGTCGAGGTTGTAAATCGTTATTTTGGATGGATTTGGTGAAACAGGCAAAGCAGCAGCATATCAAAACCGGATTAGCCTCTAGATGAAATTTTGAAGAGAAACACACAAATTTCTCCAAAAGCCAGCCACCACCGCCAGAGACAGAGGAGGAAAGCAGCTGGGGGACACAGGACTCGCATTGAAATGAGGATGATTCCCTGCCGGATGTGTGGGAGCGCAGCACACAGGTCAATCCAGCAGCACACATTTGCTCGATTATTTGCAGGTGGCATCACCACTTTTGCGGAAAAAGAAACCAGCCAGTACACTCCAAGGAGGGGACAACCACCGCCAGGATCCCCAGAAGACAGGAATTTAATGAAATGGCTCCGGTTATGGGCGGGAAGGGAACTCGGGGCATTATTTGTCGGTTTTATGCCCGATACATGAGGTTATAACAATCAAATAAAACCGGGCGACAGTGGAGTTTTATCGCTCGTTTTGGTAGCATCTCGGCGCTGGCTCTGGTGGCACTTGCATCGCATTCGAGATGAGTGGGAGGTGGGGGCGAGGGTGGGACTCTGCTGGTGATCACTGGTGGCAAGGGTAAGCTTTATGGGAATGCACAGATTTTGAATGGTTGCAAAAATCACTCGGGAAGACGTTAAAGGTGAATCTATGGCTGGAAATGATTTGACGGTATGGGTCACGGAATGGAGCACGGAATGGGTCACGGAATGGAGCACGGAATGGGTTGAGTGTTATTGGCAAGCTATATGGTGGGGGGAATTGTTTATAGGCAGTTGCAGGTGTAGATTTCCGGTGGAATGGTGTCGTTCAGAGAGGAAGGGGTGGGAACATTTTGAGATTTTGTTAGGGGTCGATGGACTTTGGTGGCCTTCCACCTGGCACAAGCTTTAGGTAGGTTCACCTTTTCTCTTTTCGCAGTCCAGGGCGGAACTGAGATCATCCAAATCCAATTTCTCCAGCTGGCACGAGCTCTAAGGTATCTCCTTGGGGAGGATCTGAGACTCAACCTGGGCTTCTAGTTTCGTCTTCCTGTTTGTGTGGTCCTTTTTGACTCGGGTGGCCATGAGTCTCAAACAACAGGCCTCTTTTCGGTTAGCATGAGCTCTGGGCACTCTTTCTCCCTCGACGTATGGCAGACCGGGGTGGGCCTGGGACTCAACGACAAAGTTTTCCCTTCTGGATCCATTCACTATCCTTCTGTCCAGTTTCTTCGGCTCTCCCCCTTACGGGGAAACTCAAACCAATCGGTTGCCTATCTTCATCTTTCATTCGAATGTGTGCGCCACCTCTTCGACATCCTCTTAATTATCCCACACGCTCTTCTTTGGGAACTGCTTTGATTACGGCACTCTGCTCAATTTCTCATGCCCTGGAGCAAGTCGAGGAAGTGACACAACATCTAGTGTCATCCTTCAGTAGACTTAAGCTCCTAGAATATCATTGGCGACGGCTGGTGGGTGCCGCTTTGCCTTTTTCTTAACTCGGGCGGGGTTTTTTTTGAAGGCGCAACTGGCGAATGAAGCCCAGGTCCAACGGGATCTACACGCAGATGCCTGTTGGTTGTGGCTCAGGTTTTCTTTGCTCTGAAGTGGCAACAGTGTTCATTAAGAATAAAGAGTGGGAGGGGAGAAGAAGATGGTGCTTTCGGCAACGAGACCACCACCAAGCCACCATGCCACCAGCCACAAGATCACCAGGCCACAAGCTCATCAGACCACCAGGCCACCAAGCCACCAAGCCACCAGGCCACCAGGCACCAGCCTCCAGCCACAAGACCACCAGCCACCAAACCGTACCAGCGACCGGGCACCAAACCGCCAGTCTATCATCCACCAAGCTACGAGCCATCAGGCCCCCAGCCACCAGTCTACCAGGCCACCAGGCCCCCAGTCCACCAGTCCACCAGACCACCAGACCACCAGCCACCTGGCAACCAACCAAAAGCCAACTATGACCAGACCAGCCAAGCTTCTCCAGAAAGTCCCATTTGACTGCATCTTCCTCTAGCACTACAGGCTGGGGTGAAGGCCTCTCCAGCTGGCACGAGTTCTGGCCAGCTTCCGTGCGCCAGTTGCGTTGTCAGACACAGCGTCACTCGAGTGTCCCTTGATCTAACGCTAGCTAAGTCCTCCCTCCTCTACAGTTCAAGAATAATTTGTGCATGATCGTCTTCGTTGTCTTGTATAATGCCACCTTTGGGGCGTGTTCCCTTGAGTTCCACAGTCAAATCTCCGCCCGAAAGCCAAACATGTCTCCTCTCTGGGCGGAATGTCGTCGAGGGGGAACACTCGTTGTAGACCTCAGCCACGCAGCAGTAGCTTGGAATTGTTATCGGTTGATAGACGAGTTTTACTGCCCCTTTCTGACTGACTGGCGATCGTCAGCATTTTTGCTCTGATAAGCGATCACGGCAAGGCGCTTGTAAAATCAGAAGAAGGTACCTTGTCATGTATTATACACATTCCACATGAGCCCATCTCTTCCACATTCCAGAACTCCCACAACACATCATTTGATCGATATACACGCGTCCATACATAAATCCAATCACAAGAGTATGCCCTTCAAAAAATTCCATTGAGAAACATTCAAATGTCCACAAAAAGTCCCCTCATCAAAATTCCCCACGAGCCAGCATCAAAATCACCGCAACACGATTAGACAGACTTTCTCAGTGTTTGCAAAGCCACCAGCCAATCAGCGTGCGAGCTCTCAGCACCTTCGCCTGTCAAGGCTTGCATGCAAGAACATGTCTCTGAGCACTTGTTGCGAAGTACCAAGGGTGCATGGGAGTGGGTGAGATCGTGAAACATGCTGCTCTTTTTTGACATGTTGCGTGAGAGGCAAATTTATACGCATCAGAAACGTGGTGGATCTTGATCGGTGAACACGATAAGTAAGTTGTGCCAAAAATTAAATTCGCAAAAAATTAATTTTTTCGTGTATTTTGCGTGAAATTGTTTCGAAATTAATTCTTAAATGTGCGGGAAGTGATGAAATCGATTATTTTTTGCTCAGTTTTGTTGGTTTTTGCAAATTTAGCATCCCAGTGCGGGGAGGAGCTTCAGTGCCTTGCTTGGTTTTTCGCGCTTCTTTTGGAAATAGTGTTCGTTCGAGACCTTAGCATCCCCAGTGCGGGAGGGGCTTCAGTGCTTTGCTCGGTTTTTCGCGCTTCTTTTGGAAATAGTGTTCGTTCGAGATCTTAGCATCCCCAGTGCGGGGAGGAGCTTCAGTGCCTTGCTTGGTTTTTCGCGCTTCTTTTGGAAATAGTGTTCGTTCGAGATCTTAGCATGCCCAGTGCGGGGAGGGGCTTCAGTACTTTGCTCGGTTTTTCGCGCTTCTTTTGGAAATAGTGTTCGTTCGAGACCTTAGCATCCCCAGTGCGGAAGGGGCTTCAGTGCTTTGCTCGGTTTTTCGCGCTTCTTTTGGAAATAGTGTTCGTTCGAGATCTTAGCATCCCCAGTGCGGGGAGGGGCTTCAGTGCTTTGCTCGGTTTTTCGCGCTCCTTTTGGAAATAGTGTTCGTTCGAGATCTTAGCATCCCCAGTGCGGGGAGGAGCTTCAGTGCCTTGCTTGGTTTTTCGCGCTTCTTTTGGAAATAGTGTTCGTTCGAGATCTTAGCATGCCCAGTGCGGGGAGGGGCTTCAGTGCTTTGCTCGGTTTTTCGCGATTTTTTCCCCGGGAGTGTCGCGAGTGCTTGGCTGTGTGTGTATGCTGCATCTCAGGACACCCACCGATGGACAAAGCGAAGCAGGTAGGTCTTCAGTCTGATTGACGTCTAGCCAGCCCGCGTTGGAGCACCTCTATTCCTCATCAGCGTTCATCAAAGTGAGTACCCTTTTGATTATCGTTTGTTTATTGCCAGCGGGAATCATAGGTTTCGCTCCACCCGCCAGTGGTCATCAGTGTCATCGGGGAGCTTAGAGAGGGGGGTCCGTTTGGTTAGCACTCGGGGAGGGTTCCATAGGGACGCCTTATTTTTTACACAGACAATATATAAAACCTTCTTTTTCAGGTCGCATCCTGTAAGTCCTCTCGAACTGGTTTTATACCACTTCGTTGTGAGTTCAGGGGCTTGGTTGGCGAATTAGGGCGCTTCTGGGGGTTCTCCTTCGAATGTAGGCTACCTTGTGGGATTGTTGAAGGGCATAGGGCTAGATTATTAAAAGCTTTCTTGGTTTTCAGGTTCATCGGCACAACTGATCGAAGGACGATTGGTTTTCTGTCGTGTGTTTCACTTGCCTTCAGCAGGATCGACGGTTGTTCCTCTGTTCCTTAGGCACTCTCAAACAAATCATTCTTTCTTCACAAAGCTTGAAAAGGCTTCTAACTCTTCTTAACTTTTCAGGATTCAGACTGAGGGGTTGCCCGTGTAGCAACCTGTTAGTCTTTTTTTTGCACGCTTTACTAATCTATGCCCCAGGAAACTGGTTTCACATGCTTGGTCTTGAGGACTGGCATGTGGAACCAGCTTTCGTTCTGCTCTTCTACTTTCAGGTGTGGCGCACTAGAATGAAGGAATGGTGGACACACGTGCAGTCTTTTTCTTTCTATTTCTTTTCAGGTTCCAGCTTGACGAAAGGGATGATAGCAAGGAGGAAAGCTACCAATGCCTCCTTCGTTCCTTCTATCCTTTGATCATCTTTGTTCTTGTTGTTCATCATTTGTTTTCTGTTACTGTTCTTCTTTTCTTCTCTTTTTGTCTTTATAGGTGAGTGCCGCCTGGAAGGCTGGTGGTGAGGCTGGCGAATGGGTAATTTTTTTGTCGTAACATGTTTTGATTTGTTTGATCGTAGTTGTAGACGCTAGTGCTTGTAGTAGATGTTGGATTGTTGTTATTTGAACATTTTCCATTGCATTTGACTAACTCCGTGTTTCTGAGAACGAGCTAGGTCTAGGGACAGGATTCTCATTGGTAAGAGGGACCGGATTCGGCTGGGGACTGGTGACTGGTTTTGGGGCTGGGATCCTTGATCTGATTCTGGAGCTGGTCTTGGGTCTGAGGTATGGATTCTGGCATCTCGGAAGTGGGCTGGTCTGAGGTATGGGGACTGGTGTTCGTGCTCCGGGGTCTGACGACTGGGGACTGCGACTGGTGTGGAGTCCTGGATTTGGGATTTAGGGTCTGGGGTCTGGAGTCTGGAGTCTGAAGTCCGGGATCTGGAGTCTCAGATTCGTGGTCCGGAGTTGGTCCTCAGTCTGGAGTCCGTGGTCTGGCGTCTGGGGCTCGCGTGTCTGGGGATTGGGCTCGGGGTTTGGGGTCTGGGGTCCGGGGTCTGGGATCTGGGCTCGGGGTCTGGGGTCGGGGGTCTGGGGTCTGGGGTCTGGGGATTGGGCTCGGATGTCTGGGGACTGGGCCGGGGGTTTGGGGTCTGGGGTCTGGGGTTCGGGGTCTTGGGTCTGGGCTCGGGGTCTGGGCTCGGGGTCTGGGGATTGGGCTCGGATGTCTGGGGACTGGGCTGGGGTCTGGGGTCTGGGGTCCGGGGTCTGGGGATTGGTTTCGGATGTCTGGGGACTGGGCTGGGGTCTGGGGTCCGGGGTCTGGGGATTGGGCTCGGATGTCTGGGGACTGGGCTGGGGGTTTGGGGTCTGGGGTCCGGGGTCTGGGTTGTGGGCTCGGGGTCTGGGGTCTGGGGTCTGGGGTCTGGGGTCTGGGGTCTGGGGTCTGGGGTCCGGGGTCCGGGGTCCGGGGTCTGGGGATTGGGCTCGGATGTCTGGGGACTGGGCTGGGGTCTGGGGTCTGGGGTCCGGGGTCTGGGGATTGGGCTCGGATGTCTGCGGACTGGGCTGGGGGTTTGGGTCGGGGGTCCGGGCTGGACTGGGCTGGGGGTTTGGGTCGGGGGTCCGGGGTCTGGGCTCGGGGTCATGGGGTACGGGGTCTGGGGATTGGGCTCGGGGTCCGGGGTCTGGGTTTTAGGCTCGGATGTCTGGGGACTGGGCTGGGGGATTGCGTTCGGGGTCTAGGGTCTGGGGTCCGGGGTCTGGGGTCACGGGTCTGGGATCTTGAGTCTGGGCTCGGTGTTTGGGATCTGGGGTCCGGGGTCTGGGGTCTGCGATCTAGGGTTTGGGGTCTTGGGTCCCGTGTGGAGTTTTAGCCAGTTCTCCCATCGGGCGCGTCCCCGTGTGGCGGATAGGGGGCCCCTGTGTGTGGATAGGGCATTCACCTATACATACACAGGGTTGGTGGAAATATCAAATACCACCCGCGGACCAAAAAAGAGCGAAATTACTCTCAAAACAAATTCAAAGATGGATAGTGGTGTGTTGAGTGCGTGGTGTGATAATAACAAGGCAGCTCCCGATGATGAGGTCACAATCCCGTCATTACGCATATCTACCCTTTGGTCAATCCACTCTGATGCATGAAATATTTCCTCAGTTTCTCTGCCATTCACACGTGCTCCGTGGACAAGCAGGATACGCTTAGTTAGCACATTTCCGGTACGGTGGTCTTTCCCTGGGAAATGAGGAATAGGCATGTCCTCGCTCTATTGATCCTTGATTTGTGCATCCCCATAATTCGTATTATCCCCATCATCAGTGTTTTAGTTCGGTTTTCGTGCTTCTTTGAAGTTCTTGTCTCGAATCTGAGTCCGAATGGCATCCACTTGAAATCGGTTTGTGTGGAATCAAATGCTTGTTGTTGGGAATTCTGCGTTCTTCCACTCCTTTCCAAAGAATGTCATTTCATTTTTGTTATTCTGATGATTTATGGAGAACATTCAGAGAATCTTCCATAAACCATCGTGTAGTCAGCAGCAGTCAGTAGACAGCCGCATTCTTCTTGACCCACTGGAATTCTCTCTGACAAAATTCACCCATTGCTTGGGTTCATTCGAGCGAATCGAAATCCCTTCAGCCTCCCCTTGTCCACCCGCTCTCCGGCATAAATTAAGGCCGCTAGCATCTGTTACAAGAGCTGCATCTATTATCAAAATTAGAAGAGAACTTCTACTTCCAGTGAAAACGGATTCCGTTTAACATTTGTACATCCTCACCCATCTCCTCCACTCGGCTGTTTTTCAAATAGATTGGCAAACAATGTCCTACCTGGCGGTGGTGGTGGTGGGTCTGCTCCCCAGAAACACCAAGGAGGTCATAGCTCTGAGGAATTTCAATTAAGTGAATCTCCCAGGAGTCTGCATACTCATCCAGTGTGCATGCCAACACAGACCAAGGGGGTGTCTCTACCTCTCTACCTCTCACTCTCTCTGTCTGTCTCTGTCTCTATAACGGAGAAATGGATATATATTGGATATGAAAACTTTTAAATAATGCTCCCGAGCTAGGTGTTTTGAAAAACGTCCCTCTTCACCAAACAAGGCGGCGCTGCTGTGCATTAAATGTGAATCCACCTCCAACTCCACCTCCACCTCACTCTCGACCGATAACAAATTGCTGACCGCAAATTAATAAATCTTTCACTCCTGATATCTGCAAATGTATGTTCGGACTGTTTGGACGGGTGTTTGGCTGCTGGTTCTGCTTCTGTGGTAAATGTGAACACACCCCCAAGCGCCCCTCCACACACATTTGTGTGCTTCTCCGTCTGTAGTTTGAATTTAAAGCAGGTGCAGGACGACGACGGTGGATAATTCTTTCTTCTGCTCCTAGATCACTTCACCGGGGATCTGGAATTGCAATAAACCGAGTGAAAGTGGGCGGGGAGCGGGAGAATGGACAGAGGAAGTGTGGACATTTTCTCGTTTGGTTGCACATCGATTCGTTCACAATGGCATTCCTTTCGATTCAAATAAGGCGAGGATTTATTTATGAGGTCCCTTTGTGCTCCTTGTCACCGGAGTGAAATATTCGAAACAATTTCGACGTTCTTTGAACAACCCTGACTTACGATATCTTACGAGCATGTCATCAAAGGCCCGTTCCGTGTCATCTGCCCGCAACGGTACTCGCTTTCACTGTTCGTGGAGTGTGTGACGTTGTGCACAAAGTCTCTATTTTCTGTCATGTCGGTCTTGGAAATCACGACAGCGAAGCTCCCGAAGCTGCAGTCCACGCAGAAGATGGTGGACATTGCGTTGAAGTCCCTCGCTGATGGCAGCGGATCGCGGTCTTCCCTGGTCGCGGTGAAGAAATACATCGCCTGCAACTACGACATCGATGTGGAGGCGTCGTCGAAGCGCATCAAGCTTTGCATCAAGGCGAATTTGGAGGGCCGCAAGTTCCCTAAGAGCCTGCGACTAAAGGGACAAGTTGGCGCAATCAAACTGTCCGCAAAATCCAAGCCGAAGGTTAGAATTGCCGGAGGGGCCAAGGATGCTCTTGCTGCTGACGTCGGCGTGGATGGGAGTAAGAAGTGATGTTTAATGGTTCTTCGTGTGCCGGCTCAACAGGGATCATCTGGAATTTAATTGTTTATGTGATGTAGTTCTTAAATTAAATTTGTGTTGATTCATTAAAAAAAAAAAAAACGGTGTCTGTCATCTTCAACTGGGGCTTGGTGCAGGGTCTTGTGAAATGCATTGTCAATTTGTGTCATTCTTCGGTACGGCGACTTGGAGGTGCCTTGTGAAGTGTGGTAATGCAGTTTGACAGAGTCAGCAGTTCGGTGTCTCATTCTTCGTTCTAGGACGATCTAAGGAACGCCTTGAGATTGTCGCATAAAATTGATTTGTGTCTCCAAAATTAATTCAACTCAGGTCGGATTCGTAGAAGTCTTTAGAACTGTAGAACGTGAGTTTGAACAAAAAAAAGACAACACGTAAAGTTCCAGAAATTTCTCTTTCGTCATCTTAAGTTTATGCAACGTTTTTGTGGCAATCTTCAAATTAGATTCCACTTTTGTTGGAAATTGTGTCAATTTGCTCGAATAAATGATTGAAGTGGAACAAGTTGTGGAACGGTTGAAATCGTGTTAATAAGCATGCTCTGGCTTATTTGGAACGTAATTCATGCGCCCACATCACTATTCCTCAACCTGTGAGACAGTGTCAGAGTTAGTCGGACCTACAATCCACAGAAAAACTGAGACGCATCGTAAACAACTCAGTTCATAGTTTTAAGAAAAAGAATCATATGATATAGTTGTATAGGTCGCCGTGGCGCAGTGCATCGACTCCTACGCAGAGGGTGCCAGGATCGAATCTCTGCCCTTTTGTCTCTTCCTCTGAGACGCTGACAATGCTCAGAGTATTCCTGTCTAGGAAAAATCTTCTCAACTTCGCCATTCATAGAACTGTAGATCACTTCCACAAACACGAGCGGTTGTTGAGAAGCTAGGCGTAGGTCCACCTCGGACTGTAATTATTATCATATGATCTAGATTTCCGATCTGATCCATGCGAGCTTCAAGTGAGTTCTTCACTTGCTTTGTCTCACAGGCATTAATCCTCAGGTCTTGGATCCCCAAATTGTCCAAGCGATCTACATACACACCTGCCATGGGATCTTAGACAGGATGAAGACCCTCCCAAATTGCAGCTAAACTCGAGCAAAGTTTGCTTTGTTGTGAAACCTTGAAGGATCAATTTTAAAGGCACGATGATCCTCTATAGATCGGTCTCTAATTCGTTGACATTTGCAAGGACAATCACATGTGAAGAGGTCACAATGCGTTCAGAACTTCTTGTCTCTCGGGTGAAGTGCATATTTTGGCCATCATCGTGATGCCTACCATCCCCTGCCCAGTTACGAGAGTTATGTTGTCTTCCAAATCGTGGATCGTAGCTGACATATCGGTCTGTGGTCTATTCGGTTGCTTGTCTGAGACTCAAATTTGGGGATCGAGGACTCAGAAGGTCGGTTATCGGCACCATCAGTCCAAATGAGTCACGCGTTATGTTTCGCGTTTTGAGATATGGAGACACCTCGAGTTGAAACTCGTGTGCACTAGAACTAAGGGCAGTCGCAAGTGGAACCCCTTGTGGACATGCAGCAGCGGTTTGTGTCTAGGAAATGGTGAATAGGATTGTGGCACACATTCCTCTGATCCTTAGACATGACGCCACTCGCTCAGCCCTTAATCTAGCTGCTTCTTTCTCTCCGTATATGAAGAGTGCCTGGGTCCCTCCACCTATCACGAGCTCTAGCTTGTCTTCATCTTGAGAAGGCGACATTTCACTTGAAACTTACGTTCGAAGTCAATCGCCTCACTTAAAACTGTCTATCGAAGTCAATCACCACATAACACCCCTTGTCGGCAGTCAGCGCTTTTGTCTTCCTATGAGCCTTAGAACCTATTCCTAGGTTCCTCCCTCTAGGTAGCTTCTTATTCTGAAAAAGTAAAAAAATATGCAAATCCAAAGCACTTCCGACCCGTCCTCCTCCGGCCTCCTATCTCGACAAGATCAATCACAAGGGTCACTCCCAGTCGTTGACTTTGACTATGACTTCCTCATGGATCATCCGCCCCTCCCTCCAAGCAGGACAAGCACATATGCCTGCCAATCATTAACAACGCTGAGAATGCTGAAACTTGCGGAGTACATTTTTCCGGCCTTCCGCCTTTTCTGGACATCACCCGGAAACCGAACGGACGCACCACCCATCATCCCCGGCAGACAATCGATTCATTAATCCTGCCACCTCCCCCGACGGCAGCACTTGTAATTTCGATTGCTTCATAAATCCTTGCCGAATGAGCTCTCTTCCGAATTCCGTCCGTGTGCAAGCACACACCACTTTAAACCTTGAAAGCCATCAAACACCCCCTCAGAGGAGGACATACACTATATTCCGAACACATCCTTCGAAATAAAATTTTCTAATTTTCTATCAGACCGCACACTCCCACGACCCATATCACCGACGTCACCGCCGCCGCCGCCGCCGCGCCGCAACAGTGAGAGATGAGACGAGGAGGTATCAGCAAGCAGGTCCTTTTCATTTCGCACACCCATCATGCGTAACCAGTGAAAAAATATGCGGAGAATATTTGTTATCCTAAGGGTTTAACACAATTTACAGTGATTCCATTTTGAAAAGTTTGCCAGCGCAGAGCTCTAGTAGCTGTGTGGGATATGATAAAAGCAATGACTTGTCTGTCCCCCCGCTCTCTGTCTCTCGTGTGCGTGTGTACATCCTATCCAATATCCTTTCGTTCGCATTCTAAATTCATTCATTCAATTTCTTGTGTGTGCTCTGTTCCTTTCGTCATCGTCGTCGTCCTTCACAGTACCTCAGTAAGCAGCTCTGCATGCAGACTAGCCCCCAGCTCACCCTACATCTGGATTACAGGACGATCATTCGTATGGGCGGATGTGCTAGGCGAAAAAAGGATATAAAGTGAAATCAACCCGCAAACGACATGCTATTGGGTGAGTGAGCCAAATGTTTCACATACGCAGTGGTGCCCTTTCAAAAAAAAAAAAAATAAGCATAAAGGGAGGAAAAAAGGAAACGATGCGAGAGCTTGAATTGAATTATGCAAATTACACACACACACACACACACTCTGGAGGATAAATGGATGCCAGAGTGTGCCAGTGGCAGTGGCAGTGCTAGCGTGTGTGCGCGCTTTGAGTGATTCTTGCGCGGCCATTTAGCAGAGTTTATCAATTGATTCCATTCGACATGCTTCGGTTGATTTCGAGCTGGCTTGCCGTGCCGGGGAGGGGGTTGTGCCTCCTGCGCTAGCCCACATTCCACAGGACTCCTCGGGAGAGTACTTACAACTTGTGTGTGCTGCGTTAGAGAGGAGTGAATGCTCCACTTGTCGTCGTCGTAGTCGTCGTCAGGGACGACATGCGATGGGCTGGTAAATTGCATTTGTATCGAGCATTTATGGAAGAGTTTAAAATTCATTGGCAACGGAATGCAATTACCTTGGGTGGGCACAATCCCTGCGCACGGAGAATGTCGTTCTGTCGAATGTGGAATGTGTTCAGTTGAGAATGTAATTATGTGAAAGGGAGTAGGTCGTAGGTGAGAGATGTCCACTTGATGGGTGTCTTGAGCGTTTTGCAGATGTTCGTGCGACTCGAGTAGCATTTATGGACTGCTAGAGGTTGCTTGCTGGCTGCGTAACGACGTCTCAGCCTGGGCGCTCTGATTGACATGCCAAGTAATTGCAAAATGGGTTTGCAGTTAGGGCATGTGCTGAATATCTAATTGGGCCAGAATTGGCCGGGTAATGGTCGTGTTGAATTACCGTGGAGGTGGCCGTCCTCCGAGAAATGTGGTCACGACTAAATCGGTTCCCCTGTGAAATGAATGAGGTAATTTCTTGTAAATTGAACATATTCACCGGCAAATTGATGGAAATTCAATTGAGGGGTGGATAGGTGGCTGCTTTCAGTCTCTCAGGCATGCCTCTCGCCACCACATGTCTTGGGTTCGAAGTTGTCCATGCGATGGAATTCTACAGCCCTAAGATATGCAATGCATCTGGATCTCTAAAAACGTCACTTGCTTTGAAAAAGACAGGTCTAAACCACTGCCACGAGATATTTCTCTGCGCCAACTGAATGACCAGGTTACACTCGAGCAAAAGGTGCACAACATGACGAAATACCAGGCGGAACACCAGGCCACCGTCTTTCAAAATCCTCAAGAGCCCATATCTCGAGACTAGTGCCTCCTAGGTTATAGGATAAGGTACTGATCTGTAGGGAATCCTTGCCCCTTCACAGGATACTTCAAGGACCCTTCAAGCCAAAGGACATTCGCAAGGATAATGTCATGTGCAAGACAAGGTGTCATGTCTCGACTGGCTTATCCTATAGAAAAATATGAGGCATCGACGTGTGCCCTTAAAACTGCATTATAACATCCTTCGAAGGACAACACGGATAAATGGGATTCGCAAGAGCAGTGGTCTAGATGCTAGGCTCTGGCCCTGTACAGGCTGTGGCACCAGACATATTATATGCGCCAGGGCACGGCCATTTGAATAGCCAAAGGCGCAAATCTTCTAATTTTTGTTTGTTTTATGGGTACCCTGACTCTAGTCTGTAGCTTACCCTCTCTTCTGTGCATTTGGCCGTGGTGGAGTGCACAGAAGGAACACGGATTGATTGGGTATATCTGTGTGTCTGGGAAATGATGAATAGAATTGTGGAAACATTTCTTTGGTGCTTAGACACAACGCTGCTAGCTGGTCTCCTTGATCTGGCTGTAGCTAGCTAACTTCTGCTTCTTCCTCTTCGTATGAAGTTTTCTTGGCTCCTTCAGCCAGCACTGGCTCTAGACTGTCTTCATCTTCGGAAGGTAAAACCTCACTTGAAACTTATGTTCGAAGTCAATCACCACTTATAACCCCTGCTCGGCATTCAGCATTGACACAGCTTGTCTTGGAAATGATGAACAGGAATTGCGGCGGCATTCCTCTGATCCTTCCACACTCGCTTGCCCCTTGATCTTGTTTTAACTAGATTCTGCTTCTTCCTCTTTGAATTCTTCCGCTTCAATTACTACGTGGAATGCATTTTACTTGGAGTAGGACTTACAACTACGCTTGGACTTTGATTTGGTCTTGGTCTTGGTCTTGGACTTTGACTTTGACTTGGACTTCGTCTTGGACTTGGAATTGGACTTGGACATGGACTCGGACTTGGACTTGGACTTGGACTTGACACTCGACCTCTCGGCCCTCTGAGCGATCTCCAGACTCCCCCCTCTTGGCTGGCTGACCAGAGTGGAACGTTGCCTCCATGTTAAGTCCTCAATTCAAGTCAAAAGCATCTAAAGCCTCTCGGATTCCATGAATCGTTGCCCCTTTAAAAACTGCATCATCACATTCTTCAAGCATCCTCCAGGAAGAAGGGCATTCACCAGACCAATGGTGTTTGAAGAGCAATAGTCGTCCGTTTATCTCCTTGTCTCTCGGTTGATATGAATATTTTGGACGCCATTGTGTAGGTAACCATTCTCTGGCTAGCTTGAGGTTGAGGTCCTTCTCCACATGTGTGCGCCACCTTAGACAAAGTCGTCCTCTCTGGCGTTGTCCCACGGATCTGGTGGATTCGAAGACGCCACTAGATGGCATCAATTTTTCAAAGGAGTCAGACAACGAACACTTTCTAAATCTGGCGAGACTCTGTTTACTAAGTTGCCCCTAATCGGTTGCTTCATCACCTCCGTCTTCCTTTCACACACAATCCCCTCAATTTGTGATGAATTCCACGATCCTACACACAAGCGGCTCCCAATTTGTCAAGACTTCTGCCACTCCTTAGCCTTCGACAGCCTCCCGGGCAAATACTTGAACAACTTCCCCTCTCTCTCTCTCCTTCCCGAAGCACTTCCACCATTTAAGTCATTACACCATTCTCAGGTACCTAACTGCACTCGATTTGTATTTGCTCTTAGCCTCCTCCAGCGGTCCATTGTCAATGGTCCGGAGCAGCCGGATAAACCGAAAACATCAACTTCGTGGGAAGTCATTTTCAACCTCGCCACCACCAACCGTTCAATGTCACCGTTCCTCCAGAAAAAAAAAAGAAGTATACTCGCATCAAAACGTGAAAGCGATTTCCTCCAATTGGTGCTTCGCACTCTCACCGTAGATTTATCACCTCGTTCGATGTCAAACTTGAAGTTTCTCGCCTCCACTCCCACCCGCCCAATCGCTTTGAATGTGCCCCCCTCCGATAAATAGCAGCCGATGGAAGCAGAGTGTGTGCATAAAGAGGACTTTTCATCTTGAAAACAAATTTACTGGCAAATGGTAAGCACAGCAAAGCACACACCCTTTTATCGCCGCGCCTTGACTTGGCTCCAAATCGCATGCAAAATGCTCTCTCCCTCTCCCCCGCCATCCGTTCGCAGTGAAAATATGTAAATGATGCTCCCGCTTTAGGAGGCTTTAGACGGTAAAGAAGTGTAAATCGCAGGAGCAGATAGCAGAACGAGGACCGGCCATAAACTTTTGTTAACTTTCGCCAAATTAGATGTCATCGATTGGAAATTGATGCCTCAATTGAAGCGATAGCAACAGGCGCAGCCGGCGATGACGGTGGCCACTTCGCCTTAATCTCCTTTGCCGCCGTCTCCCTCCGTTTGAGAAACGATTTTACGATCGAAGAGCCCTTGTTGAGGATATTATCCGAAACTTTAATTAGAAATTCGCCGTAAGCCATAAAGACTATGTTCTCAACAACCTTCCACCTCTTCTTCGTAGCCGCACATCTTGGCACCCATTGTCGTTGTCGTCTCCTGGAGGTGTTCTGGCGAATTTATCGATTATCATCGAGGAATGTTGGAGCAACCGCCTGCCTGCCTTCCACACAACTCAAATATGAACCACAGCTCCTTCGGCACCTTGTTGCTGTGTGTGGACGGTGGTGCACCTCATGTGGTCCTTTCAGAAAAAACTGCAGTATTTGCTTAAAATCATGTGCAAACACAGGGGACGAGACGGGGCGAGATTGGAAATTTATTTCACATGACAGAGAGCCTACTTCTGATGAAAATTGGATTTGCTGACCAAAGATGAGCCGATATAATGAAATTTTGCGAAGAACTCCGAATTCTCGTCCATGCATAATTGGGTTTTAAAACTTTGCCAGCCCAGCCAACCGAACCGATGGGACATTGATTGGGCGTCTTATTCTATTTGCTCAGAACGTCATCAATGTCCGTCTGTCTGTCTGTCAGTGGTGTGCATAATTTAAACTTAAAGCAAACCGAACTCCCTCGCTCCCCCAACGCTCACTCTTACCTTGCCGCAATGTGTCGTGGTCGTGGCATTGTTTTTGTCTATCGTCTCCTTGACCGCAGCAGCGGGGGCCTCTTTGCAATGTACACTCAAATGTAGTTAGTATCCATTCTCTCTCTTGTCAAAGCAAACCACACACACACACAGTCTCTCTCTCTGTCTAACAAAGCAACAGAATCTCATCACATTCATCAAACGCATTCCAAAAGGTTAAACGTTGCTTCAAAGCAGCGGCAGCAGGGGTAGGAGTGGAAAATATTTTCTTTTCTCGTCCTTTGCTGAATTCCGACCAAAAGAAACCGCTGAAGATGCGAATAGAGAGGACGTCGACAACAGACACCAACAGCAGCAACAAAAAATTATGCAGTTTAATGTCAAGGCAAGCCGTCGCCCGCCGCCGGCTTTCTCCGCCGCTTCACGCGGCTGCTGTTGTGTCCTTTGACTGGATGTATAAAACGCACAACAGCCCCCGCCCCAGATCCTACGCTACGCCTTATGTGCGGCGGTAGCTTGCTGAGGCCAAAATTACACATTCGAACAAAAAGGGAGAAGGACACACGCAGGGTGCATGCATTTAGCAGAGAATTCTTTTTAATATACAGCCGGGCACGAAGTACCAGGAGGAGAGGAGAGAGAGTGAAGCATTTCAAGGAATCCTTTATCATCCCCCCCATTCCTTCAGTCTCAGTGTGTGTCGAATAAAGGACGAGACGGCTGTGTGTGTCCTTTGAGATTTATCGGATTCCTTTTGCCAAAACCCCCTAGCCAAATGTGAATGTGCGAGAGTGTGTTTCCATGTGAAAGGGTTGAATAACGTAATAATAAACCGTATCAGGTCTCCTGTCCCACTCGCTTGAAGGCGAAGTAAAAGGATTCCGAAGGAAAAAGGATCCTGATCTCCTTGTACAATATACAAATCCATTCGATCCATTGTGCACGCCAAAATCCCCTGGCGAACTGGTTGCGGCCATGTCGTCATCGTTGTAGTCGTTTTACTGGCGTCTTTCTGGTCGTCGTTGTCGTCCTCGTCGTCGTCGTCATCATCATCAACGTCGCCTTGTCGTGCTCTGCGCTGCCGTTATCCTCGTCGTTCTCGTCATCCTCTTCGTCGTCTCGCCGTCTCCGTCATGGTTGTCGTTCAATCAACGACCATGCCGCCGCGCTGCCGCTAGTCGTACTCCACCTCTTGCACTATCAGAGATGAAATCACATGAGAAAGCATGCTCTTAACAAGGATAAAGGACAACTTCTGAACCGCACACAACACGCCATTGAGTGTTATACTTTATGGACGTCATCGTCATCTGAATCGATTCGATTTGGTGCATGAAATGGAGCAGCCAGCCCAGAGCCTGTGTGTCGGTCTTCTTCCATATAATTCAACAAATCCCGAGGAAGCTACCAATAAACGAGCCAACTAACTCTCCGCACACAGCACATAGTGATTCAGAGAGTCATATGCCAGCAAACAGCCAGTCAGGCAAACAGCAGAAGAATTTCAGAAATCCCATTTATCATTCGTTCAACCAGGCTTCCATTTTCATATGCACGACAACTGCATTCACGAGTGTGGCAAGGAAGCGGCGCAAATGGACGCTTTCGAGCAGCAGTAGAAATCCCCATACTTTGTGGCGTTGTTGTGCTTCTGCCAAGTGTATCAAAAGTGGATTCCATTGGAGCTTTGTAGCTTGCTTTGCCATTCGTTTTCTTACCCGTTCCGTGGCGTTTTTTCTTCACTCTTCCCCATCGAGCGAGTGAATGCAAATCAGAATAATGGTTGTGAGAGATTTCTGAATAAATTACAAAGTGGTCATACGCACTCAGACGCAAGTCAGAGCACTTGACAGGCCTGTGAGGGGTGTCTAATGAATAGCCGCTTGAAGATTCTAAGCTGAAATGTCAGTAAATTCACTGGCGAGGGAATCCTCTTATAATCACATTACCAACATGTCCGAGCGCTTTACAACACCCGCCCTTGCCTCCCTCGGCTGTCCACCCATCATCTGATGGCTATCTGGAAACTAATAGTCGTGATTATATGATATTCTCTGACAGTTGCATTGTTTACTCCAGCAGAATCCTGAGCATGCTGCTGTCCACTCGAGACGTGGAGTGGAGGCAACGACGACGCAAAAGCAAGGCAGTTTAATGTTTGCAGATTTGAAAGCAATTATCCGGGCCAGGGTGGAATATATCGTATGCAGGGTACATCCCAAAGGCGAGAACAGTGAGTGTGTGTGTCAACAAGCAGTAAAGTACAAAAGACCGACGAGAGAAACCGACGTCCTGTTGGAAGGGAAATTAAATTCCTGGCTACAGTGTTTAGTGCAGCAGAAACACTGTTTAGTTATGCTGCTGATTCAGGATGCAGATATATGTAAGATATGCCCATTTACAGGTCAAAGGTGGACAGCACCTGCCTCTCTCCTGTGTGCTGATAAGTGTCTGCATCTGCATTCGGTTTCAAACTAATAGAGTGATGAAATGTGTTGGCTATAGAAAGTCGATAAGTTTCAAAGGGGTTCCAGGAAGGAGGACGATGAAAATGTTCATCCTTGGCGTGGTGTAATCATGAGTCAGATGGACAGACCGATACACGAAGAAATGCGATTGCCAGCATGTAGGCTCTCGAATAATATTTACAAGACCATTAAATGTGAATTATTTCATTTCAACATTCTGCCACAAAGCCGATGAGGGAGGACGTTGACATGCACACTACAAGTGTATGTACATCCCCCATGTGGCCTGCAGTGTTTCTGGGTATCATTTCAATTACCTCCTTTTCCCAAGATAAATACACGTCCGAGAACATCTCTTACAAAGTGTTATGTGTATGGCCTGTGATTGCATCGGGCGGCTGGAATTCGTTGCGTGTTGATGTTTCTTCTCGAGTTTTTTGTTGGAATCCATGAGTAGTGGCAGATTTTTGAGGGACGGAAGGAGTTCTTGTCGACGAATCCCAAATGTTAGCCAGTTTGTCTCACATTCATCTCCTTTGTCCCTTCCTGACCTTGTCCTGAGTCAAGACCATTTCTTTCCCAAATCCTGCTCTGAAAGTTTATCAAAATATCCCCAAATTAATTTCCAATTCAAAAGAATTATTTGTAAATTTAAAAACGCCCGCACTGCCATCTACAAGTCATTCCAAAACCACACCTGTCAAAAAGCAAAATATTCACCAAAACAATCCAACACAAACGAGCGTGAACACACCCTTAAGCCTACCACATCACCATTGTCGTTTGCTGACGTTGGCTGCTTGACGTCCACCTCCGCAGAGAGAAAACAACAAAATCTCGTAAACGTCAACAAAAATTTATCTGTCAAACGAAAAATCGTGAAAGAACAAGTAAAGAGAGGAAGTGAATCGGTAGGTGCTTCTCTGCAAACAATTTTTTTTTTCGTTTGACTTGTCTACTATCATCACTTGGGTTGGGATAGTTCCTGAGTCTTCAGCTACATCTTCATCCATGAGTTGATTAAGCACACGAAGCAAAAACAATTGTGAACTACATATTTTTCAGTGTACTCTTCTAGAATCTGTCGGCCGTTCAATTAATCAAGTGAAGAAGCAGTGGGAACAACAAAACACAAAATCAAATCAAAATCCACTCAGTTACATTTCCGTCTCTCCGCCTGATAAGTCCACCATCGTGTGCAGACTGTGTGTGTACACGTCACTAGATTTCTTTTGCCCACCACCGTCGTTGTGCCGTGTATAGTTTAGTGAGTAGTTTGATTTCGTACAGATTTGACGCGAGACGATGGCAATCAGACCTGGAATGGGACGAAAGTCCTCAAATAAGAACCCACCGATTTTGAGCCATGAATTTGTGATACAAAATCATGCGGATATTATCTCGTGTGTTGCAATGGTCTTCGTTGTTGGATTGATGGAGGAGGTGAGTTTTCAAAAAACAAAAAATGAACATCTCTCACTTTTGCCACGTATCCTATAGAGGGTATAGCCTGTGTGTAGCCTTAACCTCAATCGCATACCATCGTCGTCGCCGGGCAGCAGTAAAAGACATTACAACAACTGCCTTTTGCAATCATTATGGAGCAAAAGCACATTCACCTTCTCTTGATGGCCGAATGGTCATCGGATTAGGTGAAAGTTGTTGCTTGCGTGTTCAATTTTTTTCCCTTTCCATTTGTGGTGCATTTTTTTCTGAACCTTTGGTGTTTTTTTCCATTTCAGACTACGGCTAAGTTTGCAAGTCCATTCGTGTCACTGCATCATAATGTCAGCGGCGAGGATCCAAGTCATGAAAATCCAACGTAAGTTGCATCTGCGGGGTGAGGAAGAGTTTCGCAATCTTATCTTGTTTTTTGTTTCCATCGTTTCAGAGGCAAGCCATACACCTACACATCCGGGGTGAAGGATCAGTGTGCTATCTTCTTCTACACTCTGACTTGCATCATCATGCATGCGATTCTGCAGGAATTTGTCTTGGATGTAAGTTGTTTTGAAATTCTTGTTGATTGTCAGAAGTTTTCTTTGAGGCACATTTTAGAATGGGAAGTGGCCAGTTTGATTGACTTGACTTCTCTCTGTTTAGACAATTAGTGAACTCATTACTTAGCAACAAAGTGTAGGGGCATTCACGTGAGTTCCATAGAAACACAGTCGGTTCTGTCTCAAGTGCGGTACTTTTTGCTGAGTACTCAAAAGCCTCTGATCTTGAGATAAGTGTGTCAGTGCATGGCAAAGCAGGTGTTACTTACAATCAATGTCATTGCGTGCATGAAACAGAAAAGGGCTTGGCTATGGAACAGCTTTGTACTGCACAAGGCTGCACAGAGTCAATTTAGAAGAAAGTCAATCAATCATGGCCCCTTCCCACAGGGTCCACAGTCCATACCACCACATAACATTTCCATTTGATAATTTCAGAAAATCTCGAAGAAACTGCACCTCTCCAAGTTCAAGTTGTCCCTCTTCAACGAGTCGGGCCAACTTGTTGTCTTCTACATTCTGTCGTTCTTGTGCGGTGCCGATGTGATCCTCCGCGAGGGTTACTTCAGCAAATTCTCGCTGCTCTGGGAAGACTTCCCCAACCATCCGATGATTTTCCTTCACAAGTTCTTCTTCATCGTCCAGATGGCTTACTATCTGCACATGCTGCCCGAGCTGTACTTCCAAAAGGTGAAAAAGGAGGACCAGCAGCCAAAGATCATACACGCCATCACTGGATTCTCCATCATCTGCCTGGCGTATACCTTTGGGTGAGACCAAGCCAATCAGCCAATGTTCTTGATGTTTAACTCTTTCTTTTGTCTTGTCCTTGTAGCTTCCAAAGAATCGCTCTCGTTCTCTTGACCCTTCACTACATGAGTGAAATCGTTGCGCACATCTTCCAACTGATCGGTGTCTTCGACAGAGACGAGAAGTACGCTAGCATTCGTATCGTGAACAGTGTCATCTTTGTTGTTGTTCGTTTCGCAACCATGGTCATCGCTGTGCTCACACTGTACTACGGGGTCGCCAATACCGAGCAGTCAACTCGTGGATTCATCGCCCTGATTGGTGTTATCATTCTCCAGGGATATCTGATCTTCTCTTTCATCACCGAGCAGCTGCGTGCCAAGCGTGAACGTCAACGCGAAGCCAAACAGCAGTCACAGGCAAAGAAGAACAAGGCCCTGAAGGAGAAGGCAAAGCGAAAGAAGGAAAGCGATCTGCCCGAAGCCGATCAATCACCCAGTCCAGTGCACAGCGGCAAGAGCAAAGTCAAATAAATTCCTACTCCCCATTTAGGTCTTCCTTTGACGCCCAACTTTAACTTCACCAACTTCCATGTCTTATGAGAAACAAAAAAAGGCAAACAACAACCACTGGACGTAATCCCTCTCCATTTGATGTCTAAAGTCAGTTTGATGTGTTGTTGCGCTGCGAGTGCAACAATTCCGCGTTTATTGTCCATTAAATGGATTGAGTTCTGTTTATTTCTTACTTCACTCCTCTCTACTTCCTCCTAACCTCTCCTATTTGTCTCTGTCTCTCTCTCTCTCCTGGCGGGGGATTGCGCGTGTAAGCAAGTTAATCTTGAATTTATGTAATTTTTTTTATTTCGTGTATATTTAAGCAACTTACTTCGTCCTTTGTTTTCTATTAATTTACAATTTTTTTATACACAAGCATATGATTTGTAACGGTTTTGAGTGTACTGCTGCTGGCGATTGAACAGGCTAACGGCGAATTGCATTTGTCTCTCTTTTTTTTGATTTCGTTAAAAGAGGAAACAAACACAAACTATTTTGTACAAAAATCAAGAAGAAGAAGAATGAAAGAAAGAACAACTGAGAAAAACAAAACAAAAAAAAAAAACTTTTTTTATGAAATTGAAAAACAAAAACAAACAAAAAAAAACAAGAAAAATCACGCATACGCATGTAATGATGTAAAATAAAAAATAAGGAAAAAGTGAACAAAACTCTGAAGGAACTGTGTTTCGCATGCATCCCGGTGGTGGGTCTTTAATTTCTGTTTCTCGTTTAGCAGCTCGATAAAGCGCTGTCGAGCACAACCACTGGGCACCCAGCGATAACGCATAATTAAGATGAATAAATCTGTTGTTTATGTTGTTATTCATCGTCGTCCAGAAGATTTTTCTGCCAAATTCACAAATTACGTAATCGATTAGCATTTCATTTGCATTCGAGAACGAGTTTCGCTCCAGATTAATTGTGCTTCATCTGGCTACTCGTTGGGTTTCGCGGGGAGATAGTAGATAGAGAGGAGATAGTACATTGCTTGTGTGTTTAAATTTGATTTATATAGAGATCTGAGGGGATATTTTCGATTTTCGAGAAGTCTTGTTTTGTCAGTGCCTTGTGAGGGGAGGAGAGCTATAACAACAATACATGGGTGTGTTGATGGGCATAAAAATAAACTCGATCGACATCTAAAACGCGGTTAGAAAAGATCTGAAGGACGTCAAGTAGCGATGCAAAGGGTACTTAACCAAGATCATTGTAGGCGAAGGAATCGTCAGTCACATACGAAGGATCGTTTATCGTCGACTGTGGTACAATGCAAATGAAGACGGCCAAGTTGAATTAGGTGCACACAATTGGAGAGCTCGACTTAATATGCGGAAGTGGATGCAGCCAGTCAGAGCTGTAGTTGTAGAAGACGCCATGTTTAAGATCGTGCACACATGTGGAGAAGGGCCTTAGCCATCTTGTGGAAACAGATAGTGACGGAGGCTGCTTGGCGGTAGACGCACGCTTTTAAGTTGGTGCACGCAGGTGGAGACGGGTCTTCACGAAGGCCCTTATTGCTAGCGCTGGGAACCGATTGTCGACTACCAATGCGATCGACTGTCGACAGTCGCAATAAGAGCTTAACTTGATGCGAAGAAGGATAACCTAGCAAAAACTCGTGTCTGTTGGAGAGTCTTGTTGGAAGGGGTCCAGTAGAGTTATACGAAGAGAAAGAAGGAAAACCTGGCCAGAGCAATGGTCAACTTTGGAGGTGAATTTCTTGGGGCTTACGAGGGGGGGACCAAGAAGATAACTTAATGAAATAAACATCCTATTTGTTGAGGGCCCAGGAGGGAGGACAAAGAAGATAACTTAAATAAATAAACATCCTATTAGTTGAGGGCTAGGGCCTGCCGACTAGAGAGGCTTGTTGGTTGAAGCCCAACTCCGTTCCAGACTACAGGCATGCGAAGATGAAGAAGGAGAACCTAATAAGAGTTCGTGCCTGATGGAGAGGCCTATTAGTTGATGATGAAGTGTATGTGCGACTGATATCAAAGCAGCAGCAATAATTCGAAGAGAAGGAAACAGGTTTTGATTCCAGTTGTTTACTCCTCAAGGCGTGACATCTGTTGTTGTTCTGTAAACGTATGACTCTTTGAGAACTTGAAGAATTTCTGTTCTGTTTCATGGAACCATTCTCATTTCGAGAAAGTACTTGCGTATTCTGAGCATTTTCACTTCAGTCTATCGTGTGCATATTTATGTGACCAGTGCACAAAGTGCTGACGCAGTGGCTGTGCTTCTTTGGATGAGGTTGCATTGAGCTCGAGGAAAGCACTTAAACACGATATGTTGTTCCAAATAAGACGTGTTTTCTTTTCGAGACTGCAATCTTATTGGATTTCTCTGCGGAGTCAGATGGAATCGTTCGAGCGATGGGAGGATGATGATGTCTCTATAGCCGAAAATTGATTGCATCCGATGACCTTCGAACGACATCTCTCGACAGACAAATCTGTTCTCCGCCTCGTCTGCCAGGGACGAGCTTGGGTCCCTGTTTTTCACATCAGCCCACCATCGTTTAATGAAATTAACTTGCAAACCAAGGTGTTCAGTATTTATACACTTTGATGCTTCTCCACCGCCCCCCATTCTGACACAGCGTTCTTTCTTCTCTCACATTTGTTTACACTTCATCGTTAGCTAATCAATACAAACCCATAAATTAGTGAAGATAATCAAATGAATAAACGTTCTTACAGATTGGGGGTTTCACCCTGTTTTAATTGTAATTATCACCTGCAGACGGATTCTCTTCCAAGAATTATTCAAATTTTTGTTCTGGCCACTTCTAAAATCCAACGTCAGCAACATAAACCTGTAAGTGAATAGCCAGCAACTCGACGAAAAGAAGCATAAACCCATTGACACCGTTCTTGACCGTGTACTCATTGAATTTCCCCTGCCATCGAATGTGCAGTACATGCCCTCAAAGAGATTCATTCCGTTTGTCCATTAAGTGACTTGAAGAGGTTTCTGGAAGCTCTCTCTCTGTTAATCGAATTGTTTTCCATGAGTTGATGGAGGAGCAGGATTGACAGGTTCTGTTTGAGGGATAGGTTGGAGCATCGATTACATCGTAATTCGAGTCGGTTTTAATAAGTCTCCGAGGATGTGATGGTGAGCAAGTGCGTTAAATGAGACCAACAATTCATGGAGGGCCGACAAGTGACTGTGACAACTTGTCGACCGTGCGGTTTGCGGTACAGACTGCTGTCGATACACAAAATCAACGGTGCATCAACAACATCCGACGATTAAATAGCCCATTAAAACCAGCCTGCGCGTTTGCATTCCGGAAAGTAATTACAAAAAGCAGTTCAGTTGTTGTTTCTGAAGAAAAAATAATCTCACATTTGAAACAAAGAACATCTTACACTAGTCAGACATCTAATCAAATCGCTGCCAAATATCAACGTCTTAGTCACAATCCTAGTAACTAACCACCCAATTAACCGCCGCACCGAACCCTTTCCGCGCCGACACCAGGGACTCCGACCGAACACAACATTTCAAACTCCCCACCGAATCAAGTGAGAAAAGAAGAAAAAGAATGAAAGAAATAAAAAGACAGCACCCAACAAGAATAGAAACAAACAAAACAAAAGCTGACTAAGGTAAAAGCAGAAGATTCTTTCACTCCAGCGCGAATTGCTGTCGACGTCAGAGACGCTGTTCAAAGGCACTCTCGAACAACAACAATCAACGTATTTGGTATAAAAGGTTAACTCTTCCATCTGGGCAGGTTAGTTTCGGCCCAAACGTCGTAGAACCAATCTCGTCTCACAGACAATCAAACAAAACGCGAGTACAAGCGGAATCTTCAACTTTTTTTTGGATACAACACAGTTTTTGTTAAAGCAAATCGCAAATATGAAAATCACCTGTTTAGTTTTGTGCATTTTTGGATTAGCCGCTCTGGCAGTTGCAGGTAACTAGACTAATGTGTGCATTTCATCAATTCATCCATCGTCATCACAATAGCAAGGAAAGGCATTACGTCAGCGGAGCCACCGGTTGACCCTGAAAGACTTCATACCCCAAACGCGGAGATGTGATATAAACAAATTAATTAATTTATTCTGTCAGACAATGGGTGCCACTGTTGAGGTTACAAAATCTCGTGTTAATTTTGTCATTCTATCGCTGTCACCGATGTGAGAAGTACCAGCGACGAAATATAAATATGTAAATACGTCGAGTGAGGAGGAGACGACGACGACTGATGAATTTGCACGATTTCTGCGGTTGGCAATTCAAAATTGACTGAATGAGTCATCACGCAGTCAGAAGGAAATAATCGTTTGGCGATCTCAAAATAATCTTCACGATTTTCGCTTCGAACAAGGAAGCAATTCTTTTGACCCCTTCCCGTCGTCTTCGTCTTCTTCGCCTCCTCCTCCTCCTCGTCGTGCGTCGTCTTGGCCACTTCTCTGTGTGCATACTCCGTGGCGATTTGGTGAGAAGAATGTGACCGAGATAGCATACGTGTCTTATTAGCCATTCTGGACACACGTTCTCGGAATAATCCACCTCACACATGCACATGCGACTTTTTCATGGAATCATGGAAGTTTCGGTGTTCCCTTCTGTGTGTCATTTGCTAAGACGAACAATTGAACTAGATCCAGAAGGAATTAGGTTCGTTTGTTTACCATTAACCTCATTAGATCGACTGACCGACCGGACCGGTCACAGAGATCATGGAGGAGGTACACACGGCATAATTCATGTTAATGGCATCGTTTGGCAATTAAGCATGCTTCTAACGTCGTACATTTCGCCGAAAAAACCAGTTTCGGTGGCTCCATTAATTGCTTCCATCTCGCCGTTTGTTGTTTTTCGGTATTTTCGGGTCTCCGCTGACTTGGAAGACGAAAAAAAACCCCCGAGCTAATGAAAACACTTCGACTTGAATGTCAAGTCAACAACAAAGAACAGGGAACCGCCTCATCAACATAGCAGACGAAGGCCTTTAAAAAAAAAAAAACCAACCAGCTTTCGATTAAAATAAATTCATTACCAACCAACCGATTTAATGTTTCCACATTTCTAGATTCTGAATTTGGTCAATTTGTGCCAAGCTCATTCTACAAGCTCGATGCCGAGGGTCACAAATCGAACATCGTCGAGATTAACCCACACGTAGGTGCCGCGCACACTTAACGCTCGTCTTTGTTTGCTCTTGTAATCGTCTAATGTGTTTACTTACTTTAGCAAGCTAACATTTTGAGACGTCTGAGGAGGCAGTCATCTTCATACGGATCAAGCAGCAGCAGCAGCTCGGTTGGTTCAAACGGTGGTCCAGTGTACTTTACCTCCCAGCAAGTTGTACAGCACTCTCCAGAGTAAGTTGAGAGGCGTTTGCATTCGATGTTCAATATTGATCGAAGATTATTGTGAAATTTTTGCAGTCTTGCCAGCCGTTTCGGCGGTGACTACGGTTCCACCGGAAAGGTGGTCAGTTCCACTGGAGTCATTGAGAATGGACGTGTGGTTTATCACAAGACCAAGACCGACAATTTGTAAATGATCAATGGATTGTTCCGTGACACGTTTGTCCAACTCGAACGTTGTCGAAATAAACTTTTCTAATAAATAACCAAAGGGGGAGCATTTTGTTTGGAATTATGGGAATTGAACGCACCACCAGTTCGACGACGCAAGCTAATCACGCAGTAAGCAGTCGAGTAAGATACAAAAACATCTGTGGCGAGACCAAAGCAATTCTGGGAAGTCCGTCATGCCGAGCAACATTGTCTGTGGAAGATTCCACAGAAATGGATGAGTAATCGTTTCTGCATCACAGGTCGTCAAACTCATTGCCTATCATGAGGCTGGTCTTGACTTTGCTGTCTGCGCAGTTTGTTGGCCTTTTCTTTTGCGGTTTCTGTCTCTGTTGGCTGTCCTAGGCGACTGATGGTTTGACTAGTTGAACGAACTCTGCACTCAATCGTGAGAATCTTTATTTCTGGATCAAATTTAAGAAGACACGAAATGGCTTACGTCTACCTCCTCTGTTACTTTATAATTCTGGAAGTTGCATTTGGAAATTTCCTCTCCACCAGTGTCCTCGGGGGATAGACGAATGGAATCTCCGGAGCACTGTACACATATCCATCTAATGGCTCCTCCGGCTTCGGGTAAAAATAAACTCTAACTCCTCGTTCGTCGTAGTAAATCGGATCTTGCGACGGTGAAAAGGTTTCGAATTGACTTTTCAAAATCATCTGCTCCCTGAGGAAGTTGTCATCATCCGAGATCTGACCCAGCAACGGCAACGAGAGCACAGTAACGAGCTCTGCTGGTGTGAAACAGGTTTAGTGCAAGCAGTGTCGATTGATTTGTGTACTTACTATATCCGACGAGTAGGAGAGCAAGGATGAGAACCTTGAGTGCAGTTGACATGATTGTCTGGTCGGGTGACACTTGACCGGCTTCAATGAGCTCTTTTGTTTCGCGACGCAGGCTTAAATATTTTTTTTTTTAACTTTCACACCTTTTGTGCGGCTGTAGGTGCATTCGGATTATTTGCGTTGAGATCAATGGCGGAGGTGCTGGTGTATTTACTCTGATATAGTGGTGTTGTTTTTGAGGGTTTGCCTGCATGGTGGATGAAGCACATTTGAATGGGATTTTATGTGCTTTCGAAGGAGGTTGACTTTGGTGAAGAGTGGTGTTTGCTTGAAAGTGCAAAATCGATGTTGAGGCTTTGTTGAAGATTGGAGGATGATGATCAGAAGGATAATGTTCTGGGGAAGTTGTCGATCATTGTGTGATGTCGGCCGCAAGTTCGTTCGTCTTCGTGACAAGCAGCATTAGATAATTCATTGCTCGCCTGCAGGTTGCTTTTCGCAGGCGAGCAACCAATTATCCAATGCTGCAGGCGAGCAGGTTACTTATCACACCTGCAGGCGGGCAATGCATTATCGTCCATAACTGGCAATGAATACTTGCCATTAAAAGGCTCTGATGATCGACGTATAGGAGGCAGTCCAATGGATAAGCCACAGCTGGTTAAGGGACGAGTGGACAACGGCACACCGCGCTGGCAACAATCATCTGTGGTGCCATGTGGGTACCAAATGGTGGTGCTAAAGGGCAGTATATGCAGGGGCTGAAGAGGAACAAGACCTCCTCAGTTGAGTGAAATAGAAGACTGAGCTTACCACTTCCGTGCTAATATTCATTCTGTCTTTTTTTTAGACTTGTTACAATCTTGGGATGGATAAACATTGCCCAAGATTCAATGGAACACTGATTTAGGGTAAAAAGAAAATTCCTCCAGGCCACCACCACAAACACAACTCAGACTGCTGTCAACTTGGTCATTGGCTGTGCAAATTCCTCGGTTGGCGAAAAGGATTATTAGATGGGAGGTTGGTTTTAGTTGATTCCTTCCAATGTGACAACCACCATTCCACCACTCCATCCAAATTTCCTGCCAACGTCAAACATATGCATACCTCACGCGAAATTCGTTGTAAAACCGTGCACCACTCCCATGGCACCGCAAACAACGCACTCCACTCCCCACGGAGTGTCCCGCCTACCTTCGCGTGTTCCCTTTGCAAACTTTCAATGCGATTACACGCGTTGAACATATCGCCACTCCGCGTGTACAGTTATTGACCGATACACAATAACATTCGTTAAAATTGTTAAAATTGAATAATCAATTATCTCGCTCAGCTCAGCAGCATGCGGTTACGAAATCAGGTTAACCAACTGGACTATGGGGACTCTCTTTAGCCCAGTTCCACCGATAGTCCACCGCGGAACTATTTTCTCGTTCACACTTAATGTGATTAGCCGAAGAGCGGCAAACAAAATGAAGATGTTTCGAGCTGAATCCCCCCACGGTGCCGTTACACAGAAAAATGCAGCTCGTTAACTGGCCCAGAGTGGCCATCAATCACTTCGTTTATGCAAAAATCCCCCCACGAGCCGATGGATGAGTGAAAATAAGCGATTAAGTGTTGACCTTTGGGCCACTTAAGAGCGCCCTTAACACAAAATTTGAATACGAGTGCGATTGGGCAATGCCGATGCGCGTGATGTGTGGAAATCTTCAAATCAAAGAAAAGATCCGCGCTGCGGCACTGATTTGCATATCAAAGGGGGATCTATGAAGTCGTGGCTTGAAGCTTGAAGGATGGTGGGACGTGTGTGATGGTGGGTGTGCTGTGCATCCGGTCCAGTGGACGACACACGGTCCGTAAATGTCAGCTGGAAATATGGACAAGTCTGGCGCGTTTGAAAATGCCACACGACAGGATGGGTCAACACAATTTGTCACAATTTGCGTCAACATTCAGACCACCCGTTGAGTGAGAGGAACGGGTCTCAATAACCATTGATGCCGCTAAGAAACCCACCAATTCACACCAAAAGCAGGCCTACCAGCAAAGAGAAGAATCCAATTTCGTCACCACAAGCGAAGCGGCCTCGAGACTTAAACGTTGCATCTGCAATCCACCCCTCTCCAACACCACCGCCGACCATCGCTCTAAGTAATTACATAAGGATAGCATCGACAAGGCACGGCAAGGCAAGACAGGTGCTTTCTTGGTTGCTCCGTCTTTCTTTCATCTTGGTTATTTTTTTCGTTTTTCTTTGACAGTGCGACAGACAGAGTAAAGCCGGTTATGATTGGACGACATACACGCGAACTACATGATCGGCTCTCCGTCGCCGACTGTGCGAAGAGAATACCGAGTGAGGAGGAGACATTTCATTTTGATGTTGACCTCGAACACTATGCCAATTACGTGCCGAACTGGACTTGGACTCTATGCTGGTGTGTGGTGTGGGATACATCGCGTAGAAGATCCATACCATCGTCGATGTGAAAGAGAAACGAAACGAACGAATGTTGATCAAAAATCCATTAGATAATTGATGACAACAATAGCAATCTGGTTAAACCGGCGTACATATTTCCAAATTTCTACCGTGGCCGTGGCAAGTGTACCACCACGTGTACGTGACTATATAATAAGTGGCCAGTGGCATCCAGTGCTCAGTTCAAAGTTTACTTCATCCGCGAACATCTCTTGTGTAGTCGGAGTTCCACAGCAGACAGTACACAGTCAATTATGTTCCGATTCGTGGTTTTGGTTTGCGCCTTGAGCATTGCTGCCCACGCCTTGCCCGCTGTGAGTGTGAATTAAATCGTAGATTTCTTCAAAAATAAATTCTTTATTGGTTATGTTCAAAAAGTGATAAATTCGTGGATAGGACGTCCCTCTCTAAGAACGGACGCACTTTGGCCGCTTGGTGGAGCGATCCATGTCGCATCTCTCGAACGCACCACACTTCACGTTTCCGCAATATGCTCCAGATCCACCTGAGTCTACACCGCCGCCAGAGAGACTTTTAATTATTTCCACTCGCTCAGGGATCGTGTTCAGTGTACTTACTCTTGCTGCTGAAGGGGCTGGTGCCCGAGCCGGAATTATCGAGAACATTTGGCTGGGCGCACGAGCGTCCGTTGCAGAGGTTCGGGCAGCACTTGCCACCAATGGCACTGCATTCGCTGTCGTGCAGACACTTGGGCGTGCAGTTCTGCACCTTGGTGTACGATGGACAGTCTGTGTGGAGGAGGAGGAGAGAAGATCAGATGTGCACTAGCTTTGGGCAGAGAATCTTACCTCCCGCCGCGAGTGCGACCGACACGCACACAGCGATCACAGCCAAGTACAGCACGAATTTCACTGAAAGAGAACAAAGAGTTGTGTGTCACTGCTTGTTTGTTTGCTAGCTCTGGTCCGTTTACCCATTATGCACGAGTTGTTTCTTCAAGTTTTTGTCACAGACTGAGTGCGCCTTGCTCAGAGGCGTGGGCATTTATTCGAAGCCAGAAGACCAGTTAGACGCCAATGAAGTCATCTCTTATCGCCTAACAAGCGGAGGCGAGACAAAACTATTGACAAACGCCCAGATAATGACTCGATGCTTGTTAAGGTATCCGCGGAACGACGCAGTTCATGCAGGCAATCTGTGTGTGGTGACCCCATGCAAGTAGAAAAACACCGCAATTTGCAGCGATCGCCAGTGCGTTCCACTTAATCTGAGTCTGAGTCGATTTCTGCGAAGCGATAATGACAGTCGCGTCATCGCGAGGCAAATCTAATTGCCTCGCCATCTTAAGTGGCTTTAATGACCTCTTTCAGAAATCTCTTTCGACTTTCCCCTTCTCAATTACGCTCACTGCCACGCGTCCAATTCTCATCTCTCGTCTCACTTTTGCTTTCAGCCTCAGGGAAGTTCAGAGATCGCCCACGTCCGCCAGGCACCCCAGGACCCCAGCATCTCGGCCGACCAGGCCCAAGAGGAACTGGAACGTTTCCAGAACGAGAACGCGCACTACTCCTTCGACTCAGCCGTCAACGATGACATCAACGATCAGGCCCTCCAGCGGTCGGAGACTCGCGACGGCACCAAGGTCACCGGCAAGTACTCGTACAGCGACGGCTATGTGCGCCGCACAGTCCACTACGTTGCCGACGAGAATGGTTACCGCATCGTGAAGGAGGACACCCAGGAGATCGGCAACGGACCGGTCTTCAATCCCGACGGACAAGCCGACGTCTCGGGCTCACAGATCGGCTCGTACTCGATCAAGTTGGATCGCGACGACGAGGAGAAGCACTACAAGGAAGTCAAGTCGCAATAGAGGCCGCAGGTCGCTGCTGCGAAACGCGTTCATGTATACACACACGATGAACGCCTGTGTATTAGACTGAATCACATTGACTTAGCTTTAAGGTTCTCTAGAAGGTTATGATTGTATGATTGGAAGATAAGATTTAATTCAACACGTGCTATAACATCAAGATTTATTTGTGTGTTCCTATGGTGGTTACAAACGAATGAACGGTGAGAGTGGTGGTGACCCGAGGTGATCGCTCACATCTCGTTGTGCACGGTGACATCACACTCGCCGCTGATGGAGCTGCTGCTGCTGGTCGAGATGATGAGCGCCTTCTCGGAGTCGGTCAGGTTGATGAATTTGTTCTTGCTCTTCAGTTCGTTTTGTATCGAGGAGAGAAGGTCGGGCGACTTGGGACGTTTCTCATTTGCGATGGTGACGCTGTTCTGCGGCAGGTCTTCGCTCAGGTGGCTCGTGGTCGGCTCCAGTTCCTTGTGCTCGGTCTTCTTCTTCTGCCGCTTGGAGCCCTTCGTGATGAGCATCACGGCGGGGGACTCGTGCGACAGCGCCTGGATGACGGTCTTCAGCAGCTTGGGTGGAGTCTCTGGGGTCTTGGGATTGCCGATGACCACGTCGGCCTGCATGGCACTGCGGCGGGCCTCCTCCCGCTCGCGGGCGGCGTTCTTGCGCATCAGGCTGCGTGCGCGTTTCTTCAGAATGGCTTGGGCGTTCGGGTAGTACACAATCACCTCGTTCAGGTCGGATTTGGAGAGGACGAAGAGGTTGGCATAGCCCTTGGAGCGGACGTCCGCCGTGCGGCGGTCGGCGCCGTTGATGCCAAGAAGGCTGATCTCCCCGAACACAGAGCCCTCGGAGAGCGTGGCAAGAACTATGTCATTGTTGGGTCCGCCCATCACCTGGACTTGGCCCAGCTTGATGATGTACATCTCCTTGCCGACCTCCCCCTTGCGGCAGACGTAGTCGCCCGGCAGGAAGGTGACCGCGCGCAGCTTCAGCACCAGGTCGCGCAGAAGGGCCTCCTCGCAGTCGGCGAACAGCTGCACCTTCGACAGCGTCTGGATGTGCACCGAGATGGCGATGTCCGTCTTGAGGTTGATGGGCAGTGAGTCCAGGATGTTGCTTTCATCTGAAAAGAGTGGAGAGGTGAGTGTACGTGGTCAAGCACTTGTGGGGGGCTAACCTAGAGTCCTCTGCTGGTCCCAGGTGAACTTGAACCACATCTTCACGCGTCGTTGCACCTCCCCGGGCAGGTTCAGCCGGCGCATGTACTCCAGGGTCTCGTCCTCCAGCTGGCGGTACTCGTTCTTGTTCCTCGTCGCCGTCGAGATGATGTCGCGGATCTGGCCGATGAGCAGGGCGAACACGAACACGCCCATCAGCCAGGCGGCGGTCATGAACACGTACTCCCCCTCCTTCTCGGGCTTCGGGTTCTTGCCTGCAAGACAATATCAGAAAACGCGTTCAAGGCGAGGCCAGCCAATGGGCACTCTCGTGCTTACCAATCGATGTCGCCGTCTTCGTGGCGAACGCGAAGCACCGAACGTACGGGTGACCTTTCCCGCTGAACACCCAGCGGTTCGTTCCGAGACCTGAAACGACACCCCATCAATAATTGAAGAGGAGAGTGGACACATACGCATGCATGTCAACTGGCTGGCTCACCTTGATACGAGCTGTAAGCGTAGTACGAGCACGCCGTGAGGTGGATCATGTACAGCATGTAGGTCAGTGTCTTCGCAACTCGTACCTAAAACGCGAACGAGAGAGAAATGAAAACAAACTCGATCGCAGTTTCGGTGTTAACTCACGAAATGTGGCGACGAAATGACGCGGTCGAGCAGCTTGAAAACTTCCCAGAAACTCTGAATCTTCAGAAACCTCGGGAATCTCCAGTACACCGCCCCAGTTCCGAATTTGAAGTAGAGCAGGTCCAGGGGGAGGAGAGACAGCAAGTCCAGCTGAAAAGAAGGCCGAGAGTCAGTCAGAAGGCCGATGAGACGGACGCACGGACGCACCTTGAACTGAAGTTTCCTCATGTAGTTCTTCCGGGTGAGGGTCTTGTTCTTCACCCAGAAGCCCTCGAAGAGGTACATGACGCGGTGCTTGAAGAAGACCACGTCCAGCAGGTAGATGAGGTCGGCGCAGAAGTCGCAGATGAGCCAGGCGTTGGTGTTGTCCGCGGTCTGGAAGGGGAAGGTGGCGCGCAGCGGTATCACCCAGGCGTTATAAAGGAAGCTGATGGAGACGACGCACAGCCAGGAGATGTATATCTTCCCCTGGGGGTCGAGGGTCTTCTCGTCGTTGTTGCTGCCGCAGAGCGAGGAGCAGAGCCAGAGGTTCGACTCGGGATTGTCTGCTTCGAATTGCCGCCGGCTGCCGCTGACCACCTTGGGGTGGGTGTGGATGTCTCCCTTCTTGGGCTGTTTGGTGACGGAGACTGCAGCTGGCGGCGGCGGCGGAGGGGGCGATGGGGAACTGGCGCTGCTCGAGGGAGTGGGTGGCAGTTCCAACCGCGACTTGACCTTGTTGGCTCGGGCTGTGAAGCGGCGCACTAGATGGCGGACCTGGTCGCGCAGGAACTGCTGGCCGTCGGAATCCAAGCTGAAAGCAGAGACACTTTGTAGGTGGGTGGGGCTTTCTCGACGCACTTACCTGCCGGGGATCGAGCGGTTGATGGCGTTGGGCGGAGTGTCGCCGTCGTTGACCGCAACCAGCTCGCTGTCGGGGGTGCTGTCCTGCGTCTCGGGGGTGTTCCTCTCCTCGTTGACCATGTCTGGGGACTCGTTGTAGCAGATGTGGACGTCCTGCACGTCTTCTTCGGCTTCCGCTTCTGCCTCTGTGCCATTCATTGGCTGCGAGCACTCGTCACACGCCTCCTCGGTCTGAGGGGGTGACTCGTCCTTGCCCACTCCAAGAGCCCTCCCCGAGCACTCGTACTCTTCGACTGGGACCTGCCCAGGCAGCAGGCACTCGTTCAGGACCTTTCGCACGCTCTCCGGGCTGACCAGGGGCTTCTCGTTCTCAAACTTGAGGATGTGCTTGACCAGGGCGTGTGTGCTCTCGATGTTCGAGGTGTTCTGCTCCGCCTCGAGGCAGCCGATCTTTCCGTTGCGGAAGTACAGCTTCGAGTTGAGGAACCGGGGGCTGCCGGGTCTGCTCCTCTTGTTCTTGAACGAGTTGATCTTGTACGTCGGACTCTTCTGCGAATTCCTGCGCGACGAGGGCGGCGTCTTCTTCGACGGACTGGGGGTTTTGTTCTCCTTGTTTGGGCTCGAGATCGGATCCCCGGACTTCCGTCGCTTGTCCTCCATCTTGCGGCGCTTTTCCCGCGCGTACAGCTCCTTGTCGCGCTCCTTCTCCCTGCGAATGATGTTCTCCGTGACGGTGAGGAAGTCCTCGATCTCCTTGATGTCCTTCGAGATCTCCTCCAAGCTCTTGCGCACCGAGGCCTCCTTCTCGCTGGGCGACGAGTACTTCACCTCGAACCCCTTCGAGTTAATCACATTTCGCATGAACGGGTGCCGCTCCAGCGTCTCCGAGAACATGGGCGAGATAGGCCTATTCAGGCGCATTGGCGGCGGCGAGCTCATCTTCTTGGCCAACTGGCGGAAGTCCTCGTACGGGAAATTCTCCAAAATATTGGGCGATGACTTCAACAGAGACTCTGACTCGCAGCCCAGGGGCTGTCCAAAGAATACATTTAGATTTAAAAAGCAAATCAAACCAAGCGAACAGATGCGACGCGATAATCCAATCCAATCACAGTCCACTGCGCTGCGATACTGAAGCCCATCGAGCCGATTCCATGGAACGCCAGCCAACCGACTAGACGCGAGCCGATAGAGAGCAATTCGCGAAAGCTTCGCCAATAGAGGCTGAAGCGCGAACCAACGTGCGTCACGTCGCCATTGGATGCGTGCACGCCTTCTGACTATCAATTACATCGATCCGAGGTTCCAGCGGCAATATAATTATTATTGTTTTTCGCTGGCCGCTGGCAGTGCACACATCGAGCAGGTGGCTCGGTTTTGGAATCGATAATGGCTCAGGACAAGTGACAGACAGAGAGAGATGGAGTGGATCGCGCCCAAGGTCTGCTACTCACCTTTCGCAGCAGTCCAACGTTGTCCATCGTCGTCGGAATTTATGTTCCTCCTCTTGTTGGTGTTCTTTTAGCGTGTCCGCGTCCGTGTTCGTCTCCGTCACCGTGTTACCGTGTCGGCTGAGAAAAAGATTTCATTTAGTCATTTTTATTGCCGTGTTTGATTGCTTATTGCGGGGACAGGGGGCGCACTTGGACGGCTAGGCTAAACAGCCATAAAACGGGCCGCTTATGGGGGTAATTATGAAGAATTGCTTTTCACTTCACCCATCCGACTGCGAAACCGACGGAGGGGGAGTTACCAGATGCAAGTTGGTGGCTTCAAAGGGACTTCGCCTTTAAGGTCAAACTTCAAGCGGACAGACAAGACAAGGACAAACGAAGAGTCATCGGTTAATGGCGCTCTTGTGCAATTAATCACAGAGTGTATCGATTTTTTCATTCGCCAGGGACATCCACTGCAGTCTGGGGCTTCGTTAACAACGATGCAGGTTTTTTTTGCAGATAATCTGCCAAAAACGAATTCACTGGCTGAGCACAAGCACAAAAATCACTGGAATTTGCAAAAGAATTTCACCGAAACCGAAACTTCGAGCAGATGTCACAGAAAACTCAAGCTGGAATGGATTTGCGGGAATCTTTCACCTCCAGCAAGGACCTGCATCACAGAGGGGACAGAACACTTACAAATCCTTTTCTCAAATCCACTCAGATAAACGGAGGGAAAATGCGTTTTCTTCTCCAGACCAGACGATAACTCTTAAATCAGCACTTCCATATTTGAAGTGAAGTTTGGTCGAGTTCACCCCCGTCCACCCTCCCGCCCAGAGACAGCTGGCGTTTCGCTTTGCGCATGTCCTTGCTCAGTACGCTTCAAGCGTGTTCGTGTCACAGATAAGGACTATCAACTGGTGGTGATGAATGTAAACAAAGGGAATGTGGAGAAAAAAGAATTCGTCTTGAGTACTTGTGGGGTTATCGACTTGTGCTGCATGTGTCATCAGAGAGTCCCCTGTCGCCCTCTGTAAATGGGAAGGGGGGGGCTAGGGGAAGGGACTTTGATGGGAAGGTTTCGAACGACAGCTTCAGTAGTCAGGGACTTCGTCTGTGTAGCAATAGTCAGCTCTTGTCAATTCAGTCGTTGCCTTTTTGGCTCCAGAGGAACTCTTGTGTCCTTTGCGTTGTCTCCAAAGAAAGAACACTACAGATGACTTTGAGGCCAATAGCCTTCTCTTCCTCCATTGTTTCGATTGCAGACTACTGCCCGCCTCCTGCGAGTCTTTGAAGGCAAACACAGCCTCAACACCGCAGAAGTCATAGACACTGTGTCCTTCAGAGTTAAAGCTAACAAGAAAATGGAAAATTCCACAGACATCTTCATCATTGGCATGCTCTCCAGTTCGGGATGGGCTCGTTTGCCACTTTCTACAGCGCCATAGCCTCATATTATGGCCTTATGTCACTTTGCAGAAGCGTAAAAAGGGCCATATACCCTTATGTCTCTTTGGGAGGGTTACGGAGCTCCCATCACCTGGAAGGAATATGCTTAAATTGATCGTCTTATTTCCTGCCTCATCCTTAAAAGGACTTGCTTCGATCCCTGAACAAAGAACAACGAGCCCAAAAGTATGCCAAAAAAAGAAAAAACAAACAACAACTCTTTTTTTTCTCAAAAATCGCCTTTTATGTCGTTCTCTTTTACAGAAACTACAATCTATTCGCAATGAACCTGTCAATCAGCGCGAAACAAGCGAGCGGTTGATCTGTCGGCACCATGTGACCAGAGTTGAGGATGGTGGCTTCGTAGAAATTCCTCGCCTTGGTCACGTAACCGCGCAGCTTGCCGTTGACCCTGAACGGCTTCCGCGGAGCGCTCTGGTACTCCTCGGCACCGCTCCACTTCATCTGGTGAAAGGCGTTCTCGGACAGTGGATAGGCGACAATGATGTCCCAGTTGCCGTTGTAGTACATGATCCGCAGGCCGGCGTCCAGCAGCCGCTGGGTCCAGTGCATGGCGGTGGTCATGAAGTCGTTGATCAGATGCGTGTAGACGGCGTTGGGTCCGTAGAACGGATTATTGCCCACGTGAAGGGCTTCGCGGACCTGGGGGCAGGAAAATTCACGTAGACTGACAGAGACACGCGAGTCAACTCACCTCAGGCTGATTGATGAATCCCAGGAAGGGGTACAGATCGACTGCTTCGGGCCGCTGGATGCTGTACAGGTTGCTGTAGTTGCTGTGGACGGTGAGCAGGTGCAGCGTCGAGTCCCAGTACTAGATGCGGAAGAGAGAGGTAAGTCTTAATCCATTCAAAGCCGATTTCGATTCGTTTTCTTACAGCTTTTGCGACCTGCGGATCGTCTCTGTACGATCGGATGAGGTTCTCCGTGACCCTCATCTCTTGGAAGCCCGGCCGGCCGATCAGTCCAGCTTCGTAGGCGAAGGTCGAGTAGTCCACCATGTTGATGGGGTCCGAGAGCGCATTTCCCATCGCCAGACCCTGAAAGCTCAAGCTCATTATCCGGGTGGAGGCCCCGACAACCGCGTGCACTCACCTTCAGGTTGATCTTGACGTAGTTCTGCGGGATGCCGTTCTGCGTGTAGATCACGTCCGCGAGCGCTGGGATGTACTTACCGGCGAAAGACTCGCCGGCGATGTAGAAGTCGTTCCTCTGCAGGCCCGGGAAGAGCTTGTAGAACTGCAGCAGCACGATGTACAGGTGGCGGGCCACCTCCGGGATGGTGTCGCAGTAGCCGTCCGAGTCGGTGAAGCTGAAGCCAGTCCCCACGGGATTGTCAATGTACAGCATGTGGTAGCGCTTGTGCCACGAGTAGGGGTTCTCTGAAAGCAAGTGAAAGCGCGCTGAGTTCGCACCGCGTCAGTTCGGATTCACGTTCACAAACCTCTCAAGCGCATGCCGCTGCCGTCCAAAAGGAAAGGTCCATTCCCCGTGAACACAGCCAGCAACGACGACACCCCCGGTCCGCCTTGCAGCCACAAGACGACTGGTTTCCCATCGCCTCTGCTCTCGCCGTTCCCTTCATTCTCGGCGGACTCATTGGCGGACAACTTCTTGAGGAAGTCGTGATCAAAGTCGGTGTCTTCGGTCTCCCCCACCTCCTCCGGCTCACCGTCGAGGTCACTCTCGGCGCCGGGCAGAGTGCGCTGCGACCCCTCGGCCGGGAAGAACCAGAAAAACAAATTCGAATTGTGCTCCTCGTCCACCGTCAGGTAGCCTTCGGCGTGGATGCTGATTAGTTGGATGCACGGGGTGCGATGATGTGTGTTTTGACTTACCGGCGTAACTCGTGACGTTGAGGAACAAGTCCCTCTCGACGCGGGCGAACCTCCTCCCGTTCGGCTGCAGTCCGGCCTCGATGTACGGCGTCAGTAGGAGCCGCCCATCGTCCAGGTCGCTCTTGCTGAAGGCCTGCCCGTCCGAGGGCAGCTTGGGCACTCCAAATGTGGGCAGCAGCTGGCAGCACACCGCCGCGATCAGCACATGGACACATCCACACACCGCTTGAACTCTGTTCATTTCTTCGATTAGAATGAGATATCGATTCGCACCCGCACAGGGTAAGGCTTCAACTGCTTCTGCGGCAGGCCGAGCAATAATCTTTATACGGACGGCACGGACGGATGGATGGATGGTGGATGGATGGGTACTGGCGTTGGCGACAGCCGTGCTGACTGATATTCCTCATCTATCCTTCCCACCACCACCGCCCGTGTTATTGACATTCGCTCCACCGCTCCATCGCTCCAGCACCGCGATTCGCAAGCAATCAAGCTGCCTCACAATCGGGCGAATAACCACGGGTGGGTACAGAATTTAAAGTGGCCTCGATGGTAATGGCTGGGGCGAGTGAAGTGTCTAGAAGCAAAGCAATTGTTCGGGTTTTTGGCCGATTACCCTTTTCTATTGTTTACACTGTCTTCGGCTATGGCAGCGGCTGAGGCAGTGAGACTCCGGCTGCGGCAATCAGTTTCATCGTGGCGTTCTTTTGTTTCTTTCTTTCTTTCCGTTTAGAGTTCGTGCCGTCAGTTGCCGCTTGCTTTCACAATCCCCATTTCGCTTTGCGATTGTGATTCTTTACAACAACCATGCTAATTATTTCCTTTTTCTTCTTGTTCACTTACAGACTTGCCGCACACACGCATACACGTACACATCCTGGTTCAAGTGCTGGCGGAACATTCCTGTGGAGAAGTGGTAACATGCGGCGAGCTCTGTTTTGTGCGCTGGTCACGTCCTGGCAATGGGCAGATAAGAGAAATGTGTCATTCGACGGCTGATTAGACCATGTAAAGCGGTGTAAGACCTAGATTCACGAAAGCAAGGGGCCAGGGAGCAACGAGGCTGTGGTGGTCGGCGAAGTGTGACCGACGGGTACTTGAATCGAAGCCATGTGGAGATGCGTCTAGCAGCCAGAGATAGTGGCCCCAGTCGTAGCAGTTTCCCTCAACTGAAAACTAATGACAAACTGTGGTTCGTCTCTAGATGAGATGGCTTCCAGACCATTTTGAAGTCCTCTCTAAGGTCTCCAGCAGAAACTGGGTACCCACCAAAAGGCTGCCGTCGCGAAATATGACGCTCTGGTGCACACGAAGATCCTGCCGAAGCAGATTATGCAATCGTAGAGACACTCCACCAGCCTGTGAGGCGCAACAGCTATTCTTACACGCTCTTCTGAGTTAGCAAGTACTCAGTTGCAAGCCGCCAAGACGAGTGAACTTCAAAGCCGAAGAGACACAGACGTCATGCCTAGCGACTTCATCACAAGCTTCAGCACACTCCAGAGCCTTCAAAGCCACAGCCTAATGAATTCCTGGCAAAATCCAGTTCAGACTAAATGAAATGTAATCCACTTCAAAGGCTGATCACATCTCTGCCACGTACTAACCTGTTCTCTTTTTTTCTTTTCTTTCTCTTTTCTTTTCTTGCAGGACTCTGAACTGTCAAGCGGTGACAAGCAGAAAGAAAACATCCTCTCACCAGCCTCCCGTCAATAACTGTGAACTCCAAGCCAGTCAAGGACATCATAAGCAGTTGCAAACACTCATTTAGATTTACTAGTCAGTTCTTGTTAATAAGTGTTTAAAGTTAGGTTAAGGTTAGCAATAAGTTAGCAAATAAGTAAGACCAACTGTGTACAGCTTGAATTAGAATCAATAAAGAGCATTAAACTGCATTGAATGCAGAAAATCATGGCTTTTTATTCAGTAAACCCAAACATTTTCAGCTCAGACATCATCATTCGTGACAAAGTAAGTAAGTATGTGCAACAAAGGTAAGCTATCCACGGTGCTGGGTGTCCTTGAGAAGTCCTCAAAGGTCCTCTTCTAATGCTTGGTACATGTCCAATCATTAGCGACATTCTATCAAATTCAAGGTAAGCATATGAAAATACCGAAAATACCTCTCCCCCTGACCCCCTCTCACTGACCCTCTCTCATATCACAAAAATCGAATGTCCTTGTAAGGACCTTTCCACCCCCTGCCCAAGATCACCTAAACCCTGTTGCACATGTGCACCAAATTTCATACAACTCCCTCAAGCCGAATTCGAAAAAATCAAAAAGTGAAAAAATCCGATTTTTCCCCAGAAATTCTGCTGGGATACCAGGTCACCAGAAATTTCAGCAGGGGGTCTGCTGGAATTTTACCAACTTTTGCCTGGTAATATCTCGACAACTGTTGGACCTACGGCAAAATGATCAAGGCCAAGATTGTAGCTTACAGCGTGAACTAACTGCTGCACTTATTACCGTTACCGATTTCCCGTTATTTCGCAAAGATTTTCAAAGATGTAGGGAAATTTGTAAAATTCATCCCAAAATAACGGTTCTTTGGTCCTTTTTTGATCATCATCCTGTAGTTCGCGTTATAAGCTACAATCCCACTCTAGGTCATTTTACCGTACGATGCACCGTTACCGAGATATACGCAGCCAAAAGTTGCTTAAAAATCGCCAGAACCCTACTAAAATTTCTGGTGGCCTGGTATTTCAAATCGGATTTTGACCGAAATTTTGCTCGTTTCCCGGCCTGGTTGGTCGCAGCGGGACGCTGAGGGGCATTCTGGATAGGGGACGGTACGGCGCCTTCGGCGGTATGGTCGGCGGGACGATCGGTGGCATGGTGAGCGGTATAGAGGGCGTTATGTAAGGCGGTATGGAAAGCGGTACAGAGAGCGGGAGCGGTACGGGGGCGGTATTGCGAGGCGGTATGTGAAGCGGTATAGGAAGGGCTATGCAGGGCGGTATGTGAGGCGGTCCGCGGAGCGGTACAGAAAGGCGGTACGGGGAGCGAAACCCGAAATTTGCTACAAAAATCCCAGCAAAACACCAGGCCACCAGAAATGCAGAAATAGCAGCAGGTATACAAGAAAAAAAAACGCCCAGAAGATATGCAATGATTTTTTCCATGGGTCACCTGGTCGGTCGGCGTGAAAAAACATTGCATACTCCTAGGCGTTTTTTAGGGTATACCTGCTGCTTTTTCTGCATTTCTGGTGGCCTGGTATTTCAGACGGATTTTTGCTTGGAATTTGAATTTTTTTTTGGGGGTTGGTTTGCATGATACTTACGTGGTTGGTTATCCTATGTGAGTCTTTAGCTTACCTTATTGCCAACCATCCCATATGGTCTAGTGGCTAGGATATCTGGCTTTCACCCAGAAGGCCCGGGTTCGATTCCCGGTATGGGAAGTTTGTTTTTTATTTTTTTTTGTTTTACATCACCTGCTAAATACCCGACCAACCTCACGCAGAAGCTGGTCAGGGATGGTTCCAATGAAATAAAAAGGACAAGTGATTGTTTTTTTATATGTAAGTATGTGTTTATTTTATTATTTTAGTACTTCTAACAGACAATCAATTGCGTGTTACTCAAGATCAATACAAAAAGAAATGTAATCGGACATTTGGGAGATAACGAGGGGAGGGGGCTCCTGCGAAGCTGTGGTGTTGTTGTTCCCTTACAGAGACTGGTTGCGACGTCTACTTCTTGGACTTGTCATCCTTACTTTTGTCGGACTTCTCCTCCTTTTTGTCCTTCTCTTTTGCTTCTTTGTTCTCCTTGTCCTTCTTGTCTTTGTCCTCCTTCTTGCCCTCCTCGGCATCTCGATTCGTGAGCTTGTTGTTGATGAGGTTGTGCAAGGCAATTATGGAACGCACCATCGAGGCGAGATACACAACCAGCATCTGATCGTTCGTCTTCACGTACATAGTCTCGATGAACTGATCGGAGGAGATGTCGGGCAGCAGGTTGAAGATGTCCTGCAGTTGGTAGACTATCTGATGGTTGATGGGCAGCTTGCCGTCGCCCACTTTCTGCAGGTAGTTCTTGATGTCCTTGAGCTGGGCGTTGAGGCCTTTCAGACCCTGCAGTTGATTTGTGATCTTCTGGGACAGACTGCCGACGGTTGTGTCCTTAATGTCGCGCAGCAAGTGCTCAACGCCGACCTCCTCGGCTTCCTCAGCACCGATTTCACTGGGTACGTGTTCGAATGTCTTGCTTGTGGGTGTTCCATCGTCGTGCACTTCCTCGACGGCGATGTACGCTTCAGTCGGTAGACCGAGATCTTTGGGCTTCGCATCTATGATGACCAGCACGGAATTGGGACAGTACCGACGAATCAATTCGTTGATAGCAATATCGTTCTGATGGAGTTTTGGTCCGGTGTGGTACCAGCCGACTACTCGCTCACGAGCGTTCACCTTCTTGAACATACCGTACATATTCTCCAAGTAGTCGTGATCGAGGAACCAAACAGATTTGTCTTTGTCGTCCTCATCGAATGGAACTGTAAAGAAAAATCAAAATTAATGAGTCATCCCAATGAATGGGGTTCGAAGCTGCACTTACCTGCAAAGCTGTTTGATACATCCAGGACACCTTTAGATCGCCAGCAGCCGAGGAGTACACCGACAACGCGCTTTTGATTGCCGATTTTTCCCATGCGATTGAAATGGTCAACCACACTTAGCAGGACCAGGGGATGAACTATGACCTTGCTTACGGTGACTTCGGCAGAAGGCATTTTGCTCTAGATTTCTTCTATTCGTTATTAACTAAATGCACAACAAGACAAAGGAGGCTTTTTTTCGGGAAAAAATGCACATATATCTCTGGAAATGATGATTTTACGTTTTTCTCTCCTACGAAAGCGGCTCTCAAACACGAAATGACAGGCAACAATTTGACGATGAATAGTGTTAAGTTGGCTGCGATGAAACGGTGTTTTTCGAACAATAAAGGTGGAGTCACATGAATGCTGTTGATGTTTTCTAATCGCTGTAATGGCTGGATGGTGAATTTCATTTTTCCAATTGGATTTGGTGGTTTCTTTGTACTGCTGAAATACAGAGAGAATTTATTCTGCTTTGATTTTCTCATCTCACTTGAATTCTGCTCATGAAGTAATCGATGTTCGAAAATGTATTTATGAACGCACTCAGTCGAGAAGAAAATGCATGGAGCCTGAGCTGTCAAAGAGAGATGTCATAAGAATACATTGGTTTTTAACTTTATAAGAAAGAACTCTTAAGTAATAACTTACCAAAAATGCCTTTCATGAAAGGAGCAGCTCCTGTCCGCAGGACGATGAAATACCTCAACTCTGGCAAGTTAGTTTTGAAGGACAAGGTGAAGATCTTCAGTGTCAACTACAACACATACGGCGACCACCATATCGGTGCACGGTAAGGCAGACTCGTGCTTGAATCCTCTCCAAGTATTCTCACTGTTTGTTTGCAGTGATTTCGTGTTCTGGAATATCCCTCAAATTCAGTACAAAAACCCCGCAGTACAAGTGGTGACGTTCAAGAACATGACCCCGTCGCCGTTCGTTCGGTGCTACTTCGAGGACGGCAGAGACATTTTGGTAGACATCGACAGCAGAAACCGTGAACAGATTTTGGACCACCTCATAACAGTGGTCGGCAAGTCAGAGTAAGAAGATCGTCTCCCCTTTACTTCGTACCTTGCTCTGCAACTTTTCTCCATTTCATTCAGGGAACAACTGGATGCGGAAACACGGCTCGCAGAACGAAAGGACAACCCAGCGAACTTCGGAGTCGGCTGTGATAGACACTGCATCTGTGAGATCCCCGGACAAGTGCCCTGCCCTGGAACAGTTCCGCTGCCGCAGCACATGCGTGGGAAATACGTGTTCAAACTGAAGCAGTAGACTTCTGATGTGGATGTTTTATGATACAAATAAATTAGTTGTTTTTTTGTTGTGGATATAATTTATGTCTTAAAATATCTTCGTCACGAGGCTAAAAATAGAACATATAGAAACGATGGACTGGAACTGAACACAGCGGAAGAGAACTGAAGAAAATCGGCTCAGAGGTAATGCTAAGTCAGGTGGGGCATTCATCACTATCGACGCTTGGGACGATGGTTTTTGTTGTACGGCCCCGACGAGCGGTGCTTCGCAAACTGCATTCTTGAGCTGTAGCCCCGCTGGCCGCTGGTTGTTTCATTGTTTTTGTTGAATTGGTATTTCTGGATCAGTGGTGTTTGATGCGAGGAATGGCTGCTGATGTCCAACTCGTCGTCCAGCGTTCGTTTCTCCAGTAGATTCAGTTTCGCCTCGATTGCTCTTATTGCGTCTTCTTTGCTGATCTTTGGGTCAGTTGGACGTGTGCCTAGCGCCGGAATTTCTATTCTCGGTTTGGGTTTCTCGAGCTCATCCTATAAAGAAAGAAACAAATAAAACTCGTTAGAATTTCAAAGAGATAGCACTCGCGGAAGACTTACATAGCTGAGATTCTTTGCCAGTCGCACAGCAAGTGGCTTCTTCCCCACGTACTGCCCGTTCAGTTTCTGTAAAGCATTCACGCTGGCTTCGACCTAAATAAAAGCAAAGCCAACGATTAGTTGTGTCTGTACACAATAAATGAAAGATGCTTACCGATTTAAATGTGACAAACGCATATCCTCTTGATTGACCAACAAGAGGACCGTTCTTGTGGAACAGCATGTCAAACTTTTCGATTGGACCGCATTTTTGCACAATTTTTAAGAGTTGATACCAACATTTTGAAAAGAAAATTACAAAGATTAGTTGCTTTGCTAAGAAAAATGCGCAAACAGCTGGTAAGACACAAAGTGAGATCGTTTCAGCAAAAAAATCAATACAAGGCCAACTTACTCGGTCAGGCGTGTGTCCAGATTTCCAACCCAAATGCGTCGTTCTTCGGTTGCCTAAATGGGAAAACTCCATTGAATTTGTACTGAATTTCATGAAATTGTTTGTAAATAATACCTCAGTAGCCATTTAGGTGATTAAATGTTCGAGATTCTGCTCACAACAGCTGCGAAGTGAAAGATGCTATTTCTGGGGTTGTTAAACGTTTATGACACATTTGACATCTGTGAAGTTGGATGTGGTTCAAAATGGCCGATGACAACTCGGTGGAAATTTTCTTAAGGCGCCAACACATGACGACTGGTTTTGAATTCAATGAAATGCAGACAATTCAACTAATTTTTGTTTTTCAGCCACACATATATATGGATGTATTTTCGTAGTTTATTATTTCATTTATTTTGTCTACCTAAGATGTAAATAAAAACTTGTCAACATGGTAAATGTATAAAAACATAACATCAATTAAATACAAAATAAAAAAATGTAAAAATTACAGGAATCTATAGCCTATTTATCTAGAGAAGTCTGATTATAACTTAACATATGTAAGAGGATTACCTAATCCTTTTGTTCTTCTTTTTGTTATCATTTTGTCTTTTGTTCTGGGTGCACTCCTATTAATAACATAAATATCCGTACATACATCACTATCTGCTACGTTGTGTGCTTAAATTGTGTGTAACAAGTCTTATACAATCAAATCGATCCAAAAAGTGATCTAACAACAGATTAACACAATCCCCCCGCCTGCCTTAGTCTCTATCACTATAGTCTAAAATCGTATATCGCATCACTTTCAATGGATCTTCTGGCAAAACCGAAAGTGGACGCTTAGAATCGGATCTCCTGTTGGTTGATCTTGTTGAACACCTCCGCGGTGAGGGGTTCGTATTTACCCTTTGGCGTCTGATAGAAGAGACTGTCCTGGATGACACTCGGATCAAAGCCCTCCTTCTGAAGGTCAACTTTTCGAAGTTTGAAGGTTCCTGTAAGATCTACTTTGGTCAGGAAGCGCAAGAACTGTGGACGAGCATATGCGGGCAGCAGGTTTTGCAGCTCCCGCGAGAATTTGTCCAAGTCAACTGACTTCTCTGGGTCGTAAATGGCTGCCATGCCGGCTCTTCCCTCGGTGTGTGGGATCGATACTCCATAGACAACAGTGTCCTTGTAGCCAGCGACGTTGCTCACTTGTGCCTCCACTTCGCTCGTTGAAACGTTCTCGCCCTTCCAACGGAACGTGTCTCCAGTTCGGTCCATGAAGAACAGATATCCGCACTCGTCGGCCATCAGCAGATCCCCAGAGAGGAAGGCCATGTCTCCCTTTCTGAAGACATCACGGACTATCTTCTTGGCGGAGGCCGACTCGTCGACATATCCCAAGAATTCTCTGGACGGGTTGCCCTTGATTATTTTCCCGATGAAGACCCCGGGTTCGTTCGGCTTGCACAGTTGACAGAGGCCATCGGGGCCCCGGATCGGCTCTCCAGTGTCTTGGTCGGCTCGGATAATGGATATTGGATAAATCGATGGCAGAATACGCGAGACGAAACCAATGGCTCCGACGGTGTTGTCGTTGTTTATGATGTTGGCATTTCCCTCAGTGGCACCGTAGAACTCTCCGACTTTCGGAATATTGAAGCGCTCGACAAACTGTGGCCAGATTTGAGGTCGCAGTCCGTTGCCGAAAAGGATGCGGATCTTGTGCTTCTTGTCGTTCTCCGAGGGAGGAGTTGCCAGAATATAGCGGCACATTTCTCCAATGTACTGCCCAATCTAAGGAAATCGAGGGAAACTCGCATTAGGAAATCAGTTTTTGGCGTGTGTGTGTGTGGTTTGGTTTCTTACCGTGGCATTAAATTTGACACAATCGGCAAAGTAACCCGATGCGGAGAACTTCTTGCGGATTGCCACCGTTGCGCCGAAGAGTAGAGCTTGCCCCATACTCATGACACCACCAGCGGTGTGATACAGTGGCAGTGGCGTGTAGAAAATATCGTCCGATGTGAATCCCATTGTGTAATGAATGCCAGCGCATATGAACAAATACCTAGAAATGAAAAACCGCAAATCAGTCTATACTCGGCTCATAACGGCTGTAGCCGTGCAATTACCTGGAATGTGATATAACTGCTGCCTTGGGCAGACCTGTGGTTCCAGACGTGTAAATGTACACCAATTTCTCGTGGTGATTAGCTGGCTCCACAGATGCGGGAACAGTCTCCTTCGATGAACTCTGCAGCAGAGTTGTCAGATCTTTAGCCAACCCGGTGACGGCCTTCTTCTCTTCGTTGTTGAATTGATACAGAGCCAGTGATGAGGGTAATTCGCCTGAGATGCTGTAAATAGCCTCAGCAAAGCACTCGCCATAGATGAGAGCAGAGCACTTGGCCACTGTGATGCTGTGCAGGAGTGAGGGTCCTCGCAGATTGGAATTGATCAACGGAGTGATGACTCCAAGTTTCGAGAGTCCCAGCCAAATTCCAACGAACTCCGGCCTGTTCTCCAGCAGGACGGCAACAACATCGCCTTTCTTGTAGCCATGGGTGTGGAACACATTGGCAATGCGGTTCGAGAATTCGTTCAGCTGCTTGAAGGTCCACACTTCTTCCTCGTAGAGGATGGCCGCCTTCTCTGGATGCTTGGCAACGTTGATGTGGAAGATGTCAGATATGGTGAGGTTCTTTTTTTCGTATTTTTTGATCAAGATCAGGAGTTTGATGTAGGCAATGAGACCTCTGCAAAGAAATGCATATTTCAGTTTCAATTGAAGATGATTGGTTGAGCTCAGACCGAGGTGGGTTCACACAGGCCGAGGGGACGACACGTAATTCCAAGTGGAAAAACCACTTGGGTAGCTATCGAGTCATGAGAAGTGGGACTTGTTGGCCTAATCTGCATGTGATTAGCATAACTTGTGTGAATCGAAATGAAGCGATAAGGTTAATCGAACTCAAGTTTGACTGCTGTCAGAGATTGCTGCGACATTTCAATTCAATCGTGGGTACATACACGATCGTTCGCCGTAGTTATCGGCGTATGAGATAAAGTTAATCGAAACTTGTACTTGCCGCGGACTTTATGCGAAAAAGCAGAAGTCGGAAATGCCAAAGGGTTCTGCAGCATGTTCAGCAAATTCATGGGTGTGTCCAGTCGCACGTTTGAAGTCGCATAAATCAACGTACAATGAACTCCTCTTAAAGTTTGTGTGGCACCACTACGTTATTTCTGCTTGCTCGTTTGAGGAGGGCTGTTGCACGTTTGAGAAACGAATTGATTGAACGGATGGCGGTTCGCCTTGTGTTGGATTTCTTGAGCCACACAACTTTCAAAGACGTATGCCCACACATACCCAGCTTGCCAAACAAACACGATAAAGAGTTGCTAGACTTTGGGGAAAATAATTGCTGTGTACCACTTTTCAGCGTCGATCCCAAACAGCTGCACTACCTTGAGCAACAAACAGTGCCCGCCAGGCTAGCCGAAGAAACTTAAAAATAACTCCACACTGGTGGAGGGCACTAAAGCTGCACATAATTAATGACTACTTGCCTCGGTTCCGCTTGTATCCGATGCGGAGTGTGAGCGCAGAGCCAAGTGACCTCGTGATACATGATGAAATGAAGCTGACTGAAAAATCGAGGTCAATGACTCGCCTATTCATTCTGGCGCACACAATTACAAGCTTATCTGCTGTGAGGTTAACAATGCCTGCATGATAGCCGTGCATATCTGCATCTGCATGTGAAATAGACCAAGATGACTTTCTCTTTGCGAGTAAGATTCTCGCTCTCTCTCTCTCTCTCTGTCTCTCTAAAAAGGCAATAAATTCCTCACAAATGAGAAGTTGATGCGGAGCACCAGACCAGCTGAACCAGTTTGACATCGCAGCCGGCAGTGACTTGTATTCAGAGAGAAACCTCATTGTGAGACGATCGCTGAAAGCGGTCATTATAAATGTCTGTCGATTTGAGGAACCGATATGGTCAAGGTCGTCAAACACTTCCAACATAAACAAACCGGAATGACAAAATAAATCTGAATCAATTACAAACAAGAAGTGGTGCCAACTCCAAAGTGACATTGAAATAATATTTCATAACGTTTGTAGTTTGTTTTCCGCTTCAAACAATTCCGCACACTACTTGCTCTAATCAGCATTTTGCATAGTATCTACGGTGTCGTCGCGTCGCCTATGGATGACGGAGGTGAGCGAACGTGCCCCGAATGGGAATGACTGCCCTGGGCGACTGAGAAAGGCACGCGGGGACTTACAACGACTTCGCATAAAAGTAAGATTCCAATGATACCGAGAAGCACACGTAACTTGAGTTCATTCCTTTTAACTCGTCGCTGTCAATGCCAATGCCACAAGCTAAAAGTGCGCGGGGGTACTAGGAAATTCGATCAGGTTATCATCTCCCCGGTCGTGTAAAGTAGGTGAGTGCAAAGTTATCCGGACGGCATGCGTGGGCGCAAGCGAGAGAGGGCCTATAAGGAATGTTCTCATAAGGAACGCGGTTACATTGCCCAAATGCGGCTCGATTGGAATTCTCATTGTGATTCTCATTCTAGTGGCGTGCCAGCCATTCGCAGTCGAACGCAGTTGGGAGACGACTTTCGGTTTCTAATTTATATGGGTCCTCTACTGCTGATTGTCATTTTCAATGCAGAATGCAAATATAATTAGTGGAGACGGTGTAATTGGACGGATGCCTCACGTGTGCACATCGCGACAAATTGACTGGAACAACATGGAGACTGAACAAAAATCGCCAGTCTCCATGTGGGTTCTGATCAATTATTGCAATTGACCGTTCAATTAAGGTGGAAATGTGTTGATAGGTTTTAAATAACTAATTTTACATCGACTGCATGTGTTTTATTGCATCGTTTGCACTTCCATCTTGGGAGGCTGTGTTGTGGTTGCCGCAGTTGCATACAAATGCAGGGGGGTTGATGCACTTAGAATTTTTCTGCTCTTGAAGCAAACCTTCGACCTCCACTGTGAGATTCACAAGCTGGCTAGACTCGAAGCTGACATTCGCCGGTATGGCTATAATCACCTATGAACATGTGTGCATGTGAATGTGATTAATTTTGGTGCAAATTGCTTTCTGTCCAAACGTTCAAAGTCTTCCGGTTTTGACGAAGTTGAGCAGAACCGGTTGCCACATACACAGAGTTGCTAGTTCGAATGTAGACCTCCACCAGCACACTGCAGGTCGTCCCATCGACTGTCGATGCAAATATACACTCCGAAGTGGTCACTTAGCATAGTGCAAGTCAGTTTGAGGAAAACAAATACCAAACACTCTCGCATGGCCGGCCAGAAATTGCGAATCTCAGCGTGATTCGGGTCCGATGACAAGCACGACTACTACTGTCCGTCTCAGGTGTTCGAGCTCGAGTCTATTCGAGTTCCCTTCCCACTGCCACACAATTGATGCGATGTGATGTTTGTGTTGTTTAGCACTTAGCACGCCTTGGCACAGTGAATAAACAGGAAAGGTCAAAGGTAGAGTGGCCGTACACGGTTGAGGAGGCCTCAAAATGTTTGAAACTCAAGTGGCATTATTGCGCAACACGCACTCACACACACTCTGCACTGTGCACACATACCCATGTGTCCATTAACAATTTCTTTTTGGATTAATTATTTACTTTCTCACTTCACACTTTTGTCGTCTGTCAACCAGCCATTGTGTCGAGCCGAGGGAAGGGAAGGTGACAAGCTGCAGCGCGCAGCGCCCAGCTTTTTTTTTTTTTGACAAAAGCAATCCCGCCTACTGTACACCTCACCTCCTCACATTCATTCCTTAATTCAATCAAAGCGCACTTTGAAGAGATGCACTCCATGGGGTCGATCAGTCGCGGAACTACTTAGAGCTAAATTCAATGAAAACTTACACGACATCTCTCTTGGTTGTTAATCCAGCGATGTAAAACCACCTCCAGCCGACTGTTGACAAGAGGATGGCTATGAAAGCGACCAGCAACGCTGGCAGACCGTACTCCCAACCCATGTAGTACCAGAGAAGCACAACAGCAGCGATCAATACACAAATGCCAACCGAAGTTGCGGCCGCGCGACAATAGACTGCAGCTCTCGATCGCTTTGCGGGCTCTTCTCCTCGGTTTTTTTTCTCCGACTGGTCGTAATACTCGCCGTTGTTGTTGTTGTTATTGGCTGGAACTGAGTGACTCGATGTTCCGTTTCCAATTGTTGCTACTACGAAGTGTGGAGCTTCAATTGAGTTCCCATTTGCTTTGCATTCCCTACTGGAAGCTCTCTCGATGTCAATGGAAATGTGCTCCCCAGCTGTTTGATGTCTTGGCTGCGACTGCTGCTGCTGGGACGGCTGAGGCTGCTGACGATAAGAAGTGTAAGTGGAATTGAATAAACGATTGCGATACTTTAGATAGTGACGTTCAAATAAATGACGTCATAATATGAAATGTGGTGATCGCATTGGCAGGTGACTGCTCGAGCGGAATATGAAGTTTCGCATTAGCATAGTTTTAGGCTGAAAACTATTACTTCTCTCTAAACAGTTTGGTTGGGATTGAAAATTGTAATTGTGGAAAATCAATAAAAGCACACACAGCACAACACAGGCAGCAAAAACAGGCAGGCAACTACACAACACTCAGATGCACGTTAAGAGGTAAGTGTTGAGACACGACACTTATGATTAGTTGATTAGTGCCAACCGTATTGTTGATGTGTGGATAGTTTTGTTTACGTTGCGGGGATGCTTTTGGCTTTCTTTCTTCAATTTATCGGCGTTTAGCAGCAGTCGATGACGATGCGACACGCGACAAGTGCTTGTGATGAAGCAGAGACGAGAGAGAGAGAGACACGCATCAGTTGGATTCTGCGTGCGAGCAAGTTGTTTTCAAGCGCGTGCAGCTCCACCTAGGTGACAGTAGCCAACTTCATTGCCCTTCAGTAACGGCGGCGAGGGAGGACTAGTCAACGAATTACCAAAGCCAAGCCAGTTAGACGAACGTGCCAAGCATTGACCTGATTTTCGATAGAATTTTAACTGCACAAGTGTCCGTGTCCGTGTGCCCAACAGGAAGTAAGTTCCACCAAGGATGCATTGCGAATCAAAGAAGGAAATCAGCTAATACAAATCACGTATGCCCGCATGTAGTGCATAAAATCGTAACCTTGACCTCGAAATCGTTATGCGTTCGGTTCACTCAACTTACAGTCGTCGCTCGTATAACATGACTGCTCAAGATGCCGATCCATGCGTTGGCCGTGCATACGTGCCATGCATGTCTAACGTGAATGCTGGGCTCTCAAATTGGAATATTCTGTTCTAACAACGAACGTTGTGTATACTTTCACTGTGCAATCTATCGTCGTCGTGGTGGTTTACACCACACCACGGCAGTGTGAGGTGTCCCATCAAATCTAAGTGATTTGCATTGTAAATGGCTTAACCTACCGGTTCAAAAGCAGCGTACTAATGACTTATGACGGTATGATTTCGAAATCGAATGGAATTGTAATTAATACACGACAACTGACTCAGATTTTGACCTCTGCCGCGACTGGGAAATGAGCGCTTTAAGTGGGATTGACTTATGTCCGGTGTGAGTCGAAGAGAGACGATTGGTATCTCTTCGCGTAGGGCTTGTCCACGTCCCCGTCGGGCCTATAGCGCCACACGCTTCTTCAGACCAATGCCAAATTGGACGTTCTCGTTAAGTGGACTTTAATTCGCGATTTATTTCCTGAAAGAGCGTCGCGTCCCCTCCAACAGTGATAAGTGATTAGCCATGGCAGGGCAATAATTAACAGAGTCAACACCACACAATAAAATAAGCCTGAAACAGAAAAACTTCGAAAACTCCGCTCGAAGAGGCTTAGTCAAAGCTGAGCTTTGACATTTATCACCCATCGGCCTCACATAAACCTTACAATAAACACCATCGTCAAGGTGTGCATTAAATTCAGTGGATGGGCGTGCTAACTGTTGAATAAGACGAATGCGAATTTGGATGATCACAAAACTGGAACACTGGCACTGCTTTTGTTTTCGTTGTCTGTCTGTTAACACAGGAATCCACAGTTCGATCGCTGACGCCATATGTGATAATTGAGAAGGTGAAACAGCTCAGATGTGACACAACACTTAAGTGGTTGCACTCGCTGAACGGTGAGCAGACAGTGTAAACAGATTGAGTGAAGCATGAAGTGTGTAGCTACTTCGGCGCATCAGAAGTCACTAACTGGAACTATTTCAGCGTTTACACAAAACCACAACACAACTCATTTATTTCGAGGAATTGGTGTACTTTCCGCTGCCGCTTGGTGGATAAAGGTGTGTACGCCCACGGCGGGTACCCTCATCATTTCATGACATCACGGAGTCGACCCTTTTTGATAATTGGATGATAATTGGTTGACCACTTTTGTATGCCAAGATCCGCAATTGGATGCCGGTCCGGCGGAGGCATGGATTCAGAGATAGTTCCGCTTTTTCGAGAAATGTGCTATCGTGTCAGGATTTTTACACAATGATCTGCGACAACAAGAGAACAAAGCATGAAAAATATGCCATTTTTCCCACCCAAGTCCTGGAAATCCTGGCATATCCTCGACACCGGATGTCCTTGCGAGGTCTTTTCGGTCTTGAAAACGTAGACCAACCTTTGTTCTATGTGTGTACCAAATTCCACTCCCTACCATCAAGTCGTTTTCGAGAAATTTGCTGCGCAAGAAAAAATCCCAACCAGATCTGGGATACCAGGCCACAAGAAATTTTAGTAGGGGGCCTGAGCATATCTGCGTGACTTTTGACTGCTTATATCTCGGAAACGGTGCATCGTACGCTTTGTTGCTTGTTGCTTGAGCTAGAAGATGGGGGATCAGAAAAGGACCGAAGTACCGTTATTTTGGTATGAGTTTTAAAAAAGAAGGGGTTTTTTGTGGGAAAACACTTGTAAATAGTTCCTTGTTGATGACTGAATGTGATGAAAAGTTACAAAGCGAGTGTTGAGGTTTGAAGCAACAGTTCTTCATCAATTTCATTCATCTCTGAGGTGCAATTTGACATGATTCATATCGCAGAAACAAGCCTTTCCAACAAATTTCCCTTATTCTTTGATAATCTTATCAAAATTACGGTAAAACGGTCCTTCTTACATGTCCATCACTTGAGTCAAGTCGTAAACTACTCATGATGGTCTAGGACCAACCGTTCTCGAGATATAAGCAATCAAGGATTGGTGAAATTCGAACAGACCCCCTACTGAAATTTCTGGTGGCCTGGTGTCCCAGAAGAATTTCTTTGGAAAATCCGATTTTTTCATTTTGAATTTTTCGCAAACGATTGAGAGCTAAATTTGTTTCTGGATATTGAAAGGTCCTTGCAAGGGCAGGATATGAGAGGGAAAATTTGAAAGAAAGACAGACTGCCCACTGCTTCTGGGCAACTTTGTTACACTTTTTCTTTCGTTCGTAGTGTCATGCTTGTGGGCTCAAACGAAGTATGCCAGTGGATCCTCTGTCGTTGTGCATCAATCAGGTTTCTATTTACTAACCCCTTCGAGGGAAATCCCGTGAGTACGACGTCAGCCCAACTTCTATTATAGTCTGATTGCATCAGTAAACAGCGAAATTATTTTTAATTGAAAAACTCGTGTACGAACGCATCACCCATCCACTTTAATGTGATGTGTTTGTTTTGCAAAAAGCCGACGAGTCGTGAATGTCGTGAGTGCTATGGGTCAGTGTATAATCGCAGGTAGCACAGTTCATTGCTATTTGCATATTAGAACGTTTGTTAAGCTTCATGTCAGCAGCCCTTACAATGTCTGTGTGTCCATCCAACTGCCCAGCAAAAGATCAAACCTAGTTCCACACGCCAAATGAGACACCGCACCGTGTTTACCAGCGCCAAGGTCTAAGGCTGTCTAAGCTTTTGGTCAACAAAAAAAAAATTGGAGAAACAACCAAAAGCAACTGCCACACTACACCAGCGCGGCTGCGACTGTGTGCTCGACTACGGATGGTTGACTAGTAATTACCAGTTAATGGTTCAAAGATTTTGTGGTATTGATTGCGACACGATCGCACGAGACCGCGAAACACTTGCATGCGATTTGAAGTCAAGTGGAACCCCCCCACACCATTTGCTACCTGAACTAGAAGCTAGAAGAGCATATTTTGAAAGTCTGCCGGATTCTGATGTAAGTTCTGATGCGTGCTCCATCTAATTGAGCCCAAAGATAAGACATCTGACACACAATTAAGACTTCGGTTGTGCCGAAGACCGAAGTAGAACGCACAACAATTAAGTGAGAGATTTATGTGACTTTTGCTGCTGGACTTTAACCTCAAATGACTGTGAACTATTGACCAGAAGCTAGGGCATTGCGCGTGTGTGTTGTGCTTGGCTTTTGTGCAAAATATAGAGAGACTGCGATTGCCTTCGAGTTGAGATGTGGATTGCCTTGACTCAACCGCGGCGCGCAGCAGACGATGTGTGGTTTACTGTGATAAAGCTTTTAATTAAGAAGATGATCGTGTTTTTCTGGCTGCAATTCAGGGAAAGAGATTACTTTCGCGATTTCTTTGAATTCTTTCCCATTGTGAGCCTCTGGTATGTGTATCGACTCCTGGGCACTTTTATAATTTCACGGCTCCACCTGTTTCCAAACAACGCTTAAAGTTTAAGCTTCTCAAACTCCGCAGGACTGAGTGGGAATAAAGCAAAAAACCTACCCCCAGGTCCACTTTAGACTGTCGCTCCACCCGTATTTTATTTCAAGCTTGACATGCCACTGAGACCCTTGTGAACACTTGTGAATTGCTATGCGGGTGAGGAGCTGACTTTGAAATTGTCTACCTCTGGAAGCTCCGCATCTAGACTACCCTGACGGTATAAGCCCACCCTCGCACAGTATAATGTACCACCAAGAAATGACAGCGGAGAAAGAGGAGTGATAGTAGATGGGTACAAAAGGAGGACTCTTTCCAATAATGGCGGCACTAAGCTGAGCTGATTCCGTCTCCATTTCCTGACACTCTGAGCACCTCTAGACCAAGTCTTGCATCCCAGTTCCGGTTCGTATTTCCATGCCTCCTTCTCTAACCAAGAGGCTCGGATTTGTAGACCGAAGCAATGATGTCCACAGACTGTGGCCGAGCCAGCTTCCTCTCAACTGTAGAACTCTGGGTTTAAGGACAGTCTCGTCCTTAGCTTTAATGTTTGTCTGAGCCATTGTTGATCGACTGAACCAGTTTGTCAGGATGAAAGCGGGACATCTGCAATCAATGTCATGGAAGCCTAAACCAAGAATCCTCTGAGGTGAACCTGGGCCTGGACCAACAACCCTTTCCACTTGTGTGCCTCGCCGTAACGCGGATGCCCTCTGTTCCGTTGTCTCACAGGCTCTGCGACGAAGACCCCTGTTGACGGTTCTTGTCCATGCTGGATCCATGAAGACACCTGCCTCAAATCACATTCCATCATCTCCACCACTCAAAGAAATTCACCTTTCCCATCCCCATTCAGTCCACAAGAGTCCACAAGTCCAACACAAAACTACGTCAGCCTTTCTGCCAGAGAAACAAATTTCACTGAGTTCATAAACACCTTCCCATTAAGATAATAACTCATGTGAAGCCATGCATTCGATTTACTCATTAAGCGTGTTCACACCTTTTTGCCCACCTTCACCGGACTTTCCTCAAAGAACCGCTCAGAGCCGTCACTGTATTGTTTATCGCTTGAAACAATCGCTCAATCAAGTGTTTAGCAACCTAATCCACTTAAAACCACTAGAACATCCGGCACGCAATTCTTAGTTAATTGCAAGCTGCACTGCGCACCGGACCGACTTGGATGCACGACTTGCTTTCTAAGTCATTCAAACCGACGCGACGTGACGCCGATGCTGGCCAGGTAGACGCTGAGCAATGAGCTTTATGCAACGCGCAAGATCACTTCACTTAAAGTGATTGTTCCCTTTTTTCGGACCGGAAGGGACTGGAAAAGTTTCACTTCACAAGAAAACAAAAAAATTGAGAAACGTTTCAGATTTTCACTCTTTGCCCATCGCGATGCTTGCGGGAGAAGAAAAACAAACTCGGTGTGGGCACTAATGAGCGCCGTTGAATTGTCTATAATCACACACATTCCACTGGCTGACCGGGAAAGTGGAAGCACTTGGTGGTGGGCACTTTTTGAAAGCATAATGATTCATGAACCCACCGACACCGACGACGCGACGGTTGCATAAGTCGCTTGCTTGTCGTTTAAATTGCTCGTTCGTTTTTTTTTTTAATTACCTTGTCTGCGGTAAGTGTCGAAAGGAAAAATTGCACTTCTCTGGTGATAACCGGCAATTATCTGCGGGGTCAAGGGAAGTTGCTGATTAGATTCGGAACCGGACTGGAAAATGGGACGCGATCGGATTCAGTGGAGAGTTCTGGTGCCGATTCAGTGGCGAGTGGAAAATTTTGTGAAGTGAACCTCAGATTAAACTGGGAGTCCGTCAAGAACCAGCAGTGACGCAAGAGAAGGTGTGGAACGGATTCACAGTCAAGACAACGAGTATTTTTCTACTCAATCAATCAAGCGAAAGCTACTCCGTGCATCGTGCTCGTCTGACAAACTTGTCCCGCCAGTTGTAAGCGAGTAGGTGAATCGGAGGGCAGGTGCTGAATGATGAGAAAGACGTGTATGGATCCCACTTCGACTGCCAAAAGTAAACATCCATGAAAAAAAAAGAGAAACCCCCACAAAAAAGATTTAAGTCACAAAGCCTTCCGCCAACAGCTCGGGTAAACAAAGTGTTTACTTTCGCATCAAGCAAACACATTCCACCTCTTCTTCTTCTTCTGTGACGCAAGAGAACCGCCTTAACGCTTCAACCGCAATGCAAATTTGACAACTTTTTTGGGAAAAGTCAAGGTTAGCCTAGACTCCAAGCATGCCCACTAACGTGTATTTAATTAACCGCTCAGTTAACCTTCTCAGCGAAGAAGTGTGTCTGTCGGTCGCCGCCACAAAAAGAAAAAAAAAACTTGTTCACAAACCACATCTGTTCTGGAAGATATCCGCTCTTCAGCGAGCCGGTGAGATGCTCAATTAAAATTCAAAGTCACGCCTGCACTGAGTGCTTCAAAAATCGTGATAAACGAGCGCTTTTTTGCTTTTGGGCGGCAGAATCTCCAAACAACGCGTACAACACTTGCAATTACATTGTCTGAGCGAGTGCGGAGTTATAACCTTCCTGTTCAATTGTTGAGAGCAGCAGAGATTCTCCTTTGTGCGACGACGGCTTTTGTTGCGGTCAATGGAGGATCATTAAACGCCAAGGTATACGCTTGTATCACTGTCATCAGTCTCCGCCGCAGGCAACAAGAAAAATGAAACCCTCCCCTCCCCATTCCACGCCGTGAGTAATTACCTGGAGAGTCACACAATTCAAGCTGACTCTTTGAAGAAGCAGAACAATGGGTTTCTTTCCCAGTCTCGTCGTTAGCTTTGATGTTTATCTGATTGATTGTTGATCGACTGAACCAGATTGCGTCAGAGACTCTTTAAATGAAACCCCCAAAAAGTTACCTGCGCCTCTCCCGTCTGTCTACTGACGTTGGTCGCGTATTAAAGTTCTGGGGAAAAGAGATACATATTTAGACTCACTCATGAATAAATGATTTTTTGTTGACCGAGTTTCGTGACCGACCAGCGTAACCTAATCACACTAATGAGCGTTCTTTTTTGTTCGGCCAACAAAAACAAACATTAAAAAAATCGATCAGGAATTAGGGATGTGTCTTCGACAAGTATCCTTCACACCTAAACGGACGCATGTTGTATCCCAGCAAGGGGACTAGCAAAATAGAACAGAAAAAAACAAAATCAGAAGGAACCTTCAGTCACTCATGGGGGTGCGAACAAAGCCAACCAAAAGGTGTGCTTCGTGGTTTGTTTTTCAAAATATTTCTCGTTGTTTTTCATGTGTGTGGCCACTGGCCAGTCGAATAAGTCAATTAGTGCGAGAGGAAATGAGTTCATAAGTGTGGAAGTCGCTGTGGATTCGAAGGACAATTTCATCAAAATTCTGCTCGAAAATGATTGCCCTGGGAATTGTGTCTAGTGTAAGTTTTAAAGAAGTACTCTTGCTTTGTGTTGCTTTCAAAGTGTTCTAGAGATCCCGCAGAAGCACCCTTTCTCCCAAGTCGCGTCTAAGAAGTGATATCCATGACATAGGAAGCAGGTGCAGGCTGTAATGTAATCTACTACTTTTTGAAAAACAAATTCCACATGAATCTTCAGACACCGTCTTAACTCCAAATCGGTTCATGGGGAATTAGTGCTACGAAGTGAATTCATGAAGCTTCTATTGGTGTCATTCTGGAACGGAGCCCTACCAACATTACCCTGTCACTCGTACAATTTTCGAATGCACATGGATTCCATTTCAAAGCGACGATGTCTAGGTTTGGGTACCTGCTAAGAAAATTTCCCAAGTTCAAGGGATAATGGTGAACCCATTCGGAAGACGGTGTCTATCGTAACCATTGAACGGATTCCACAAGGGCCAAGGGCTGAGTGAACAAAAAATTCCATTATTCTCATGCTTGTGGACTGTGCACTCTGTGCAACTGGACAATCGAAAGAAAGACTACCAGCCGCAGCATCAAGGCTTGCTTGGTCATTGGTTGGACATCGCCGAGGAAATAAGTTTGATCGCGAACTATCTTAAGAGCTAGTGATTTCACGGGCATGGGCAGTCCTTGCGTCGTTTCGCCAACACTATTCTGAGGGGGATGTAAGGTACCCCACCCAATTGCATTCAATGCCTTCGAACGGTTGACAAGTTAAGTGATTGGATGAGTGGACACAGCATGGACTGACTCGTATAGGCCCTCACACCACGCATAACACGCATAATATAACCATCTCAGACTCTAGCATTCTAGTCATGTCCAAAAGGGGGAACTTGTAGAATTTCGAAAATAGGCAATACATTTAATCCTACACATTTCCCTCCGATTATCCTCCAACGTACACACCGTTGAAATCTGGTACCTAAGAATACGTTCTACATAAGGAAAGGTTCAAAACACTAACATTTCCGAGACCAAACCGCCCGCAGTTGGGGGTAGCTAACTCAGTCAACGAAAGATTGTAGCACCCGACAAAGAAGAAGAAGCTAAATAAAGGAGCAACCGTAGTTGTCTAAGGATCAGAGGAATGTTGCCACAAACCTATTCATCATTTCCCAGACACAAAAACCTCAATCAACTTGCTAAGGCGAAGCTGGAGATGACAAGACTTTGTGTCCAAGTGAACCTTGGATTGTAGTCTCTGTACTGGATTGACTATTTTTCACAGGTAGGGAGTAAGGAGAAATCGAGTTTTTTTTTGTTAATCGTACATTTATGGATTGCGACTGAACTCTGTGAAACGCGATGTCAGAACAACAAGCCGCCAAGGTTAAGTTTGAATCGAGAAATAATGTATAAACATGGAAACCAGTTTTCTCAAGATTTCCTTCTTCTTTTTTTGTGCTGGTCTCAACGAAAAAGCCTCTTCAGATACCGCGACATCTGGTATACGTGTCTGCGCGGACTAAGACGTTTACGTCCTCGGTTGCGTTGGTCGAAGGCTCTTGGAGCTGAAGCTAAGTTCTCTATGCGATGCGCTTAGAAGCTTGGCAAGGGGGTACAGCCTCTTCCCGACCCTGTCACTTCAAACAGGATTGCACGCAGAACTTTTCCCTCGGGGAGACCCTTGATTCTACTGATTCTGCTCGCAGCAGGACATGCATGATCATTATCTTCCATAAAGTCAGTTTGAAGAGGAATGCACAGTTTGAAGTCAGTTTGAACAGGAAATCCTAGCAAAACAAAGAGTAATGTTTTTACAAAAGTCACGATCGTAGATCACCGCACCACTTAAGTGATAACAGCCGATATCGACCCCCAACGTCGTCGGTCGCAAGTTTATCTCAAATTTGCAAATTAATCATATCTCGTCCTATTTATGACTTGAATAATCGGTGGAATTACCCGAACGATCAAGAGATCAACTTGAGATATGTCAGAGAAAATATTCAAAAAATGTGCAAAGTTCAGCCAAGACAGGCTGTTACAATTTGAAAACCAAACCACTTGTCTAGCATCGAAAAATTGTACCAGATCTCTGACAACTACGCACAGTGTGTTTGTTCTCCTTCAAGCCAAGATTAAATGAACACATCAAAAATTCGACCACAGCACCCAGTGGGCCAAGTTCAAGGCGAATCGAATTCAAAGTGAAACAGAAAACCACACAAAAACCGATCACAAGCAGTTGCCCAACATCATCTCTGCATACTGATCAGATTACCGCGCTAATTTGATGGTTAATGCAGACAAAATGAACTCTCTACCTTCGTGTCCTCGTTCGTCATCTCGGCGGTGTATCCACAAAAAAGAAGGTCTGCTGCTGCTGCTGTTGCTGCTACTCAGCAGTTCATTAAAATTCACTCAAATCGAATTGAAAGCACAACACGCACCCACACACGCGGTTCTGTCTGGTTTTTGAGTTTCTGTTTGAATTAAATAACGTTTTAACCGACACTGCACATCTTTTGAACAACGAAACCAGTACGCCGGCTCAATGCAAACAACCGTCTGCTGCAGCGGATCACTCGCAAGTACCTGTAGACCCGGCCACAGAGCAGCCGCGCCGCTGCGGCCGTGTGAAGCAGGGAGGGAAGCTTTTTTGTTCACTGCAATCGATCGGAGCTTTTGTGCTTTTTGCGTGTGAATAGTTTCTCCCTTAATTAAACCGGCGGCGCGGTGGATGGTGTCTCGCCAGACGATGGGAAACGAAAGTTCACAGCGAAAGGAAGTTGAACGAGCATGCCTCGACTTGGAACAATGTTAACTGGATGAAGCATGGGTTTTTGCACGCCTGAGCTGAGCGCTGAGGTGCAAGTGTGAAAGTCGATCGTGAGACTTGTACTCTCTGCGCGAATCACTGAGTTGCCCTAGAGAACAGCGTCACAGTTGAAAAAACACAAAATCGAACTCTGATGTACTCTCGTCTAGAGGAGATTTCCCCGCCGCCACAACCCAGCAGCCGGCTATTCAAAGTAAGCTTCCATGCAGTGGAGTGCATTGTCTTAGGAGGATATTCCCCATTTCATAGGTCGTCGGTTTCTCACTTGGACTGGGTGCCTCCGTGACGATTCTCATTCTCGTTTACTACTCGTCGTTGCTGCACTCCGAAAGGGAAACCACTGCTGTTCGGAATTTCGAGCAGCTGCTTGAACGCCAGAACGAGACCATGGCTGCGTTTTAGGCCACGGCACATGGATTCAGACACCTCTGTAGTCAGCATACCTCTGTTCGAAATTCACATTGTTAACGAAGTTGTAAGTGACGTGGTGTCCGACAGTCAGTTCTCATCCCATCCTCCCCTTCGTTTCACTAACTTTCGTTTCTCTTTCCAGGTGACGGGCTGCATCACAACAGGACTTGGTGTCACAACCCTGATCGCCCTCGGAGTCGGCATCATCTACTTCATCGATCCCCTGCTGAGCACACTCCAGCAAGGCTACAAGGCAGACTTCCCGTTCTTCAAGCAGGCGGGCCCCCTAAATGGCACCCTGCTCTAGAGTGTGTTGTGTTCTTGTGTTGTTCTTTATATTGTACTTAGAATGTATGTGTATTTACAAATAAATCATTTATAAGCAGGCACTGCCTCTCATTAGATGTGGAAGTCCTCGTTGAAGCTCGCCCGGTTGTACTGGGAGCTGCCAAGGCTGCCGCGGTTCATCAAGCCGAAGCACCCACGGCGGTAGGCGATCAGGGCACCGAGGGTGACTGGAATTCCAACCAGAATCCCGATCAGCAGTCCGATCAGGAGACGGCCATCGTTCTCCGGATGACCGCCGTCAATGCAGCGCAGCGTTGTCTCCACGGTGATCTCGGTCAGAGGCTTGGACTTCCAGGCGACCGGCGAGCCACACAGGACATCCTCCGCCAGCTTGGGAGCGGTGTCGTTGATCTGCTTCACCAGCACTTTGATTAGCCAGCTGTTGTCACATTCACAGCTCCAGGGATTCTCGCGCAGGTCAATCGTCTTCACCTTGTCCCATCGTTCCAAGAGGCTGTGGTCGATGCTGGTGAGGTTGTTGTTGTGAAGGAAGAGCTGAAACGAAAGAGGGAAGTCATCAATCTCACACAGTGCCGTGCCTGTGTCTGAAACCTCACCTCTTCAATCGGTGGGTAGTCGAAGATGATGGGGTTGACTGTTGGCGAAGCAAATGCCTTCGGGTGGATGTACTCCAGGCGTGGGTTTCCCGAGAGGACCAGGGTCTTCAAGTCTGAAAAGGGACATGTTTCAGAGGCAAACGGAGGCGGTTAAAGTGCTGCTTACTTTGCAGTTTGCTAAAGGCTCCCTCGCCGATTCGCACCAAATCATTGGAATACGAAATACTGACGTACTCCAGCTTGGACATGTTCTTGAACACGCTGTAAACAAAACAAAAGATCAGTGGAGTGGGGTTCTTCCCTTCAGCTTAACTCACTTTTCGCCCTCCATGTTCCCCATGGGATTCTCATCGAACGTCAGTCGCTTGAGGTTGGCCGCGTTCTCCAAGCCATCGGGCAGCTCATCCAACAGATTGCCAGTCAGGATCAGGGTCTCCAGGTCTCGTGGGGCGTGCAGCAGATTATCTGGCAGGTCGTCTAGTTGCATGTACGACAAGTCAAGAGTCTGCAAAGGAAACGCCCCGTCATCACTCCCAATCGCCCACTCATCGTCCTGCGCTTACCTTCAAATAATACAGCTCAGCGATGGCAATCTCCGATGAATGGTCGATTCTCTGGAACTCATTGGCACTCAGAATCAGAACCTCCAACTTTGGCAAATGCATGAACAAACTGGAGTCCAGCGAGTGCAGCTCATTGTGGCCCAAGTCGAGTTCGATCAGCTTTCGCTGCGGTTCGTAGTTCGTCGTGTCGTACATCCCCTCAAAGGCACTGGGTTTCAGCGTCTTGGTTGTCAGGCGATTGTAGGACAGATCCAATCGTGTGAGATTTGTAAGGTTCTTAAACGCAGCGTTGTCGATGGTCTCAATGAGATTGTAACCCAGGTAAAGATTCTCCACAGACATCGGCTTCAGCACGGGCACCTTCGTCAGATTGTTGTGTTCCAGTCGAATGGTGACGAAGGACACATCACCATTTGTCAGTGTATTCCATTCGTCATCGTTGAACCACTCCTTCATTGAGAGGTTCCGGCAGTCGAGCTCTTGGATCTTGATGTCGCAGGAACATCGTTTGCACAGCGCGCTGTCTTTCGTGTTGACTTTTGGCTGAAAAATGAGAAGGGGGTATACTCTTAGGCGCTGACTGGTGTGGATTTCGAATGCTTGTCAAACTGAGGCGGAGTGTGTCCATAATAGAGCGAGAGTCTTGGGAAGATGTGTTCGGTATGTTTTCAATGATGGCGTTGATAGCATTTGCAATTATTGGGAATTGAAGAAGAAATCGATTAGCCAGCGTGTGTGCGAGTGTGCCCATTGATCGGGAATCTTATCAATTGCTTTGGACTCAATTACAGACGACTAGGGCGGATTGGATGTGTAGGGGTTGCGTGTTATCTGCGCTAATCTTGTCGGTGTCCTATCTACTGACGTGCAAATGAATTGGGATTTGATAGGAGTTTGAATTGACTCTCGGTAGGTGAACAGTCGAGTGTCGAAATGCATTAGGGGACCGTTGCGGACGCACAAGTGAAATGGATTGGTCGACCTTCCAGTTATTGCACGTCAGAGCATTCGTTGCAGATGCAGACTGTCATGAGTGCAAATTTGGCTCGAAGTGGATTCGGTCGAGCTTACATCTGTAGAACGGATTCTTTCAGCCGTAGGAAGCCTTTGCAAATGGAGATCTGATTTGGCATAGCCTTGGCTCTCAGTCAGTGGACGGGACCTTCCTGTCTCCTTCCACATCCTTCCTCCCTTTAGCTTCCATTTCTGACCAATGTCAAATTTTCCATTTGTTTTCAAGTGCCTATAACTCGCGAATCGTTGAAGACCGATTAACGATTGATGATAACAGGCGCAAATACAGATAACATTGACAAACCGCCCGCCTTCGCCGTCTGCCACACCTTGACAAGTGTAAAAGTCGCAATATATCGCAATTGTCTGCCACTCGTCCAGTTGAAGATGGCAAATCTGAGAGATTTGAGAATCAGACTGATGCAGTTCCCGTCGTATTGACTCAGACTATCTCGCTTGGGTAAACATTTACCTTGGCAGTTGTTGTGGTGATGTTTGCGGGCGCTGCTGTTGGCTTGTCTTCCCCGCTGGCGGCTTCGCTGTCGGCCTCGCAGGCGGCCCCCAGAAGGACCAATCCGATCGCGGTCAGGAGCAGCAGTCTCTGCTTCATGCTTGATCTGCAAGATGGACGTAAGGTTCACAATCAGTCGATTTAGCAATCCGTTAAAAAGGGGTTCTAATATAATATATGATTCACTTATGGGGTCTTATCGTAAAAAGGTCTTATCACTGCGATAGCGCGGTCCGATTACACATATGGCTCAGCGGAATTTTGGATTTTAGTTGTTTTTTTTCGGTCGAGTTAAAACAGGAAGGGGTTCGGAATGTATCTCCCGTCGTATTCACCTTTGATTCGTGTTAAGGAGAAGCACTGTTTTTTTTTTTTTTTGTTGAATTTGTGTGTTACTGTGTCACTGCGTTGAGGTGGATATCGGTCTGGCGTCGTCTCACTTGGTCGGAACTTGAATTGAAACTAATCGACTCTAATCACTCGCGAGCGAGTCTAAGTAGCTGCGAGACCTTATCTAATCTTATCAGCGTTGTTCTGGAGACCTAGAGAAGTTTGTTTCATTTCAGTGGGGCGGAGGTTGCGTCATGTCGCACCTGAGTGAACGTGTCGGGTGCCTCTTGAGTGGGAAATCGCTGGTGTATGTGTCATTGCATTGAGGATGGAACTTTGGTTCTTGTTCGAAGTTGCTGGGAGTTGGGGAGTGTTCACGGTTAATGAACTGAATGAGGTGTGCAAAGACGCGGTGGTGTGGATGGTAAAGATGATGACGCAATGAGCACCAGTGATTCTGAATTTGTCGAGGCAAGGGGGCCATTAATGGGTCTATAAGGCCATATTGAGGGAATCATGACCAATGCACTGAGACTCCTAGCTCGTGTTGGAGAGGAAATAAAGCACTGTCTGAGCAACATTCCGCGAACCTAGGCGCAAAAGTTTGGCTTTCCAAGATACACAATTGGACCCTCTATCGATGTCGGCCAACGGAAAATAGGCCGAGATATGGCCTATTTTCCGTTGGGCACATATTGTTCTTTTGGATCTGGGACTTACACCTTTTCCTAACTTCTACTGGCCCTAGCGGCATGGTTTCGGACTTAATCGAAGCGTCATTGTACCGCGCATATTTTCAAATTTTGATTAAAGCAAAATCGTCGAAAAACACGTCGTTTCCGAGATATCATCGACTCTTCCTTTCGATGTGCCTTCTCGACCACAAATTTTCCAAGCTCCCACTGGAGGTAGCGACTTGCCAAGATGCGCAATTGGACCCTGTATCGATGTCCAGATGCAAAGTTCGACAAAAAGACATGGAGAAAACTCCACCTTGTCTAGAGAACTCGCCATTTCACGAAACTCCACCCAAAGTCAATGCCATCATCACCGTCACCGTTTGATGTTACTTCCGCCGCCGCATGATCTGCAATCGCGAGCCACGTCAATATTTTGGTTGTCATTGAACTCCTAAGCCCAGCGCTCCCCATGACGCACAACAGATTCGACACGCATCCCGTCAACGAAACGATTGAAAAGCAAACAAATCAAAGCAAATGGGAGTCTCAGTCCATAGGCATGTGGTTTCACTAAGCATCAACAGCCGCCCATCCGCCATCCATCGCCAACAGTAGCCGAACAGGAGAAGTGAACACAAAATAAACTGCCGCGTGTTTTCCGAAAACGAAGCAACAAACCCCACCGAAATGACTATTTGCTGTTTTACATCACTCATAAACATCCCGGCCGGACCGGATCGACTGGGAATCGGGGCCCGGCAACGGGTCGTCCCATCCACCGCCGCCCCCTCCCACGCATGCCTGGCTGGCTGTCTACTAAAAATCCCTTGAATGCATCGTAAAATTGACGAACTGGAGTCCGTAATTCCGTCATGGGTCATGATGCGTTTTTCAGATGAAACCGGAGCGCACCGAGAGGAGTGGTGGAATCCTTTTATTTTCATTTTCATTTTTTGCTGTGCAGTGATGGGCTCTCCCGTCTATTCGTCCGTGCGACGGGGTGTTTATGTTATTCCGAATCCCTAATGGAATTCTTGAAGCTACTAGAGTTACTAGTAGCACCACCACCACCACCTTACACCGAACTGCCGGCGGCGGCGGCGGCGGGAACCGTCTCTACTCTCTCTGTGTGCGTGTTGTGTTTGGGACCATCCAAGTCATTAAGAATAATCTCCGTCTCGCAGATGCGAGCCCATAAACAACGGATTAGTGTTCTAAAAAAAGACGCAAGTAACCCAACCGCAAATAGGACTCAGGGAGTCTCTAAACCTTCGCCTTCGCCAGAGCACCACTCTGCTGTGTTTTTTTGTTTTCCTCCCATTTTTTGTATTCAAATTTGACTTGAGAACGAGTAGCACTCGAGTGACCCGAGGAGTTTTTTTCTGTCGAACTCTTCAGCATCTCTGAGTGTCGAGTTACGCTAAGGATCGTCGGGCTCGTCCTTGAATGGGAGTCCCTCTCTCTCTCGCTCTGCGTCTAATGAAGTCCTCTTTTTTGATTTATGCGCGCGTTGAGGGCATCGAGGAGGTTCTGGTCATTTGTCATTTTGTCAGAGGAAGAGATTGATCATAGACTTGGAAGACCAACTTTCAGCAGTCAGTCTGGATCCACAGTGCCTCATCAAGTTCCTGATTTAAGCGATAAATCCCATCTCCTAATGGACCCTTCGTGCAATCATTTCCATCCCCAGCTAGACTCAGACTCCCCGCCTCGCCGCGATGAAAGCCATTTGAATTCATACACCATAAAACTTTCAGGACGATTTATGGACCCTTCACATCGCTCCGTCGCGTCTCGGTATTCCCCCCAGACAACGACATGAAATTCCAGCATAAATTCGATTTAATTTCGGTCGGCTGTCCAAAGATTTTTCATCCATCCCCCAACCACCATCCACCGTCATCACTGCTGCGCCGCTCCGCGCCGCGCCGTCATCACCACCACCCATCTACGGCAAGTGTTTTCCACGAACGCACGACTGTGGGAAAATACTGAAAATGTCTCAGTCGACCAAGAAAAAATCGCTTCACATAGCTGCTGAGATCAATCAACGCTGTAATCCGCCTTCTCGCGCCCGTCAGCTTCCACCACGGCCGCACCGCCACCAGCCATCCCTCGGTGTGTGTCATCTGCGATGTGCGGGAACCACGATCTTACGAAAGAATCCGCACTGGGACGAGTGGAGGAGCGCGAGAGATCTCCGCAGCAGATGTGTGCGGCAGCTCGCCCTGTACGCGTTTAATGAGCATTACTGTCGCATTTCGTTGGCACTGTGAAGCCACATAAACTATAGCAAGGACCGTCGCAGTACGCGATCCTGGCTTAATTAGGAACTCATCATGGTGTCAGATTGCCTACCAATGGAATGGTGGATTGTGTGCGTGTGGATTTGGCCGTGCAGTGGAATGCAAGTCTCCCATGACAGGTAAAAGCCGGCACAGGCGGGGCGTGTTCCGTGCTGTACTATGGCATGTCGGGAGCATAGGAAGTAGATGAGAAATAATGGAGGCCTCTGCCTTGGTTGCGCACATCTGTTCGAAAAAGCAAAACATTGGGCGCGCTGTGTAAACAACTTTTATTGAGTTCCAACGAAACACGGTCCACGGCCCGGCGCGGCGTGGCAGAACCTCACTTGGGTGGCGCGGCTTTTTGTTACACAACTGGGTCGCAATGTTTATGACTGTTGATTGAGTTGAGTGTCCGAGTCCAGCGGCGGCATTTTGAGATGGAACGTATGTGTCAGTTGACTTGACGACGACAAGAGGAGAGATTCATCGGTTTCTCGACTGTGATCAAATCCCTACCAAGAGCCGTCCAGAGCTCGACTATCTATTGTCCAGCAGTCGCTCCAGCAGCCAGCGAAGCATTGCAACACCTGAACACACCGGAGATTGCCTGAGAGAGACTGCGAAGAAATTTTTGAAATTCATAGAATAGTTTTAGGAGCTGGCTTTATATGATTTCAATGTGAAAACTGCCTGCGCGTAGCCCAGTCTCAAACGAGTCTCCAAGTTCGATCTACAGCTGGTTGGATGAAGACTAATATTTGAGGTCGTTGCTCCTTGGCCATTGGCGCAACAGTCTTAAAGAGCCCCTAGACTCACTTCAAATCCCTCAGCTCTGATGTCGCGCGTCAACGACTCCATTCTCATCTCCGAAACCTCATTACTTCCTCACTTATCACGTCAACGACCCATGGAAGGTCTGAGTTTGTCTTGTTTTCGTTGCTCCCTTTATTCTTCTTGGTAGAACCTGGAACTGGCCCAGATATCCTTCATCTTCATCGATCTCAAGACAGAGACAAGCTATACATCACGTTTAGTTTAGACAACATCATCATCAGGGGCAGAGAGATCTTCAGGCCACCGGATGCTCCGGAACCAGGCCAGTTTCTGAACTTAGTTCAACCACCTCGTCCATGACATGGGTCTGGAAGTGAACACGAGGAAAAGTAAGCATCTGCCTTCGAGGAAACGACTTATAGTGTTGATGATTTACCACTAACGGCTCAGTTAAGAAATTAGTTCAGACGCACTCTTGTCAATTGTTGTTCTTTGGACTCATTAGGCGGTTATTCAGCAGAGCCTTTATATTGAAGCGCCAAGGGGATTTGGGGTTCATTTCCGTTTTGTTTTACGCCGTAGGGGTATGGTCATTGGTATCTGGGAGGAGATGGTCATGCATGTGATTTTTCATCTGGATCTGAAAAAGGAATTTTAAGCACGAAGTGTACAGGCTCTCGAGTGATAAGGAGGCTTAGACAATTTGGCTCGTCTTCTACTCCTAGCCTGTGGGACAAAGCAACAGAGACCTCTGGCGTTTAAGATGTCACTCAAGCGAAGAAGAATTGATGCAAGAGAAGAAGAACTACAACCACCTTGGTCACAATTGAAAGCAGCTAGCCAGAGGCCACGATAACTGGAGTGGCTCCTCAGCTGTCCCCTTCAAACTGTCCCCCCATGTGAAGAAGAAGAGACCAGCTAGAGCTAAATCAAGGGCCAGTCGAAGGCCTAGTGTCTAAGGATCAGAGGAATGTAGCCACATACCTATTCATCATTTCCCAGACATAAGGCTGTCGCAGCCAAGAATTTTCGCCTCCAAATCAGTAGGAAACCGTGTGGCTCTGGACTCTAGAAACAGGCTTGTTAATTGAGGCCCAGCTGGGCTTGGGACTACAGCGACACGAAAAGAAGATGATGAAATTCCTCTTCCTCTGATATTCAGTCCTTGGTGGGGGAAGCATTAGACAGCTGGGTTGAGGCAGTTGTTCGTTGAGGGTTATGTCCACCCACAGAAGGAAAAAGGAGAGAAAGATTTATTGCCGCACTTCGGTTGATTCGGAAATAATCCAAGGAAATGCGGAAGGAGGGGAAATTAACCAAAAATCGCTCTTGCGATCTGATCGAGGTCCTTGTCCTGGACGGCGGTAGACCCTGGAATTAACAGAAGAACCACCCTAGCAACCTGTTTAAAGTCCGCCTTCAGCCCAAAATGAAGCCAAACCAGAAGAAGATCCAGTCTCAGATCACCAGATGGAACGAATCCGTTCCCCCCAAAGACCCTAGGACAAGCTCAGGACACTTTTCTTTCTTATTTATAACCACCGAGGGATCTCCCTCCCTTCACACCAGAATCACCTCTCTTAGCGATCTCCTCCAACCACACTCACTCTCAGTTCCCTCAATCCCTTATCCAGCAGTAATCGCCCGCCCCGAGGATAGAACCTGTCAAACGGTGCGCTCCCTCCCCCTCAATTCCACAAAAAACAACACCTTTTATCTCAACCAACACACACCGTCCGTCATCCCCCCAAATTCTTCACTTCAAATCGAATGGCATTCAAAAGTGACGAAACTAGAAAACAAACTGTCAACAGGACGAGTTATTAAATATTTTCTAAGACGCCTGGGCGCAGCATCCCACCTCGCACCCGCATCCGTGGCACATCGTGGTTTCGGTGGAATTAATTTCCTCCAAGATTTACGATGATAAATGAACAAGAGAGCGTTTACTAAAAGAAAGTGGGGAAAAGCGAGGCAATTAAAAATGGCATAAATCAAGTGAACGAAAATCCACTTAGAGGGCCATGGACCATGGACCGGCAGGAGCGATTAAAAAGGGGTTCCACTGTGCTGCACAGAGAAAGAGTGAGTGAGTGAGAGTAAGAGTGAGAGCCTCTTCAAGGATCACGGCGTTGCACAAGAGGGATGTGAGGCTAAAAATAATCGGAAAAGCGGTGTCTTTCTTTACGAGTGCATCCTTCTGTATTGAATTTCACAAAGCGCGAGAGAGAGGGAGGGAAAGAGAGAGAGAGAGAGAGAGAGAATGCCCCCTAGGATCTCCGGTCACAGACAGGTCGCCATGACAGACGTCCTCGAATGGAAATGGACTTTTCTCCACGACACGACGGAGTTTGTCGATTCAATTAAGCTCCTCCGCCTCGCTCTGCTCCGGTCGGGTCTGGTCTGGGAATGGATTCGTTTTGGGAATGCCCTGCGGCACTCGACTGTGTGCGCGACTCTAAATTTAGAGCGCCCCCGTACACTGGCGGCCGATTGAAGAAGACAAGCCGGCGAATTCTGCTCGCAAATGTCGTTTGTCGACTACCGCCACGCCGCCTGCACCGCGCCGCCACCATTCAGAGAGTCAACGGACAAACGACGACACATGTTTCGAGTTTGGTGGAGCTATAAAATTTCTAATTTCACACGCCGACAACGGCTCAGATGCCACCGCAGGTTGTTGCGTTGCGTTTTTAATGACGGCCGTCGAGGAATTTCTAATTGCATGTGCAACAGTCTTGCAGGATCCATTTATTTGGAATAAATCATCGGGATGACAACATTATGGTTCGCAAGGAATGTACAAACAACTGCGGATGCATTCGAAATTCGGGGAAATTCCGTAGCGCCGTCTTGACACACACACGCGCACGCACGCTCGGCATTGTAAATCCACTTTAATTGGCATAAAAAGATAAAGACCGGCGTTTATTGATGAATGCCCATCGACTTGTGTCTCGCAAAGCTTAGCTCACATCTTTCAGCGCGCTGGGAAATTCCCCTAATCGGCTGTAGCCCTGCGCCAAGCGTGTACGCACGCGCTACCTGTCCACCGCAAAACACAAAATTATCGCGCGTACTTTTCCCACTTTATTGCTCTGGTTTTTCATCTTTTGGCTGCGTTTTTTGCCGTGGATTTTACAACCCGATTGAAGAGATTGAAAAATCCACAATTAGTGTGTGGAAAGTTCGCGTACGCACAATGGGACATTGTTTGGATTTTTAATCAGTTCGTGGAAATGAAACGGGACTCTGTGGATCTGGATCGAGGAATCCAAACGAAGACTTTTCGTGTGGAAGTGGAATATTTGCAAAACAGTGAGAAAAATAGAAAATCTTACCAAAAATTGTTAGAATACTCACCCGAGCTGGGTTACCTCGCTGGCTGCTGGTTGGTGAACACGTTGTGACATGGTGCACGAGCTAAGTGCGAATATCAAGCGGCAGCAGCACAAACATGTTTATGCAAGTTCAACGGGAGCACTCACGAAGAGAAGCTTGCAAAGGTGGCTCGTCGTTGGTTGATCTCTTGTTGCTGGTAAGCTCTTTATTGCTGGCTGAGGTGGATCGTCGTTTGTTGCTGATGGTGAAGATACATATGCCCCTGGTTGCCACAGTTGCTAGCAGCGGTGGCTCTGCATTTTCTCTCCTGTTGCTGGTTTATGTGCCTCTGTTGTTGCAGGAATTCTTGTTGCTGATGTATGCGGCTCGCTGTTTAAGAAGCGCTTGTTGGTAGCCTTGCTGAGGTAATTCTTCTTTTCTCCTTGTTGCTGGCAATGAAGTTCACCTTCACGCTCTTACGCTGCTGAAGTTATGTTTATGACAGATCATGCCAAATGTGGAGCCAAGAAGTGAAACAGACTTTCTAACTGCTGGTTGGCTCCTGACAGATTGGGCCCTTTCGGCGGTTCTTCGTTTCCTCTTGTTTGTGCTACATTGCTGGCAAAGGTTGCTCGCCGTTTGGAGAAGCTCTTGCGCATACTTCTCACAGAGTTAGTTCCTCGTTTGTTCGATTTACCAAGGGGATTATTCTGTTCCTCTTGTCTTCTGGTACGCTGCGGGATCTAGCTATCTCCTTCCGAGTACCCTCTTGGCAGGTATTCTATTCTTCGCATGAATAGAAGAAGCTCTCATCAACGAAGTACAACCTCTGCAGCAACATCATCTAAATTCGCTGCACTCGTTCAGTTGTTTCCTCGGGGAGCTGCTTCGTTCCTATCATCATCCTATCACCTTCAGTCCTTGCATTACTGGAGGCTTGGTAATCATCCCCTTCTTCCTCCCCTCAGGCAAGTCATTAACTGCCCAGGCTCTTGTAGAGACAAGCACAGCCGTTACTAGCTCTCCTTGTAAGAGTCATGAGGGGAAACCTTCAAGTCCCTGCCTGGATCGAGTGCATTAACTGCTGTACTAGGATGCATTGGATTAGCTTAGGTTCAACTGAACTCCAGGCCTATTGTGACCACCTCCAGGCAGATTGACCAGCGCCTATACTTGAAACCAATCGGAGAAGGTTTAACTGGATTGTGCCACCAAGGCTTCAGCTTCGTACATCGGTTGAGGTACCGCAGGCACGCAAGCATCCTCTATTCGTTCGAATTATTGCAAAAGTCGGCCCCTAGAAGTATGTTACCTCCTACTCTCCTGAATCCACGTGGCTTCTTCACAAATCACTGGAAGGCGCTGTTCTTCTCCGATCTGATCTGGCTGGTCCATCTTTTCGAGTGTAGACTTCAGTTGGGGTGATGGCACTATCGGATCTGGTTAGCTTTTCAGACGGTTTTCCTGTCCTGTCTTCTTGGTAGTTCCTCTGCGCCCTTGGTCTTATTTCTTCATCTTCATGCGCTATGAAGCCTCTAGCTACCTTCTTGATGTTACTGCGCCAAAATGATTATACAAGAGGTATTCCCTTGACAAGAGGCTCTGCAAAACCTACATCGCGGAGGCTCTATCTTGAACTGGTGAAGCATCAAAGAGACCGAGGAATAGATCATTGATGCTACACAAATGATAATCATATCAGAAGACTCTGTCGTGTCCTAGGGTGCCTGTCATTTGTGGAATATTTCTCTGAGGTCCCAGAGTTCACTTTTGACACTCTAGCTTGTGGAAAAAGTTATTGTCATCCGTTTTCTTGTTAATTTAATAAATATTCAGCAAATGTCGAACTGCCTGCGTCAACTTTATCTTAAGCAACAGCCTACAGGTACGACCAGAGAACTCGAGTGTGATTTCTAAGGACGAGGGGGAGGGAGGGGGAATAGGAAAACTTCGCCCAACAACTTGGCATGGTTCAGCATTTCCTTAGGCCAAGTCCAAATCTCAAGAGAGTTGCTCGAAAACTATGAAATTTCAAAATGAAGTACCAGGCCACCAGAAATGTCAGCAGGTATCTTGCATTTTGTTCGTCCTTGCGGCCTGCTTTGCTTGCAAATATCTTCGCAACTGTGTATCCGATCGGAAAAGTAAGGATGGGCGATTGTAGATTGAAGAGTACACTTGAGTGGAGAAGGATAAGGATTCAAAATGTAGCGATATTTCGGTAGGATTTTGAAGTACAACGTGGAGAACACCGACAAATTGTCCCAGAATTCAACAATCTGACGAATTTGCATGACTGAAGTTCTTGTAGTTTCGTGTGGACGATTTCATTGAAAAGTTAAACACTTTGAAGTCGAGCACCACGTACACAAGCATTTTTGAAGGGTTCCTGGTGCCGTTTGAGTGTGTTACTCTGGCTTCCCTGATCTTCTCTCAAGCGTTAAGTCTTAAACGGCACTGTAGACGAACTTGTCTTAATCAATCTAGAAGACAGTTGAACAGTTGTCTTAGGAACCACACCAAATACAGGGAGTAGTGAGTCTCCTCTACCGTTGGCAACAGGAGCAATTTATGGACCAGCTCATCGAGGAATATGCGCAGGAGCTTCTCTAAGCAGCGCCCTGCTTGTTAGCAACAAATGCCTTCTATAATTAATGAGGCACCACTTTAGTGAGATTGGTTAGGTTACCTTAGTCGTGTCCTGTTTTGGCCTCCCTGCCAAATCTTCATCCATCCATACCACACCACAGTTGAAGTTCAAAAATAGACTTAGATGGACATCGCCTCCAAACAGAAGATCCGTCTGTCCTAAGCAAACACACTCCCCGGCGATTCTCAATGGATTTCGATTCACCATCTCAAGCACCCTCAAAGGATTCACCTCCTCTGTGACACACCCACACACGCACGCACACAGCGATATGACCATCAATGCCATTCAGATGCAAGCGTGAAATTAGAAGAAAAACTGACTTAGCGCCTGTCACACAGAGTCGTCCCAACGAGAGGCGCTATGAATCACAACTTCTTCACACATTCGGCCGCTTTCCGGGAAAAGTATAAAAATTAGCATTAGGAGCGCATTCCATTCTCCACAGGGTGCCTGGAAATTCAGAGTTTCCGAATTTTGTGAATAGGCTCAGGATTTTCAAAAGGCTCACATGGGATGGGATGCTCGCGCTGTTTTCCCCACACATGTTTTCGATTGGCCGCCTCTCGCTCTCTTGGGTAGCGTCCTTGCCATAAAACCCGACGAAATTCGCACGTGGTGGTCGTCGTGGGATGAAAGGAAACGTGCGTGCAGCATTTGAGATGCTCAACTCGAGGATAGGCAGCAGCAGCATCGTCGTAGCGCCAGATTTCTGTGTTGCATCACGGCAGGACTCTGTCTGGTCCGTGGTCTGGTCTCTCATCAAAGAGAACGTGTAACTCTGGTCAGGCAAGAGTGCACTAATGAGCGTGTATCGATGGATGCAATGTTTCGCCAAAAGTCTGCGCTGCACATCTGCGCCCCAAAAATAGCCGCGCATGGTGCCCTCCTCTCTGTTCTCAGCCGAGACTGCAATCATCATCATTGATTGATTCCAATCCAAACGCGCAACAGTTGTGCCAGGGTCAGCCGGCGGCGAGAGGAAAATGTGTCATCACGGGACGCAATGGGCCCGTCTCGTGCGCGGTTCCACTTGAAATGTGGAGTGGAGTGGATTGGAGAGGGAGAAGACACAGCTCCACCCTTCCACCGCCGCCATCATAATCTGCTGCTCTTCAGAAGCTCATAATTTATCTCGTAATTACTGCAAGAACTCGTTGCGCAGCGCGGCGTTCGTTCCGTTCCAAATTCTGATTCGGATTCGGTTGCTGGCGTTGAAATTCAATACACTATCTGTTTTGAATTAGTGACGCCATGTTCTCAGCTCTTGGATCTGACAGAGAACACCATTTGCACTGTCAGTCTCAGTCGCTCGGTCTCTCGGCCTCTCGATGGAGGAGGAGGGGGAGGAGGAGGAGTGGATGATGCTTCACCCTTTGTGTGCGCAAAATGCTTGGCTACGCCGGATGATATAATGTGACAATAAAATGAAACGGCAGCGTGATCTTCATTTGGTGGGGGCTCCCTCGCCATGTCTCCTCGCCGGTCTCCCCGCCTAATGAAAGATGAAAGAGGGATTGTGTATCGACGCCATTTTCTGGGCTTTTATTTACAAACAACCATACACTTGGCGCGGCGGTTCACATCCTCCTTCGGTCGTGTTTCTTCAGTCAGCCAGCCCACTCGCCGTGGCCTTTGTTCGGATGTGATCGGCGCGCGGCGCAGCACGGCGCGGCGATGCGGCAAATATGTGGAAATTGTTGGCGAGAAATTTCAGAATTCAGTGTTGTTGTTTTTTAATTAACTTCCAAGGAGTCGGTGCTGATAGTTTCGAACTGTCGGTCGGTCGGATAGCCAACGGACAGTGTTCGGCTATAAATAGCGCGGCGGCTGCTGAGGGATCGATTGGCAGACGATCTTCAAATTTATGAACGTTAATCGGGAATTAGATGGTGTTTGCGAGGAACTTGCGAGTGATCGATTGGTGAGCTGCCTAGGCGGGCGATGGAAGACTGAGGAACCATGGAGTCAAGAGAGGAGCAGACGGGAGCCAGCAAGTGATGGATGAATGGTTGCCGACTGGGAACAGATTTCGTGGAGTTTTGAGAACGGATAGCTTGAGTCACTTCCACAGTTTAGGGAAGGGAACAACCCTCATCTTGTGACTCTGTTGAATCAACTCAAATTGGCTTACGAAGCAGTTCCTCAAATTCTTCATGCCCGTCTAGCTGCCACGAAGGTGCATCATCCGCACCACGGGCTATGTCCATGCTGACGGACCGAATATTGGCCAAAAGTTGCTCCCGTCCAGAAAGGGGCTCATTGGCCTGTGGACCATGGGCCCTTGATCTATCAGAGCTAAAAGGCAGCATTAACTCAAGCGCTGACTTCTCAAGTCGCTGTTCGGTCATTTCCTTCTCAGTCTATGCCCGTTCATCCTAGTGATGATTGATCACATAGAACTAACCTTGTTTAACCACCAGAGGTTCGCCAAATGTAGTCGCGGAGTTTATTAGCAACGATCCTTTGGCAACAGCCACTTCGTGGCCCTTTCAAAAAAGAAAACATAAGAAATTTGCAAGGATACCCAGCTAAGACTTACCACAGTGTCCTCCATCAGAGGGCCAAGACAATGGAGACTCATTTCGACATTCCTTTACACACTCCCTTGCCCTCTTCTCTGGACACGCATTTGAAGCCTCATTTCTAGACCCCTCTGCCCTCTCCTCTGGACACGCATTCGAAGCCTCTTTTATACACCCCTAGGACCTGTGCCTGATATCTTGAGTCCTGCTCTTCTGCCAAATCGATCACTTGCAGGTTCTTAGTAACACTCCTTTGATCACTCGTCACATAAGTCAAGCTCCCATTTATTCGTTTGTATTCAGTTAGTCGGTTTCTGTGGGACACGTTGTCTATTTGTGACTTCTCTCTTGGTCCTTTCATAGCTTCATCATCCTGTGGAGTCAATTCCTTAGCAGCTAAACAGGCTGCACACGAAAAATCGTATTCACAGCAGAAATTCTTTTAGCAGTCGTCTCCTAAGTCGGGTGGTTTTTGCTAGATCTCTGATCATTCCAAAGACCCGACGCATGCTATTGGTAACTTCGGTTTATGTACGTAGCAAGAACCTCAACACACGTTTTCAATCAGGCCCTTCTTCATCTTCTTTTTCGTGATCCGCTTCAGTCCAACAAGTCACTCCTAGCAAAGCCTTTGAGAGTTCTCTCAAGTTTATCTTGAGCCCGCCTTAGAAGCTGTTTACAGATTGGCAAACGAAGTTTGTTCAGGTCTACGCGCACGTCATTTGAAACGCCGGTGTACCATACTGCCTCTAGAATCGAAGCTGTTCAAGTTTCCCTTGCCACCTACCTGACCTCAGCCAACCTAGAACACTACATAGCCTCGTCTCCTTTGGTTCGTGGTTGCATTTCCTTCTCCGACATGTGCTCATTTCTTCTCTCCAGGTGCCACCCCCTTTCCGAAAGAGAACCCTATCATCCGCTTCGAAATCCAGTTAAATCCAACCGAGTCCACGCCTCTACGTCGTAGAGGAGGATTGTGATGAGCAAGGAAGCCAGCTTGGTCTTTCGTGAGAAGGCCCCAAGATACATAGATTGGCAAGAGCGATTTTTGGTGATGTCGCAAGATCAAAGATGAAGCCCTTCAATGACTGGAACTTAGAGTAGCTCATTGTGCCACTCTAGCTCACTTTAGGACAACCCCTTTGGCTGATGTATGTTGGCTGGTGGTGTTGTTCTCGCGCTAGCACGAGCCCTCAGTCAGAGACCTCCCTTTCCCCTCCCCCCCTCAACATCCAACAGTTGCTCCGGATCCAAAAGATGGCACCGTGATGGATATTTTGACAAGTCCACCTTGAGAGGAAGGAAACAAAGTCAATCTTGCGAGCTTTTCCAGAATCTAGCATATGTACTGGCCTACTCTGTGGACGATCTCATTTCATGATCGACCGTACGCAATGAATACCAGCCCTAGCCAACAGAAAGACGGTCAGTTGGGGACAGGCAACTCCACACACTTCAGGGGCTCCTATAAGAGTTTTAACAGCTCTGAACCTTGGTCTTCTGTAAGTCTTTCTAAGGGACATCCCGACTATTGCAATGTTTCAGGCGGAAAGGAGGAAGATCATTACCAAGACATGAATGGTAGTTCTTGATGCTTGCATTTTCATAGCCAGACAGGCGGCCCTTAGTGCTCTCTGACCACAGAGCTGCTCTACCTAAATAGAAAGATTAGTCCAGGAGTTGGCGTCATTATAAGGGACTGTCTGATGGGAGAGAATGTGGTGAATGAGCTTCTCAAGAAACCGGTATGGACGAGGAAGAGTTGGAAGTGGGATCTCACAATCCGATCGAGAATCTAGCGCCGTTGCTTCGTAGGCTAGAGCTGAGGATCGTAGACTGGGAGTGTGCTCATGCCAAGACGGGTTAAATCGGAGTTTTTTACGCTTACCAATGAGACGTCATCAACATGATGTATTCCACACCCCATGGTCCGCGGCCAGTTGGAACCCAGGCTCAGCCGCCGACAATCTTCGACCACGAGCAGACGAACTCCCTGAACAACAGCACATACTCCAGCTCAGACCGCGACTTAATTGAGTATTGGCCGGCGACATGCATATCCCATAAAGACGAGGACTGATCCGAGGAGAAGGTGAACCGTCCACATTTCGCAAGTCCCACGCAGCAATTGACAGCAGCGAGTAAACTTGAATCCCTTGAAGTCATGCCATCGCCACAAAATGTGCATCACCCTTATGGGAGCCATTGTCGTGATCGAGCCTTGGTGGTTTGGCTTAAGACTTCTGCTTCTGGCAGACGGGCTTAACCGAAATTTCTACAGTTCAAGTGGAGTTCCACTCGTTCAACACCTGATCTCCAATTGGCCTTGACCGTGCCAGCTCAGTGGTCAAATTGACAGAGACTGAGATTAGATAGATCACAACTTGAAACAGCCTCGAATTCCCTTCAGCAAACCTTGAATCCTCACATGTCCCCTTCTTGGTCGTCGCAGGGAAACTTTCCTCATTGACCGCTTGAATCTCCCTTTCCCCTCGAAACCCAGGAGATTTCCTCTTGAAAATCCCAGTTATTTCCCAAAAACAAGCCATCCCTTCATAAATCCCCAACAGCAGCAAGGACCGCTTCGAAGAATCGCGAGTAACCGCAATTAAGGGAAAAAAGAGACCTCTCTCTCTGATCAGGTATCGCCCAGCAGCCGTTCTTTGTGTCAAGCCACAGATTAATGTGTGCACGGTAGGCGATGCAATTCGCCATTGCCATCGCAATCGCAGCCATTTCCAATCCAAACCGGAAGTCATTTCGGCGAACACATAAACTCGCTGCACTGCACTCGTTGCCGAGGCTGGCTTGAGACGGCTTGGATGTGTGGATGTGTCTCGCGGTTCTTGGAATCCATAAACATACACACGCACACACGGGTGAGAATCCCAGGAGCAGAAAATTGGAGCAGAAGACGACAGAAAGCAGAAAAAAATCGTCACAAAATAATAAATCACCACCGGATGCGCTGGGAGACTCTCCTTCTGCTTGGCTTGGGGGTCGTTTCGTTTCGTTTTTTTGTCTTTGATGACGCGTCCTACTCCTCCTCGTCGCGGGCATGTTTATACATCGCTCCCTTGTTTCGTGAAGTCGACGTGGAGGCGAGGAGACAGTCGTCAAATGGGACATAACGAATGGTGGTCGCCGCAGCAGGCAGCCAAGCGCTGGTGGATTGGATGATGAATCCGATGAAAAAGCTTGAGTTCACGATGGTGCTACATATACATATATATTTCATTTAAATAGAATAATAGTTATCAACATATACACAGATACAGATGCAAGAGTTTTGAATCGGCGTCCTCGTCCACGTCCTAGTCCGTCCTTGTCGTCCCGTGCGGTGGCATTAAATTATTTACTTAACCTTAACCTAAATGGAAATGCGAGTTGGAAGATACTTTGGTCAGCTGCGCGCGCAGAGGCGCTGTGCAGCGCGTCTACGACTTGTTGTGGGCGTCACCCTCCATTCGCCAGACGCCGAAGAGATAGCTTAGCTTCTCCGGGGGGATGATGGGACCGGTCCGTCGTCCCTTCGAATCGTCGTTGAGGACGGACGCGCCGACGGCGAAGCCGCCCAGATTGCCGGTGTTGCCCTGCGTCACGCCGTGGTTGTCGAGCGCCTTCAGAAGGCTGATCTCGCTCGTCGATAGAACTCGGCAGAGGAAGTCGATATATCTGTGAGGAGAGAGGAGAAGAGACCTGAGTGAGCGTCCAAAGAGAGGGGGGCCATTTCACAACTTACCTAGTGGCTAATTTCAGAGTCTGAATTTTGCTGAGTTTATCGCTGGGCAGAGTCGGAATGATTTGCTGCAGGGCTTTGAAGGCGTCGTTCAGGCTCTGGGTGCGCTGGCGCTCCCGCACGTTGGCCATGACGCGCTGGTTCTGGAACTCCTCGGCGTCTTCCAATTTGCTGGACTTTCGCTTTGTCCGCCGACGGGGCTTGCGGAACTTCGACGGATCACCGCCGCCCGCCGCCATCTGCTGGAGGTCCTCGTCGTTATGGTACATGTACGCCGCCTGGCGGTACTCCATTTCGTCGCGGTCCGAGCTGGAGTAGGTGCTGCCGTTCAGGGAGCCGTTCGTCTGCTCGTAGTCGAAGATCGCCTGCGGCTGGCCGGGCGCCAGCTGGCCTTGGACCATGGGGTGCGGCGCCATCTCCGTGGGCGGATGGTGGAATGGTTGATACTTGAAGTTGTCCTCGCTGGTCTCGCAGATGTCTTCGTCGGCGCCGCCGTTATACTGATTGAAGGGAGGGGACACGTTGTTCGGCTGGCCAGCGGCCACCTCGTCCACCGTCGTCGGCAGGTACTCCACGAAGAATTTCCCATTGGCCGTCGCCGGATTCTGGCGCGGAATGTGATGGTAGTGGTCGCCGTCGGCGGTGTACATCGACAGGCTCTTCTTGCTGTCGTGCATCATCTCGGGGCTGCAGTCGAAGTCCTGCCGCCGCTTGCCGTTCTCGTTCATGAAGTGCTGCAGGTCGTTGTTGCTGTAGACGCCGTTGTTGTTTGCTGTGCTACTGTTGTTGTTGTTATTGTTATTGCTGCCGTTGCTGTTCGAGTTGGGGTTGAGGTCGCTCTTGAGGGGCGGCGTTCCGTTGGGGGTGCTGTTGGTCGAGCTGAGGATCTCGTTGCTCGGAATGTTGTAGTCCGTGTCCGGTTCGTGGTCCATCGCGTATCCATGTGTAGGCGCATATCCTTGCATTGACTGCTGCTGCTGCTGCTGCTGCATGTGCAGGTAGCTCTGGTCGACCTGGATGATCTTGATAACGTTCTGATTCAGATTCATTATGTTGTCACTGTTGTTGTGGCTCAGGGGCTTGTAGCTTATGTCGAGTAACACTTTCGGTGAAGCAGACCGCACGGACATTGCTCACTTGAAACACTAAACAAGTCGAAATGTTTGCCGTTTTTTTGATTTTTGAGTCTCTCTTATTTTCTTTTTGCGATTTTCAGTTCACTTCCTCTGTTGTTTTTTTTTCGAACAAATTTCTCCGCACTAGCTACGAGCTGTTCATCATCACCGAACGAAAAGATTCACACTGATCTGGATATCCTTGTGCGCATCCTCAAAATAGCGACGCTGCGCATCTTATGCGAGCGAGATTCGAACGGGCGAGCTAATTACCCAGTGCGAGCGAGATGGCGGTGGTGACTGCGTGCCAGAGAGAGATGGCCGCTGGGGCGAGTTACTTCGGCTACCGCCAATCAGAGGGCAGTGCGTTGGAGGGAGTGAGACGGATGGCGCGTGTGTGGGAGGAGAGCGAGTGCGAGCATTGTGTTGGTTTCTTTCGTTTGGATTGGCAGCGCGGGTGACTTATGCCCCTGCCAGAGAAGAGCAGAGGTCGGGAGTGAGGCCAGCGAATTTCGAGTCGAGAGTCATTTTGAGGGAATATTCGGTCGCAGGGATTTTTCTCCGCCGGGGAACTCCGCGTCATTTGGATTTAATTGATCTGCGCGCGGTCTTATAGGCAATGGATGGGTCTTATGCAACGGCAGCGGCTTATTTGCTTGTGGTCAAGGCTAGGTGTTGTCCTTGATGTGGCGATGGTGGCTCAGAGGAGGATGCTGTTGAAAACGAAGGGGTTTCTGACGCTCTAGACGACGGGGAGATGTCGCACACTCAGCCGCACCAGCAGACGAACTCAGGGCGCCTTCTTCTCCAGTTCTGAACGCGGGGATGTGGAGTACCACCAGGTACCAAGTCAGCAAGAGGTGATCCGACCGAATTTCGCAGCAGACAGTGATCTGATCCTGCCCCGCCGGCCAACGAAAGGAAAGTCCACAAAATTGGAACACGCCGAAGAGTTCCTGAAACGGATAGTGAACGTGTCAGTAATCGCGTCGCAAATTGAGTCTGATTGGAGCCACTGTAGTGGTCGAGGCTTGGCTTGGCGTGTGCTCCTGACTGAGGGACTTTCCTCGGATTTCTTGAACTGTCCTCATTCGTGGGATTAACACAGTGAATCTCCTCAGATTTCTAGAATTTCGTGGCTTCGTTGACAACCATACGCTCGCTTAGAGATGAGAGAGAACTCGCCGAGGTTAGAGAGAACATACGGCATTCGCCGAGATCTTGGCCCTTATTCAAGTCAAGTCTTTTGTTGGTCCTGGCAGAGGAGTATCCCTCCAAATTGTATTCATCCACCAAGTACTCCTGTTTTGTCTTGTGTTTCCGCGGCATGCGCCGGAGGGTCCTCGGCAAGCGCAGTGGAGGAAAATCTGGTCGTTGTTAGCCAAGGCCATTCCTAAAGAGCTCCTGCGACTCATAGCCTTCGGATCGCGTAGTAGGCCATCAACCAACAGAGTACCTTGGGACAGCTAGTCGCATTCAGACTCGTTGGTTAATAGCCGGCCCGGCGTGGAAAGATAAAGAGCAAGCTGGCTAGACATCGTGGCCTTTTGGTTGATAACCAGCCCCCCCCCCCCCCCCCCCCACGGCCCGTAACATAAGGCTAAAAAGAAGAGGAAGCCAGTTAGACATCGTAGCTTTTTCGTTGTTGACCAGTCCCCCCTCTGCTCGTAGCGGCATGCTTAGAAGATGAAGATGACTTGCTTGTCCCGGACTCATTGCAGCCAGACTCGTTGGTCTGTGTCCAGTCTCCGGACACTAGCGCCACGAAATCAAGAAGAAAACGAAGCTAACTCGAGCTGGTGTCAGCTGAAGACGTTCCTTGTCATGTCCATCCCTCGCTGTAGCGCCGTCTGGCCCTTCCCCTTCCAACTCCAATCAACAGCAATCACCTGAATTTGATTTATTGTCAAACAAAAAGCGACTCAATAACCGGATGCTTGTAATTTCCAGGATGTAGGAGGTATTTTTATTTACACGAAAAATACCCGGATAAGCTGATATGTGGCGAGCGTGGCAACGGTGGCGCGGGTTTTTCTCGCAATCGCAAAATACCCGCAATAATGACTAATTATGCATATGCCCCGGAGTCTCTCCAGAGTATCTCTGATCGCGCAGAGATCTCCCGAATGCAGACAAGCAGTCTGGCACAATCCGCACTACCTGCCGTTGATTGAATTCAATTAATGGAATCTCGCATCACTGCGTGGAATCCCCGTGTTCCATGCCATCGCGGCGCGCGGTATTTACGCACGAATGTAGTTTTTTTTGGGTTTTCTGGTTGGGCTATTCCTCGCCCGATGGATGGATGGCACACGATGTGTCGTCGAATTGTCTAGGCTGTCGGATGACGAGCGGGTGGCAATCTGCAAACTGCAACAGCAACAGTGTTGCACCAACATAATCGAGCCGGCAACAGATTTATCGCTGTTGCAACATTGTAGTAGAGAGAGAGAGATCGTAAAACGAAAAGTCACACACTTTCATCTCTCGTGACACATTCTGTTCGCACAATTTGCTTTTGCACATCCATTGGGGGACGGGTGGTGGCTGACTGGTGCGTGTCTGGAGACGGTTACGCGCAATTAACTGTGGAGCAGGAAATTGTTTTTAATGTGCGAAAAAAGCACATGTTGTCTGAGGGAGAGAGAGAGAAAGGGGAGCTATTTGGGGGCGGGACTACACTACACTTCTGTTTCGACTCACAGTTGGTTGGGGTACCTGCTTTGACTGCTGGGAAATTCCCCACGCGGGCTCTGGGTTATTCACACAGATGGCGCGGGAATTCTAGCAGCGACCACAACCATGTGCAGATATCGTAGATTCGTGGCAAGGGTTTGTTTATGTCGTGTGTGATTCAAGGATGGTGTGGTGAGCGTAGTGAGTGGACATTTGTGGCTCACCACGGTCTTGGGAGAGTGCTGTGACTTCGCTGACGAATGCGGGCAACAGTGTGACTTGTGAGGTGAGTAAGACAATGGGCAAAGATTTGAAAAAAAGCAGACTGGAGGCGACTCCTTCGTTAGTCTGCCATCACGCTAATGCCTGTACGCGGAAATGTGGCTGTGGTTCGTGAGGGAGTGATTTCCCGAATTGTGGGCCCACGAGTGCTAGAAGACGAAGTGCATGTGCCTCTCAATGAAACGATGCCACGAGTAAGCAAATGATGCGTACTTCTAAGGCCAGCAACCCACGGAGTACCCTGCGCAGATGTCGCAGAGAATAGGAATAGTCTAGTGTACAAATCTTACAAGAGGTGCTAGAGAAGGCCTCATGTCTGCCCTTGTCAAGCTGTTACTTAACTCATAATGCGGGAAAGCTCTCTTGTGGAACCAAACACAAGGGAGGATCTGGATCTAGCCACTTCGTGATCCGCTTGAAGCCACGACAAGGACTTGGCAGAAATTCCATTTGGTCTCGTCTATCTGATTGAAGCCACGATAGGGACACTCTTTGGTCCCGCTGAATGCCAGACGGGAAGAGGAGCTTCCTCCACTGGGTGCAGTGAGCTCCTCTCCCCATATAGCCTCCCTCCACCCCACCTGCAAAGAATCAAAAGACAATGGTTAGCGTCCCGTCACACTGAATGAGTCCCCTTCAACTACTACTCACCTCCCGCGCCAGGGGGCCACAGTACAATTTGGAATCCAGCCTCAAAGAGGATGTTCACCCCCCTCCCACCCACCCACCACCACCTCTGAAGTCACAGTGAAAGTCAACTACAACAAGCCTCTGCCAACCCTCATTCCAACGTCATCGTAATCCCGTTCAATCATCAAATGTCCGCCATAAAACCCAGCATCCAACCCACATCGTCGTCGTCGTCGTCATTCCCGATCCTCTGGCCGGCCGACCAGCAACAAAACGCACATCAAATACATCTCAATGCACCTCAAATGGAACATCATGCATTGATTACTGCCACTGCCCCCGGACTAGCAGAAATCCTCCGCCATCCTGTGCCCCAATGGAACACACCATAAACTAAGTGGCCATCTAAATAAAGACAAGAAAAATTATGCTTCCATTTGTACACTCATTGAAGCCCACAGAAATCCGTTTCATGTCCGGACTCTGAGACTGAGTCCAAGTCCGAGTCTGAGTCTGAGTCTCAGTTCGCGACATGGTGCAACGTCGTCGTCCACGTCGTCGTCAGCTGCCCAGCTAGGTGCGGCGTTCTCACATCCAATCCGCCAACAGTAGTGCTGCCTCCGTGTACCGCTAGTGTCCGATTTTTTTTCTCTCCAGTCGCATTAAATCGGTGCAGACTCCACACAAGTGAGAATGCGTGTCCTCAAGAGCTGCTGGTTGCTGGCGAAACCTGTCCACCATCAGCTCTCTCTCTCTCTCTCTCTCGCTCTGCACCAGTGATCAATGCAAACGACGAACATGTCATCGGCACAATAATAATAACAAATGACAAATTTCAATCCCATCTGTAATTTGGTTAATGCAATCGATTGGCGCTGTGAACTGCCGGTGAGCACGACCACGAGACCACGTCCACGACGACCACGACGACGACGATGATGATGATGACAACGACGACGATGACGACGCGGAGAGTACGTACGTGAAAGATAAATGCAAACATTACCCGGCCAACACGGTAGCGAGCCGGGATTATTTATCAAGCGACGGACATGCGTCTGGCATATTTGTGTTTATGCCTCGTTCGATCCTCAAATCGGGACGGACGAGGCGGCGAAATGTGCTTTTCACAACGAGATTGGACTGTAATGAGGGTACTCTCTCGCGATAGATGGTCAGTTCGGTTCGGTGGGACCGTGAGAGGCAGCCGCCGCGACTGGTCACAAGGTTCAATTGAAGGCAACCTAAATTCCCCGCGGTAACGAGGTGTGACTGGGGTTTCTTTCGCAAGAGCCAGTGACAGTCTGCTTCGCCTAAATCCGCACTCGCTCATCCCGCTGATTCTGGCTTCCTTGGTTGCGCGTGTCCCTGCGCGCAACACACTCCTGTAATTATGAAGGATACAAATTGACGAACATTATCCAGCGAGTGTAAAGCGTCCAGCGGACCACGAAATGAAGTGCTCAGCGAAGGCAACGACAACGCTGCCCTGGGAGTCCGTGTGCGAGAGAATCTCGGTGAGAGGTTTATTGATCGCTGGCATCGCTCACCGGGGATTACGTTGCCGCACCGCGTTGGCCTATTCATCAGTCGAATGCTAATATCAACCCTCAGCTGGATGCACAGTAGCCGTGAGCCCAGAACCAGATCGTCGGACTCTTCCCAAGCGGGCCACCGCAGCCCCCCATGCGAGGTACACGAGATATAAATCAGTGACACCCCACCGACGAGTGCGGAGTGCAGTCGCCGTTGTTTCCACGCTGCCGTTTGCTCTCCTTACTGCTGCACAGTGCCGTTGACTAATTTACAATAATCTCGTTTCAGTTGGAGCTCCCGATCCGCGCCACCACTTCTCCCAGCCATCCTCCCAGCCACCGCCTCAGCCTCTGTCCCAACCACCGTGTCCCCGTCCACGTCCTCCTCCTCTTGGACTTCTGCACTAATAACATTAGAGTTATTAGTACGAGTGGTTGTCGGCGATAAATAACTTTAGTTGCTGTGACTTGAGTTGAGGCCTTAACATAGAGCGGCCAGCGCAACTGCACTGAAACTGAACGACGACGAGTCTGGGCCGCTTGGCGCGGTGGCCGGCGCGGCGGTCCGAGAGACAAGTGTTTAACAAAATCTCAAACGAAACGATCTATCTCGTTGCAGATACAATGTCTGCGGTGTGGCATTAATTAATTCGCCGAAATGATAATGTGCGTGATGTGAAGCAAAGGCGAGGCGAGTCGAAGCGAGTGTTCGACATCGTCGTTCCAAGTTGTCGCTGGGAACTAATTGCCGCGGAAGTGGGTGCCAAGTGGTAAGACGAATGTCAATTTGGGGAGAGTCCTTGAACTTTTGCGTTACCGATTAGGAGGCAGTTGACTTTCACGACTTTTCAGTGACAAGACGCGGGCGCAGATGTGATGCCGGAGACTGAGGGGGAGGGGTGCTTATGGTCTGAAGGATGGATGGTGCCGTCATGACTCAATCTCAGACTCAGGCTCAGTCCTAGTCTAGATTGATAACAATAGAGTCTTAAGTGAAATGGTCTTGTTGCCTATTCAACCTCTGTTCCCTCTGTGCACTCCAACAGCACTCCAAATGCGCAGGAGAGTCGATAAGTCGCAAACTAGTGTCAAAGATATAAATAAACTCCGGAAAATAAGAAGATTAAAATGCGTTTTGCTCCTCAAACGAACTTGTCCTTGATCCGTGATGTCTTTTGAGGGATGCGCTGATGCAGATTTGAAGGACCAGTGATTTGCTACAGATCCATGTTCATGCGAATGTCCTTGATCCTTGATGTCCTTTGAGCGATGTGCTCATGCAGATTTGAAGGACCAATGATTCGCAACAGATCGGCATTTCAATCTTAGCCTTAGGACAAGCCAGTCGTCAGATATGAGCGGTTAAAGAATTTCAAACAGTCAAAAATACCTTACTACAGACTTCTGGTGGCCTGGAACTTCGCCTGGTATTTCATCATTTGCTAGAGAATTTCGTGTCTGCGCGAGTTCAACTCTGTTTTGTGTCATGTCTCACCAAGTTGACGGCGCAATTTTCCGTTTCACATGACATTGTCCTTCAAAATATCCTAGATCCTTGAAGTCCTTTAAAGGATGCGCTGATGCAGTTTTAAGGATTGAGTGATTCCCTACAAATCGATGCCCCAATCTTCATCCTAAGACAAGCCAGTCGTGAGATATGAGCTGTTAAATATTTTGTAAGACGAAAAAGTACCCTACTACAGATTCTGGTGGCCTGGTGCTTCGCCTGGTACATCGTCATTTTTTGGGGATTTTTTCGCAACTTTGCTCGAGTGTGTCTCGTCAGCGGGGTGTTCTAGAGACATGTTGCCGAGGACAATGTGGTAGAGGGCAACGTTGGCTAATCGATGGAAATGCGGAATTCTTTGTGCTGTGATGGAGTGAGTGGAGACTGAGGTGGGTTCGTCGGTGTTTTTATCTCCTCTCCTGGCCTCGGACTGCTGTTCTGCCCCGATGGTCATGGACTTGACATGACTAGATCCGTGAAGATCGTCAGAAACTGGCGTGTGGTGGTGGATGGTGGCATCACAATCAGGACGCTAAACAACAATATTCACTATTCGGGCCACGCTTACCATTTGAGTTTCATGACAACTCCTTCGGTCCTGTCCTGACGAGTAAGGCTGAGTCTAGTGGGGCGTCTACTGATTCAACGCCTAAGATGGCCTTGCCAGCCCGAAGTGCCTTCGAATCCGCACAATAGACGAAGGTCACGAAACCAATGGCGAACACAAGTGGAGAGGGTTCTCAACCATCTTGGCGTGCGAAATTCGAGGTAGCTGGCTTAAGATCGTGTTAGAGACCCAGACTGTAGCTCCAGAAGAAGAAGAACAGCTCCTTTGGGATGCTAGACTGGGAATGTAGACTCCACCCACCGTTCTTTCCTAAAACCACCCAGATGCCTAAAATCATCTCAGAGAGTATCTCAGTTAAGTTCACCTCAAGTCCTCCAGCTCCAGCAAGGGATTACATTCTTACCGACCTGTCTTCACTCCTGCGCTAGGAGTGGACATCCGCGAAGATTATGTTGGAGACAGATTCTGCTTCTTCCTCGTCTCCCATGTTCAGGTGCAATGCATGTGGCTGGGGCACAGTGCCTGGAGACTGAGACTAAGATTGAAACTGAGACTGAGTTTGTACTGACCGCTGTGTCTGTGTCTTGTCAGTGGAAACCATGCGGGCTTCCTTGCGACTAAGACTGGCCATTGACGGTGATATCCTCTTGCTTAACATCGGCCATAGAACCGGAATTTACAGACCAAGCCATCGACTTCTGGATAAAGCCGGAGCTCATTTTCCAAAACTAGATCCAAGCGCGATTCTGCATAAGCGACTGACTCCTTCAAGGAGACTGCAGCAAGACTGTATGTTTGTTCGTTGGCTTCGATGCTAGTATATTACGGTCACCCTGATCACCAAGATGATACACACATTGACGCTCTGTCTGGGCATCGATTGGCTGTCTTGGCTGCAATAGCGAGGGCTGCTTCCATGCAGACTTAAAGCTCATTGCAAAGCTTGACTTAGACTCTGGATCTGGTGAAAAAGGGCCGAATTTTCGATTCGGCTTCTCTGGGCTCCTTTGTGGAGGCCGCCGCAGACGTCCGGATCTTCGAGTCGAGTCCTGCTCCCGCTGCAGACGTTTGGGGATAAAGAAAAAGAAGTGAGTTCATGTCTACCGGCGCCGAGCCCAATAACCTCCATTGCTTGAAATCCCCCCTGTTAATGGCGCTGCAGACGTTCGAAACTTCGAGTCTGGTCCTGTGCCTTCTTTGACGAAACAGAACGAGTTAACATCTCACAGCGCGGCGCCCAATAAACTCCTTGCTCGAACTCCCCGACTGCACAGCACCGTCTTAGCAAGGGTGGGGAACTCCTGGGATAGGGTCCACACTCTACACAGGATGACAAAAAAAAAGCGGATCGCCCAACATTATTTCAAATCGAATTTTTATTAAAAGCAGACAAAATTGAATAAATATGTTTGTGTAAATGATTTTTTGTGTTTTTTTGTTTTCTTTTCTTTTTTGTTTAACAAGTCATTCTTTTCATGTACAGTTCTCTGTTTCTCAACGTTTACTTAGCACCATTCAATGGGGGAAATATTTATTTTCTACACAGTTTCGAAAGGGTTTTCAGTTTTGATTTTCCTTTTTTTTGTAAATGGAATGCTTGTTTTCTTTTTTTGAAAAAATAAAAATAAAAAAAATGAAATTATTAATAAAACTTAGTACCCATAATGTTCGAACTCTCTTTCACTCTCTCTCTCTCTCTGTATGTTTTTCTCTCTTTGCTCTCTATCATCGATTTTCAACTACAAAACAAAAAGTGTATTTATTTACAATAAAAAACAAAAAATTCGCTAAATTACATCTAAACAAAAAATAAAAATAAAAATGAATTATTGCAGAAAAAAAGTATCAAAAAAAAACAAAAAAAAGTCCTCTTATGCAGAATGAATGCTGAATACAATAATAAATAGTAGTAAATATAATATATAATAATCTGGGATTTCTGGATTGTATCTTTGTTGTTGTTTTGCACTTAACTAGCGTCTAGCTAGGACAGAATTGTTTTTCCTATAAGATAAAAAATATTAAAAAATATGAAAAATGAATGTGTAAATGTGTGTGTGTGTAGATCTAGTGGTTTTTTTTCAGATTTCAATGTAATGCCATAGTACATACAACTTGCGAACCGATCGAACCGATCATCGGCACGCAAGTGTATAAAATAATAAATAAAAAAATATATATATAATAAAATAAAATATACAAAAAAAAAACTGGGGTTTTACTGGCCTCCTAATGAGATTTTCGTTCCTAATCCTACGCTTGCTTGCGGTTATGATTTGTATAAAAAATAAGCACGCACTGGGTGCTGGTTATTCATAAATTGTATCTAGATGCTATCTTACGTTCTAGACCTAACCTGTAACTCTGTTCTCTTTTCTTTTTTTTTGTTTCTTTTTAACTGGCTATAGTATACTGGCAATTAAGTTCCGTTTTCGTATAAAAAATAAAATAATTCATATATAATTGTTTAATATCATTGCCACGCCCCCCACCACTTGCGTCTCCGTGTCTCTTGGCTGTTGGCACTACTGGCTACCGACTTACTGGCTACTGCCTACTGGCTACTGGCTTATTGCTTACATTTACCCGAACGCGTACACTCTTGTGAGGAGAACAATTCGCTAACTAATAAATAAATAAGACAGACGAATGTGGAATTTGCAGATTAAAGCGAGAGAGTTGGATAGACGGTGACAAGGTCGAAGACGAAGTAGACTGGAGATGTGTGATGTGATGTGATCTTGAAGAGTGTGACCAGGCCACCAGGCGCTGTCGATTGTTGTGATTGTTGTCAGTGTCGTCGCATGTGCAGTGAGAGGTGATCCGAGCGGCTGAACGAACGCGTGCACAGTTTACATCGGAACGGCTTCACGCCAGTGTGCTTGCGGAAGTGTCGAGTAAGCTCATCGGAACGCGCAAAACGCCATATGCAGCCCTCCCATGTGCACACGTAGGGCTTCTCGCCTGCAAAACAGAAACAAAATGAACACCATCGTCCTTCAATCGAACGGTAGTCGTCGCCTTACCAGTGTGCGTCCTCTTGTGGGCCTTGAGATGGGAACTTTTCGTGTAGACCTTATCACAACCCTCGGTGTCGCATTTGTGCACCTTGCGGTTCTTGGAGAGATCACCGCCGTTGGCGCTGGAATCGTCCGCCCGACTGAAGGCGCCACTGCCCAGCATACCGCCGCCGCCGACGATGCTGCTGAAGGCGCTCTTCCGATTGCCGCACGCGCTCCCCGTCGACGAGGTGAACGAGTTGTATGATGGATTCAGTGCTTGCGAGGCCGCTGCCATCACCTTCCACGGTGACGCCCCCGACGACGACGATGACGAGCCCGACGTGGGCCCTGCTGAGCTTAATCTACTAATGGCAGGATTCGTAGTGGGACTACTGTTGCTGTAGCTTCGCGAAGACGCCGACACCGGCGTTATGGAGAGTGCCGACGGTACAGTCGCTGATCGTGATGAGATCGGTGGTGGTCGTTCTGGGTATTTGTACGGATTCTTGAAGAGACTCAGAAGGCTGAACTTTCGGTCGTAGTCCTGAAAGAGCGATCGTGAGGCTGCCGCAGCAGCGGCCGCGGCCGCCGTCGACGAGGTTAGCGATGAGCCGCTCATGCTGCTGTTGTAGCCGTAGTGATTGTTGTTCGCATAGCTGATGCTGTTGTTGTTCGTCTCGTCCTTGAAGCGGCGGTACGTGAAGAGGAACGGTGTGGCCGCCAGCAAGGGGGGTATCGGGCGCTTCGACGTTGTCGAGCCGGCCGATGAGAACGCCGACGACGAGGTCGCCGAGTAGCCGCTGCCGTGCAGTGCCGATGTCGACGACGTGAACGATGATGCCGACGATTTGTGATGAGCATGATGATGATGAGATCCTGAAAGAGAGGAGAACAAAAGGCGGTTTTAAATAGACGCACACGAACACGAACACAGGGAATTCATGCGCTCCACATGAGAGCATTCAAATCAATCGCAATAAATCGCCATGTGATTATTGGGGGTACTTAGAAATAAATTATATTCGAATTTCCATGCAAACGGGACCAACTGTGCGCCAAGGCACACACACTGAACTGGTCTCAACGACGACGACGGCAGTGCGGTGAGATTGAGAGCTTCGAGGCGAATGCGCACTCCATTAGGACGCCGCCAGCGCTAGACACGTACAGAGTAAATTAAATGCGAACTAGCACCAGCACCAGCACCAGCACTAGCAGCAGCAGCAGGCTGCAGTGCAGCGCGCACCATTGCGAGTCCACCGAGTGCGGACGGCGGAGCACACCTAGCTCTTTATGTACCTGTTGGCAGATTCGAGATAACCCTTTAAAATATGAGAGCATTTAGATGCCAGATGCGCACGCTTTCGGTTCTATTGTCGCATGTGCGGTGTGTGTGTGGGGACGAGGGAGAAGGTGACGATTTGAGCCCCGTGGGGGGGCCTAGAACGGCACTGCCACCACCAGGCCACCATCAGGCCACCACACTGGACAGAGAGTCGTTGTGCGAAGTGGTGGTCATCTATTAAACTCACACTTTCCGTTGGGAGATGAGAATCAATTTACCGTACCGAAAGGTGTACCGTAAACGTTGCACACTCCACAGAGTGCGGGGGGCGGTGGGGGGAGGGGAGTAAAATGCCGACTCACAGCAGGCCGGCTGACCGTTTAATTAACCAAATTCTCACATATTGCGCGCGCCTCTCCCTGGGAGGGGTGGTGTTTGGTTGGTCGGCACAGTCACAGTCACTGACGGAGGGAGAGAGAGAGAGATAATGGCGCGCGCATTTTATGATTGTAATTGGAAAGCAGCACTCTCAGCGTTAATAGTCCAATAAATATCATCAACCGAATTGGCCAGGTGTTGCGCGCTGCGGCCGTCGTGCTGCTGGATTACACACTCACCGCTTGCGGCGGCAGCGCGTACAAGTGAAAGGATGCGTCGATGATGTGTGTGCCGTTGTGGCGTGCTGCAACTGCGAATGTGGCTGCAGCGACAACCGACCTTAATCCCTTCCCAACGGGGATCAAGAGATTCTTATCCGCTGACATGATCCCAGACGAAGTCACCGCATGCGTTCACCGCGTTCATCAGCGGGAATGATCGACGAACGAGAGTCGCTTGAAATATCCGCTTAATTGCAGGACGTAACGCGGTGACGGCGGCGATGGGAATCGGCCGAATGATTCATTAGCCGACATGTTGTGATCTCGGATGGATCTGGTCTCATGGTCTCATCCCCTCAGCCCTGCTCCCTCCCCTTCCCCTCCCTGCCCACAGCGAATTAATCATCAAATCAATAGAGCGAGCGCGCGAATGTGCGCCTGATCCGAGTGGCCACAGGTTGCCAGAAGGATAATTGCAATTATTAATTCAAACCATTCGACTGCTGACTGCGAGTCAATCTGCGCGATGCTGAGGCTGCTAGCTCCGTGCAGATTAATCAGACTGGTTACACACATGCTCCAGCAGCAGCAGCAGCAGCGGTGGTGCCCCCAAGAGATGAGCCGGTGATTTGTGTGTGCGCTGCAAACTAGCGAAGAGTATCGTGGTAGCGTGCGTGTGAAGTCACTGGGCAGCCGAGCAGCCAATAGGCGGAGGATCTAATTTGCGATTCGGGTGTTGCAGCGCACAGAACCCGCGGTGGGGCAAATTATGAAATGATTGAATCGCCTTCGATCCGGATAGTGGCAGGTGCCGGCTGCGGCTGGGAAAATTGATTTAGACGCTCCCCGGGGTGCACGCTTCCAATTGAGCAGTTGACTGATGAGCGTTGCTTTTGTCAACCGAGGTCACTGCACTCGGCGGAGTGCTTGAATGGGGCGCGAGAATTCGTCTAATTTGAATTGATTGGCCAATATGTCACCGGGCGAGGATTCGTATTGTTTTCACATTCCACGAGCGAGATTAATCTCTCGCCACGAGGCCACCGGACTGCGGGACAAATTTTGTGAAAAGAACTTCATGCATATTCATGGGAGCTGGCCGTGGGTAAATCCGCTCGGCGCTTGGCGCAGTGTGCGGAATCAATCATGGGAGGCACCTGGGAATGGGGCTGGACGGAGAGAAATCGATTGAGTGGGGTGAGGAGGCTTGGGCTGCAGACGCGGTGGGGGAAGCACAAGCGTTTTTTCTATGAACTTCGTCGTCTTAAAGGAACCGAGGTCAACAGTGCACCCCGTCGCGTTTCTATGTTCTTTGATTTTTTCGCAACAGGAATCGTTTTGTAATCGGTCGCAAAGAAACCAAGATCAGTAAGGCACCTCCTGCAAACTGACTGAGGGATTCATGAGTTTCTATGTTTCTATGTTTTTTTTCCGAAGCAGGAATTCTTTGTAGGCAGCTCAAGTCTGCTGTGCTTACAGTAGAATGGACACATAATGTTTAGTCAGTGGTTTTCTATGTTCTATGTTTTTTTTTTTTTTTTTTTTCACAACAGGACTCGTTTTTCATCTTCTCAAGATTTGAGAAAGAGATCATGTCTTTTTGGGTGATATCAAAGGTAGCCTTGAGATATGGAAGCGTTTCTATGTTATATTTCCTATGTTCTGTCCAGATAGGAATGTACATATATAGTCTGAGCGGGGGTCCATATATACAATGCACCTGCTGCCAACGAGCCGTGAGATCGATTCTATGTTCTATGATCTTTCACAACACAACTCGTTTTTCAGCAAGAGTCCGGCTACACATGTTGAAGGAAGTCAATATTACGAATACCCCAGCTGTTCCAAATTGATTCAGCAATGAGCTGGCACACCACTCTCTGATCACACGCGCCTGCTGTTGGTCACGAAAAGAAAAAAAACCCCAAAGACACCGCCGCGCCGCGATGGTCAACAGAACAGACTTTCCCAAGTGGTCACCACCACCAGCAATGTCCGTCGCGTCGCCGCTCAAATGGCCAGTCTAAATATAGGCTAGACTTCGACTCTAAAACAGACACTAGCCAGTCAGTCCATAAAGGACGGCAATAAAACGTTTTAACAATCGCACATGGTTAACACGTGATAATGGCGGACTTAGCCAAGGTGGCTGGCCCAGCAGGAGTTGTGCACAGCTTTACGACACTCATATCCGCCGCACAATAAGTCCGCGCACCAGCTGCCTCGGCTGATATGCATAAAAGCTTGCACAACCCCCGGTCAATGGGCCAATTTGTCGAACTAATTGTGAATCTGAATCTGAAAACATCGTTAAAAGCCTGCTGCCGCCTGCAGCGGCGACTCACAACGCTTGCCACATCGCTTTGCTAAATTGAAGCATCACGTATGAAGCCGGTGAGGGAGGAAGGGAGCTGTGCTCGATGGCAACGCTCGGCCCGTCGAACGACAAAAGTGAATGTTGTTGTGTCGCGTCCTGATTGTGATGCCACCATCCAGCACAGTCACCGACAGTTGCTGGCAAGCTTCACGGATCTAAGATGTCAAGCTCTTTAATAAATGACCATCGGCGCAGAGCAGCAGCCCTCACAGAGACACAGGCCCCCAAGCACCGCGCCGGGATGGTACGGCACAGCCTAGAGCGGGAGCGACACCATGCACCAACCACCACCACCGGTCCAGCTCCAGCATTAGCATTGCAAAACTAATCGACAGCAATTATAATTATTACAATTGCGTTTACATTTTATTGCGAGCGTATCCGTAGTCCGCCTGGCCTGGCCTGGCATGGCCTGTCGGTTCGCCTCGCCGTAGCCCCGTTGGCTACGTGGATGGATAATTAAAATTCATTGAGAGAGGGGCACGATAAAAACGGATGCATATCGGTCGGGCAACAGCCAATCGGGTGGCAAGCGAGGCGATAATCTCTTGAATTTGCATGCGAATTACTTGAAAGTTGTCAGCTTTATCGGAGGAACACTCTTGGCACTCGACCGCGACGCCGAGGGTGTCAAGAGTGTATCGGGCCGCGGCGACAACCACCTGATGCCTCCTAAGCGAGCGGTGCCACCGAAGACCAAAAGTCACACCGAAAAGTGTCGAGGTGTGGAGGTGTGGAGGTGCCGATGTGCGGAGGTGCGGAGGCGCGTTCCTCGTTGTCGTCGTCGTCGTTCTCCTCGTGGTGGTGGTGTCAAAGAATATTTATGGCGATTGGTCGCCCGATCACGATATAGATTTCGATGATATTTTGTAATGTCACAATTAGAACAGTGACTCGGGACATGGTTGGTGGTTGGTGCACGATATTCAGCCTCTCGACTGTGCATACAACACTCGCGCCGGGAGACGATGTTTTGTCATGAGTGAGCGCGCCTCAAATTGAGATGTTCCTCTGCAACAGTTTTGTGCGCTGCGTTCTACTGGAGGCGGGGGGATAAGTATGCGAAATGGCAGAAGCACGGTAGCAAGTTCATCTCGTCGATGGGGCACGTTTAAATGGCGATGAGGACAGGACGACATTCAGAGTTACAGTCTCATTGTGCGGAGGGCGAGCGAGAGAGAGAGAGAGAGAAACGATGATCGCAAGAATTGTTTGATAATCAGCGGAGAGGGGGAAAAGTGTGGAGTGGCCTGCAACTGGAATGCCAGCCAGGGTGGTGGGTAGGTTTTAGGAAAATGTGTGAATGGCTGGGAAATGGGGCCGAATCTGAAGGCAAGCGGGAGTTGGACCTTAGCACAAGAGTAGGCGTGAACCTGGGACTCAGCAAGCACCTCCCTCTAGCTCATGGCTTGGCGGGATCCAGGGCCTCAGCCAATAAGTCACCAGTGCAAGCAAGAGCCAGCGCGGCAGCCAACCAGCCTCCCTAGCGAACAAGCGCGAGGTCCTACGCCCCATCCAACAAGCCTCCCCAGCAAACAATCGCCTTCGTCGTCTTCTTGGCGCTGTCCCACAGTCCGTCACAGACCTGGCTGTTGGCTGAGTCCTTCATACCTCCCACTCCTCCATGATCAACTCCATCGACCATCAGGTCACCCCAATCCAACCGCGTCTCCCTATAAACAAACGCCTTTTGGTTCACCGCCCAAGCCAGCAGCGAAGGCTCACGACAGAGCAAGAGGTTGAACATAATCGACAATCGGGTACATCGGTAATTACTTCTCCACATCCCACCACGGCCATGACCAACTTGAGCTCATTGTGCGCCACAAGGTGCCCATGCCCACGATAGCGTCGCTCGAGTGAGAGGAAATCGATCGATCGATATCTGAACCGTCCAATTTGACAGGCCATTGTGCGCGTCAACAACTCTTCGCGCGTCCATTCAAACGACCACACAAACAGTCACACATTCAAACATCCCGAAAACCAAATCCACGAAGAAGAAGACACCCAACCTCAGCCAGCCACCTGCCTTTCACTTTACGTGCGCTGGCCGTCATTTAATCAGCGATCGGCGACAGTGGCAACGGCAACGGCAACAAGCGAACGATGGCGTTAATAGGCACCCCGGGAGAGAGAGATGAGAGATGAGAGATGAGAGGAGAAATTCCGAAGAAGACCCCGTCACAGCCACACCAGAACACCACACCGGGCAACGCACTTAATGCCCGTTTGGTGTGATTATAACGCATTAATAAGTTTTACTTTCAAATAAATTATCCATGAAGATGAAGCACGATTCGCATCCCATTCGAAAGCCATTTGAGGTGGAGCATGGCCGCACGCACACGGTCGCGGAGAGGAAGCCACAGGCATGCGCAGACGCGAACGCAGCCAAAAGCAGCGATTTATTCGCCAACTTGCCATTTGTAATTTTCACTCAGCAATTGCTTCAATCAACAACGGCACACACCAGCAGGCGAGCCCCGACGACCTACCTGGCTCTGGGATGGATATTCTCTCCCCAGCCACAGCCGCGGCCCCACGATCACCGATCACCGATCACGCACGATCCGAGAGCGAGAGAGATTGTGTCCCCGCCGTTGCTGGTGCTGCTGGGGCTGGGGCAACGCTGGTGCAACGCAATAAAACTCAGGCCGGTCATTAAGAGAGTAAGACGCGTCTACGAAAAGTGATAATCGTTCAAAAGCCGTGCGTGCGACAGCGGCAACGACGAGGACTCCTCTGACTCCTCAAGCTCGCGCTTAAAATGTAACCACTCATGTCCATATTTAATAATTTTACGAGCCGATGATGATTTTTATGGCACCTACGGCCCATGCCGCGCGTAACATTGTTGTGGCGAGCGGCACTCGCACTCGCAATCGCACTGCACTACGGCGCGCAGCATTCGAAGATAATCGCATTAATTAAAGTAATAGTATGGTAGTGTGCGATGGAGAGTCGAACGGACGGATGCATTATTCTGCGTGGAATGTGTTATGCGTTCCGGGCTGCGAACGCCGCTTCGAGGAATTCTCGGATGGAACGTTCGCGAAGGCTTGACTTGAATCCGAAGCGCGCACGCGACGCGCTAGGATTGAAAGGCATGAAGGCGATGTGCTGCGTAATCGGCTCTCTAATCGTCTTCCGGTTTGGCGAGGTCATAAAACGGAGAAGAAGAACTTCGTCATCCTCGAAGTGACTGCTCGTCGAGGAGTCACCTGAGATTTGGACGAACTTTGAGACACCAGAAGACTCAAGGTGTAGGCGGTTTCTTGCTTGACGAGGACGGCAAGATGGATCTTTGGCCAGAGGACGAGCCATGATCAGTCTTGCTAGACAACAAGGACTCCTGGTCACAGCAAGACCCTTACCCCAACAAAGCCCCTGGTCCTGAGCTTCTTGGTCAACGATGACGACAGTGAACGATAGGTGGGACCTCTGGTCATGGGGCCAGCCACGATAGGCATCTGATCAGTTGTCGAGGGCGGCAAGGGGGACCTCTGGCCCTGGGACAGCAAGAGGGGCCTTTTGCCACGATCGGTCGCTTCTTGGTCGACGAGATTGGTGGGAGTAGCCTCTGGCCATAGGACGAGCAACGAAGGGTCCCTGATCAGTCGCTTATTGCTCGTCGAGCACATCTGTAAACGGCAAGAAGGACCTCTAGGCTAGGACGGATCTCGCTTCTTATTCGACAAGAACAGTGGGAGGGGCCTCTGGCCATAGGACGAGTGACGGTGGCTCTTAAATCAGTCGCTTCTTGCTCGACGAGGACGGCAAGAGGGATCTTTGGCCAGAGGACGAGCCATGATCAGTCTTGCTAGACAACAAGGACTCCTGCTCACAGCAAGACCCTACTCCCCGCAACAAGCCCATCTGGTCACCGGAAGAGCCGCTTCATCCAGTGAACGTCGACAAGGACTTCCTGCGAACTGATTGAAGATCCAAGACAATGTCTGTAGGCACCATGCAGGTCACCCCGGCCACTGAAGACTGATTTGAAAAAAACTTTGCTGGCATTCAACTGAAAACCGCTCTTGGCACGATCAACGACCAACGACCAAACGAGTGGCCGCCGCTCGGATTCTTCAACCACAAAGTGAATGCTCACGAGGAAGGAAACAGACTCGCACAGTCTGTCACAACCGCAAGACACACTCTCGTACATCGCATCGCTTCTCCAATTCACTCGAATACCTCAGGAATGTGGTGCCTTCGGTGTCGGCAGCCGTCTTATGCAATCCAGCCACAGCAGCGCCCCCATCAACCCCCTCCACGCTCTCGCTCCCGGTGATGTTCGAACATAATCGCTTTTTAATTGTTCTCCTATCTATCAGTTTCCCATTTGAATTGCAAAAAATAAAAAATAAAAATACCGAGAAGACAGCCAACCTGCCCACAGGGTGATCCTATTTGCTGCCTGCACATGGAATTAAGACCGCTCACTTGGCGCTGGGCAAATCCGCGCCACTTACTCCAGAAATTGATGAGCAGCGATTCGTCGTCATCAACATCATCGTCATCATGGTCTCCTGATTTCGTTCGTTCGCAGGCACGACAAGCGACCGACCGGCCGTCTTGTCTAATCTAAACAACGACTAATTGCCACATTTACTGGGACTTTGAATAGGCGCTTTCGCAATTAACTCCAATAACGAGTCTATGATAAACTTGGTAATTAATTGTGCTTAACCGGTGTCTGTGCTGTTGCTCGGTGGTGCACCTTCGGCGCGTGACTGTCACTGTGTGTGTGTGTGCGCGAGTGTGGATGAGCGGACGACTAGTACCCAGAGGTGTGCCCACCAGCAGCTTAAACGTCATTTGTTTAGCAGAAATGTACGCGAGTGCAGTCCGTTTCCAAGTACACACACGAGAGCCGAAAATGTGATGTGAACAAGAACAGTAGTGGCCGTGGGAAGGTGCACCAGCGGATGTTGGCGAAGAAGGTGCACCATGATCTTCGACTCGGAGGATGTGCGAGAAGGCTGCAGGCGATATCCCTGGTTAAAGGCGCACAGAGGTGGACAAGGAATTTCTAGAGAACGCGTGAGCCTCTTACCATGGCCAGAAGTTCGTTCACCGTCATCCTTGTCGAGCAAGAAGCGGCTGACCGTAACTTTTCCTACGGCCAGAGGCTCCTGTTGCCGTTCACTGTCGCCCTCGTCGAGAGAGAACCTATAACAGAGACTGATTACGAAGCTGCTGATTTAGAAGCTTCCGCAGGGACGCATCTTGTCTCTGGAGATTGGAAAAGGCTTGAAGGTAGAGATCCAGGTCCAAGCGCGACTGTACGTTATCCGAAGAAGAACATAACGAAGACAGTCTGATTATCGAACTCGAATCCCCGCTGCAAAGAGGGAGAAAAATGATCGCTTGAGTAAAGGGAACACTTTGCTTTGCTTGGTTCCTACAACGATTCTAGTGGTTCTTCTGGAACTTTTGACAGCCTATATCTCGAGAACGGTGCGTCCAACGAAAAAAATACAGTACAATATTTTGTAGCTTATGACTTGATCTAGAGGATAGCATTGGAAAATTCACCAGTTTACCATTATTTGGGCAAATCTTTCAAAAAAACAGCGAAATTTATTTTTCTGGTGGATGTTTATCTCGATAACGGTGGCGAAAGGTACAGTACCCGAAGGTTCGGCTTTACCTCCATTCTCACACATGACCTGGAGCTCTGACTAAAGCTCAGATTCAGACTCAGGCTTAGTTTCTTCCTATTGGCAGAGTCGATGTCTTCTACCGGTCGCCACTTCCAACTCGCCAAAACACTCAATTTCCGACCGCTACTGTGGCCACAGCCAAACCTGCTGCCTCGGTGCCCCATGTGATCTGTCTGTCACCGTCTCCGATTGCCCCCGAATCCAGCGCGCAGCGCAAATGATCCACAAAGCACTGCAGAAAATCATTTTTCACTTGAGCGGAAAATCATTTCAAGGCACTGCTGCAGCCACGGTGGCGGCGGCAGTGGCTGTAGCGGTTGCCGCGACGTCCGGGAGGTAGTCGAGCGAGCACTGGAGCGCGCATATTATTACTAAGCCAGCCGAGGCTCTACTCCACTCACACAGCCGCACACGCTGCCTCTACAATTACTTCATTATCTTAAATGGCTTTTATTGCCAACAACAACTCTTTGACGATGACGGAAAACGGGCAAACGGGCAACAGCAAACGGCACCCAGTGCCAACGACAGAAACGGCAACTGCTTCAAAAGACCACGACGACGACGACGACGACGACGACGACCAAGTGCAAACACTCACATCCGATTCCCCAGCTTCGCATGTACTTGCGAAAGGCGTTAAAATTCATTATGGTGATCTGGAGAGTACAACTCTCGGTGTGTCTCCACCGCCAACCGCCATCAACCGTGCCGCCACCGACCGCCACGCCGCGCCGCCATTCACTTGTGCTCTTGAGTGGCAGCGTCGAGCAAAGTCGCAAGCGCACTTCCATAAGGCATGGCGAGGTTTCTTGTTTTGGCAAGTCCTGCTTCGCGGTCGATTACACCGCTTGCCGCCGCGCATATGCGCACGGGAGAGCAGCCGCCTCATCTTGGTGACCTCTCTACGCCAACGTTTCGAACGCCGTTGCTCCGCGCCGCGCCGTAACCGCAGTTGGTTGCATTTGCTGCAAATACCGCCGTCGTCGGTCGCCCGCCCGGGCGGAACTAGGCAAACAAAAGCGCCCGTGTTTGTTTGCCCGCCGCGCGCCTGACTCTGTGCGCTCCTCATTTATGAACGGACTATAATTATTGCAATTAAATCTACTAAATTTGGAGTACAGCGCGCGCTGGTGGCTGGCGGGTACGCGTCTGTGCTGGAGAGTGAAGGTCTGTTGCACAATAGAGACAGACGCGCATTCGAATGCGCTCGCAGATGCCACGACGCCGACGATGATGATGATGATGATGATGAGGACGGTACGCGCGACGAGCAGCACGAAGTGAGAGTGTTGGCGGCGGCGGCGGCGGCGTACGACATCTCTCTAATGAAAATCGAAAGGAGGAAGAGCTCTGGAGCTGCGCAGGTTTATAGCTCCAGAGTCGAGCTACGAGCCCGGCTACTTATTGCCAAAATGCGCGCAACGGGGATGGGTGTAACCCAACATCACAAGAGATAATGAGACCGTGCGCGTGATCGTGATTCATGTGCCGTGTGTGTGCGGTGTGGTGGGCACGAGGCACACGGCGGCACGAGGGGGATATCATGTGGCTTGTGATGATGATGCACCTGCGATGTGGATGCGATGTTGCACAGAATGGAAAGGTATCGGTGTTGTTGGCCTGTCACCGTGTTTTGCTGCTTTCTGATGGAAAGCAATCAGCGGCGGCGGCGGTAATTCGTGAGCTGGATGAGGAGTGTGCATGACTTGAATTAAATGCTTGGATAGCAGAAAGTTTGATTGCACACGCCACTCTCTGTATCTCGGTGTGTGAGTGTGTGTGTGGCAAGTGGATTGAGTTCACCATCCGGGATGGGTGCTGCATCAGTGGAAATGAATTTCTTGCAAGTGAGCCGCCGACACACCTATAGCTCTGCCGGAGATGGAGGATGTGACTCTGAAACTGTCCCCGGACTTCCACCAGACTAGGTCAACAAATTCCCATGAATCGCTTAATTCGCGCCCACTTATTGCACTCACCACCACAAGAGAGGGGCAGGAAATTTTCCACGCCAAAAGCCGCACTTTGCCGCGCGGGCAATTTGTCCAGTGCCCGGTGTATATGGAGTGGTCAACGCAATTTTTCGTTCGCTAGGCCTGCTTCCCATTTTCGTTCGTTTCTCCAACCATACCGGGAGTGTGGCTGCGCGGTACAAGTGCCTCCTCGCCGCCATTCAGCTGCCAAGTGATCTCTGACGTGCAATCACCCCACACACCAGATCTAGATCCACATCCGTGCAGACACGCCGCGGCCGACTGCCGATGCTGGTGCTAATGAAATTTATGGTCGCATTGAAATGGGGATACATTCTAGGTGCCGCTCGCCCGTTCGGTAGGACATTTTCCCACACAATCGCCGCTTGTGGATTTTCCCAGGAAAATCCCCGAATCCTAAAATGGAGCTACGGCACTCCACCGGCCGGAGAAGATGCGAGTCAAGAGCTAAGTTTTATTCCACCTGCGCAATCGGGATTAGTCTTGATATGGGCACACTTCATTCAGTCCGATCGCTCTGGACACTCCGGCCGGTCCGTTCACTCTGGTCACATCACCTCGTCCTCTCTGTCCACTCCTTCGACTCTGGCCACTCCAGCGCCTCCTTAAGGCAATCCCGGGTGATCGCCAACTGATCGCGAACGATCCCAAACCGATCGCGAATCGATCGCTCCATCGATCGAGCAAGTGCTGAGACGCGGTGACACCGCGCGATAAATTTAAATTAATTTCGCACTTGTAGAGGCCCGGAGGTTGAGTGGGAGCCCGTGTACCGAGCGATTTGTCCCAGACTCTGAATGCGCACACAACCTCCGCGCGGCAGCATTGAATTACGCAATAATCCTTGCTCGGCCCAAACCAGGAATCGCCGATGGACTGAGTGTCGCTGTGTGCCTCGGCAACAATGCGGGATGCCTCGGAGCGCTACATCACTGCGCCACTAGTAAATCCTCTCAATTTGGCTCTCGGAGTTTTTAAATGCCATCTAATAATGGTCACCCATGGAATTCTCTTGCGCCTATTTGGCCAGCAGCAGCAGCAGCAGCAGCCGACGAAGTGATTTTCACCTTTTTTCTGTTTCTGTGTGCCCGCGCCGATCCTGTCCTCATCCTCCTCGTCGCTGGCGTTGGCTATTTTGTGCGGTGTCTCGTGTAGTTTTGCGTGATTTCAGTGATATCTCCTTGAATGCATTCGGTTACACATTGGCAAGATAATTGCTCTGCACTATGCTCAGTTCCCAGGTCCCAGTGTCCCGCGGTGACCAGTGCCCGGTGTCTCCATGTGTCGGTCTCGTCTCTGACACTGTTGTCGTTCAGTCTTCGGCAGTGGCAGTGGCGGCGGCGGCGGCGGCGTCGTCGTCATCGTCGTCGGCTCCTCTTCGACTATTCGAGGTGTGAAAAGGCATTTCTGGGCAACATTCTTCTGCTGTTGTTGTCTTGCGTAGTGGTCTTGTATTGGGCTCTGTGTAAGTATGCCAGGGGCCACAAACAACAAACAACACGGGGAGACGACGACGATGGCGGCGACTCTTGCGAAGCTTTTTCGAGATGCGCCTACATATATGGGGGAACGGATGATGGTCGCGCGGCTAGTTGTTGCTGTGCCCATGTCCATATACTGCCCGGCCCGGCCATGGAGTGTACAGTTTTGTGTGTCTCTGCACTTTGTTACAAATTTTATGCGCATTTGTTAGATGTCAATCGTATCTGAACGAGCGCGAGCGCTCGGGGTGGTGACGATGGTCGGGCGGCGTTCGCTGGACCTCGACTCATCGGCGTTGCTTGTCTTGCCATAGGTGATGGTGCCGTGCAGTGGAGAGCCGACCCAGCAAATTATCGACTTTGAGTGCCTAAACTAAATGAGATTTTCCGCATTTTTCGGCGAAGTGTAAAAGATGACTGACGCCTAGGAAGGCGCGTTTCTCATTTGCCGGCGGAGACAAGTTTGTAGTTGGAGAGGTGCGGCAGCTGTTTGGAGTTTGCAGTGAGCGGCGAATGGAGTTGGATGGAATGGCAGTGCTGGGAGGCAGAGGAGAAGGATGGAAGTTGAATCGGAGTGGATCATCGAGATGACGGTTCAATTGTCTTCTTCCTCTCCATTTCTATCTACATCTCCATCTCCATGTCCATGTCCATGTCCATGTCCATGTCCATCTCCACCTCCACCTCCACCTCCACCTCCACCTCCACCTCCACCTCCACCTCCACCTCCACCTCCACCTCCACCTCCACCTCCACCTCCACCTCATGGGCCTCAACCATGATGTTTCTCCAAGAAGCAGGATCCCTACCTATTTTGTCCTAGATTTCGGGCATACATTGAGGTCCTTCGTCCTTCCCTCGAGTCAGGCCGCAGCCCAGTCCATTGCATCATCTCCAAACTCAAAGAGAAAGGCTGTTCTCAGCCTCATTGTCGCCTGGAATGCCATAAAGGATCCCTCCCTCACATCCCGGCCGACGACGTTCAATTTGCATGATCCATCCAATCTCTCGAATTAGGAGCTGATCACCTCAGCTCAGCGCAGGCAGATTCATTAGAAAGCCATCGCAGCCATTCCCAATTGGTCCCGGTCGCAAATTGAATTCTGTGGATCCCCGCGGAGTCACTGCCGATCTATTTACGGCTTCCCATCATCACCTGGTGCTAATTAAAGAGAGTGCTGCCCGCAGACTCATTAATCGATTTCGCCTGCTTAGATTCCCATTGTTTCCTTGTTGCTGACGCTGACGTTTAATTGCCATTACCTCGCCGCGCCGCGCCTGTCCATCCGCTCTAGCATCTGACCGGAGATATAATTCAAGCGGAGCAGGGAAATAAATTCGAGGGGGACAGCCGGAGGTCTGACAGTCTTTTGTTGCACTCTCGGCTCGGCTCGGCTCCTGCCAGAGACGAAGTGACAATTAATCCTTGTGCGCTGGCCGGGCTCTGGCTCAAGCCTGGCCCTCGCCAACGACGACATCGACAGCAACCAGCGCAAGACAAACGACGCGCAAGCATTCCACTGGGGATCGATTTGCTCAACAACACTGATTCCCTGTTAGTCTTCGGTCAGCGCTCGCTCGATAGGAATCTACACCAAATGGATGGATGGCGACTCCTCATCCGTGCCCAGCCGCGGCCGCGGCCGTGCCTCCTCCTAAGCATGGCGAGTCTCGGTTTTTTTTCTTTTGTGTTGTGCCACCACATAGCGCCTCTGTCGCGCACCGTCTCGGGAATGGCAAACATCGACATCGTCAGCAATTTGTGACGACGTTGATTGGTTTTTATGATCATTCCGATGACTAATAAAAACCGCGGCGCGCTGCGAGGACGACGAGGAGTGCTCGGCAGTGGCACTTGAAAGTTAATTTAACTCACTCAGGTATTCCCGCTAATCAGTTGTAATTGCGATTCCACTGGGGTTGAATCACCTGGCCCCGCGTCGGCGGCTCGCGAGGGGTGCCTCCACATACCGCATCCACGGCATAAATCCCGAAAACCCCCATTCGCATGCACAGAAGTGAGAAGCAATGCATAAACTTTGGAAAGTCATTAGCCACAGTCTGAGACGAGCTGTGATCGGCTGAAGCCCGGAAGGTACGCATGCCATACGCGCAACTCGCGCCGCAGCCGCAGTTAGTCGCGCGCAGTCGTCATGGGCCACCAGGTAGTGTGCTGTGTGTGGAAACATGGCCAACAAGCGCGATAAATTAGAGGTGGACTCGTGTGTGCCTCATAAAAGTCGACCAGCCCTGGGCATATTAATGAACGCGCTCCATGATGGCCTTGAGGGACCCCGCTACCCTCCGCTTTGGCTTTTGCATCGCCACCATTGTTAGCGGCGACCGCGACGACGACGCCTGATTAATATGCATTCGCAATCGAATTGAAAAATGGCACTTTAGCCGTGCGCAGGCCTTCGATGATAAATCTGCAGCGCTCTGCAAGCGTATGCAAATAAAGTGATCCCCCCGACGGTTAGAAAGCCCAACACCAGCCGGCAACGCACCGAGATCAGGATCAGCTACCAGGCAGCAGCATCTGAGTGAAGAGCATCCAATGCCGCACCGCGCCGCGCCAACGCGGCCGTCGAAGACTGAAAGGAATTAGGGAAAGGAGGCGTTCGCGCCGCGCGTTGCATGCACCTTTGAGTTATCGAATTTTAATTTGGTCATAACTCAATCAGCCCACTCTCCAATCACACACAGGCTCTGGCACTGGAACAGGCGCGCGCACTCACATGGGCGACTGGCGTGGATCCGTGGAGCGGAGTGCATCATCAATTGTCGGAAGAGAAATCAATATTTTACGTGACTTACGTGCGCGATGGTCTGCTCTTCTCTCTCTCTCTCTGTTTCTCTCTCGGCGGTGGCGAAGCACACGATGTGATTTATTACGCAGCGCACATGGCCGTGTTGCAAGCGTCCGTATTGCACTCTCGCAGGCTCAGGCGCTGCAGCTCCGTGCCGACTGCGGGTTTCGAAATTGAATTAGGGGAATCGAACTTTCTAATATTGGGGTGCTGATGGAAGGCTGTGGACAAATTGCGCGACGCCGACGTGAAGCAGCGCGCCGAGGCTTCTGCCTGACGCGCAACACTTTCCCGTCGGAGAGGTGTGAACTGGAGCCACGATGTGCGAGAGCACGCACATGCTGGAGGCCTGGGATGAGTGGGGGAGGGCGTTTGGATGGATGGATATCAACCAAAGGCAGGACAATGGGTAGGTCTGCGGCCGAGGATAGATTCGGCGATCTAGATTGACTAAGAGCAAGAACATTTACAAGACTCATAGAGCTGGACACCCGCAAATCCCAGAAACTGGCCAAGAATCGGAGCTGGAAACTCGCAAGAGTCCAGAAACAGGCCAAGAATCCGAGCTGGAGACTCGCAGGATCCCACAAACTGGCCACCAATCCGAGCTAGACACGCGCAGATCCCAGAAATTGGCAAAGAATCCAAGCTGGAGACTCGCTAGAGCCCAGGAACTGGTCAAGAATCCGAGCTGGACACTCGCAGAGCCCAGCAGCAGACCTGGTCTTCGATTCTATTTTTTCTTCGCCGCCCGCTAAGGCCTCCTATCATGCGCCTTCTCGTTCAGGACTTCTTGCATTATCTGAGTCCGCAACGAGTCCACCTTGCTGTCGTCCACAGATCCTGGGTGGATACACCAAGCAATTCAAGTCAAGTTCAAAGCGGTGTTTCCACGGTTCCACGAGCCACTACGACCGCCCGCCCCACTCAATCATCCACCGTTCCCAGAACCGACCAATATGTCATGTGCTCGTTCACTCGCAACCTGCGCCGACACGGTCGACCACACATGACACACGCCGGAGCACGCTGAGCTGAAGCAGAAGACGATGATGCTGATGATTTTCCAATGAAAGTGCACTTCACTTGACGGCAACAAAAGTGACTGTCACGGCACCGGCCGCGCACCCATATCTCTCTCGATGTCGGCGCGAGGAGGTTCATCTCTTCACGCGACCTACATTCGATGCGATATACACGACCCCCCTCTCGCAGCCACCCGCAGGGCATCGATCGTCGTCGTATTCCTAGACAAGCACAACCAATCGAAATGAAACAATCAAAACCGCCGCTGGGAGCCACGGCAATCGTAGTCCTCCCCGTCGAAGGCAGCGAGTGAGAGAAAGAGAGAGCGGGAGAGAGAGACAGAGGGAGGGATGTTTGTAGAGAGACCCACCCAGACCCCTGCACTCAAATCGTGGGAACAAACTCTCAATCGCTCCAGAAACACACACCAGCACAGCGAGACCAGATCTGAAAACTCGCGCTGAGCCCTCTGGGGACACACGAAGGAGAAGAATACCCATCGTCGCATGCAGATTGGCTTGGGCACAAGAGCCACTAGGCACTAGGCACCAGGCACCCGAGCTCCACAGCAGCAGCGGCGGCGGCAGTCGCACTACCGCCAGGCTCAGGACTTTAGCCAAAAGTTCAGCTTACATTACATCGGAGACATTGATCTGGCGGTCCGATATCGATTTGTTAAACATGTCTCTTTGGGTCTGCAGCAAGATGCAGCCGCGATACAGCCGCGATCCCAGACACACACACACTCACACACCGTGGCCGACCGCGCACCGATGGAGAAATTTATTATCAGCACAGACCCTGGTCCCTCCTCTCGCGCACTCCTCGCGAAATCGATCAGTTCAGATGCATAAATTTGTAGCTAATCAACCCATAGGTGGTCAGATGTCAGACCAGAATTAAAATATCCCCCCGGGTGGGGCGGTTGGGCGGGTAGGGGTGCTCGCGCTGCTCCGCCAATCGCGCCAATCGATCGACATACTCGGAGTCGGTGTCGGTGGCGGAGTCGGAGTCGGTGGCGGAGTCGGAGTCTCCGTGGAGAGAGATCTCTTTAATGGGATTCCATGAATGCTACAAAAGGCTTAATTAATTGTGCGAAGTCGTACACGACGACGCGCGGGGTGGCGGCACCAACCGTCCGAGTTCGGATCCGAAAACAGATGTTGGCCACTGATTGGTTTGAACCTTGTCGCTTGTCTGTTGTGCCGTTCGGCGCAGCGGTGCAGCGGCACAGCCGTGACCATGAGAAAATCTCAGACCTCGCGCGATCTCTTCTGGTCTTTTCCGGTCTGTCCGGCGAGCGCGCGTGTGTGTGTATGTGTTTGAGAGTGCGGGAGAGAACAATTGCTTGCGGTACGACCGCCTATCACTTGCGGAGCATCTGCCGGGCGTCGGCGGCTGTGGCGGTGGGTGGGGGCATGAGAGTGTGGTAGGCTCTTAATTAAATTTGCGAAATCCCCCACCGCAGAGCGTAGACCAGATGGTGAATGAACTGCCGCTGCGGTGACTCTACGGGCTTCACGGCTTCATGGAGTGTGATTCCTTTATCGCGGCCAGCTATCTACCTCGGAGTTGCGCACACTTGCGGAAACGTATGGGCAATTGAAAGCCCACCATCGCCACCACCTCAGCGAGAGTCCGAGAGACCGCAGCCGCAGACAGACGGAGAAAGAAGAGATGGAGCGAAAGGAGAACGGAGCGGCACGGAGTCGCGTTGGTGGCGCGTTATGATGCGCGCATTAGCGCATGCGATTTGTTGCCTTTGTTCACGTTGCATGTGGCATGCGTAAATCGTTGTACGTGCGCGCAATTGAATTTTAATGAAGATTCCACCTCCCGCCGGTGGCCGTTCGTCGTTCGTAGTTACAGCCGTTCGAATCCAGCGCGCGTTTCATCTTCTCGCTCTTTGGAGGCGCGCTACTTTGCTCCGCCCTGCACGCTGGACTGTGTGTGTGTGTGTGGGATGGAGGGGGGAAATTCTTTTTCAAACTTCAGATTTAATTGTGCGCGCGGGAAACATCGATTCGAGTGCTCTAACAGCACCAACACCAACCGCTCCCACCGCCACCTCAGCCATCGTCTCGCCGCCGTTCTCAGGTGTTGCACGGCGAAATGCGCGCTACAGATGCACGGTCATGTTGTGCAGCGCGCTATGGTTGGTGGACCGATAAATCGTGCTGAAGGTGAACTTTTCGCGCGTCGTCCTCTCAAAAGCAAGATGCACCACCGCTCTTGTGGCGCACACACCATTCACATCACATAATGGGCCATGCCGCGCCGCGCCGTGGCTAGGCGGATCAGGCTTCGTTCGGTTCAGGCGGAGAAGCCGAAGCAGCAGCAGCAGCAGGGTGTAGCATAATAGTTCCTCTTCTTCTCTTAACGGATTTTGCACGCTCTGTATAGCAGCGGCTTGTGACGGTGGTGGCACTAGGTTTCGTTCGTTCGTCCGTCGCTGCAGCCACCGCCGCCGCCGTCATTGTCGTGTGCATGGGATACAATTTGCGCCGTCGTCGTTTCTCATGGTGGCCGCAGTGGATCTTCTGCATTTTGCTCCGGTCGCCTCATTCACTCTCGTTCGCACGGGCTGCAGGGAGGGAGGGAGACTTTGTTGGTTTTTGGAGTTCGTCTGAACTGGGAGATGTGCACTTCTTGAATTTGCAAGGGTGACTGCGCCAGAGTGACAGACAGCCAAGATAGGCTTCGCCGAAGGGACACGCTGGTGGCAGTACGAAGAACAAATTGGAGACGATGGACGAGGCTGATGGTCCTTGAAAGGCTGACGGGGACAGAGGGTGTCCTGGAAGGCCAGACGAGCGGCTACCCAAGACAGGCTTCGCCGAAGGGACACGCTGAGGGATGTAAGAAGGCCAGGCTGGTTGCGATTGGAGGTGACGGACGAGGCTGTTGGTCCTTAAAGGGCATACAAGCGGCCAAACAAGACAGGCTTCGCCTGTCGCGTCAAAACGACAGACTGGTATCAGAAAATAGACCAAATTAGACTCACAGGCATTGCTGGTCCCCCCTTAAAGAAAATCAAACACCGACAGACTCTCATCACATCTCTTCCCAGCCCCACCTCACCTCACCTAATCACCACCAAAGTCCACAACCGATTATGTCAAGCGGTAGCATAAAATCACTTTGATTGGATTTTTATTGAGCTCCTCCGAGCTACTGTGCTGACCCAGCTCGCCCTCAGCCACACCGAAAGCACGTCGATAATCCGAAGAATTACACTAAATGCCCCCACCGAGCAGACGCCCATAAACTCTCGAATTGATTTACTCCGCTAACCAGTTGACGATGTGATCGGCTCCTAATGGCCGCTGTAAACTGATACCCCTTGACTTGTTCCTCGCCACTCTCTCTCTCTCTCTTTCTCGCTGTGACCACACCACTTAAACTTGAGCATAAAACTCATTTTAATGAATTTTTATACGTCTACAAGCGTTTAAGTGCCGCTAAGCACTTGTCTCCGCGCATTTGAGAGTCCAAATAAAGTGTAGCTCTCTGCTGCAAGCGGCGATGACGACGACGCCCCATCTCATCTGGGTGCCAACAACAAACCCATTCGTTTTGCTATTTTAACCCAAAAAACTAATCTTTTTCCCATAGCCGGTGGAGTCGAGAAGTCTTGTGCGGCGGCGGTTCCCATGGGATAGCGTAGATCGTTGCGCGGCGATTCACGAACTCTCTGTGGCGGCTGGGTGGGTACATACACCCTATCCGTCGACGGCTAAGCAAATAATGCAAATCGACGCAAATAAACCCTGGAAACGGCGACCGGCGTGGCACGACGATGGATCCAAACACCACCACCACCACCATCACCATCGTCGTCGCGCAAGCGCTCGCGTCGTATACCAACGAAAGTCAAGATTATGGTTATGTGCGCGATGAAGGTGATCGTGTACTCGATTGGGTATTACCGGTTCGCGTAAAACACTCCAACCAACTCGCCCCCACCATCGCCGCCGCCGCCACCACCACAGTCGACTGGGAAGAAGAAGGAACTAGAGAAGCGCGTTCGTGACGCTGATCCTCCCCACACCGCCGTTGTGATGACCAATGTTCTCACAATGTTCGACACGAGATATATCCACGACATAGCAGCGCAGGAGGAGGAGGAAGAGGAGAAGTGAAACAACACACCAAAGATTCATCGTCATGCGTCGTTGTGTCGTTGTAACAGGATGCGCGCACGAGCACGCTCGCCGCATTGCCCTACATACAATTAAGGTGACTTTACAAGCCTCCAAGCGATCGTTTGATGCACAAAGTGACACCTTTCTAATCGGACCGGTCCACTGCGAACACCACCGCTGCCACCATTGCCCCAGGCACACCGTGGGAAAATCGAAAATTTTCCCAATAAGCGCGCGGAAAATCCGCTACGGCTGCGACGCGACTGGAGCAAACAGTCGCCGGAGCAGCAGCAACAGCAGCAGCGAACAAGCAGCTAACAGCAGCGACGGCTCTGTGCGCACAAACCGCAAACCAATTATTTTTTATCGATCCGCTTCCAGGGTTCCACCACTCCACAGTCCACGGACGTCGCCGCGATCGTCGGCGGACAGTAGGCAAATGATATTTACTTTTCTGCATCATTACGCGCGCGCAGCCCCGCGTTGTTGCGGCGGCGCAATCATCGCACCGATCACGTACGGAGATCCACTTTATCAGGACGGGACATACAGCTGGTTGTTCGATCTTCCTCCCCCCCCCCCCCCCCCCCACCGCCCACCCAGTCTCTCCCTCTCCCTCTCTCTCACCTCTTAACGTCAGCGGTAGCATTTCGAAACGAAATGACAAGTTCACCCACAATCATAATTATCCCGGGAGACAGCTGCAGCCTGCGGACACATCCCCGCTCTCGGGGAGCACTGAACGGGGGAAACACACTGGAGCGCACTTATATCATGCAAACATTCGATTTATTGACACATTTACTGCGTTTGCGGCTTAATGTGTACACACAAGCGCGCAGCACTCAGTTGTCCGTGTCCATCTGTCTGTCCGGTTCCTCGGCGATCGCCTCGGCAACATCTCTCCTTCGCCCGTGTCGTTTAGAGTCACGGCAATCATTCAGTTGGAATGGAAATGAGGACCGCGACGGTCTTGGGAGCGGGGTACAACCCGCCATGCGATGCGATCTTTATGACAGACGCAACACACACACACACACACAACGCCCAGGCGGGGACCTAACCTCTCTCGCAGCAGATGATGTTTGCTCTTCGACGGATGGCGGATGGCGGCGGCGGTGCGCATCTCGCCGGCTAATGAGCCTTGTAAAGTTTACAAGTGCTGTGTACCCGCAATTAGCCGGCGGACCGAGCTGGACACGGTATTCCTCTCGAATTCTGCATTTGGCCGAAGGCGCGAGGGCGCCTCTGCATCATTAGCGAATTCAGGTGCGGTGATTTGTATCCAGTCGCGTCTCTGGTGCGTGAACAAATGTTGTGTCGGCGACTGCTGCTGCTGCTGCTGTTACCATTGAAATGAGATGCGTGGTCGGTGGAATTGCGTCGATTTCTGCAGTGTCTCTGAGCTGCAACTAGTCACCGTCGCGTCGTCGTGTCAACTACTGGACAGTTTTATAGCCTCACACCCACGCTCCCGTCGCGTCGTCGTAAATCAGCGAGCAACAAGTGTCCAGCTGCACATGCCATGTCGGCGATAAATCAATCGCCGGCGTCTGTCTCAAAAGCGAGAGGCAAAAAAAAAAACAAGAAAAAAAATTAGTCCCAATTGTACACGCCCCGAGGCCCACAACGGATTCACACCCACCGGCCCCAGCGGGGGTGATCTAGGTCGTCTGCCACATCTTCGCGTGTGACCTCGCCTCGGCATCATCAACTCCGTAGCCCATAGGACACGCATGACTCCGTCATTATGCCGAGCTGTCAATCTCGTTCGCACCTCATTCAGATGCTCGTTCCGTCGGACAATACCGCCCGTCACGATGAACTCGACGGCGAGTTGCCCCCAAAATTGTGTCTAAATGCCCAACAATCTCCGACAATTTTCACACTTCAGAGCAATTTTTGTCCGTCCCCCCTTCTCTCTGGAGAGTCTCTCCATTGTGTTGCTCGAGATCGAATCTGTCAAACATTTCAAACATGCTTTCAACACCTCCGCATACACAGGCGTGAGCGCGCGCCGGAGCAGATGGATGGATATGGACGGACGGACAGACAGACAAACAGACAGACCGACAGACGGACAAACGGACAAACAGCAGCAGAGAGGAAGATGTGAGACAGATAAGCGCGGACGCGCGAACACAATGCGCTGAAATGTGTAAGCGAGAGATAACAGCACACACGACGTGGGTCATTCAACAGCAACAGCAGCACCAGCACCACCTGCCACCGCTGTTGTCACTTGTGCCTCCATTTCGGTCCGGACTTCGGTGCGTCGTCGCCGTCGTCCGCCCAAAGAGAGAGAGAGAAGACGACCGCAAAGCAGACGGGGGAATAATCGATCAATTTGTCCGTCCTGACTCAGAGGCACAGTCATAACACGGAGGTGACGTTTATCGTGAGACGTTAAGTGGACGAGTTATGACAGATCTCATGCCCGTCCGGAGCGGTGCCTGGCAGTCAGTTGATGCAGATCCCGTAATTAGCACTACTTAGCGAACGGAGAACGGCGAGCCACGCCGACATGGGCGTTGATGATCGATGGGAGGGAGGCAGCCTTGTGGATTGGCTCGGGAAGGTCCTTGAGCAAGCGTTGGTGGCTGTGATGGTCCTTCGAGCCTGAGATCGTAGGATGATGCTCGTGGAGGATCTTTAAGAAAACGATGGTCCTTCGAGCCGCATTCGACACAAATCTGTAAAGTGATCGCGCTCAATCCACCTCCCACCGCCCACCCGGTGACTGTGGGATGAGAAGGCCCTCTCTCAGCCAAGCCCTGATTCTGAAGATGACTGGCGACTTTCAAGCGGGAAATCCATCAATTAACACAATCAGCCCCCCAGGGCTCGATTGGACTGAACACCGAGACGAGTCGATTCACTGGACCATGACGGCGGCGAATATCGTCAGGCGTGAAGTTCCATTTCGTTCCCAGACCTCATCTCGATTCCGATCTCATCATTTTGCAAACGCGCGCTCGTCTGTGGCGTCGAGCGGCGACGCCTGCGTTAGCACAACACCCAACCCAGGCGCTCTCCCTCGTCTGCATGTCTCAATTTCAATTAATCACCTTCCCGGCAAAGGCGACGGCGACGACCACGCCCGATTCATCTCATCCCAACCTCCAACATCGCTCGGCGATCCCCACCTCAATTTCAGTTGTTTTCGCCCGCTACCGACGGCGGCGCACTTGGGGGGCGACTTGGCAAGGCTGTGGAGGCGCTGAGTATGCGTCCAAAAACAAGGTGTGCTGCTTCCTTAAGTGAAACAGAATACGACGGCGGCGCGGCGGCGGCGTTTGGCTTCACACCCTTGGCACTGATGAATGCTGTGATGACGGAGTGCTCGCGGTTTCTGTCAAGCCTGAGAGACAAACCCATGTCAATGCATCTCCAGTGCAAGCTCCACCGGTGGCATGCACGACACCACACCAAACCACTACCCACCCATGACAGGTGTGATATTTCTGCGCACTCCGCCGACACACCGCTCGAGGATCCATCAATCAAAGCTCATTAAAACGAACAACCGCAAAGGAATTACCGTCACATCTCAAATGACGCAACGACTCCTCTCATCGTCGTCGTCGTTGTCGTCGTAGTCCTCCTAGGCACACTCAAGAGGTGGAGGAGGCAGGGAGGGAGGGACGAATTTACATGTTCATCAAGGTTGCACACCTCTTCACATTAAAATTCTCGACTCGACGACATCGCGGCTCACCGGGAAGCGGCAGAGACCAGAGAGACCGGAGACTAGCACCAGCACCAGATGCAGATGCCGAGAGACCTTTGAGATCAATCAGAGCTCGATAATGGAGTGAGGCTCGTGTTGTGTTGTGTTTGACGCGAAAATGTGGATCGCGCGGCCGCACTCGACATAACCGACAACGACGACAACGACGCTCGCTTGCCGATTGATTGACGATCATTCACAATTCTGGACCTGTTACACTTTTAATTTCTCAATTGATCCGAAGTCGATGCAGGCCGTGTCCAGTCGGGCACTCGCATCGATCTCTTATCGCGCAACAAAGCGTCGATTCTAGTGCATCCACGACGCCGCACCAATTACACACCGGAGAAGAGAAGTGCAACCGTCGCGCTCGTCGCCGAGATAAAAGCAATTGTGCCGGCTGCAGCACGATCCGTCAGTCAAAATTTGCCTGTGAGGCCGTGGAACTGTGGAACTGCGACTGTGCCGCTGATGATTACGTAATTTTGAAAAATTTGTAACATATGTCGCGCGGTGGTCTTAGCCAGCCAGTCTCAGCCTCAGCCTCAGACCTGGCCTGGTCTGGTCTGATCGTCGTCCTGCGGGGGGATCGGCGGCGGCGTTCGAGTGGTGTTGTGTGGCGACAGAAACGATCGCGTAATTGATCCGAACAGCAGCAGCAGTCAAGAGGGACCCACCAGAACGAACGCGCGGAGCGGATGGATGGACGACGGAACATGTACGGACAGACGGATGTAACGAACAACAGCCTCGTCGACGACGACGACAGAAACAATGACACACAGCACAGCGACAGCACACAACGCAGTGAACAGTTGAGCAGGAGAAGTTCCGTCCTGAGTCTGAGGTGACCTCGTTTTCGTTCGACCGTTTGAGTTATTGTCTCTTCGGATGTGTGAGTGTGGTGTTTTCCTTCAATTGGCCATTTCAGCCATTTTCCGGAGGTCCGCGTTTGGGCAATCGCTGCTGCTGCCACCACCATCCACAGCAGAAGCGAAGCAACATCAGCTGCAAAGCAGCAGCAGCAACAACAGCGGCAGCAAGGAGTTATCGAAATTTGACGATCGCAACTCTGGCTGGCTGGCAACGTGAGAAAATTACACGCCACGCGCACGGTCTCGCGGATAGCTCTCACATTTGGATTCCAATTTAGGAGATTTGGGGTTCTTTTGTGCGATCGCGCACTGAGCTCAGCTTGTATCTGAATCTCCACACACACACCGGCGCGGCGGTGGGAGAGGGGGGAGGTATTTTTTTGTTTGAATTATGCTCGGCTGTCGCTCATGAAGTTGAACACCTGAATGGCGGCCCTGGTGGTGGTGGTGTTCATGATCTGATTGGCTTTCTTGTTCCGCTCCGCAACTGGACCGCGTTGTAAATACTCGGGTAATGGCTATTTACGAGGTAATGGCTATTTACGATGTTTGTTCTAGATTCGAGGCGATCAAAGCACTGCACTGGACATCCGACGCATGATCTGATTGGGAATAGCAAATGGTGTCGGAGGGATGCAGTGGACAGGGATGTCGTCTGTTGAGGATGGAGGGACTGGGTGGGCAGATGGACCAGTGGACGAGGTGGCGGGGACGACGGGAGGATCAAAGGCTGCCAGAAGTTCCATCTCCAGAACCGACGGACCACTGGACGAGGTGGCAGCGATGACGGGAGGAGCAAAGGTTGCCACGAATTGTTTCTCTCGACCTTGCCAAGACACTGTGTGGACTGACGGACCACTGGACGAGGTGCAAAAATTGCCAGAAGTTCCACATCTAGACCTTGCCGAGATGGCAATGACTATGGGAGGACCAAAACTGCCTCCAGTTCCACCTCTAGTCCTTCCCGGCGTCACCACCGATCACAATTCGGGTGAGACCTGTGAGAAAATCCGCCTCACTCGTCCCAGCCACACAACAGAGCGCGTGTAACAAACAAAGCACCCGGACATGTGCAATGGCATGCACCTTGGAAACCACGTTCATCACGTCATCGCATCGCATTCAATGCGTGAAGCTCCTCCCCAACGACCAAAACATCGAAGAATCCCACAACCACCAGCACCAGCACCAGCACTAGCAGCAGCACCAAACCCACTAGCTCAGAAGCATGCAGCTCACGTCCTCCATTAGAAGGTCCAGTTCTAACTGCCTGTGCCCGTGCTGCGTCAAATAGAACGCGAACATGTAATGCCCCATCAATTGCCATAGAATGACAACAAACGCTCGCGACAGTGTCTATCTTCTTTTGCGGGAGGCATGCGAACCGCGCGCTTGTGCCTTGTGGGATCTGCGTTTGGATCTTATTTACGACTGTGTGTGTGTGTGTTGAGTGTGCACTTCTCTCTCTCTCTCGCTCAGAAGGTGGGGTGTCCAGTGCACTGCATAACTTCTCGATCACGGTTAATTACATTTAATTGAATGTGACGCATGCGTACCAGCGATGGAATGCTTATCCCCTCCTCCGCCCCCCTCTGCGGACCACCGCACCTTCTTTGAATCTCAGACTGCATCTCGCCTCAGACGACGATAACGACGATGATGATGATGACACAAGCAACAACCATTAAGCGAAAATAATTACGAGTACTAATTGAGATTACACGGTACTCTCGCCTGTCGCGTATCATCGCATCGTTACCCAGCGCTGCGGCGGCGGCTCTTCCCGAATTCCGCCGGTAGTTCGTGCTCGGAAATCCAGATTTAATCGCGATCTAGAAGGCGATCCACACAAACTGCTTTAAATATGTCGCATTGCTATGATAGTTGATCGGCGATCGGTGATCGGTGACGATCAGCAGTCGAGCAGCGCGCCTGGCCGTGCCGCCGCCGCCTCGCCCTTATCATTGGCTCACGGGATTTTTGTTAGCGAGACGCCAAAAATCAGCTCCATCATGATGGCGATGAGTCAGAGGACGTGGTCGTCGTCGGTGAGAACGCGTGGACACGCTCTACGGTTGAATTGAAAGCGAATATTTTTTGGCCGCGACAGATGTTGACAGGCGAGCAGGTTTCGTCGCGTCGCGAGAGTGGCGTGGTGTGAAGGTGTGATGCTACTAATGAGCGGGAAGTTGTTAACAGATTCATTGACGACAGCGGCAGCGGCGATCTGTGGTGGATGGTGGCGGCTGGGTTTGCCGAAATCGGTTAGTTGGTCAGTGTTTGGCTGTGGTCGACACTTTGGACTGGGCTGTGTGAGGGGAGAGGGAGAGCAGAGCAGCTGCGATCGGATGAATCTGCATGGCTTTAGGCGAGCCATGAGGCATTTGACGCGAAATTAGAAGGGCGGGCTGGATGAAGTGCTGCTGGACTGAATATCAGGCGGGCACGACGGGCTGCCAGGAGAGCAGACAAATGTTCGTGCCAAAGACTAGACACAAGCCAACCGAGACAAGGCCAAAGAGAGCCAAAGAAAAGGTCTAAACTCTGGTGTGTCGCAAGGACAAGGCTCAAAAGCCGGGGGATAGGTCCGAGACTTCAAGATTCCGACGCTGTTGGATGGTTAGGGGCTCTAAACTGGGGTGAGAGGCAGATGGTTGGTTAGGGGTAAGGATGACGCTCTAAACTGGGGCGAAAGGTAGGTGGTTGGTTAGGGGCAAGGATGACGCTCTAAACTGGTGCGAGAGGCCCGAGACTCCAGACTCCAGGGACGAAGATAAGCCTCTAACTGGGGCGGAATGCCCGAGGCTCTAAGATTCTGGCGCGGTTGGTTTGTCTGGGGCGAGGATGGGGCTCTAAGCAGAGCCTGGTGGCCCGATGCACCAAGTGGTAAGAAAGGGAAAATGAGGCTCCTAGCTAATCGTCGACGGCACGACAGGAGACTCTCGCCCCCCTCACTGCCAAGAAGCTTGGCTTGAATCTTGAAATTTTCTCTCGAAGGACATCGTACTAGCCTAGCCAGCATTCTCTGCAGCGGCCCCAATCGTGACCCCTAAAGAATTCCCAGAAATTATGCAACACGACCATTCCGTGTCAAACGATTGCACATCGGCACCTCGGACTTACCCAGATTCCACGGCGAAATGCCACAACCCCGACGACCATCTGCATCATCCGATGCCCGCGGAAGAGCAGAGCCTCATCTCCCTCTCTCCCTCCATGAACAGCAGACTGCAGCCAGACACAGCACAGCGAGCGCGCGCTTTAGCGCATTTGCGTGATCCGCAAACAAATTGAAAATGACTTAACCGCATTCGGATTGGAACAATCCTTTTAGCCAAATATGTAAGCGCATTACAAAACGCGAGCCTGCAGCGGCCGACGGCGGCTACACGCCGGCACACATGTCCATTCCCACATAAATGTGCAAAACTCTGAAACTCCCCAGGTAGGAGCGCGCACGCGTGCAATTTTGCCGGACAACAGGCGAACACGTCGAACAACCGAACACAGCCTGGGATGGTATTTAGCTGCCAGAAATTAGTATTAACCCAAATGTGCCACCAGAAGTGGTGTGTTGGTTCCATTTGACCAAAGGTGGTTTAAGGTCTCGTCCCGAGGTGGTGGTGGTGGGTGCCTTGAAGCTCACACACAGAGGCGCAATCGCCGAGAACATGGTTTGGCAAGAAACAAAATCAGAGCCGCACACGGCACAAATATGGTAGACGGCTGCCGTTGCTGTTTACTGGCTCCAGCCATAATTAAGGAGAAGTCAGAAGCCGTGGCAACAACGTCCGGGCCAAAAGCACACCACACCACGGCAGCTGTGCGCCACGAAAAAAAATCAATCCATGGACACTGGTCCGGCTCTTCCACACAAGAGGAGGAAGCAGCCAACTGCCGCCTTGCCGGACGCTGCGCGCTGCTTTGCTGGACAATATAAATAGTTTAACCTCGGACTGTGTTCAATGCCCACATAGGGGGAGCGCGTTAACAACCAAACCAACCCACCGACAACTTTGCACCACTGCCGCGCTCCAGTTTGCACAAGCTCTTATGAATTTTTATTGATCTCAAGTAGATCTCCCAGGCAGCCGCCGCCACAGCAGCAGCAACAGTACCATGTAACCAGATGGAGCCAGACTCAGAGCCAGCATCAGAGGCAGCGCGTCAGAGCCAAAGTGGCTCCACATGGCCAGCCTACTGCCTACATTTATGGCGCATTGTTATTGCGCGGGTGCAATCGCTTAAAACACACCACACCATCAAGTCGAGAGTCGAGAGTCTAAGCTGCACAAAAAAGAGAAAGGCACAAGCACCTCTCCACTTAGGCACGATACCACGGAGTTGGTTGGTCTTGTTTTTTGGCGGTTTTTCTTCTCTTTTTGCCGCAGTCCATTGGCAACACTGTTGTAAAGCACTTCAAGCGCTGGCTGAAGCCCTCCACTTCAGGCAAGCAGATGGCAATCGACAAATTCGCACACAATTTGGTGAATCAATAATTGAAACGCGTGGGGGCGGTGGTATGGTTGACGGCGCGGCGCAATGGCGCGATGTCCCTCAGGGCACCTTTCGTGCAAGACACGCCACAGTGTTGCTTCACACGCAATTCACCCGCCGCGACGACATCTCACTTTCGGTGAATGCGCACCGCCACGGCGACGACCGCGTCACGCCGCGCCGCTCTGCGACACCATAGGCTCCGGCGAGCATGCCTGCGCGGAGGGAAAGTGCGACGAGCCAGCTCATGTGTGGGGTAATTTAGTTTATTTGGCGCTTGCCAAACCGATACACACGCTCAACAGCAACGGCGCGCAAGACGACACAGCACGAATGTCTCGTGATGCATGAACCCTATTAACAACTCATCAACCGGAGCTCACTTGTCATTTCTACCACGCGGACGCGTCGACTGGTGTCCGCTGCGTTGTGTAAGGCGCGTGATGAAAGTCGGGGCATGGGAGGCGTTCAAGCGTCTCGCTGAGATGGGGAAACGCATGTTTGTGGCAACGACGGGGCTTAAGGCGGACGGAGCTGAGTCCAAAGGAGACCTTACGCCGAGATTCCGACGAGCATGGTTGGTCGGTCTGGGGAGAGAATGAGGCTCTAAGCCGGGGCGGGGGACCGAAAAGTCCAAGATTCTGACGCAGGTATCTGGTCAAGGACGACGATGAGGCTCTAAGCCGGGGCGGGGGCCAAAAGGTACCAGATTCCGACGCGGGCCTCTGGTCCAGGGCGAGGATTAGGCTCTAAGACGGGCGAGGGGCCAAAAAGTCCAAGATTCGGACGCTGGCATCTAGTCAAGGACGAGGATGAGGCTCTAAACCGGGGCGGGGAGCAAAAAAGTCCAAGATTCCGACGCGGGCATCTAGTCAAGGACGAGGATGAGGCTCTAAACCGGGGCGGGGAGCAAAAAAGTCCAAGATTCCGACGCGGGCATCTGGTCAAGGACGAGGATGAGGCTCTAAACCAGGGCGGGGGGCCAAAAAGTCCAAGATTCCGACGCGGGCATCTGGTCAAGGACGAGGATGAGGCTCTAAGCCGGGCGAGGGGCCAAAAAGTCCAAGATTCGGACGCAGGCATCTAGTCAAAGACGAGGATGAGGTTCTAAACCAGGGCGGGGGGCCAAAAAGTCCAAGATTCCGACGCGGGCATCTGGTCAAGGACGAGGCTGAGGCTCAAAGCCGGGCGAGGGGCCAAAAAGTCCAAGATTCCGACGCGGGCATCTGGTCAAGAACGAGGATGTGGCTCTAAACTAGACCAGCGGCCATGAGACTTCAAGATTCCGACGATGTTGGCCAGACTTGTAAGTAATGCTGCCTAGGTGTCTGCATAAAAATGCCTCGCGGAAGCAGCCCAGGTTCCACACAGTGTTCCCATCCGGATCTAGTGGTCAAGAGTCGAGCAACCCAATCCATCTGCTGACACCTTCACCAGCACAACCCACCCGAGCAGACCAGCAGCCGCAACTGCTGCTATTTGAAATATTCTAACTCCCAAGCGCCGGCCGCTCCAACCCCCCCACCGACGACCACGACGACGACGAGACGCGTTATCATTAGAAGGCGAACGTGTTTTAATTGCAGCCCCCGACAATCTTTTGCTCTTAAGCGAACATATGCGGGTCATGTCTGCTTAACAACGTTTCCAGCGCGAAGGTTGCTTCGAAATCAAATTATTTTATGAGCCACACTCACACACAGACTGGCAGCAGGTCCGGGGCGGTGAGAGACGGTGACGGCGACTATGGCGACGTGCACATAGCGCCGCCGTGTGCCCGGTCAGTGTGATATAGAAGAACACTTAAGATTTACATATTCGCTCTTCGATCGAAGCCACCACCAGGATGCGAGGTAAAATTTATTACGGATCTTACTGTAATTGGACTCGAACATAAAATCACGGAACGCAACTGACCTTTAGCGATGAACTGACGAAAGCCGGTAATCAGCGGGAGAGTCGAGCGCCGGCCGAGTCGGTCTTCGCATCGGATTTGCATTCTAATTCTCTGCGACTGATGAATGGGGCGACCTTCAAGGGTGCTGCATTGCGCGGCGGTAATCCGTCAACTGTATTGACATGTCCAAGTGGGCGGGCGGGCGGGCTTGGGAACTGATTTTCGGTGGGATTGGCCTTGGGTGCGAAAATGCACTTTGGTCGCTCCATAAATCAGGTCAACTGATGGGGTGGGTGGGTGACGTTGGCTGAGGCGGGGAGAGTCCCGGTTTGAGCCTGATTTCAAGAACAGTGATGACGAGGCGTCTCTTCGGATGGACGAGGTCCCAAAACGAGAGAATTTTGTGATTCCTTTGACGGACTATTCTCGGAGAGATAAGCGGACAAACTTAGAGAAAGGGAGGACGACCGTCCGTTGTTAGACCTGGTGATCGGGAGCGCAGCGAGCTAGTGGAACAATAGGATACCTCTATCGGGACAAGAGTTCGGACTCATGCTCATGTTCAAGCTCAAGCAAAGGCCCAAGGCCAAATTAAGACCCAGGCACTGGCCCAGAGCCAGATTAAGACGCATGCTTAAGCTCAGGCCCAGGGTCAAATTAAAACTCAGACTCAAACTCAGGCCCAGGGCCAAATTTAGACTCAGGATTAGGCTCAGGCCCACGGCCAGATTCAGAATCAGGCTCAGTCTCAGGCCCAGGGCCAGACTCAGGCTCAGGCAGAGGGCCAGGGCCAGATTAAGACTCAGCCTCAGAATCAGACTTGGCCTCAGACTCTGGTTCGCAGCTTATGTTCAGACTTAAGCCCGAACTCAGGCTCGAACAACACCCATAAATGCTGCTCGCTAGCTAGAAGTCGATGCACAGCCTCAAAGCACCATCTGCCAGTCCCTAATCACTGCGACAGCAGTCAACTATCCCCGAACCCCCAAAAAACCAACAAAAAACTGCCTAAAGAGAGCCGAGGAGACAACATCTACAATTTCGACATCGGTCGCAGCTTCTCGGAGCCACCTGGTGCACATGTCGACAATCACTGCACTGTCAAACCCGATCGGACATAAGGACACATGAGAAATTGCAAATGTCAGGCGGCTAGCCGCTGCCACTGCTGCCTGCTTGCTTTCAGACCGGGGGGCGATTGGATTTCATTTAATTTTCCATTTTTTCCCCGCATTTTTTGTGGAATTTATTCATAAGCACCATTCCCCGTTGGCTTCCATTTGTCAAACTGTAGACTGGACGGTGTACCGGCGCGGTGGCCGCGGGCGTTGAATTCGACGGAACACCACACCGTGTGGCCAGGCCACAAAATATCGCATATCGCTTGGCAATCGGCAATCGGTTGGCTCGGCTTCATACCAACGACGACACAGATGAGACAACGAAAGAGATGATGTCGCTCTGACGAAACACGCTCTGCTCCCAAATGGGAACAACATGCTCTATTGATTATGATTTGAAAGGTGGATCCCGTTAACGTGCTGCTGTCTCCTCTGTCTGTGGCCTCCCTCCCATCGCAAGGCGAATTCAGATGGAGACAACATGTCTCCCCATGTGAAGCATCTGCCTCGCCGCATCGTCTCTCCATTCCACGGCTCTTCTTCTTCCTCTTGTTCATCTTCATCTGCCAGTTACGGATGCTGGCACAAAACAATTTTGAATGCGATCACGAACTTGACCTTTCACATAACCCATAGCAGGCGAAGCGCGCAGGAGAGTTGGCTGAGCTGAGGCGCTGTGCTGCTGCTGCACACCACACCAGAGAGTCGGAAGGAGGATACGACCGCGACCGACGCGACGAGTGTCTTCTTCTTCTCGTTGAAGTGAAGTCTCGGTCGGAGCAGCGGATCGGATGGGCTGGGGCTGGTACTGGGACTGGATGGTTGGTGCAGTGATGAGATGGGTTTGGTACGACGCTACCCACTTCCATTCCATTCTTCCCTAACCTCCGACACATTTAAATGATGACAATTCGTCGTCGTCGTCGTTGTCGTCGCCGGCTCTCTGTGGAGGTGAACGAGTGATATTTTTTTTTTTTTTGGTTTTTTTGGGATTTCGGGTGGCGGCATGGCATGCAAAGGTTAAGTCGGAAAATGCTGCGCGGGAGAGAGACGATCATCTCTCAATCGTCGTGGCCGTCGTCGTCGCTTCATCTCCATGTCTGTCGTCGGTGGCTTCACCTCTATTTATGAGCCGGAATGGGATCTCTCATAAATCACTCGGGAAATCATCCCGAAAACTGTGAGAACCAAAACAGAGTGTGCGCCCGCAGGCACATCACAATTAGTTACCCAAGCCATGCCGGGCCAGGCCGGGCTCCTTCTAGGGGGACGCCTGGTAATTTATTTTGAGAGAACGGTGCGCGAACGACTTGTAGCACTGCATCGGGAAACGCCTGACAACTAGATCCGATAATCGCTGTTGACAATCTCCCCGGCCGGGAAACGCCACAACAGTCGGAGTCGCTGGTCGCGGTACAGCGGTGCAGCAGGACCAGTGCAGCAGCATCTCCATATCTATAACTCACTTTAAGAGCGGGCATTAAACGCGGACACGGGTAGAACATGATGTCCAAGCACCGCAATAAAATTTATTTTCAAATTAAATTCAGTCTAAGAGGGTCTCCACACCGTTGCACATGCACTCACTCCTCGCCACTCCACCACTTGACCACTTGAACCACCAGGCACCAGCAGCCGAGAGACAGCGACTAGTTGAACCGACAACGGGCCGACTGCAAGACAGACAATCGCGAAGCTGAATCTGGAGGAGCGGAGCGTTTGGCGTTAGCTGTTCGGGATGCATCATCAAAAGCGGCAGCAGCCGAGTGGAAGCGCCTCTCATAGAACATCGCACGAACCGTCCACCGACGACCGACGACTGGTGACTATACAAGAGCTGCGGTTCGATGGCAGGCTGACGGCGGGGCGGCGCGGCGCAGCGATGGCAACTACGAGAGAGAGAAAAAGCAGTTCAAGAGGCGGCTTCCTTTGAACTGGGTGCACATGCAGCATGTACGCTCCTCCGCCACCATCTCGTATATCGCCTTTTAGTTGATCTGATTTACCATCCAACTGATCGCATCTTTTGGAGCGTCGTCGACTCGTCTTGTCTTGTCTTGACTCGCCGGCAGCGCGGCATGGGCCACAGAAATGAAATATCAACGCGTGTCGACTCATACGCGAGTCATGTGCGCAGGCGCAGTCGCAGTCGCAGTCGCAGACAGAGACGCCCGCCCCGGTGATGCTGGATCGTGAGGCGTTCGCTTGATTGATTTGCCGACGCGATCGTGCGAATGATCTCGTGCTGGGACATCCGATGATTGGGTGGCTGCATGGCATCTGGGTCAAGAGAGAAGGCGTACAAAAAGCAAAGGTCAACCGCCAGACTTGGAGTGGCGTGCATAGTTGCCCTCCGCGGCAGAAGAGAAAAAAAGGTCAGCCCAGCCTCGAAATGGCGTGCAGAGTCCCGCGCCTGAGGAGTAATTAATACGTCCAAAGGCGTGCTAATAAATTAAGCGCCGCCGTCAGCACCTGAAACCACGCTAACGCATCGCGGCCTTGTTGGGAGCATCGGGTATCCAAGCGAAATGTCAACTCGATGCTTGAAGCCCCCCGGGGGCCAGGCCAACACGAACAGATCGACGACACGAGACTCGGTTTGAAGGACGATTGGATGCGTTTTCGATGTGGCGCTAAATTTGAAAGAGGAGGAAACGGGCTCTCCTCCCCTCAAGACACACAAACGCCTCCATCACAACCATCCCAGTGTCCAAGTGCCAACCGCCGACTGACAGTCAGACACCTACACCTCACCCCATCAGGAAGCGCTTGCCTTGACGCGGCTTCACACGCGCGCCCTCCTTACACCCATTATCGCAGCGTCACAATGATTAATCCAATCGATTAACCACACGGGCACGGATATTAATCAGTCTTTTGTCTGCAGGCGAGACTGCAGCGCCAGTGGCAGCGGCAATGAGCACCGCATCGCATACGCTACGCACACAGCTAATCAAGTTGAGCTAGAACATTCTCAAGGAGGCGCCCCGCCAATCGATGGAGTTCGCGCCAGCCAGCAAAAGAGAAAGGCAAACCCGATCAACTGCATATTTCGCGATCGCTGGTGGAAAACCCACCATCGTACAGAGGCGCATACCTACCCGGTGTAGGACAAGTGAAAGACACTCAGTGTGACACAAAAGACGCCAGCGCGCCCGCCTGCCGCCAGGGGGAATCAAAAACAAGTCACGACCGATATGACCAAACCCACATTTCGTCTTGAAGAAGATTTTTTGCACTTCTGCCGCTGCTGTCGGAGAGACAGAGAGAGAGAGAGAGAGAAGCAGCCATCGTCACCACCGAAATGTCACTTTAAATCGTCGCTCCTGATAATTACGCTGACAGTGCGGCGCAGCTCGGCTCGGCTCTGCCAATGTGCCACCGATCACAGCAGAGTCTAGGTTAGGCGCGACGATAGTTCGTTCTCGAAGCGACAGCAAGCAGATCCACCACCACCACGGCCGTCGTCGCCATCACCATCGCCATCGTCGCCACCGTCGAGTCATCCAAGAGGCCCAACTTGGGGTGACGCCTGAATCGTCAGCGCAGCGCGACATTTGGCGACAACAATTACGTGAAGATTCGCAACAGGAGTTCAGTTCGGAGTAGAGCACCCGGGAAAGGGAATTAATGCAGAGACGGAGACGAGACGCCGCGCCAACAATTATAACCTCCTTGTGTCCACTGGGAATCATCGCTGTCTTTGTCAGTGGCAATGCCTGCCTACCTATCTGTCGTCTGCCTGCCTAGCCGCCTGCCCGTCGTCCACCAGCCGGCCGTATCTGGTGGCCTGCCTAGCTGGCAGCCTACCTGCCCGCCGCGCCATATGCCCAGCCACAGCCAGCAGTTCGTTGTCGTCTTCCTAGTAAACGAGGTCTACATTCTCCCCCCGATATCGGCAAATCGAATCGATCCACTGGACACTCCGGTGGTGTCTTCTTTTGCTCCCAGCCGTGTACAACATGAACGAAGAATCATCTCGAATGTAAATTTATGGCACGCACGCATGCGCTTCACGCATAGTTCGCTGAAAAACTGCCCACTGGCCGCGCAGCACGCATAATGTGCGCGCTGGCGTACGCAATGCGAGAGCGAGGATAATTAAAGCGTTTCGTCGTCTGCGCATGCAAAACCGATGGCGGCACAACGGTGCTCTGCCGCTGCCGCAGACAGGTCAGTCGCTGAGGGAAGCTTCCGCGAACTGCTGCCGCGCATGTGAACAGTAATTGCCCTCTATTGAGGCATTGCCCGGCCAGCCGCCGTCACAAATAAGGACTTGTGCTCTTGTTAATCGAGCACACGACACCCCCCCGCCCCCTCGCGTGCCGGGAGTTCAAGTCAACCTCGGCGGCTTCCTCGAGTGGAACCCACAAATCACCGCGCTCTTAAACAGAGGACCGTAATTAAAATGGCTCGCCTCTCTTCTCGCGACGATATGAAAGTAATCTCCGTGGCCATGTGTGGCGTTGGCGGTAACTGGCGGTCGGTCGGTCGGCCCCTGCACCAGTTCACCTCAAAAATGCACACGCGGACATAAAGCCGGCCCAGCGTCTGTCGTCTGTATGTAAAGCATGTTACTGGGATTTTTTCGCCTTGCCTGGCCAGAAACCGCGACCACGTACAAGCTGAGTCGCTGCCGCTGCCGCCGCCGCTGCTGCCAAGGCTTATGAATCAAAGAAGCCCCAAACTGGGCATTAGAAGTGCACACAGCCGAGGTACACTTGCGCGTCATTTAATTAGTGCACGGTACGTGATTATATGGAGCACGAGCGATCCAGCGAGCCAGCGATCGCGCGACGCTCCAGTCCAAGTTGAAAGTTTGTAAAGGTCTCTGGCGGCTGCAGCGCGCAGTTTCGTGCTCTTTACGTCTTCATCGACCGCAGACTCTGAGAGATGACCATGAGAGGCTGCTGCAACAGCCGCCTCAAGCATTCAACCATCGATCCACGGCGTGAATCTGACTTTGGTTCTCAGTGCTGGCAGCAGTCATGCGCTGCGCTGTGACCAGCGAACAGTCATAATGATTAGCTGCTCTCTCTAATGATCCGCCTGGCCGACAAATGGACGATAATGGCGGCAAATCGTTTTCGTGGCCAATTAGCCCCGTGGCCAGTTAGCCGGGCGTTTGCATGTTTTCTGAACTCCTCTCCCGAAACGCGGATTTTAATTAATTACCGCGCGCGATCCAATTGGGGGCCAATTACGGGAAAGCGTTTATTGGTTTTCACTCGGCGCTCGGTGGTGCCTTGAAATGTAAGAAAGATTGCAGCTAGATGCCGAGCGAGCCCTCCCCAGTTTTTGGCGGACAACAATTAATGGGTTCTGGTACTCGGTCGGTCGGTCTTTTGGGAAACGGTGCTGATGATGGCTTAAGCATACATGTGGAGGGACAGCGACCGCGACCGCGACGGTGGGTAATTAGGTTTGACGACCATGGGAAACACCGGTATCGCTGAGCAACGGGTGTAGGTACGGCACCGTTTTGAGTGAGGAATGTGGGGCTGGACACGAGTGAAGACGGGAGAGGTAAGGTTGGAGAGGTTCTTAAAGAAGGAATCTTAAGGCGAGCTTGGACAGAGATTAAGGGCCGCGTTCAAGTTGAAGGGGGAGGACATCATGCCTGCAAGAAGTTACTAACAGAAAGCTTAACTTGGGTTTGAATAAGGCAAGACTGAGCCCGTCCTTAAGAGAGACTGGCAAAGGGACTGGTAGCAAAAGAAGAAAAAAGCAGCTGCTGAAGGCGATGGAGCAACAGAGGCAGGAAGAGACCTCGATTGCCAGCACAAGACTGAACTTAGTGTGGACCAAGCTTAGGACTAAACTCGACCTCAACGGAGAAATAAAACGCAGAGGCTCAAATGCAACACAAGCGTCTGCCCTTCTTTTTAGTAAGAGAAGACGGCGACTAGAGCAAGGGAACAGAAGACACCACAGAAGGGCAGCCAAAAAGTCTTGGTTTTCAAAAGAGACCAGATGCACCCCCAGGCTCGGCTCAGGCAAAAGAGATCCCCGCACAGAAAGACAGTTGAAAAGGCTTGACTTGAATAGAAACTAGATGGACTAAGCACCGTTTCACTTAAGAGCACTCAAAAGACAGTCCCACCGACCTGGACCTCAAAACACCCCAAAGGCGACAAAATTTCACCCAAAAAACATACCCTCCGCTGTCGAATAACACCCACCAGACATGAAACTGCAAAAAAAAATCGCAATTCGCACGCGAAATTAATGAAAAACCCACAACTTCTGCAAAATCCAGCAAAAAATCCCCACAAACTGAGATGTCACTGCCGTCGAGTGGGAAATTTGCTCGCTGGGTGGTGAACTTTGATGAAATTTGGCGTGTTCCCTCGTGGGAGGAGTGAATTGTTTTGGGACATTATTAGGATTTTCTTTGTTTTCGACGGAATCTTGGGGATTTTTTGCGAGAGTTGATATGGGGTGGGGGTTGTTCGTTGGAGATGGAGGAGGGCATTTGGAAATCACTAAATGAGCTTGAGGACGACCAATTGTCACAAGACGAAGAACCCTCCCTCAGTTAAGCCATTCAAAACCCCGGATACTTCACTCTAATTACACGGTCTTCATAAAGCTCCAAGCTTGTATGCTAATACGAGCGAACTTGGAATCCGCTTAACACCCAGCATCAGCTACACAACGAGTCAACTTGTCATGCAGCTGGAAGAGAAGAACAGGAAAAAAAAAAGAAAAAAGTATCTAGCCCCACACAGTGTTGTTGTAGACTTACCCCTTGGTGATCGCAGGCTAAGATCCACTGGTTCCACTTGCACTGGAGGGCCCTCTGCCTGAAAGCAAAAAAAAAACAACAGAACAGAATTAATTTCAAACCATCAAAACCAGGAAACAGCCTCATTCCCTCCCCCACCCACCGATTGATTATCAGTTTTCTGAATGAAACAAATATATTTAACGTCGCGCGGGAGGTGTGTAAGGGTCGACCTAAGCCTGGACAGCTGGCTGGCTGGCTGGCCGCCTGCTTGCCAATGGCCCTGAGATTAAGCCGCCGCTGGCGATGCCGCAGTGGTTCCAGTAAAGTGAGTTATTAACCAGTTCCCGTGCGCAGATATTAATTACTCTCGAAGTTTGCAACTGTCGTTCGCGACGACGACGACGACGACGCTGTTGTCGCTGTCGTTTGCGAACAAATCCGATGCAAAGTGATGCAAATTAAATGCAACGGCTGCAGCGGTGCTGAACGGCGCGGCGCTTGGCGGCAGTGGCATACTGCCTCCAACTGGACCGGCTAGTCAAACACAGACAACCCCAGCAACAACAGCAGCAGCAAGTTGTGGGCGATGCTGGAAATTAAGAGCACGCTGACTGCTGCCTTGACTGTGTGCAGCCCAGATTTTGATAAATGACGGCCGCTGAGGCGGCGGGGTCCTAGCAAGGAGGCTGCCTATCGATTGGTACTCCAATTTAGCCAGTGGTCACATTAATCAAGAATCAGTAGTCGGGCCGGGTGACGGGTCGCGACGTGGTGTCGATTGTACGGCTTCTTGTTGTGGGCTCTGCCCGCGAGCCGCGAGGGTGTGGTGTGGGCACCCGGTGCTCTCAGAGAACTTAATTGCAGAGCGAGAATTATTCCAACCGGAAGCATTTGCCGCAGTGTAAGCTGACACTTAACTGGTTTACAGGTGCTCGCATGTTTGCAGGTGACAGGCCCTGGTGTCGGTGGCGGGTGGCTGGCATAACACCGATGTACGACTGTACAATGTATCATGCAAACGACGAACCGAGCACCCTGACACCATGAAACCCCCATTTGCCCATTTGCCAGCCGCCAACAATGTTGCACACAACGCGGTGCAACTCAGAGGCGCACAAGTCAGTTCCGCCTTTGAAAGGGCGTTCAGACGGACTGGTGGACGGACGTACTGCAACGTGCATCGTGTGGCGTTTATGATGAATAAAGCGAAACACACACTCACACACAATTCCCTTGTGCGCAGCGCGCCCGAAAAGCCTTCAGCTGGGATTAAGATGTCTGTTGCGAGAGACATAATCCACTCGTTGGCTGTGCTAATCCAACGCAACCGGCCACAACCTCATAACTGGGTGCACCGCCAGCCGACCGCAGTAGCCATGGCTAACGAAACAGTCAGCTGCTGGCCGGCTGGACACAGAGGCGGTGGCGGTGGCGGTGACGGTGGCTTAGGCGGTGGCACGAGCGCTAAATTGGGTTGGTGTCGATCGATGTCAGCCTAATTTCTGGGCACCCTAATCAGAGTGGAACAACGCAACGCGACAACATCGATACCGACCGACGTCGACATCGGCGACAATGCGATAGCGACGCGAACGTGCGATCTATTCATGTGAAAACAGGCAACTTAAGTCACTTGGAATCATTGTCAACACGAGTTATTACCACGGTTTGCACGGTTCGACAATCCATTGTGTGCCATGCGCTGCTGTGCGCTGCGGCGGGACACACCCACGACCTTGATGGGATGGCGAGTGACAACATGTCGCGGTGGCGCGGCGGTGGTGTGTACTGGCGGACTGTACGTTTGTGTGTGTGGGTGTGTGCGATTCAAAGCGCGCTTTGCTTCTGATGGGTGAACCGTGCACGTGAGCAGCTTGTGCTTTTTGTGTTTGGCCTGTCGTCCGCCGCCCTGCATTCGATGTGACAGTGATTTCAGAATTTTCTGGTTTGTTGTTGGGCGGTGGCACTGTGAGCGCTTGACCTGGTGAGTGATTTAGGAACTTTCTGGAATTCTGAGGGATGGATTAAGTGATGAGTGTGGTGATCCGAGGAAGGGACTGAGGTGGCCAAGGAGTTCAACGCGACTGACGTCAGGAGCTGATCAATTCACTTAACAAACTTCAAGGCATTGATGTGAAGCTGTTTGGCGGCTGTCAAGGAATGGATTCAAGCCGACTTGAGTGGGACTTCCCAAAGATTCTGGCAGGATACCAAAACCTGAGTCATCTCTAGAAGAGCCGACACCATAAGTAAGCCGGTTGAAATGATGAAAAAGACTTCCAAATGATTCCGAGCCCAAGACAGCCCTACTTGCTCTATTTGATAAGCCTTAGCTAGAGACGGGTTTTTGGGTTTGAGCCGAGAGCGAGGACCATTAAATCGGCGTCCTTAAGCCCGGTTAACCTCGGTCGCTGTTCAATGCAAAGTCGAAGCCACAGGAGCTGCCAAACGAGCTACAATAACAACTTTATACAGCCCCAGTCAGTCAGTTTGACAAGATCCAAGATCTAATCTGAGAAACATCTGCGTTGGAACCGGCAGCCTAAGCCAGGAGTTAGAAACGACCTCGAAGGCCTCCGAATCGGTTTCACTTCTCTCCCTTAGCCTCAGCTGTGGACTTAAGTCACAGTCTCTAGTGCCTTTCACATCATCTCTTTGACAGCAGCAAAGTGTGCATAAATTTGTCAACATTTCACCGTTCAGACCGACACGGAATGCAGCTGCAGATCACACACACTGATCTCTGCTAGCCATCCGCCATCAGCCACAAGCTCGTGGGAACCGTCATCGTTTCGTTTTCGATTTTCGACGATTTTGCGCAACAAGATTGATTGCCCGACTCTGCTTTCGACTCTGACTCGCCTGTCAAAGTTCATCGGCCTTGTTCACCCCGCCAGATTCTACCCATCGCGCTCACATTCAATTGCATTGCAATCGAATTCAACTGTCAGCCATCAGTCCGTCACCAAGAGCCAAAGAGCGACAAAACAACGTCAAAAAAAACGAGAGAGAAGAAAAAAAACAAAACAAAAGCGGCCTTAATTGCATTCCGATGGGGATATAAGACCGCGAGCCGGCAACACAATCAATTCAATTTAGAATCTAATAAAGTGGAAAATTACCACACCTTGGTGGTGGTGGCTGGTTGCCTGGCTGACGGCGGCGGCCGCCGCCGATTCAAGACCAGGAGGCAGTCTCTCGATCGGCATGTGGCACGTTCGAGCAATGGATAGAGGCAGTCTCCTTAAATTCTCCTCTCGTGCCGGGGGACAATAAATAAGGCCGCGGCAGCTAAACTCACTCGCGGCGAACACACTTCCGCAGGACCCGTTCGCGGGCGATATAAATTTTCCGCCGCTAAATACCTTCACTCGGTCTGGTTGCTAGGGTCTCGTGGGCGCTGTGGGCTGTGGACTGTGGGAGGTGGTGGACGGACGGAGTCGAAGACGAAGGCATTGTCAAGTGATTTACCAGTCAGCGGTGTCATTCGCTGTCAATTACACTCCCGGTGACCAGATTTCCACACTGCACATATTATCTATTCAATAAAGTACCCTTTTGTGTGTGAGTCTCGCTCTCTCTCTCTCTCTCTCGGCCTGGCACACTCCACACATGGCAGCAGCAGCAACAGGTACCAGAGGCCAGGCAACACCATCCACAGCAGCGGCAAATAGAAGTCCCGTGATAGACTCAGTCGCACTTATTACCACACATTTACGTGGATCGTGACAACTAGCAGGTGAAGGAATTACCATATGACATGCAACACAACAGCAACAGCAACAGCAGCAGCCGAGGATAGAGAGAGCTCCTCACAGTTCACCGGATCGACTCCACCGCCACCGCCGCCGCCATCATCATCATCATCACCGTCGTCGTCGTCGTCGTCGTCGTCATCTAAAACAGCAGCACCAGCCCCCGACGGAGCTAGCCAGCCCGTAATCGCATTTAACGCTAAATGGAAAATTTATTGCGGCCTTTATTTATTGACTTTTAACGGCAAATGATAGACTGAATGGTTTCTGACTTAATTGCTTCACTGGGTACTTAAGTGGCCCGAAACGTGGCCAAAACAGAAAAACAAAATGCAGCCCAGCCACCAGACCGGCAGACCACCAGACCACCATGCATTGCTGGGAAGGGGCTTGTCGCTGAAGTCTCTCTGCTCTCGGCAGCAAGGACACGCACGGACGATGGCGGTATTGGCTCATGGCATTACTCAAAAATTACGGAATTGGATCTAATTGAGTTTGTTTAACCACATGTTATTCCGCCTGACTGGCTGGCAGTCTGACTGGCATGAGGCGGGCTCCACCGAGTTTCCCAGGGCACGCACGCCAGAAAGAAACTGAATCCAGAGCCGACATCGCCGGCCATAGACGGCTACAGACGTTGTTGTCTTTGGCGTCTACGTCGTCGTTGTCGTTGTCGATTGCGATTTGGGAGGTAAGCCCCCCTCCCGCCCCTCCCCCGGCTTCTGAGCACCTGAAGCTATAAAGCTCTTGACAGTGCTTTGTTGTTGACATACCTTAACGATATTCTGGAGGGAGGCGCCTCTCAAGTGGTGGACCAAAGTGAATGGGAAAACCGCCGCGTCGGTTATTGGGTCAATGTTTATTTTCGCGGATAATTAAGCGAATGCCAGCAACAATCGGCGCTGGCGCCTACTTGAGATGTCTGTTTGCGGTGCATTCACTGAGCTTGAGGCACTCCAACAACGCCTAATGCCATCGCGACCTCCAACCACGAGGTCAAGAGAGGCGATCGCACACACACACATTCTCTTTGAGTGTGACACGATCGGCCCCATCTGCCGATCGTTATCCAACGCAAGCCACAAATTCAGTCGAGAGCACTCGCCTCGATTAAGGTTAAATGATCAGGTAATCGATTATATCACGCAAAACCTCCGTCTCTCTCTGTGTGTCGACCCACCGACCTCTGCTGAGCACCATTCCCACAAACACACGTAACCTCCTTTCCCCGGGTTTGTTTACACTCATATCGCGGGCGCACAAAGCCCCAATTTGATCCGCGCTTGATCCCCCAAACAGAAACTGTCAAGCAGACCATTTATCACGCACACTCTGAATGAGGGCCCGATTAATGCTCCGCCACGACACGATCCGCCTTTCATTTGCACGCCGATCGAATTAATTAACCGATCCTCGCCCCATTGCGTCCCGATCCGAGCCGATTTATTAGCTCCGATTACCCCCGCCGATAAGCTCGTCGCAGTCGTCGGAGTCTGTCGCTCACTCGATTGCTTGCTTGAGCATGTCGCCGCACTCCTCTGCCGCAATCCATGTGTGCAGTGGTGTGTGTGGCTGTGTGGGGGTCTAAAAGCCCCAATAAACTACCACTCGCCCGCTGACGAGAGTGAGGAAGTGCACGCGCATGCGGAATCGCTGAATCGCTAATCGGTGACAGGCTCACTTTATCAGCTTCGCGGAGGAGAGAACTTTCGGAAACCTCGCGTCGTGTCGCGTCGGCAACAATCCCCGCTTGACCCTCAAAAGTGGAAACAAAAATCAGAAATGCGTTTGAGTGGCTGTGAAAGTCCCGTCGTCGCGTCGTCGCACAGCGCTAATGACTTAATTATGTTCCGGCAGAGACAAATCGAGGAAGCATCGCCCCGCGCGCTGGCGTGTCCGTAATTCAATCATAACGCTCGCCGCAGCCGCTGTGCGTGAGCTTCGGGTGCACAGGTGCTCGTGCACACCCATCACGACACACGCAGTGGACGCGGTGCGATCTGAGGTGTAATCGATCTGGCCCAGCGTTGCAGCTGTCTCAACCGCCGCCTCTGTCACCGTCCAGGCCACAGCAACAGCGACATGTAAACAAATCCATTTAGAGCGTCGAGCGCGTGTGTGTGTGAATTCCCTAGTGCGCTCCATCCGGGGCGCTTTGGTTGAAAGGAACTCCCTCTCCCCCTCCCCCTCCGGTGGGCATTTGACTCACTGCCCATTGTCATCGCCGTCACTGTCAACGTAATTATAGTTCAGAGCGCGCTCAGATTGTGGGCCAAGCAGTGCGGGCCGCAAAGAGGTCGGAGCGAGATCGAAGGGTGTAGCCTTGTTACGTTTAACGATCATATCGCGCAACGAGCAGAGCGCGGTGTGAGATTTTTTTTCGTAGTTCTCGCCTTCGATTCTATCTATGCGGCGGCGTGGCGGTGCGACACAGAGCTCTGTCAAGCTTTTGGCACAGTAATTAACTAATTAAGGTGCAGGGAGAGGTTCTCGGAGGTTACGTGGTGGCAGAGCTTGCAAGGCTGCCTAATGGGTGGTCTGGTGGTCTGGCTTGGTCTACACTAATGGCGTCGTAAAAAAAAAGTGAGCTGTAATTGATATTTAAAGGGTCTTGGTGGGACGGTGCTGCGATGGAACTGTGTTCGGTGCCGCAAAAGCGGGTCAAAGTTCTGAGCTGCCGAAGTGATGTCGCCACTGCTTTGAGTGGCAGCTGCTTCCAGAAAATTGAGAAATTACGAGGGCAACTGGGGCGCAATTGACACATATTCCAAGGGAAAGTGAAGAGGTTTGAGGGAGTTTCTTTGAGGTCACTTGGGATGGGTTGATACTTTTAGAGAATCTGCGTGGCTTTGGGAAGCTTGTCCTCTGTTCTTGGGGTGGTAATGGACAAGGTTTTTAAGAAATTTTTTAATTTCTCAGAAAATTGGGAACTACGAGACAGGGCAAGTGGCTCAGGCTGGAAGAGGCTAACTGGGGCGTGATGATGGAGTCTTTTTACGGGTCTCCTGCACCGGGACGACGCCTTTAGAGACCTTGCTTGGCTTTTTGAGGCATGTCCTCTGGTCTCGGGTGGGTAATGGAGGCGGTTTTGTGGATCGTATCCGAAGTTCCAAGAAATTCGTAATTTCTCAGAAAATTGGGAACTACGAGACAGGGCAACTGGCTCAGGCTCAGACGCCTTTGGAGATCCTGCGTGGCTTTGTGAGGTTTGTCCTCTGGTCTCGGGTGGTTTGGGGAACGATTTCGAATTTACAGGAGCTTCCTATTCACTCTATTTTGAGGACCCGACTAAAGGCCCACTTTTGCCGATGAGCGCTTGCCATAAGCTCTTAAGGCAAACTTCCTCAGAAACGTTGAGACGAGTCGCCCTCGCCGTACACAAATGACAGTCGTTGCAACAAGTGCGTGGCCATAGCTTTCTGGGCCTGTCTCTGCCATTTCCTCTGTCTCGGTCTCTGCTTGCCTCTGCTTTTGCCTCTGCTTCTGTCTCTGTCACTGTCTTCGACTCCGACTCTGTCCACCCCGTTCCACCACCATTAAAGAAGCCGTCGTCGTGTAATTCCCGTTCAATCTCTGACAACTGCGGCGCCTTATGGTCGTTCAACTTCTTTCTCCGTCCGAAGCCACAGCCACAGTCAACAGCAGCAGCACCTCACCTCCACCGGACACATGTTGTCGATGTTGCCGGTGTGTTGCTCATAAATTTATTATTAATACCGCAGAGATTATTAATTTCGCATCCGAGTGCCTAATAGAGCTGCTCGGCCAGCACTTAGCGCGCTGCAAGAGGACGCTCCGGCGGTGCGCTGGCGCAAATACACTGAGCACTGAGCAAAAGGGGCGGACGGACGGGCCGGCGGTCGTTCGGTGTGCCCACAGTACGGCACACGCAATCGTGGTGTTCGTAGTCTCATTTCAAAAGGCAAACTTTATCGATTCGGATAAATCTTCGCGGTCCCTTGCTGCTGCTGGTGCTGCTGCCTCCCTGACACCTTGCCGATCTGTTCGCAGAGTGTGCGCGTGTCGGTGTGTGTTGTACGCAACACAACACCATCTGCGGGCCACGGCTACTGCAATTTATTCAAGAAAAATGATCGCTTATTATTCATTTATTCAGCTCTCTTATAAAATCGATTTGTTACTTTTTAAACGGTGCATGGTGGACTACGCGGACGATGACGACAGAGGAAGGGAGAGAGAGAGAGAGAGAGAGACGAATGGGGTTACACATATCGGAACGCGCTTTTGATACAACAGTGACTAGCTGGTGTGGATGTTGTTGCGTTGGCTGCTGCTGCTGCTGCTGCTGCTGTTGGAGATGTTGTCGTTGTGTCGGATTATGAAGAGATTGCCGCGTGGTCGTGTTTCCTGATCTTCCGATCAACTATCACCGGCCAGTGCAGCGACTATCTGGGTGCGTGTGTGCCTGCGCACACCGGATCGAGCGTGGCTACCGGTCATGGATGCGATGGTGGCCCGAGTCACACAAATTGATCTCTAAGTGATTGGAAATTAGTCCGAGGGGTGGACCGGAGCCTAACCGCAGTGTGCCTGCCTGCCTGCCTGCCGACCAAGAGGTGCACACTGTCGTCGTCTCAGAGTGGAGCGGCATACGAAAAAAAAAAAAAAAACACTAAGGCGAACTTGGTGGAATCCATTACTATGTACGACAAGAGGCGAGTATTTATAAATCACTCAGTACGCGATCTCCGAGTGATTGGCGAGATATCACGACTATTTGTCTGGCATTTGTTATTAGAAACCCGCCGCTTGAGAGTCAACCGCTGCCGCTGCCGCCTCAGCAGCGATCCGAGAGAGCGAGCAGTCGTTGTTGTGGTGGTGCGTTTCAAGCCCGATCCTCCTTCTTTGCTTGAAAGGCAGCGGCAACGACTGCGCCAGCTAGCCAGTGGCTAGTTATTTCGTATGCGACGTGGTCATTGGTGACAACTTATCGGAGATTAATTTGCACTAGGCCTGGTCGTGCATCGCGCCTTGATCGTCGTCGTCGTCGTTGTCGTCGTCGTTGTCGTCGCCGCTCGTTGTGTGTGATGGGTGAGAGAGATGCTCTGCTCTACAGCGCGACGACGATAATAATTGAGTTGAGTTTCAGAGTCGCCATGGAATCTGGTTTTTCATGGGGGGACAAAATCCTGGCGGCGGCGGTGATTAAATCAACACGTCCGAGGGTAAATGTGCAATAAAAGACCGATTCCTTTAAATTAGATTAATTGATTGGCCTCGGCGCGGCACGGCGCGGCGGTTCAGGTGACGGTGCCGACAACAACGGCGTGGACAGGTGAATTCGCATCGCTAATCATCGCGTTCAGCGAGTTAAGTTGTTTGACGCCTTGTTGCTGCTAATCACACAACCAAGAGGACAGGAGGAGGAAGAGGAGGAGGAGGAGAAGAAGCAAAACAGAAGAAAAAAGAGACAGGATCACGGAACCACAATTCAGGTTGAGATACCGCTCGGCGGGACAGGTAATTCCCTCTCTCGCGCTCGCAGTCGCGCGATGGGCATGAATGTGACATATGGTCCTCCTCGGTGTGTGAACTCGCCGTGTGCACCCCCGCACCAGAAATGCAGCTAAAGATCGTCGTTACCCACACTCTCTCTCTCCTCTCTCTCTCACTCTCTGTGTTTAATCCTCGCCGTGTGTTTTCAGCAACGACGACGTTGTGTAGGAGGAAAAGTCACTGGGTTTGAGAGAACTGATTGGAGTGTACACCATGTGCACGTTGTTGCACTGTCTCTCCCCCTCCCTCACCTCCTTCGCCAACCCCATCAAACGACGAAACGGATAGTTTAGCCAAAATCGTGATCGCTCAGTCTCAGCCACCCCGGTTCAAGGTGAGACGGAGAGATGATAGCAGTGTGTCTACAGCGTGTATCTACCGGTGTTATTTTGCACTGCACTGCACTGCAGTGCACTGCACACACCGTCCGACAGAGACCAGAGACCACAGAGACCAGGAGAAGAGAACATTGTAGGCACAACACTGAGATACAACGGCGCGCATTCACTTGGACAGAGATTAACGTGAATGTTTCGATGTTCGGTCGTTTTGTCATGCTGGCGTTCTTCACAATTGTAAATTTGTTTTTGCGATATTTTCACCTGGGACGCCCTACTGCGGCCTGTTAAGACGAACGAAAACGAACGACAACGTGAAACGACGACGACGACGACAACGACAATGACGATGGCGATGGCGGGTGGCGGTGCTGGTGGCGATGGCGGGTGGCTTGGCTATGCAATCGGTGCGAGGTTGGCTTGTTGTGGTGATGGTGCTTGGGCGGATGCTCAAGCGGTGGCGGTCGACTACGAGGTTGGCTGTGATTAATTTTTCGTGAAACACTTGAGAGAATGAGATGAGTGCGCGGCTTTCTGTGTGAAGGGGGGGCAAGGGACAATTCTTTGAAAATGCAATGGTGTTTGGATGGCTCTCGAGATTTGAGGAGGCCGCTGTGGCACGGAGGACGCTGGAAAGAGGGTTTGCGGCTCACGAAAGGATGGGCTAGACCAAGAGAAACACAGTCAGTGAGTGGAAGTGGGGCTCAACCTTCTAGACCAAGAGGAAGACTGTCAGTCGGAGAGTCTCCTAGACCAAGAGGAAGACAGTCAGTCAACGGCAAGAAGGGATGTACTCCAGCGCTCCATCATCGCAGAATCTCTGGCGTACCGTCTTCAGCGCAAGGAAAAGCTAGAAAGTTGTCTACACTCCCCCTCCAGTCATCCCACAATTTCAAGGCGGACCAGTAGTTCCTCCCACCGAGCAGTGGAAAGTTCCACAGCTCTAGACGCCAGACATCGCCCAAGAGCTTCCATTTTTGGGGGATTTCACAAGAACGCACGCGATACGGAAGCACGGAAAGAGAATGGCCACAAAATAGCACATGCTACGGTATAAATTACGTTCCATCGACTATCACCGACTCAGAATTACCGCATCGCTCGAAATAATCACCGCGATCTCTCTAGCCTGGCCTAGCCGCTGCGCCCACCTCACCGCGCGCCCTTCGCAGACAGCCAGACAGAGGCGACGGCCAAAGTCAGCCCCACATGATGAATGTGACGGGGAGAGCGCCTTTCACGCTATCGGTCGGTCGGTCGGTTATAAGCTGTCAAAATACGCATTTCATCGGGCGCCTTAACGAGCGTCAACGCTTCTTTTTAATTAGAATACCTAATCACGGAGCAGGTCTTCTGTTCGTATGCTGAGTTCGATGCCAATTAGCGGACGCCTTGACACAACATTCGCCGCAATCGCCACTCGCCACTCTTCCCAATCCATTCAATGACCCCTTTTTATTGCCAACAGGTCAGGTGTCGAATTGATTAAAGACCAGCCATAGGTCGGCCACTGATTACCTCGATTCACTGGATTAAGTGGAGATCGCCGAGAGTGAAGCCTAATTAAGACGAACGTCCACGTCCACATCCGTCAGCCATACAGCACATGCGTCGCCGCCGCCCGTCTTAAGACAAAAGTCTAAATCCGTCGATGTCGTCATTCCCGCGTGATTAATGGCACTCGGCCTTGAACCCTTAATTACCGCCGCCGCGCCGATCGCCAGGGCGCTGCCGCGACGGTGGCGGACCACGAGACAGAGACAGGCAGAGGGAAAGGGCAGTAGCCGATGTTGACAATCACAACACATCCGATAGGAATTCCCCAAAATAGCAGCGCGCCACAACCGCGAATAGATTCCCCGGGACGTTGACCTCTAACCTATTGACGACGATGACGGCGACGACGCCGAGCAGAGAAAAGAGCCATCGGCGGCAAATGTGCCTTTCAAACACGAGCACACCGCCGACAACCGGGAACGTAAACAAACGCAGATCCGCTTGATCTGGAAAGGTTCACCAAAGCAACGACTGGTCGAAGGGGGGTCAACAGACGTTCGCTCGCAGAACAGACTGCAACTCGGGCGCGGGTTCCGCGGCGCAGAAATGCGTACCACCTGGCTGGTGGTTTGTCGAAAATGCCAATCAATGTGTGCGATGGAAATTCCACTCGACAGTCACTTGTCTTGCGCTGGAATACATCTCTTCGCCTCTATCCACCGAATTGGGTAACTTTCATGCCCGCTTCATCGGACCAGTCCATCAAGGCTCTGGCTGTGGCTCGGGCTCTGGCTCTGGCTCTGGCTCCTCCAGAGTGCAGTTAGAGTGCACTTTGGGGGCTGCTGACTGCGTCGCTGATTAGGCGGCGGAGTGACTTGCCACGTTGCGGTCGGCCGCCAAATTGGAGATTCAGCAGCAGCCGCAGCCGCACTGGTGAGCATTTCTCTAATTTAAACATTGCTTTGGCCTGCAACCGCTGACAGGTTTGGAATTCGTTGATCTGTTTATGTCCAACGGGTGTGCTATTAATAATAACGTCTCGGCCGGCTTGCATTTGGTTCCCTTACAACTGACTGACTGACTGGCTGGTTTAACTCGAGATACTGGCCGCTTCGAGTTTATCACTCGGGAATGTGATTAGAGCGCAGCCAAATATGCACGCGAGTTTATTGCCAGAGCCAGAGGCTCGGCAACAACACCAACCTGGCCTGGTGAGTTGTGCGAACACCCGTTGGAGAAACCCGTTCACGTGCTGGTCCATTCATCCCGCCGGGAATTCGGAATTACCGCGCACAGATGTGCGACCAAGGCACACCGGGGCTCGGTTCGAGGCAAGTGTGTGCAAGGTGGTGTGTGGAAGGTGCTTATCAATGTGTCAACCCTTGACAGATGGGAGAGGGTGGGGTAAACTGAAAGTAGACATATCTGACGGTACTCACCTCCTTGGCTGGCAGAGGGTCTGGTCCAAGTCCATTCTGAAAGAGAAGAGAGAACGAACACATTTCCATTAGACTGACTGCGTGCATTGGTGACTGTGTGAAAGGATGATGGAGGAGGCAACAAGGGGTGGTGGAGGGTGATGGCATGAATGACAGAGGGAGGGAGGGTCACTTTTTAACTTCAAACTGCAGGCAGAAGGACTCTTGAAGGCAGAGCCTATGAGGTGTAAACCTTCCTTCTGTGGGATTTGATGGCACATGCGTGTTAGTCTATGAAGCATTGAAGCATCCCCCTTCGATGTCTGGGATCTGGTTCAGCAGTGAAGGACTCACAGTGCTGACATCCAGCATTCGGTGGAATTTGTTGAGCTCACAAGTAAGCAACGAGAATACCATCAGTCCCGTCATATTAAATGAAGATTAACTTCAGCCATACCTGGTTTCTTGCAGAAGCTCTCGCGAAGGATAACTTGATCATCCCTGTCCTGCACGGAAACGCCTGCACGAATGCAGATATCACAAAGCTTCCTCTTAGGGACCAACCTCAACAGATCAGGCTGAATTATATGCTGGTCTCAGGGGTTATCCTGATCCCCGTGGCATCAGTCTATAGCAACTGGTCTAGCAACCAATGGTCACTTCCAGTAGGATGCCATAACATCCAGGACTAATCATGTATATGCCCGTATAATGTATAAGCTCTTTTTTTGTGGATTTGGTCGCCTCTTACGACAGGCATGACTTACCTCGACCTCGGGTATTCTCACCCCAAACTTGAAGGAGGGGGAATCTCAAGAGCAGAGATGCAGAAGCCCTTGGTCTCTGTGAGAGAAACATTCTGGCAAAATCTTTGGTCCTGCAGAAGCTTCAACTACGAACTGTGCGAGCTGTTCAGCGACAGGAACCTAGCCTAGCTTCTAAGGATTCCAGGCCACTCCATGTTGAGTGCATGAACAACACTGTTTCAGCTTGAAGAGACTTGGACTCCAAACCAGTGGGTCCAAGGCAATAGAGAACGCCCACGAAATCGAAGACGCACTCAAGTGGAGAAGGACCTCAGTCAACTTGGTCTGCGGGACCGAGGCACCTGGCTAAAAATCGAGCCAGCTCAAGAGGCTTGTTGCCTGAGGCCAACTCAATCCCGGACTGTAAAAGAAGAAGAACCTTTCCAAGATGAAAGAGGAACTTAAGGCAGCTGGCTAAAGAACGGATCAGCTCGAGAGGGGAAATTGATAGAATAAGGAGAGTAGAGACCGCTCCTAAATTAATGACAAATCTAGCTTACGGGCTCTGTCTCTCGTTACTAAGCGGACCAGCGCCTATAAGGAGATGCTGAAATTAAACATAATTTGATCTGCCTCCTTTTCATCTCCGCCATTTGTAGGTAGTTATTGGACCCTGAAGGCATGGTGGACGTGGTTCACTTAGACAAACGTGTTGTGGACATTGTGGCCTTGCTCGCTTATGCCGTTGACATTGGCATCATCAGAAGAACACCGAGGGCTTTATAGAGGAAGGGGATTAAATTGGCCGAGTGGTGGCTGAGGGTAAGACAAAGTACAGTCTACACCTAGCCTCTGAAGTGAACACAATCAATGACAAAACTGCGGAGAATGCCAATCCATAGGTGCTTGGGCTTGGAAGGCAGTTGAGGATTAGAGGCCGCTCTCGAAGGACCAAGATTTCCCTGAATAAGACCTTGCTGGTCCCATTCACTAAAACGAGGGGATCATTGGACCCTTCAAGAGGAAAGTCCCTCCCATAATCGTGTTCGCGTATGCGTTGAAGATTTATGGAGCAGGAGAATGAATGACGAACTGGTCAAACAAGTTCGAGTCTCTCGTCACAGATGGCTAGGTCATGTGGAGCGAATGGATATCAATGTCAAGTCTTCGACTCCAACCCCGAGGGACAACGCGGTTACGGAAGACCAAGCCTCCGGAGGCGTGCAGACCTGAAAAAGGACCTCAATTAGGTGAACGTGCGCAGTTGCGACCATGGTGGATGGAGAGGCCTGTTCGCTGAAGCCCAGGTCCACAGCACTGTAGCGCCAGCAGAAGAAGAAGTAAGCTGAACCTGGTGGATACGGTAAGCTGGCGATGTCAGAATTTGATGGAATTTATTCCCCCTGTCCTCTATCGTAAGTTGAATTTGCAAACGCAAAAATACGATGCTAGGTGTGGGCATGACTTGCGCGGGGATACGGGGATACGGGGAAGAGCTCACTCCTCTGAGATTCGTCTTTTGATGGAAATCATTCTCCCTGCTGTCGGCTGTGAATTCATAGTGTTCTTGGACGCTGATTAGGTCAGGATTTGATGACTTGATTTATTCGTCCATAAGTTGAGAGAGTTCACGGTACTTTGCCAACACTCGGTCTTCGATAGAAGTTGACTCAGTTTGCCTTCAGCCCTGAGTTGAGCGTGCGAATGCCAAATAAAATCCAGAACCCGGAACAGAGACAACGAAACGATACTCATTTCAGTGAATTTCTGGGCATTTGATGTAAAATGATTCACTCTGTCTACGGTCATGATCTAAGGGTAAACGAAAACCTCACGCCCCCAACACCCGGTCTTCGATCGAAACCGATGCACTATGCCTTCAGTCGCCAGTTGAATGTTCAAACGACGTGCCAAATACCCAAAAAAATCCACCCCAGGACTAGCGAAACGAGCACACTTCCGCGAATTCGCTGGTAAATGATACCCTCAACTTAGCGGTAATTTGCCAGCAATTCCAATTCAAACTCAGCCGCGGTGTTCCTTTCCTTTCACAACAAATTTATAAGTTTTCAATCTCATCAAAATCACAGCTGAACATCGTAAAGCCACTCGTTAGATGAAAAATCAATTTAAAACCCCCCCAAGTTGGGCCGGCGCACTCGTAAAACGATCACAATTACGCCACAGTTGGAAAATGTGTGTCTATTGGGGTGGTGGATGGAGGGGAGGGGAAAAAAAGAATTTAATTGGTTCACGTTCATCATTACTTCAGTTGGAAGACAAGGCGGCAAACCTCAACAACAGCAGCAGCGGAGAAACAAAAAAAAGTCGACCGAAAAACTCACCCAGTCGCGGTGGCTCTTCGGGAAAAGAGTGAAAAAATGATAAATGAGTGAGTGAACGCGGCGAATTGTGGATTTCTTTTACGGCACTCGTGGATACACGGGCCATCATCATCGCAACCTCTTAAAGCATTTCGCAATGAGCGGCAGCGATGGTGGTGGTTTGCGAAGCGATTTCTAATTGGAAATGGTTTGCCGTTTGCCACTCTGGCCGTTAGTTAACGTTTAATTACACCACAACCATTTCTGATACAGCCACCATCCACCATCCACTATACCACCACCACAACAACACGACCATCCACAGCAACGATCGTTAACTTTTTAGCCAAGAATCTGTTACAATTTGATTCCCTTTCCATGTCCTTCATCAATTAATTGACACCTCTCTAGAGACCGACTACAACGAGCAACGTACGACGTACGACGAACCGCGAACGAGAACTGCAACCCCCGAGAGACCAGCGGCGCGTTCCACTTTTCGCCGCCACCGCCACCGCAGCCGCAGTCACTAAAAATTTGAGTTTCGGCCCAAACTCTGATAAATGAGATTCATGCTGAGAGATCGCACACACAAAAAAGTGACCAAAGTCGCAAGAGCCAAGATCGCAATCCCAAAAACAGCGAGCGAACGAACCTCTCCAAATGGGGACACGGACCCTGTGTGTACGCGACACACTTGTCGTCGTGGTGCTGTGAACCACCACCACCACCGTGTGTGGCTGGCTGCCCCGGATTGGACTGGACTGGACTGTCGCTTCTATTGTTTTATGGAGCGCAATGAAAGGTGGCAATAAAGAGTTCGAGAGAAAAAAGACCTCCACGACAACTCACCTGCGACGACGTCGTCGTCGTCGTCGCCGCGCAAGTCATGGGCTCCAATTTTAATTGTTTATTTAAGCCGACCGTCGACCACTGGAGCTGTGCACCGCCGAGTGCAGACGGTGTCTCTTTTTTCGGTCGTGTGTGTATCACGGCGGCGCGGCGGCGGTATTATTAAACTGTCACCGCGACTACGACCGACGTACAGTAGCCGTGGTGGTGCGGCCGGCGCTGCGACCGATGGTGATGCTTTTATTGGACTCACGCTTATTAGCATCACAGTGACACCAATTAAAATTCGTTTATCACGATCCCCGGGTTGGAGCTTGGAGCTTGGAGAGCGAGAGCGTATGAGGCGAATCCGGTTGGTTCGTTCCGTGAGACTGTTGAGAGAGGAATGTCTGCTGATCAATCAATCAGCGGTCGTGATTGATGATCAAGTGTTTCTGGGTTGATAGGAGAGCGGGACCGAGGTTTTGCCCCGCCAGGTAATGGCGGCGGTGACCGAATTTGGATTGACACCGTGCAGGTGACCTAGATTTTGTGGTCGGAACTTGTTGGCGACGATATGGAATTAGCTGATGTCTGTGGCTCAAACAAGGGTGCAATCAGTGAGCGGTTGCATCGGCTCACGTGACACATGCTCTCGAGCAACTCGCGACTCTAGTCAAAGGCCCATTTCCTTGAGCGGCGAATTCAAGACTCGAAAAATGCGTTCACAGTCTCTGGAGAATGGACATCTTCTTGTGACGATCCAAACTGGCAAAGGAACCCCTTTCACAGGCCCACAGGCAAAAAATTCAACGCCCCATTTCAGACAGAGATTTTGAAACATTTTTCGACAGTGACTCGATAAATGGGCTCGCCCTGGAGTGACCATCGCCAACTCGGCACCCATCTAGCTCTGGCCAAGGGAACCTCTTTCACGGACTAGAGCTACGAAGGTTTTGACATGGTTTTCAAGGCGTTGACACGGCGGTCTACACAGGCAGACAACGAAGTCTTGCTCTACCTCGTTACCTCGTGGAGAAATTTGGGAGACGACCACAAAAGGAATACTCAATGCCTACAAGCGAGAGATGACCGGGATAAAGGCCCCCCTGACCGCAGATGGTACCCAAGGGTGGTTGGCCTCAGCAAGGAAGAGTAAGGATGCCCGGATATCACCTACTGAAGGCGACGAAGAAACACTGTTGGGATGGCTGGAAAATAGGCCCATCTCACATTGACTCGCGCCATCGAAAGACCAGTAGTCACTCAAGAGACCCTGCCCGCCTCAGGCTCATACAACCTCCCGGCCACCATCTCATCATCTCCCTCGTCACAAATGCGACGCGTGCAAAATGCTGCAATGCCCATAATCCGGTGTGTCTCCCCGCCCAAATATAGACATCCCGCGCCCGCCCTCCAACCTCCGCCCCACTGACAACCGGCAGCTCGTGCGTCCATCACCCGATCGGTGGGTGTGCATCTAGTTACGTATGCGCGCCTGCGCACGCATGTTTTCCCCCATTTTACCATAAAATAATAATTTTCCCATTTTCCCCTGATGATCCTTCGTTAATTTGATGTTTTGCACACAAGACCCAAACCGAAAGTGATTTACGAGCGCGACGACGCATTCTGAATTTTAATTGAACCGTGCAATGATCGGTCGATCATCGGCGGCACTGGCTTGGGTGACATTTATATGTGCGCAGGGTTTGCCATTTGTGATGTTTCGATTTTAATTGACGACAGCCGCTCGGGGATGATGATCGTGGATGGCTGGCTGACCAGTCACAGCCTCTCGATACGGAGGAGGAGAATGCAACTTTGGCGTTAAGAAGTCAATTCCTTGGCCATGTGGAATGCTCTCGCAACAGACAGAGGTGCAAACAAAGAATTTCATAATGAAACGACGACGACGACGTCGTCAACGTCCAACGATGCGGGGGAAGTCGGCTGGCTAGCAAGCCATCTAGTCAGTAGGCAAAGAATTCCAAATCAATCACCGCGCCGCGGTCGTGTTTGCTTGTTGCTTGGCTCATTTAGCCTCCGACGACGACGCTCCGTTTGGTCAGTGAATAGACGCGATCGCAGATGCTGTTGCTGTTGCTGCTGGTGGTGCTGCTGCTCCTAGTGGTGCTTTGTGTGTTTTACAAATGTTTTCCGCTGATGGAGGTATAAATGACTGTTTTCCGCTTGGGTTTTGTCGTCCGTCGTGACAGTTGTGGCATACTTCAGGCATTCTGCAGCCTCTGCGCATGATCCTCTGCGGATCGGTTTTTTTGTTTTCGGCCTCCGAAGGTGATAGATTTGTAATTGGCAGCCGGCTTTCTTTTGCCGGTCTGTGGGAAACCTTCGCGTGCTGGAAATGGGATTCCAAAGCGATCGTTAATCATTCCCGGCAGCACAAGAAATCCAGAAACCCACAATTGGTTTCAATTAAATCCTCTCTCGTCATCTCAAGAGACTGTTGCACAGACGCCATTCCTGCTCCACGATGGGGGGCGCACTGTGCACTTGCAAGCATCTGCACTTGGCCGCACTTGCGCGCCCGCCGCTCAAGAGCCAGCCCACGAAATTGTTGAGTAAATAAACAAATATGCAGCGGAGGCGGAGGCGGTGGCCTGGGAGTGACTTATGACTCTTCAAACTATCCTCCAGTGTGATCAGATAATGGGCTCATCTCATGATCACCATCGCCACCACCAACAGCAGCAACTCCCGCAGCAGCCACACCAGTGAAAGACAGGTAGTAGCTTGGAGTGCACTCGACGCTTGTGCGCAGTCATCGGGTTGGGCGTCGGTTTTTGGACCCCGCTTCTGTTGAAGATGATTTGTGTTTAGATAGGATTCCTTTGTTGCCAGGCCCCCTGCGCCCACTCGAATCATGATCAAAAATCTGACAACTGAATGACAGGCAAATCTGAAGTTTGTCAAGCGACTTCCAAAACGGCGCGGCGGCTGTCCGCAAATTCACTTGCGGTCACTGGTGGAGTGCCGGTTAGTGGAATTCAGAGTATTTCCGTGGCACGTTTGACGTTCCAAATTGATTGATGGCATGCAGCGATGATATGTGTCATTAGGCAGCCACTAATGATCCGACTGGAAACCGCGCTTTGTCACGTATCGCAGCTAGAGGTGCTGCTGCTGCTGCTGCTGCTGCTGTTCGCCGCTCTCTAATGAACTCGACCACGACCGATATGGCACACATGACACCACCACCATGCGGCGCATATCCTGGCTGAGTGTTCTCAGGTGCCGCACGGGCAGACAGATAGGCAGCAAATTAAGCACACAGTCTATGTGGCTGCTGCTGTTGCTGCTGCATGTCGGAAGGCCAAATGACGGCCGGGGATCTACAAGCCAAATTGACGTTCTACAGCAGCAGCAACAGCAGCCATTTGAGTGATCACGGCATGTACACGCACCGGGATGGATGATTGAGTGAACGACAATCCTTCGGCAGCCGACAGCCTCCAAATGCGGTGCGAACAGAAGGAGGGAGAACTACGGCAGCAACGTCGTCGCCGATGCGATGACAGTGAGACCGCTAAGAGCGCGAGATTTATGAGATCTTAAAGATTTATTGGGCTTGCGGATTCAGTTACAATCGAGATGATAAATTGCCAATGAGTTCAATGACGATTCCGATGCGGTTGCCGTTTGTCCGGTCAGCACAGATGGACATTAGCCGGGTCTGTCCGTTCACGGTCCATGGGCTGACGCTGGCGGTGAGACGACTCTCTCTCTCCCTCTCCGTGGGCTGTCAGACCATCTGCATGCCAGGCACGCTGACAAGTGTGTGTTCCGCCGTGCAAAGGCGGAGCTCGAATGCGAATGCGAATGCGAATGCGAATGTGATTAAATATTTTTCCACCCACTGACGCTGACCCTCGGGGAGGCCACCGCTGTTGATGGGCGGGTGGGTGGTATCCGCGCAGCCAGGCAGACGAGTGACACTTAATTTTCGTCTGTCACATGATTTGACGCGAGTTCCCGACTGTGTTCGCGGCTGAGTGTGACTGACTCCCTTCAACTGTCTTTCACGGCGAACCACCACCCAGAGGAGGAGGAGCAGACATGCGGCAGAAGCAGGAGGAGGAGGAGGATATGCAAAGCACACCGCGCGCCTGAGACTCGTCTGATTTGAATATGAAAATGTGATCGCGCAACTATGCCGGTTGGTTGGCTGCTTGTTTGGCTGGCGAACCCCAGGTGAGAAAAACAGGTACGCTATGGGCTATGCGCGCACAGTGCGACTGTTCGTCGTCGTCGTCGGATCGCGTTTTATGATTTATGACTGTACACCTCTAGTTTTCGCGCTGCTGTTGCTGCTGCTGCGGCAGTGGCGGCTGCCGCTGCAACTACATGGAAACGCGGTCGCTGCGACTGGTACGAGCTGCCGTGCAAGCCGAGCGCGCAAGCCCATGCCGCACAGATTTGCCTATACAAATGGCTTGGCATCGAGAGTTCGGGTGATTTGTTGTGGTCCTGCGCTGCGCCCGGTCCCAGCGCGGCTCGGGCCAGACAGTGTTTGAGGGGACCCTCGGGTTGTTCGCGCGATAGCTCGCAAATTTGATTTGATTTGTGATAGATTGAGTGTCATTACTTCTTTTCTTGACACGAAAACTTTGACACCTCGCGCTGGCTGCGCTCAGTGACGACGAGGACAGTGTGTGTGTGAGTGTGTGTTTGCCCTCTATTTCCATATTAGGCGGTCTCTCGCATGGTTGCGATTGTTCTGATCTGATCGGCGACAGCGGCGCATATATCACACACTCCGCACACACCACGGGCCAGGAGAATGCATTCGACGGATGGATGGATTTGGACTGCCAATTCGGGAGAGAGAGTCGACTTCACAGCCATTCGGTGCTAACGAGTGCAGTAATTAAATTAATGAAGGGGACTTGCCTTGGCCTATTGCATGTTCGCACCGCGGCACCGTAGTTCGCGTTCGCGTTCGCTTGGACGTGTGCTCCTTTTGCGCAGTCGCCTCGTCCCAGAGAGTGCGAGCAGAGAGTCGTAAACCGAAGGGCATGAATGAAACGAGGGGTCTTATTCACCAGTTTACGAGGTACCAGTGTTCCGTGTCCGTGAGGCGGTTAGGCAATGCCACAAAAGTGTGTCCCAGGCTGTCAGCCGGATCCGGGACTGGGTCGGATTGAGGCATAAATTACTTATGAATGGACTTGTGTCAATTGGGCAGTGCTGTCGAAAACGACTTGTGAAAGTTCGAGTTGGAGGATGGAATGCCATGCCGCCAGCTGGGGCATGATTGATGATGCGATTCATTCAAAAAACGACCAAGAGCTCTCGGTGGATGATGTTCTGGGACTGAGCTTGGAATGGGAAATGACTTCATCGAGGTAACGTGTTGGTCCAGAGACGAGCTGTGATTCTGGGACTGGCTCTGCTTATGGGAGGAAGTGGGAGAAGAAGAGGGTGAAGGAAGGGAAGAGATGTGGTCAGTAGAAGGGGAGGTGTGCAGAGTTGGAATCGCTCCAGGAGTTGTCTCTCCCACGGTCCTGAATGCCTACGATATGGAAGGAGGGTTGAAGCTCCTTCAAAGCTGGCCATTTCAACAAAGCAACGGACTTGTCAAAGACTAGAACTGACCTGGAGAGCTATGACAGGGAAAGGCCCCTGTCCAGAGTTTCCTGGCCTGGAGAGCTATATTTTCCAGAAACTGGATCAGCCTCTGAGCTGGAGAGGTCTCTTGCCCAGGAACTGGCTCGCCTTCCGAACTGGAGAGCTCTCCTGCCCAGGAACTGGCTCAGCCTCTGAGCTGGAGAGCTCTCTTGCCCAGGAACTGGCTCGGCCTCTGGGCAGGAGACCTCTATTGTCAAGGAACTGGCTCAGCATCTGGGCTGGAGAGCTCCCTTGTCCAGGAACTAGCTCGCCTTCTGGGCTGGAGAGCTCTCTTGTCAAGGAACTGGCTCGCCTTCTGGGCTGGACAGCTCTCTTGTCAAGGAGCTGGCTCAGCCTCTGGGCTGGAGAGCTCTCTTGTCCAGAAACTCGCTCAGCCTCTGGGCTGGAGAGGTCTTTTGCCAGGTGACTGGCTCGCCTTCTGGACTCAAGATCTAAGGCAGGAGCCTGGGCTGGTCAGAGCTGATACCTGGTGGAACCAACTAACTTGACCACGATCTGGGCCTCCTCCTGGCCTGGATACCGAGCACAGAGAAAGGCCGCTGAACAGAGATAGTTCTACAACGAGGCACCAAACTCGGCTGGAGACCAAAGACCGTTCGATCGAATTCATGCTTCCTCATAGCAGGTGATCACATGACCATCTCCACCTGATTGCCTCTCAAATCCAGGCAATCTCGGCTGAGCCACTCTAAAAGCCAAGCCAATCTACACTCCAACACCCGACCCGAATGGTCTGCCAATCTAATCGAAATTGAAACGCCATAAAATCCCGCACGGCAATGGCACTTCCAATCCACATGTCCATAAAAAAAATATTCTCCATTTCCATTCGAATTGCAGCGCGGACCCGCTCTGCCAACATTGTCCGAGGCGTCTTTTAATTAAGCCTTACTCCACATTTACAAGCGCCCATAAACGCGCGACCGCTCGACCAGCGACGTTTTGCCGTCGCTTCGACGACTTCCTCTTGATGTGAGAACCCCGTCGGCGAAATCTATAAAACTCTCCAAGAAACTGACGCCGCTGTTGCTGTGTCAGAAGGCTGGAACGCGCCGGTGGAACGCGCCCCCCGTCTCGGGGTGGGTGTAGGTGTGGACTATCCCAGCGCGCACCGCTGCCAATTTTCGAAGGTGGACCGGATCCATCTGCGTCGTCGGCCCCCATTCTAATTGACCATCATAAATTCAGATTCAGTGTTCCAAATTGATCTAGAATCTATCTAGTTGATCCGGCCATGGTCTGGTCTGGAATGGCAGGCATCCCTCTCTCTCTCTGGCCTTTCCCCGGTGGCAGGCATCTCAATGGACGAGCTCTCATCAGCATCTGCATCTGCATCAGCGGACCGTGTGCGCTGTTGATTCATTTTATGTCAGAGCTCTTCCCACTGGGGTCCCCACTTGGTGGGATGCTGATGCCAATGCTGCTGGCCACTTAGCCTGTGTGTGTGTGGATCTTTAGTGCAATTTCTTGTCTAGTTAATGCGGAGAGGAATTATCCCGTATCTTATTAGCATGTATTTATGAGAGATACTCCGCGGTGCTGTTATGGCTGTGGGGCACTTGCAACGATTTGTCTTTCGATGCGGATTAGGTGGTTATGTGGGTGGGGTGGTGGTGCCTGCGGGGGCGGAGGGAGCAGGGAGCAGGCAGTAATTGAACTCGGGAAGCCTTTCAATTGAGGAATAGAGTGTGTGTCACTTGTTGGCGTTGTTTTGATTATCCGCGATGTTTACCGACGGGGATAATTGATGAGAGAGGAGATGGTAGGTGGTCGGCTGTGTGCTTGTGGTGTTCTGATGAGGGATGCTTGTGACAAGGGCAGACGGGATTTACTATGAACAGCGTGTGCCGTGAAGGGAGGAGAAACTTGCCACCGCGATGGAAGAGGACGACAAGATGCGGTGTACAACTGAGTGGAGATGCCTGCCAGTGATTGGTTAAGAGGAAAAACATAACAAGACTCTGACTGAGGATAGTTCACTCATAGCTCGTCTTCCTTTCGCATTTAGACGCTTTTCGTCTTCCCACCATAGTTGAGCTCAGTCACCTCTCGCCTATTGCCCCTAAGACACTGACGAGCTGAGAGGAGCATTCAAAGGCATTTTCGCTGATCACCCGTGTCACTGTATGTTGGGCGTGCTAGAGGCACTTGGCGAGACTCTGGGAAGCATGCCCTACAGCCACCTTCACTATTAACTGTGGGACGTTCAACAGCTGCATTTAGAGGATTTTCCGCAGATCGCCCGGGTCTCCAGCAAAGCGCCTGTTTTCGAGTCGGGCCACAACTTAGCTCGCCCACCTCTAGTCTGCTGCCTGTGAGACGTTCAAGAGCTGCATTTAGAGGCTCTTTCATCAATCGCCCTTGTCTCTGTCTTAGGGAAGTGACATATCCCAGCTCACCATTCTTTAAGACACCTAAATACCACAATCCACCCAATCCCACAACACTCCCTCTGTCCCCCCTTCAATCTGCTCCCCAGTCGGCTGTCAGTCATTCCATTGGTTCGATTTCTAGGGCGATGTCCTTGTCAAACTGAAGACTCTTCTCGTCTGTCCTCATCCATCATCTCTCCATGGCATCACTTGAAACTCTCGAATTGGGTGGCTCTGCGCATGCTCTTCAAACCAAGACCCACCTATGGCGAAATCACTTCAAGCCTCTCACCTCCGCCAGATCAAAGAGAGCGTTGATTACCCAACCCCAACCCATCACATCCGCATTGTCGAAGATGATCCCACCCAGTCGCTGGCCTATAGTGGTTTTCCGGATTGAATGGGGGACCTTCCCTCGCCAGAAGTGTCTCCCCCCTTCCCCCTCCACCCCCCACACACCATCCTTCCAATGCCACCATCTGGTGGATCCAATCAATTACGAAACAATTAATCTATTTGCATTCAACTTAGCCGCTGAATTCGCGCAGCAATTCACTCGCCCAATGACACATTCGTTTTCGAAAGTACAATAGACGCAGAGACCCAGGTACGGCCGAGATGATGATGATGATGATCGCCACCGATTTATCGCTTCAATGGCAAAGCCGGCACCCCTCTCGTCACTCTCGTGATGTGTGGGGTGTGGGGGTTCTTGTCTTTGTTTTGTTTTGTTTCTAATTTTTTGGGTTTGGAAGAGACTCAAGTGCTTTTTCGCGGCTAGTCACGTTTTGACAATTTACGGTGTACAGCCGCCTCATCAACAATCTATTAAGTACTGCCCCAAGAGGTCCTCGATGTCTACCTACACGACGACGACGAAGACGACGACTGCGACGACGCCGAAGAAGAAGACGATGGAAAACGAACAAACGACGGCCAAAGAGAAAAGGCTACACGGCGCAACAATAAGACAAACACAAGACTAAACGCTTCGTGGCCTTCGCCGCGTTTAGCGTTTTTGAATCGCCCTCACTCTCCTGCCCAACCCACTTGATGGCAGAGGTAAAGCGCCGAACGAAGCAGAGAGAGGGAGAGAGATAAACCAGAGAAAGACGGGTTTCTGGAGGATAAGAGATGCTGCTGTGGATGCTCCTATTAGACTCTAAACAAACCGTTCTTCTCCGTCGATGGAGATGACGGTGATACTGATCGCAAACAGATGAACCACTGGAACACCGAATGGAACACACGAGTCATTTGTAGTGATTACTCAAAGGGAAGCGGACGGCCAGTCAGTGCCACACGAATTCGACAAGCAACCGCCGTGCCGCGCCGAACCGCGCCGCACCGCGCTGCACACTCGTTCGTTCGCCTCGCGATAGCGATCTTCTCGGAATGGGAATGCAATCGAATCGGCTGCGGCTGTCGTCGTCCTGTTGCCGCTGAACACATGTGTGTCCACCAGTTGGGCGGGAGATGAATCAATTTTGTCACCAGCCGAGAGAAAGAGAGAGAGACCCCCCACCCCATGGTGACATGAAAGCGGATAATTAACGGTCGTTTAATGAATTTATGGCCAATTAAGAGCCAACATATCCGTCTGCCCTTTCGCGGGCACTAGACGCACCGGCGAAAGCCACCTCCACCTCTCCCACCGCTGCAGAGAGCTGGAGGGGAGAATCTCTTGCTTTTGCTGCTGCTGCTGCTGCTGTGGCACTCTCGATTTATGACCGCCGCGCTACACCTGCAACATGTATTTACACGACTCCCTGTCCACTAGTTCAGTGGTTCAGTGATGACGGCGGCAGCGGCGGCATCGAAACAAGAACCAATCCAAAGTTATGTCCTGGTTGCATAAACAACTGGACGACGACGACGACGACGACGACACTGCCTTGCTGGCAGCACACAGCACACATTTCGGACTGTCGATTTGGCGGTGGCGGGCAGAGTCTCGGTTGGTTTTTGGTTATGACGAGCAGCGGCGGCATATTCGCAGCGCTCACGGGGGCAATAGAAAAGCCGAAATTATGACCGAGTTACGGCCGGTGGTGGGGCCTGTGAAATATGCTAATGCGGCCGGAGATGACAGCGGCTGCATATATCACTTTTCCAACCCAAGAAGACGATGGCGATGATGAGGACGACCAAGGCTACGTGTGCAGCGATGCGAAGCGGCGGCGGCTTCGGCTGGAGCTGCTCCCATTACAAACTAACAGTTTTAATTGCATTTCGGCTATTAATGGACGGATCGAGTTAGTTTTACGCGTGGCTTAACTGCCACCAGCGTTGATGGTGGCCCCCGTGCGCGGATGGCGTGCCAGCCGTAAACTCAGTGAGAGTCTCTCCTTAATTAGAAAAAAAAAAAACAAAAAAAAACCCAGTCGGCCTTATCGCAAAAGTGCATTTTTATGGCAGATTGCCATAAAGTTAAATATTGCTACCATCGCGCCACGGCCACCGCCCGCCACCTCCCGAGCGCTGTCATGTCCCGCCACCGGTGGTCGCTGGTTATAGAAAGTTTCCGATTACCCAAATTGCCCGCCGCCGCTGCCGCCGCTCTGGACTGGGACACTTTTCAACCGGAAAGAAATCCACCATCACCGCCGTCGTCGCAGGGGGTGCTATGTACGTGCGATACTTTGTGGCCGTGGAGCGGGCTTTATAGGGTGAAGGGTGAGAAGGTGAGTCTAATCAGCGAATCGTTTATGATTTGCTTGCGAACATCGGGCGGCAGGTGGAGGGAGTCAATTCAGGTTTGTCAAGTCACTGGGAGGAGGCGTGTCGAGAGATTATCACTTTGACTTCACAGATCTGTGCGACCGAGTGACGGCGGCGGCTGTTGTGATCAGGAGCGAAGCGGTTTATGGGTGCTACTTGTAGTCGTTGTGAAAGGATGATCGGTTTTGTAATGAACTGGAGATGGAGTCGGAAATGGGGACCGAGACAGGAATATGATTTGCGGTTTGAGTGGAGATGGAGACGCATTTAGGATGGGTTAAGGAGAGTTGATCGTTGCTGTGGAGAGGAAGGGAAGTGATCGAGAGAAGTGGGATCTGTGGGAATCAACGAGAGTTTGAACATTTTTCACGGAAGGAACAGAGGTGGAAGGAGATGAAGTTCGTTCACTGTTCAATATTGACGATCAGCGAGAGTCTGAGACTATTCTACGGAGTCTCTAAATTATTCTACGGGGGAAGAACTCATAAAGGAGGCATAGAGCATTGTGGGGCAACCACCATAGACGCAAATGAAGTGGAATTGTTCAGGATCAGTGAGTATCACACCCTAATTTCAACAAATCCTAACCGACAACGGGCACAGAGAACTGACAGGAATGTGGGGATTATCGACACAATGAGATGAAGTCCGTTCACTGTTAAAGATCGGCGATCAGTGATCATATAAAATGAATGACCGTGCGGATCATCGACACACTGAGACTGTTCAAGATCGGCGATCAGTGAGGATCTCCACGAATTTTCTTACAAACTTTGCATGCATTTTCGAGAATGTTTTAGTACCTAGAACTCTCAGAACTGAGAGGGCCATCGATCGATAGAGATGCTATCCGATTACCGAGAATTTGTGAATTTTCCACGGACTTAGTAAATCATTCCACGACAAGACAACTGCCGAAGAGAACAGAGAGCTCTGTGAGGACAACGTCGTTGGACGGAGATGAAGCTTGTCCACTGTCCAAGATCGATGCTCAGTGAGGATCAGCGAGCGATTCAGAAACGTCCAGTTCTTCCAATTATCCACCGAACTTGCAAGGATGTAGGGGCAGCAGATGAAGGAGTGTGGTTTGCGGAGGTGACACAACTTGTACACTGTTCCTGATCGATAATCAGTGACGTTCTATGAATTTGTATGCAAAACAGAGAACTAACTGGACCGAGAGGACCACCGATGGGCCAAGAAGATCCTTAGACGATCTTCTACAACAGGATGGTTCCAGATGGACGTAGATGTTCCCGATTTTTCAACGAACTTCTGAATTAGAAAATTTAAAGGCCACCGGGGCATAGAACCGGTGGGACTGTGAGGACGGAGAAGATCCTCAGGCGGTCGCTGAAGATAACCGGGAATTTTTTACCCACTTGGGGTAATTTGAGAATTTTTTACCCACTGTGGAAATTATTCAATGACAAAATAGTAAATGCCAGAACTTCCACTATCAGTGAGGATCACCGAGAGTATGAGAAATCTCTACGAATTGCCTACCAAATTTCTTAGAACTTTCAGTCGCCAACGACTAGTGAATTTTGACAGAAAACAAGCCCAAGAAAAATCTGCAAAATGTCACTCCCATCACACAACAGCGTGCCAACTTTTGCCTGAAACACATAAAAAACCCCCATCAGTAGAACTACTTCCTACATCGACAGACCCTGACAATCAGACGCCCAGATCTTTATCGCCAAACGTACTTCTTCAGTGATTGTCGTTCCCCTCCCAATAGAAATTCCTCCACGCCTTATCAGCTCCAAAGAGCATGTTAAAAAAATAAAAAAATAAGTAACAAACAGACTTACCATGAAAACCATTAAATAGTAAGACAGCAAACGAAATTTTGATCGCCTCCTGCTGTCGCCAGTCGTGCAATCGCATGCAAAGCAAATCGTTCACAGCGCATCACTACACACGTCAAACTTAAGCCGATCCTCTGAGACGATGCGACGATGACACGTGCGTCCTCAGCAGTATTTGCAAGCAACTCTGAACCGGAAATTGCTGCAACACGGAAGAAGAACTAGAGTGCCACCTTTTCACACAAAAAACTTTTCTTCTGCTTTTTTTTTTTTTTTTTTTTGAAATTTCAAGGAAAACAAACTAGAGGGTGAGGTGAGCAACACTGACTCCCCTCGGGGCACACACTTTAACCACGAATCGCACTTTCAATTGAGCCGGGGGAGGGGCGGGAGGGAAGGACAAATGATGGGCAGCAGCAGTCGACAATCGAAACCAAAAAAAAAAAAAACGAAAAAAACGCGAGAGCCCGATACAAAATAATTGTCATCAACACAATGTAAGACGACGCGGGGAGCAACTGCTGCTGATGACGATGCTGATAAAACTTATCACACGAGGCACACCAGCTTTTATCTTTATCTTGTCGCTAGAAGCCGCAAAGTGCTACAAGCAGCGCACATACCAAACGGAGCAAGCACGGAGAATTCCTCAGCCAGCGGAGTCAGCACACCGAGTGCCCTTTCGAATGGATGGCAGGCTTGACGGTTGCACGACGGTGATGATGTTGCCGTTGTTGAGTTGCTGTGTGGTGGTGTGGTGGTGGAGATGCCTGTGGACTGGGGGATCTCGTCACATAGTCCGGTTCATGAGTGTAATGACATAACAAGCGCACGCGATCGGTGATTCTTTCTTTCCTCTCCCCACAAACACACAAACGAGAAAAAAAAAAAAACAAACAAACAGACAAGGGGAGACACATGCAAATCGGGAACAATTTAATTATCCGCGGGCGGGAACTGGCATAAATCTAATTCCAGACGGAGGGATGGTCACCATGTGACAGGTAGTGGTGCATATCCGGCACTTGAGTGCGCTTGTTGCACAGAGGCACAGAGACAAAACGACGTTCCGTTAGGTTCGGGGGCCGCTTTGACATTAGTCCAATTGAAAGTATCCGGCGAGGGCTGACTTAAATGCAGCCGTTCACACCCCAGCGATGAAAGTTTTTGCGCGTCGCGGCGTCCTACCAACACAATCGCACCCAACTTGGTGGGTGACCTTTACACACAGACACACACGGAGTCAGTCACTCGCGCACACCTGTCAGATCTGAAACTGATGCGGCACAGGTGTCAAAATAGTCCACAACATCACACTGTTTGCCTAGCCTCTCTGCGGCACTCACTCTTTCGCTCTTTCGCACTTTGTGTAGCTTGCTCCCCTTCTCCACGCCACAGTCGGCGTGCGTTCAAGTGCAACGATGACAGAAACGAACAGCAACAAAAAAACACCGTAAACAAGCCTCACAGCCGCTCGCTCGTCATCCCGTTCTCTGAGTCATGCCAACCGCCGCCGCTGTTGCTGCTGCTGCGATAACACACACACACGGCCAGGCCAATACGCGCGCACGAGAACAGTTCACTGGTGTGGTCAAAATTCGATTTAAAACAAAACCAAAAATTCAGCGAAGAACCGAAGAAGATGAGCACAAGACAGCACACAGCAGACAGACGAAATACAAAAAAAAATCAAAACACACATAAACTCAACCAAAAGACGAGCAAAACTAAGCGAGAAACCAAACAAACAGAAAAAAACAAAAAAAAAACAAAGTAATGACAACAAAATCGAACGAGAGAAATCAAAGAGCGAACGCCGAACGCACGTTATGCCGCCTCACGGGACAGCTCAGTACTGGCTCTACCCGGGTTCCGGCCGAAGTTGTCTACCCCCAGTCGAGTTTTATCTTTCGAGTTACACACCAGCAGCAGCAGCGGCAGCAGTGCAGTGTTGTTGGTGTTAGCCAGTCAGCCAGCCAGCCATCCAGCCAGCCATCCAACGAGCCATCAAGCCAGCCAGCTAGCCGACCAGCCAGTCAGCCAACAAGCGCGGCCAACCAACAAACAGTCACCCAACACTCGACACAAACCTCACCGGAGAGAGAGAGAGATTGTTTACCTACATTCCCGATGGAGCTAGTGGTCGAGGCACCTACAGCACCACACCACACCACACACCATCGTCTTCTTCTTCTTCACCCACCACACCATCACCTATAATCACTGTCATCATCATCATCGTGGACAACAAACGGCAACAGCAACAGCGACAACAGCAACGGCAACTGCAACACATATCAACACCACCACCACTAGCGCGTAGCTCTTCTGTGAAGTGCCAAGTCGACCTGGCTGGCGGTTTAAGAGAGCCAGTCCGAGAGAGAGAGGTAGTTTGGTGAAGCGTGAAATCCCCCAGTTGGATACGACTCTCTTTTGGCGCCGCACACCGGTGTAGTGGAGAAATAACAGTAAACAAAACGTTTCCTCCTCGCCCACGTGTGGCCGAGAAAGAGCGAGAGCTGAAGAGAGACGAAAGCTTTCACGGAAGAGTGGATTAAGGAAAGCTCTTCTTAATGACACGTGAGAGGTGCTGCGTCAATAAGGGTGGAAATGTGTAACGGCGGGAGGGCGACCTTTCAGGGGCAAAAGGTGAAGCGGGTGGATGGATAGTGTCAGCGGATGGTCGGCAAGAATTTGCGACAGCAAGCTAAGAGGGAAAAGTCTTCCCGCTTGACAACTCTCCACTAATCGTCACCCTATCGCATACAACGCAAAAGTTGAAGACGTCCCTATGTAGTCATGGGTGGGCCACGGGGGTGATTTGAAAAAGCAGTTGGCGGAAGAGGAATCGTATTTGCTGTCATATGACATTCCAGCTTAGAGCGATGGCTTCAACTAGTAGCTTATTGAGCTGACTGACAAAAAAAATGTATGTACATGGAGGCAAGTAATCACATTGCAACGCCAACTTCCACTACCAAGCTATTGCATCGATAAAAAAGTCAATAAAATTAACAGAAACATGCAAAAGCAACACATTCAAGGTAGAAGCATCATCCTCGGAGCAGACAGTGTCATTGGGACAAAGCCTATAGTCAAGGACCTTGCTTTCAACCATAGACACTAAAGCAAAAATCGACTCGATTTTCCATTTTTTCACCAAACTCGCGCAAAATCAAACACAAACAAATGCAGTTATTCAAGACCCATTCACACGAACCTATTAAGAGGTTGCGCGTATCAGGTCCCCTCAGTGCGAGCAGGTCGCCTTTGCAAGAAAGCTGTAGACACTGCTTAAGGCATCATCATCGGCAACTGCCTTGTTACTACTACTAGTACAAATATTAATAAATTACTACAAATAACGATTAACAAATATATAAATGAAAACAGAAATAAACAACTAACGTTTTCCCTAGTCCCCGATCCACAGCCCACGCCCCACAAACAACACCCCACGCACACCTCACCTAGACCCTCTACTTGAGTTTGTGTTGAGAGTAATTCTGCCCTCATGCGAGGTTTTTGGTCCGCGGGTGGTATTTAATATTTCCACCAACCCTGTGTATGTATAGGTTAATGCCCTATCCACACACAGGGGCCCCCTATCCGCCACATGGGGACGCGCCCGATGGGAGAACTGACTAAAACTCCACACGGGACCCCACACAACCCCAACCCAAACCCCAGCCCCAAACCCCTACCAAAACCCCAACCCCAGCCCAACCCAACCCCACACCCTAACTTCAACACCAACCCCAGTCCCTACTCCCAGCCCCAGTCCCTAGCCCCAACCCCAGTCCCCAGCCCCAAACCCAATCCCCAGCCCCGACCATAGTCCCTAGCCCCAACCCCAGTCCCCAGCCCCAACCCCAGTCCCCAGCCCCAACCCCAGTCCCCAGCCCCGATCCCAGTCCCTCGCCCCATACCCAATCCCAGCCTCAAACCCAATTCCCAGCCCCGACCCCAGTCGCTAGCCCCAACCCCTGTCCCAACCCCAACCCCATGCCCTAGCCCCAAACCCAATCCTCAGCCCCAACCCCAGTCCCTAACCCCAGTCCCCAGCCCCGAACCCCAGCACCTAGCCCCAACCCCAATCGTCAGACGACAGCCCTAGTCCTTAGCGCCAGCACCAGTCCCAATGTCCAGCTCCAACCCCAGTCCCTAGCCCCAACCCCAGTCCCCAGCCCCAACCCCAGCCCCAACCTTAGCACCTAGCCCCAAACCCCAACCCCAGCCCAACCCAACCCCACATCCTAACTTCAACACCAACCCCAGTCCCTACCTCCAGCCCCAGTCCCCAGTCCCTCGCCCCAAACCCAACCCTAGTCCCCAGCCCCAACCCCATGCCCTAGCCCCAAACCCAATCCCCAGCCTCAAACCCAATACCCAGCCCCGACCATAGTCCCTAGCCCCAACCCCAGTCCCCAGCCCCAACCCCAGTCCCCAGCCCCAACCCCATGCCCTAGCCCCATACCCAATCCCAGCCTCAATCCCAATCCCCAGCCCCGACCCCAGTCGTCAGTCCCCAGCCCCAACCCCATGCCCTAGCCCCATACCCAATCCCAGCCTCAATCCCAATCCCCAGCCCCGACCCCAGTCGCTAGCCCCAACCCCTGTCCCAACCCCAGTCCCCAGCCCCAACCCCATGCCCTAGCCCCAAACCCAATCCTCAGCCCCAACCCCAGTCCCTAACCCCAAGCCCAGTCCCCAGCCCCGAACTCCAGCACCTAGCCCCAACCCCAGTCGCAAGATCCAGCCCCAGTCCCCAGCTCAAACCCCAATCGTCAGACGACAGCGCCAGTCCTTAGCGCCAGCACCAGCCCGAGTCCTTAGCTCCAGCACCAGTCCCAATGTCCAGCTCGAACCGCAGTCCCCTGCCCCAACAGCCCCAAACCCAATTCCCAGCCCCGACCCCAGTTCCCAGCCCCAACCTCAGTCCCTATCCCCAACCCCAGTCCCTAGCTCCAACCCCAGTCCCCAGCCCCAACCCCAGTCCCTAGCCCAAAACCCAGTCCCCAGCCCCAACAGCAGTCGCTAGCCCCAAACCCAGTCCCCAGCCCCAACCCTAGTCCCTAGCCTCAACCCCAGGACCTAGGCCCAACCCCAGTCGCAAGATCCAGCCCCAGTCCCCAGCTCAAACCCCAATCGTCAGACGACAGCGCCAGCCCTTAGCTCCAGCACCAGTCCCAATGTCCAGCTCGAACTCCAGTCTATAGCCCCAACCCCAACCCCAGTCCCGACCCCAGCCCCCAGCCCCAACCTTAGCACCTAGCCCCAAACCCAATCCCCAGCCCCAACCCCAGTCCCTAGCCCAAAACCCAGTCCCCAGCCCCAACAGCAGTCGCTAGCCCCAAACCCAGTCCCCAGCCCCAACCCTAGTCCCTAGCCTCAACCCCAGGACTTAGGCCCAACCCCAGTCGTAAGATCCAGCAACAGTCCCCAGCTCAAACCCCAATCGTCAGACGACAGCCCCAGTCCACAGCTCAAGTCCTAGTCCCCAGACGAGTATATCTGTAAGAAAAGGCAAAAGGAAACAACTACTTCTACCAACAACACAATTCTACATTTACTACAAGCACTACCATCTTCTACTGTGATCAAACCAAACAATACATGTTCCGACAAAAAATTACCGGTTCACCAGCCTCACCAGACAGCACTCACCTGTAAAGAAAAAAAAAGGAAGAAAAGAAACAAAAGAAATGATGAACAGCAAGACGGTCGTAGATGATCAAGGAATTGAAGGAAACGCTGTCAGCTCTAGCCCTTGCCATCATCCCCATCGTCAAGTTGGAACCTGAAAAGAAAGAGAAAAGGAAAAAAACTGCACGCTGCGTCACGTCTGTACTCGACCATTCCAGTGCGGCACACCTGAAAGTAGAAGAGCAGAAAGAAAACTGGTTCCACATGCCAGTCCTCAAGACCAAGCATGTCAAACCAGTTTCCTGGGGCATTGATTAGTAAAGCGCGCAAAAACAAAGGACTAACAGGCTGCCACACGGGCAACCCCTCAGCCTGAATCCTGAAAAGTTAAGAAGAGTTAGAAGCCTTTTCAAGCTTTGTGAAGAAAGAATGATTTGTTTGAGAGTGCCTAAGGAACAGAGGAACAACCGTCGATCCTGCTGAAGGCAAGTGAAACACACGACAGAAAACCAATCGTCCTTCGATCAGGTGTGCCGATGAACCTGAAAACCAAGAAAGCTTTTAATAATCTAGCCCTACGCCCTTCAACAATCCCACAAGGTAGCCTACATTCGAAGGAGAACCCCCAGAAGCGCCCTAATTCGCCAACCAAGCCCCTGAACTCACAACGTAGTGGTATAAAACCAGTTCGAGAGGACTTACAGGATGCGACCTGAAAAAGAAGGTTTTATATATTGTCTGTGTAAAAAATAACGCGTCCCTATGAAACCCTCCCCGATTGCTAACCAAACGGACCCTCCTCTCTAAGCTTCCCGATGACACTGATGACCACTGGCGGGTGGAGCGAAACCTATGATTCCCGCTGGCAATAAACAAACGATAATCAAAAGGGTACTCACTTTGATGAACGCTGATGAGGAATAGAGGTGCTCCAACGCGGGCTGGCTAGACGTCAATCAGACTGAAGACCTACCTGCTTCGCTTTGTCCATCGCTGGGTGTCCTGAGATGCAGCATACACACACAGCCAAGCACTCGCGACACTCCCGGGGAAAAAAGCGCGAAAAACCGAGCAAAGCACTGAAGCCCCTCCCCGCACTGGGCATGCTAAGATCTCGAACGAACACTATTTCCAAAAGAAGCGCGAAAAACCGAACAAAACATTGTAGCCCCTCCCCGCACTGGGCATGCTAAGATCTCGAACGAACACTATTTCCAAAAGAAGCGCGAAAAACCGAACAAAACATTGTAGCCCCTCCCCACACTGGGCATGCTAAGATCTCGAACGAACACTATTTCCAAAAGAAGCGCGAAAAACCGAGCAAAGCACTGAAGCCCCTCCCCGCACTGGGCATGCTAAGATCTCGAACGAACACTATTTCCAAAAGAAGCGCGAAAAACCGAGCAAAGCACTGAAGCCCATCCTCCGCACTGGGCATGCTAAGATCTCGAACGAAAATGATTTCACAAAAGAAGCGCGAAAACCCGAACAAAACAATGTAGCCCCTCCCCGCACTGGGCATGCTAAGATCTCGAACGAACACTATTTCCAAAAGAAGCGCGAAAAACCGAGCAAAGCACTGAAGCCCATCCTCCGCACTGGGCATGCTAAGATCTCGAACGAAAATGATTTCACAAAAGAAGCGCGAAAACCCGAACAAAACACTGTAGCCCCTCCCCGCACTGGGCATGCTAAGATCTCGAACGAACACTATTTCCAAAAGAAGCGCGAAAAACCGAGCAAAGCACTGAAGCCCCTCCCCGCACTGGGCATGCTAAGATCTCGAACGAACACTATTTCCAAAAGAAGCGCGAAAAACCGAACAAAGCACTGAAGCCCCTCCCCGCACTGGGCATGCTAAGATCTCGAACGAACACTTTTTCAAAAACAAGCGCCAAAAACACTGAAAAACACTGAAACACTTTCTCATATCGCACTGGGGATTCTAAATTTGCAATCAAAGCGCAAGAACCAAGAAAAAACACTGAAACACTTTTTCAAATGATCGAAATGCAAAAAACTCGCGAAAACCAAGAAAAACATCGAAGGGAAATGAAAAAATTACCGATACCGCACTCAAACCAGTCTCACTGGCAAAAGAAAAAACCGCAAAAAAAGCAAAACTGAAAAAAAATTATAGATTCTATCACACTCACACACTTGAGAATTAATTTCAGAAAAATTTCGCGCAAAATCCACGAAGAAAAAATTTTTTCCGAATAAATTTTTGGCGCCACTGGTTTTTTCCGTCCGAAACGTTCAAGTCCAATCACGTAACTGAGACATATACATGTGTATGCATGTGGATCTCACTTGCATAATTTCTCTCTCACGCAACATGTGCAATGTGCCAAAAATGAGCAACATGTTTCGCGATCATAGGCTGAGATGAGAGATCTCCGCCACCCACAGCCACATATGCTCCCGTGCAACAAGTGCATGGAGAGAGTGTTGGGTGACATGTTCTTGCATGCATGCCTTGACAGGCGAAGATGCTGAGAGCTCGCACGCTGATTGGCTGGGAGCTTTGCGAACACGGAGAAAGTGTGTCTAATCGTGTTTCGGTGATTTTGATGCTGACTCTTGGGGAATTTGATAAGGGGACTTTTGGAAATAGGATTTTTTTCTGTTTCGATGATGGCTCGTGGGAAATTATGGACATGTGAATTTTTCTCAGAAGATTTATTATCAGCCACGGTGTGGGTGTATGCACACCGATCAAATGATATTTCGCCAGCCAGTCGGTCGTTTATCACTCCGACTGGAAGACCATTCATCTTCCACCACCTTCCCCACTCAAGGTTGCCCCTCGCGGTGACCTAAAAAAATGCCACCCTCTTACTTTCGCTCACACTCAGCCTGTGCCCAGCCTGTGCAAATTAAGCGACCTTCCCACGCATTCACCTCTCCACCTGAAGCGAACCAGTGAAATCATCTCTGACCAGGCCGAATGCATAGAGCGACGACGCTCCAATCGCGGCACCATCTATGCCCGGCTCACAGCCCACATTGCGGGCGCGCGTACACTGTCCTCTCTCATCCCCGACATCTATGCAATCCAATCCGATTCCAAGCATCCATCACGAGCAGAGGAAAAGTCAATGTGATTAGTCACGACCTTTTATGGAATCCACCACGACGATGGCTACCACGGTGATGGCAGGCACAGGCAGCGTAGTTGTTTGCATGGATGCCAAGCGGGCTGCTGCGTGCTTCAGGTTTTCAACGACGAGTGTTCCCCGCTCGAAGACTTTCCATCGCAGCGAGAGAGAGGAGAGATCCTTAGGTTTTTCGGTCTATTTGCGTACCACTGGTGCTGTCGCCGCAGTCGTTTCCATGTAAATCAGTAGCCATCATCTCGAAACGACGAAACATGGACATGGTCAGAATGGTTCCCATAACCCATTTCCACATCGATCTCGCGCAGACGTCACTCACTGTGCACACGGGGTGGAGGAGCATAGGCTCGCCAGGGAATAGCCACCAATCGGCCTCCCGTCCTCCTCCGGCACAGCCGATCGCAAACAGAACACGAAGCGAGAGCGATTTAATTGATTGATAACGTCATTTTGTTGCGGTGGCGTAGATACCGGTGCGACTGCATCTTGTCAGATGTAATGGCTGGCAGGTTGATCTCTGTCTAGCGCTGCTCCACGATTTTGTCGCCGCATCCAACTGTGTGTGTGTGCGGGGACACCGAAATCGCATCTCTCCTGCCACCACCATGCACCGTCATCATCATCATTTCCGTCGTCGCATGTGGGAGAGATGATGTTGCGCACGGAGAGTGGCGCATTCGCATACCACTTGATCCAATTTCGTGAGGCGATCTCCGCTTTAGGATCTGCCCGGCAAACCAGCAAAAAAACAAAAACAGGCAAACGAACTCGTTCACATTCGCGTTCGTGATTTTGCCGTTTTGGCTGCGCCTGGCGCAGGACGAGAGCACAAACCGCTCTCGCGTCCGCTGGTGGCACAGAAAGACTTAAATTTTAATTGAAGCGGAGCAGCACTTTCGTGGTTCCCACGCCTGAACTGGCGGCTAGCAAGCATGCATGAGCGCATACAGGAGTGAGTCTATGTGAGACTGTGTGTGTGTGTGAGTGTTGGACTGGCACAGCACCAGGTAATGAAGTTATGAATCGTGGGCCAGTTGTGGTACATGCAACAGCAGACCATGTGGGAAGATGAGAGGTATCGCATAAATCTTTTCGCCGAGTTGTTGGCGGCAACAACGCGCTTAATTCGAGACCTTTGACTGAACAGTGGCGCGCGCACAGTGGGGAAGCGTGTGGGAGGTGACGCTTTGGTTTGCTAATTGAAATTGTCAGACGAGTAGTCAGAGACGTAGTCATCTTTGACTGTGGCATACAGCCGTTAATGGGCAATTGTTGACAGAGTGGAGGGCTGTCCTTGACATTTTGTCTGCCTGGCACTTCAGGTTGGGGTGGACCTGGGCCGCATTCTAGGCATTTTCCTGTTCGCCCGGGATGAAGTTAGTTTCCTAGATGTTCTTTTTCATCTTCTAGTTCCGCTGGAGTAGACATAGGCCACGGAAGATGCAGACAGCATCGTGAAGGCCTCGACATCTTGTTCTTTGGTAGAAAATCTTTCGACTCGAGGGAGTCTTTGACAGTTTGTTCGCCGAGGGGGGAAACTAGCCTAATTTAAGGAAATTTCTTGTTCCTATGGCACTGGAGGGGACCTAGGCCTACACCTATTTCTTTTCGGGGCCTCCCCCTTCACCACACCCCAAGGTGGACCATAACCGAGAGGTTGGTTTTTTTGGTTTGGTGAGGGCAGTCACCGTCAAACGAAAGTTAATGAGGCGACAGAAAAGTTTCCAACCTCGTGGGAAAAGTTCGCCCTGCTGGTCATCTCTTAAACTTAAACAAAGTGGATTTTGATGTTGCACTCGTTAGACGCAATTAGACTGCCCACCATTCAACCACCAGCCCTAGTGGTGAGTGGGGAGATTAAGTGTCGAGTGAATGTAAACAACAGATTTAAGAGACTGTATAGGGATGGCGTCCACTCTTCTCCATTCAGACTCTCTGTGTCTCCACACGGCAGAGATGTGAAAGAGAAGCGGTGGCACGAGCTTTTCGGTAGCTTGTAGGTGACGAGAGGATTTTAGTGGCATACTTCTAGGTGGTGTGATGGAGCTTTTTAGGGGGGAAAGCGGTGACAACACGATGAACTGGGTCTTTGCTGTTTGCTGATGGAGTCGACTTGAGAATTAGAATAATTTCGGGACAGTGTCTAGTCGGTTGCAACCTCAAGCCCATGTCTCTGATTAGATGAGAGAGCCTTGATCATGTCACCCCAGGGAACAGTCGTCTGGAAAGACACAAGGGAAAGTGATCAGAGTGAGATTCGATCAAACGGATAAGAAAAGAAGTGGATTAAGGACAAGGCAGTGATCTTTCAAGGAATTCACAACTAGTCCAGTGGATCGTTCCCAAAGTTTAAGGCTAGTCACTGATCTCAATAAATCTTAGAAAATTCATCCCAAATGGATTGTTCTGATTTTTGATGTTCGAGCTCCAACCATAGGTCGAGTGAGGATAAGATGAAGTCCATAAGGCCTTACGTATCATTGTGAAAGCGACATAAGCTCATAGGGCCCTATCATGCAAGTTCCATCCACCTCCTCAACTCACTTAAATCAACACATCCAATTTTTTCCCCAGAACTTCTGCTGAGACACCAGGCCACCAGAAATTTCAGCAGGGGGTCTGCTCGAAATTTACCAAACTTTGATTGCTTATATCTCGAGAACGGTTCGTCCTACGACAAAATGACCAAGGCCAACTTTGTACCTTACGCCATGGACTAAAAGATGGCTCTGGATAACAGATTGATTTACCGTTATTTCGATAAGATTTTTAAAGAATAAGGAATTTTTTGTGCCTTAACATGTTTTTTGTGACCTCAATCATTTCAAATTTAACATCAAAGACATCGACATCGATGCAGAATTTTTGCTTCAAGCCAGAACACTCACCCTGAAAATATTCATTAATCTCAGTCATCAACAAGGGGCGATATCCTCGTGTTTTCCCACCAAAAATCCCCATCTTTTTTAAAACTCATACAAAAATAACCGTACTTCGGTCCTTTTCTTATCCCCATCTTCTAGTTCAAGTCATAAACTACAAGACCGCCATTGGTCATTCTAACGTACGATGCACCGTTACCGAGATATAAGCAGTCAAAAGTTTCACACATATGCCCAGACCCCTACTAAAATTTCTGGTGGCCTGGTATCCCAGATCTGGGTGGGAATTTTTCTTCCGCAGTAGATTTCTCAAAAACGACTTGATGGAGGGGAATGAAATTTGGTACACATATAGAACAAAGGTTGGTCTACCTCGGGACCTCGGGAGGACATCCTTTGTCAAGGATATGACAGGATTTCCAGGACTTGGGTGGGAAAAAGGGTTTCTTTCACATGCATTTTGAAAATGAGGCAGTGAAGTCTGGGGTGAACCTGGGCCTCTAGCTGTCTCCAGTTTCGCCGGTTGTTGCCGTAAGTACGTCAGGGCACCAGTAGAAAACCCCTACATCGATCGACGACGTCAAAAAAAACCCCGCCATCGATTCAAATGCCATCGAATCCCCGGAACAGCTCATAGCGTCAACACAACGCCTTCCAAGTAAGGCATTTCTCAGACCCACATCGTCAATGAACTTACACAACGTGTGGAAATTGTGTGACGTGAGTTAGAACATCCTCTGACACACAGCACCCACCGTCTAATGCGGTTTCAGATCAGCCGATCAAAACGTCAATTGTAACACTGAAAGCGAGCGTCAAATGTTTCTGTGTAAAACATGGGGTGACGCTCATTACGATGACTCGGCTGTCGCGGGGCTCCACACACAAGCAGCGCCGACAGCTGGCAGCGCAAGCGTTTCTTGCTAAAATTCCCCCAACCATCAGCCGATCTGAGTTCACGTGAACTATTCGATTTTTATGCGTTCCAAGCGGCACACTCTGCTTGGAATCCAGTGACTGGGAAGTTTCCACTAATCATCAGATTAAGCTGAAACTCGATCCACACACGCGACTACGGGGAAAATGAAAGCTATCAGCGCGCACCACAAGCCACTTGACGGGAGCATGTGAGGCGTTAAAACCCAATACAAAAAATCTCAATCACTGCGCATAGCTTGTCACGGGTAAGTCAATTTTTCAAACACCCTTCGGCCACCTCCATCCACTGCACCCCAGACTCGCCCAGACTGCGTTCGCGTTCATTTATCAGCCAGCTGGAGGCGTTTGAAGTGCAACGTCGTGGCACACTCGACTGGGGCCGGCATTTATTGCGATCATCAGTCTGCTTATGCTAATCTGTCAGGGCGACGGAGGGGGTACGTTGCAATCGTTGTCAAGGTGGCGGTGGAGGAATGACTGCGATTACGTGCGATTGAGTGGCTCTGGAGGAACAGACGCTTCTATGTCATCGACGAAAGCCACCCTCGTCAGATCCGACTTTCCTCCGTCGTCACCTAAGTTCACCAGCCAAGCAAGGCAACCAACTCCACTTGCGACCATAAAGTTATTCCCAAATCCAATTCGCACAACAAAATGCTTTCCTTTCTCCGTTCGCACAGAATGCCACAAGCCACAAATACACTAGATACGCTCTGTGTGGCCTGGCCAACCGGGAGGGTGAACCCTTCAAGAATTTCTAAACGTTTTTCCTTCCTCTCGCCTGGCGAGCGAACAAAACGCAAACAGAATTACAGAATTAAGACCGACAGTGAGTGAGGGACCGCAACCGCTGCTTATAGCCGTGGTCCATCCGCCATCCCGATGTCCAGGTGCAGGACGCTGCAGGAATCCGAAATCACGGGGAGGGAGAGAGAGAGAGAGAGAGAGAGAGATCAAGCCACCGCCGCCGAGTGGAAATGTGCAAGGATGCGAGCGAAGTCGGATATCGAGGGCATTCATCATCGACCGACGAAGGGGTGCACTCGCGATACACAGCCAAGCCATCAGCTCTCTGGGGAAAGGTATCATTGCCCTTGCCCCCCCCCCACACATTTTTGAGAATTTATTAGTTCGCCAAATTTATTCTCGGATTAACTTCACCTTCGCCTCGGATACACCGCTTTGCGGAGGATCCACACACAACAACTCTTATCGCGCACCACCGCAACTAGCGCCCGTAATTAATTAAGTGCTCCGGAAATCAGAATATTTAACAGAAAAAAACAAAACGACAACAACAACAACAGCAACAGCAACCAATTGATTGCTCGCCCGAAGGGTGTTTGGGGGATTTTCTGTTTGTTTCGAGCGATACTCTTTATCGATTAATTACGGATTTGCCAACGACATCCGTGAGATAGTTTTATCTCTTGGATTTGTGTCGCGAATCTGGCCGAGCATTCGCCGGTCACGGTTAGCCGAGGCAGGTGCAGATTCTTAATCGATTAGGGATTCGCGTGTTTGATTGGACGGCTGGGGAAATTCAAAAAGCCCTCGACGTCGTGGTCTGCCCAGTTCTAATCAGTGGCCGCGGAGGAGAGGGGTCGATGCAGGACAGTTGCACGCCAGAAAATTTCCCATTCATTGCACTTGATTCGGTTAAGTAGGCCAAGATCAGCAGAAAAAAAAAGAAATGCAAGCAACCGCCGAGAGTTAGTTGATGAGTGGGCGATGTGGGCGAAGTGGGTGATGTGGATGGTGGATGGTGGATTGGGAATGAATTTTGGTCACTTGGGGGGAATTGGTGAACTGCTGTTGAATTTTTTAACCAGCCTGTGGATGACTGTGTCTGATTGCAAAGGGGAGTCGATTGTGTTCTGCGATGAAAGTGCACCCCAAATGGGAGCCTCGCTGTGCCGTCCGGAGTGTCCAGAGGATTGCCATTTCATGAACGAGAGAGAGAGAAAGAGGGAGGGCGGAAGAGATTGGCAAACAATTTGTCAAATAAATTGGCTCGGGAGAAGGTTGCCCAAGGCGGCGACGGCGGCAGATGGGAAACGGGAGACGAATGCCTGGTCAAGGTGGCCTGGTGGAGGGAAGATTGAGTGCATCACCGGGGATATTTTTAGCTTCGTCCTCTAAATCTGGAATCAGAAATGAGGAAGTGCTGCTCTGCATGACCGAGAGGTACCAGTGCACGGACTGAAACTTAGGCGTTTTCAATTGACTGCAGGGCACCACTCGATCCAGGAATTCAAGGACGAGGAAGGTGGGGAATGAAATTAATAAAATGGACAAATGAAGTTTGGGTGAAGTCTGATTTTTCAATCGATCCTCCTGGGGACATGAGAGCAGTTCAAAGCACCCTGATGGGTTTTTTGTTTACTGTTGGGAACTTTCTTCCGGTAAAGGAGTTATTGACATGATATGACACATGACATTTTCACAGCGAACTTGACCAACCAACCAAGAGGATCTGGTCTCCAGGTATGACTCATTTCTTGTATTTCTTTGTGAAAGGCTGTGGTCGCTTTGATCAAAGTTAGGGATACTCAACCCCCTTGGGACGTTGTTTGCGGCTGTAAACAGGAAAGGGGTCAATGAGTTTATAACTGGCTTCTTCACAAATGATAGAGAAGGGGTTTATCTCTCTTAAGGTAAGGATGAGGAAGACCTGGTCAAACGATTTACTAATCAGCGACGTCTGTCAGCAGGGGCCTCAGGTTGTACACTGATTTTAGAGCTTCACCGGTGTTTTTGGGGTTGGACTCTGCCTTGCAAAAGAGTTGCCGGGGGATGAATCGTGGGACCTAACAACCGCATTGAGGCTACACGGGCCGCGTACAAGAGTATCAAAGGAAGGTCTCAGGTGGTGGCTGCGCGAGAAGTCAATTACGTTGTATTTTTCTTATCCTGCGTGTGGCGCTAAAGACAAGCACGGGGCGGACTAGAGTCAGAATCACGAAACAGAGGACGCTACCAGCTGCATCAGACAGGATTTCTCAAGAATCCTTAACGTCGCATATAAAACCCTCTCTCCAACTCTGTGTAAATTCCAGAAGGTGTTTAGGTGATTTTCCTTGTGTCACCTCAGACCAGGCACGTCCAGAACCGACCTGATCTTCACACTGGGACACAGAACATGAAGTGGAGACCTATACGCCTCGTCTATTCATCGCCTGTGACGAGCCACACACCGTCTTGTCTAGATCAGGCATTCCTGTCAAACTCCTCATTCTGTGCAGGAGGACGATAGAGAAGAACTCGTTGTTCCATGAAGATCGGCAACGAATTCACTGAGACTTCCAATTTCAAGAGATTTTGTCTCTGCCACGTTTGACTTCTTTAACATCAGTCTTGCCTCTAGTGACTGCCTGGGAGTCTTGCACGATCCTGCACTAGAGTCGAAACGAACGAACGAAACGTCTCTGACCAGCAAGATCATCGAGACCGCTTTAAAAACGTCAGCATTAGTGGGAAAGCCATGACGTGACTGATCGAATGGAGTGAACCATCAATTCAGGCACCTGCTAGCATTAAGACGGCCGAGGACAGAGCCTAGTACGCTCCGTCTTCAAGAAAGCCAAGCACTTCGGTTCTGTCGACTATTGCTCTCACGAGTGCACGGGATCTACAATCGATCTATAACAGGGAAGTTATATAAACTTTATCTAGGCAGGTATAATCTCTAAGCATTGTGAGGGACTCCCGAGTGGAGGACAAGTGAATTGTGAAAAGCGGTCAAGTCAAGTGCAAGCTGGCAGTTAGGTTAGGCCACACCCGATAAAACTCTTCAGCTAGCCCTCCCTCCTTAACCACACTGACAAATTCAAAAGGCGATATTCCACTGTGCCTTCTTGCCTCTTCTTTTTCATCTGTTTCAAATGGCCACAAATGAAGATATTCCCAGTGACTCTAGCTCAGCTACCCTCTGTCATTCCAATCATTTCTCTGTCCTCGGCTCGGTATCGTCGCAAAGGTAAGCTCAGACTCTGATGGTCACTTCCTTGTTAGGAAAGAGCGGGACAATGCATTGATTTCCTTGTCATCTGGCAATTTAAAAAGAAGGCAATGATGTACGACAACCAAAGTACTTGACCAGTGTCTGTCTCAAGGTCTTATTTCGTAAGCAGCCTGAATATCTCTCACCCGCCTCACATCTATAAAGATCCCTTCTCTAAAAGCATGCAATCTATTTAGTTGCTCTGGTCCAAACCAGCTTCGAGATTCAAAGGAACTCCCTAAGATCAAGTGGCTCCAGAGGCATGTTTTCCCGCCAGACCCCTCACTCTCATATGTCGGCAATGTAAACACACTCAATCGCATGTCAAGGACACCTCTATCCACCCTCAACACTGGTTACATGGCCGCAACTCAGCGAAAGACGCCTTTCACTGAAAATCTCGAATTTCTCACAATTTCCTTCCAAATATCCATCAAAATCCACTAAATTTACTCATTCCCCTCTTATTTACGCATATCCTGACCATTTCCATCCATCTACACCCTTCACAAGTCCCCAAAAATCCGAAAACCAAATTTCACTTTTTCAGACCAAAAAAGGTCGACTCCATTCATTTACCATTTTACTGCCTTTTTTCCGATGCGAAGTGGCAATTTCTTAAAAGTCGATTTTCTTGCTGTGGCCACATCAAAATGACTGGAAAACAGTGGGGCTATGTGTGGTGGACTAATTACAAGTGATCTGCATCCAAATTTCCTCAATTGTTGGCTTTATTCGGCTGCAAAAGGGATTTTTCAATTTTGGTGACGTCATGAATGCAACTATGAAAGCCGCATTTTCTCGCAGTCTTTCAGCATGTCTGGCAATGACGTGATCGAATTGCATTGGATTTTTGACATATTGTGGTGAAAGTGTTGCCAGAAGGGGAAATTTTTTATGAAAATTTCTTTAAAAAGACGTTTTTTAAACGATTTCAGGAAATTGAAGTAAATTTGTTTGAAGCGAGAATGGGTGGAATTTAAAGGGTGGGGGCGGGTGTGTTGTGCAGGATGGTGAATTGAGGTTAAGAGGCTGTGTAGTCGTGACGGCTTGTCGATTTGAGATGGGTTTTGGGAGATGGGATGCAAGGGAATGCAGGCTTGTATTTAGTATGGCGGACGTAAGGAGGCGTAGATTTGAACTGGCCAGAAGGATGGACGGAAGGAATGAGAAGTTGCCTGATTTCTACTGGAGAGGATTTGACAGGCAGCAATAAGGGGCTTAGATGGATTTAACTTAAATGAGTCATTCTAGCTTGTTCTAGAGAGGGAGTCAAGAGTCGCGAGGCGAGGGAAATCTTCATAGTTCCACGCTGACTAGACGATGGCAATAGAGACATCTTCCCTGTTGTTGGCAAGGTAAGAACACGCATTTCGGACACCGGAGTCGAGAGGAAACGCCACATTTCGTGCACGGAAAATAAGACAGTTGCAATGGACTACTAGGATCTCGGACGATCGAGGCTTCTAGGAAGAGATTGGAGGCGATGTGGAGATGCCATCAAGGAAGCGACACTAGTGAGAATAAAACCTGATTTGACAGTGAATGGAAGCAAGGAAGCTTGCGACGGAGGTGGAAACTCAAAAGGGGTAAGGTCATTGAACTACGAATGGTGTTCGTGAACAGAAATGCACACGTTGACTGATTGTCTCAGCTGAAGCGAAGGTGGAAGCATTGCATTGAAGTTTGAGAGGTACTCGTAAACAGAAAGGCACACACAACGAAGCTTGAAGCCTACAACACTGAGGTCTATGAGCAAACCAGAAGGGAAGAGATCACCCGGCTGCTCAGGAGGAAAAAGAAAGATCATGAGGAGGGTATGCTCAAGAAGCTGGACAGACCTTATAAGAGGAATGATGTCCGAAAGTGTGACCAGAGGATGAAGCATTTACGCCAGCAGGGATGAAGGTCACTGAGTCATTTTAGGCATGTTTGGAGTGGAAATCTAAAAGTATTCCTCCTAGACCTGATCGGATCTCGTAGTGAAGCTGCACTGTGCATTTTTCCAGAAACACTTTTGCAGACTCTTAAACGCACTATACCACACCACTTGGTGGACGAACCAAAGTCAAGAGAGAAAGTTGCTTGTACCGACAGAGCAGCTGTAGGTGTCCTGGCGCATGAACCAGCTCATCTGAATGACATGGCTGGCACGGCATCATCGACAGGAATTTCGTATACCTCGAGACCTCATTCCGACACACTCTTGCCATTGCCTGGTGCCTTATAATTGAGGAATAGAGCTCTGTCCTTATACAAAACATAGGTAGTGCCAGTCCAGTCCATTCATAGTCTTGAATCCCTGATCTCCTCGAGAGAGAGGTTCGTCTTGCGATTGCTGGTCCCGTCTGCATCTGAGGAAGCAGATTCAACCACGACCACGAAGCAGCAGAGTTACACAAGCACAACCTCTCCATTCTCCGACTCTAAAACATGATTACACCTCCCTTCAATGTCACGGCACGAGAGACTGAAGCAAATTCAATTCCCATCAATTTAGACACATAACGCAGTCTATGTGATCCACGAAACTGCCTGGTAGCCTGATGCGATGTGTGCACACGGGGAATATGAAATTGTCCCCATTACGAGATAAACTCGATTAAATACACTGTTTGTTTACAGATATTCTCGTGCCCGTACTTTGCATGCACACACGAGAGTAAATTATTCGGAAAAAAAATATGCAAACAAAGACGAAAAATAAACCTGTTTACAGCTGAGATTGTTCGCAAGAATTCGTATGGGTTTTACTTTCAAGGCACAGACTCGGTTAGCAGATCGAGCTTAAGAACCTGTTTATCTGGGGCAGGTTGAAATTTTGAAATCTGTCTTAGAGACCGAGAGAGATGGAGAGGGGCTGGGCTGGGTTATCTGAGTTTCGAGATATGTGTTAATGCGGGGGCTTTGAGATGAGATGGGGTTTTGGGGTTGGTCTTGCAATGAATCAGAACAGAGGTGCCTTGCCTTTGTCTACACTCAATAATCTCCCATCTACTCAGAAGCCTCTGACTTTAATAAAAGCGGAACACGCTCTTGTCACTCAACCTCATTGGCCTTCATTGAATTGGAATTCCTCGAAGATAGTCTCGCCCGCCCAATCGACTGGCCTGGACCACAACACAAGGCTGAAGTGCAATCTAAACAACAGGAGCTCCTCATCTCTGCCATTGTCCGAGCCATCCTTCCGTCCTTCCTTTCTCTCTCGGTGCAGATATCCACACAACACACCGAATCCGACAAACAACGACACCTGCTCTTAAATCTTACATGCGTTTGCCGCTACTCGTGTACACTCGTATCTTTCCATCTTGACAAGTAAGAACAAAACCGTTCGCTGCTATAGTCCTGGCAAAGGGCACACAACACCCCCTCTCTCTCTCTCTCTCTCATACACACACAGCCAAACAGCCGCCCCTCATTTGCAAGGCCACTAAACACTCGTGCACACCGAAAAGCAGCCAAAAATTGTGTGTCCACCGCCCGTCCGTGCCATAAACAACAAACCAAGCGCATAAACGACGCTCAGTCATCCCATGACGACAGCGGCGAATACAACGAAAACGACGACCATGACGGCGTGGCGATGAAGACCGGGAAGAGGCCTGATGGAAGTGGGTATCCCATAATCATAATCATCATCATCAACATCGTCGTCATCATCATCATCATCATCGTCGTTCGTCGTCGACGTCGTGTGATTTCTTCCTGCCCAACCTACCTCACCGCCGTAGACCCACCCCCTCCAGCATACCGGTATTATGATGAGCTACATGTTTTGATAGCATTGAAATCAAGAGCACGTTTTTATGTTGGCCTAGGTTCGGGTCGCTCGGTCGGACTCTTGTTTACACGCTTACTGGACCCCCTCCTCCGCCTCTGCCTCCACCAGCACCTCCTCCGCGTCGTCGTGTACCTGTTGTATTCGAAACCTGCGCACTCCCATTGTGCAACATATCAGCGTCTCGAACGCGCACCCACTTCCTCTGCCATTCAACAAGCCAACAAACACTCGTCATGCCAGCTCAACATGTTGCCGCAACACACTGCTTCGTGGCGGCTGCTGTACTTGGTGCTTGGTGGAGCAGTTTATTCAGTGATTGCTTGTCTTCCACGTTGAAAGGTGGCGGCGCATAGGGTGATGTTGTTGTTGTTGTTGTCTGAGATTCGACGATCATATGGCGCGACTGTTGTTCCGTTGACGTATTTCTAGATACTTTTGTTTTCGTATTTTCTTTTTGATATAAACGATTGCCAATTCCCGTTCGGCAGTCAGTCAACGCTGAACCGCAGTTACACTCGCATGCAAGTGAATGCAAAATCCGTTGCATCGTGACTGCATTCAATCTCGCCTGAATCGTGCTCTGGTCTCTTCTTTAAGACATATTCTTCTTCGTTTTTTTTTTCCTGTTCGTTTACTCCGTACTCCGTCGCGGCCGTGGCTTGATGCAGCGTTGCATTGCATTTAATTAAAATCAATTTACGGTGCGTTAAGTTTCGTTCTGCGAGTTCGTGTGCGGCATGGTGATCTTGAGGTGAGCAACGCAACTAGAGCCCTTCATCGTGAATACGACGACGAAAATTCAATTTTAATCAAAATGTACACAAAAAAAATATATAAACGCGTGCTTCTGCTGTTGTGTGCTTTCTTTTTTTTTGTCGTCTTTTCGGTTTCTGTGAATTTATTTATAACTAGTGCATGCGGTGTAAAAATAAATTGCACCACACTGTCTCGTTTGGTTGCTTCGATGAATTTACACAAGCGGTGTAAATTAATATTCAAATGCCATCGCCTGCCGTTTTTGATATCGGCCCCCTCAAAACGCTGATATCGTTTAGTGTGTGTTTGTGTGCCTGTGTGTCTGTGTGTGTGTGCGTATGTCACTCGCCCATTCATATTTGAAACGCGTAGAAGTTCACAAATTGAAATGTTTACCCGAAAAGATATGGACTTTTCTCAAATCGTAAACAAATGCCATCCAGTTTGTGTCGAGCAAGAGAGAGAGTGTGTCAGGCCCCCCGACCAGCCAGCGCTCGAAATTCTCCGATTTCCGAGATATTCTCGGCCTCCTCTCCGCCCCCCGCAAGTCCATCCATTGTGCCCGCTGAGCCGAGGCAGTCAGTCAGTCAGAGCTGTGAGCCCTCTCAGAAACCGGTCTTGTCGGTGTCGAATGTTTGACTTCGGCTTCAATCTATCGCGGCGCGAGTTGCCCAATTAACTGAGTGTACTACTATAGTTGTTCGAAACCAGATTTTTTTTGTGTTGTTCGTTTCTTTATTTTGATCAGTTCGTTCCTCTTTTGATAATGAGGTAGGAGCATTCAATTAAAAACATAACACTGTGAGAAGAAGAAGGAGATAAATGCTTGCATATGTGCTCGGAGATGGATTATGAGATATGGGAGATATGGCCTAGTGTTCGGAAGGCATTTTTTGAAAGTTTGATTTCTGAAAGTTTTCATTCGGAAGCATTTAGTCGTCGATTCTGTTTGAGATGGGGTTTTCCCAGAAAGTCAAGATTTGAGCAAAGTTTGGCCCTTCTCAACAAAGAGTGAGGCCTAAATTGCGTTCTCATTCAAGACTCAAACCGCGACTCCAGTGCAGTCGCATTTAAGTTTTATTGCGCCACCGTCGCTGTCAACGGTCGGAAACCGGTTGACCCAAGAGCTAGGTACTAATCGTTTTCTTCCTTATTCGACGTCTGAGCTGGAGAAGGCCTTGAGCCTGTAAAGGTTTTCTTACTGCGAACATGTGTCAGAAGAGGATGAAGTAGAGCCTTCTTACTTTCTATGAAAAATTCAGAAAATTTAAGTTATAGACGGCCTAGATTGTCTAATCTGTCTTGAGAGAGTGTTCTGGCTTAGAACATACGTCTGAAGCAGGAACGGAGGCTGCTCCCTTATTTCTGACGAACAACTGGAAAAAGCCCTAACTACTTTCTGGCTAGCAGTTAAAAAAAATTATAAATTTCGATGTATAACGAGAGACGTCCTCAATTGTGCCTAATTTTTGAATGCCTCTCCTTCGACATCTTTTCGAACAAAAAAAAAATTTAGAAAAACAAAATGTTTCGACATCGGAATTCAAGAAGGCCTAAATTGTCTATTCTGGCTTCTAAAACCCATCTCGCTTCAATGAACGCCCGCTCACAGAAACGCATTTTTCTCTTCACCGTTTCCGAGCAAAGAATTGAGAACTCCAACGGACACTAGATTCGAATTAGGGATGGGCCTTAACTTGAGCGTTCAGTTCTTGACTTGTCAAAAATATTTATGAGTTTTTAGAAGGCCTCGAGCTCACAGGCCTCACAAGGATAACGCAGTTAAAAAAAATGTAATCAACGTTTTTTCTGAGTTCAAAAATGTGCTCAAGTCTCCGATCCACAAAAATAATTTAAAATTCAAAAATTGTACGTGAAACATTGAATCCAAAAGTGTGATCCCTAAAGTCCATAAAACCTCGCTCAAAAGTGTTCCCTAAAGGTGGGCGAAGTTCCATGCAAACGACCATCAGTCCTAAAATCAACAAATTTAGTCTTGGACTCAGATGTAGTATGTATGGTCCATAAAAACTACCACAAAAGTCAAAATTCAGCCTTACAGTCTAATTGATGGCGAAGGCCCGTGAAATCGTGCACAAAATTCAAGATCAATCTCTCCAAACTGGGACTTCGAGTCAGGTGTGACCTCAACGACATGAAGCCCGACGTGAAAGTGTTCTAAAATTTTAGAACATAGCCTTAACATTTTGAGGGAGCTCTGAGACTTAAAAAATCTCGAAGATAAGAGTTCAAAATGCCTTCTTTGTCAAAAATTTACGAAGTCGAGCTAATTCCCATCGTTTGTAAAAAATTTAGAACAAGTCAACCTCACATGAGATATTCACTGAGACGTAGTGAAATTTAACCATTCACGGGTCTCTCCCCACCCACCCAGCTCTCGAAGCAACCCCCACAAATCTCTACCAGTGCCACAAGCGTCACAGCCCCCTCCTCCTGAGCACCACAAAATGCATGATTAACAACAAGATTTAGCAAGAATTCAAGCCGTGCAGTGATGGTTCAATGTACCACCGCTCAATGCAACAACCGCATCTCTCACTCTCCCAGTCATTGTTTGCCGCCGGTCGCATCACATTTCAACCGCGACTCCAGTGCAGTCGCAGTTAAGTTTTATTGCGCCACCGTCACCAGTCGGAAACCGGTTGACCCAAGTGCTGCTGCTGCTGCTTGTCTCGGGATTAAACCAGAAAAATAAGTACGAAAGCCATACCGCCTATCATACAGTCTTTTCGTCCCTTAACGACCAACTGGAGGTGTGTCTCATTCCTTGCCTCCTGTTGTCTTGTGTATTTTATTTTTGGGCTCGTGTGCCATCGGCAACGAAAGACCTTGCAAAACAAGTCAATGATCCCCAATCAAGTTTATGTTGTACGAGAGTTGAGAGAATCCCCTCAGAGCAATGGGGTAATCCATAAAGTTTAACATTCTCTCTCTCTCTCTTGTGTCGCCCTTCTGTCGACGACGACGACTACGCTCCCTCGACCCATTCCACTCATTCTTCAGCAGTTGATGAGGACGAGTGTTACTCGGTGCTCTCCGGTGTAGATCCCCAAATATCCTTAAGGTGTTTGGTCGCGATTTATCTTGATTATCAGCGTGTTCTAAATACGCGGATTACAACGGCGAACACGAGTGGGGGCTGCTTTCAGGTGCGGAAGCGCTTATTATCTCTGACGACCGGCCCCACTCGGAAAGAGACGAATGGCTGGGGGGAGGGTACCTTTTTTTTGTGCTTGTGACGAAAAACATCAGTTTGTTTATCTGATAATAAATACGATGCTATCAGGTGACACTCGCGCGCGTACCGATAGCGCTGCGACGGCTGTCTCGATGTACTCGACGCATTGCCACACCGCTTGTTTGTTCAGCCTGGCATTGCAACACATCCTCGTATGAATGCATCCGCATCTCGTGGCAATTGATTGGCGTTCTCCTTCTAAGCCGCCACCGCTCCGGGGGAGCTATCATCAAGTGACTTTAATTAAAGTTCCAACTTTTCAAACAACCACACACTCGGAGAGAGATAAAAACCCACAAGCGAGCGTCGTGTGGGAGCAGTTTAAAATGTGTCTTGATGTGTATGACTGCCGCTTCAGACAGATGTACCTGAGTTGGTGGAGTTGAGCTGGAGAAGAACTCATAAACTTTGATTGGCCAAATTAACGTTTAATGCCGGCTGATAAGAGCGATTTGTGTGATTTGGCGCTGTGCGGCGGTTGCTTCCTTTCACATTTCACAGACTTCAGGCTAATGTCAGTGTTTGGCGCTTTATAGCGCCCGCGATAGAATAGAGCACAGGTGTGTGCTGTTGTTTTAGGAATTCATGACTTTTTGGCAGTCGTTAATCCATGATTAATTCCCTGTAAACTTCGCTGCGAGCTCAGCTCAGTCAGATTGATCCACATTTCGAGATGAGTGTGCTGATTAAAAGTTATTTTTAAGCGCAAAAATTAAGAGGAAGTGGTGAAGTTTATGTCCTCGTTGTGGGTGGGGTTGGGGTGCGAGGGGGAGGAGAGTGGGATTTTTATGCGACTTCGGAGACTGAAAGTTAAGAACGTAGTTTTGAATTCGACTCAAACTGAAAGTCGTAAACTTGAGGAGGGAACACTTCGAAAGGGATGTTCAGAGGAAATATGGCGCGATGAAGAGTCGAAGGCGAGAGGGAAACTCTTGAAAAACTTCACGATTATCAGCTTGGAACGGATGCAGAGATTTTTGACGCCGACGTTTCCTTGTCGCGAGACGCACATCAGATCTAGACGGGCATACGTCTTCAGCTCGAGACTACACCCAGAGTCCCGTCTTTTCCGGCACTCACGAGATACACGATGGGCAGCTCAAGGCGGACATTAGTCTTCAGCTAGAGACTACACCCAGAGTCCCGTCATTTCGGACAGTCACGAGGGAGGCGGTGATCAGCTCAAGCCGTCTTCAGCTCGAGACTATGCCTGGACTGTATTTTTCGAACGTCACGAGGTAACCACGCGATGGCCAGCTCAAGCCGGGCATAGGACTTCGGCTCGAGACACACGACGGTCAGCTTAAGCTCAGCACCTCGAGACTATGACCAGAGTCCTTTCTTTTCCGAGAGTCGCGTGTTAAAGGACGGTCAGCTCAACCCGGTCCAGATCGACGATCAAAACATTCTTGCCACTAAGTCGCACTTCTAGGCAGACGATGATGATCATCCCAAGCCAAGCATTCCCCAACAGCTCGTGGCTGCCTCCGACTCTCCGAAGAATTCTCACATTTTTTCCATGAACTCCAGTCCATGTCCCAGCCATGAGGCAACTTCTTGAAACTGTCCCACTTTAACTGCCACAACGCCTATCCCTCGCCGAAGTCACGAGGCAACTGGAGGAGATCCTAGCCCACTCCCCTCATGTATTTGACAGATCGACGTATTCCCACGCACTTCGAAGCCCCTTCCCCACCGCTGCTCCCTTCGTAATCGCAGCTCATTACAATCCTTCCATGGTCTTCATGGAACCTCACCCCATCCCCCTCCTCCTCCACCGCCATCAAAACAAAAGACGGTCACAAAAAGTCAATTATGCGGTATTTATTATGCAATAATTGCCTCCACCATCTCAGTCTCATTAAATGGAAAGCCTTTCCACTTAACGGACGGACGAGCGCAACGTGCGCGTACAGCCAGGGTACACGGATTAATCCGTTTTCGACATCACAACAATGCCATCAGACACACGACCATCAGGAGCGCCAAGTTTTCTTCTTTTTTCCCCTGTGTCTCCACCCCCCGATTTTGGATCGCACCCAAAGTGTCCTTTCAAAGGAGTCAACCGAGCGACCGCTCCTCGAGAACTTCCTCGAGTTCGGGTTAGGCACGCAACGCAGCGCCCTGCCCCCACACCCGAGGTGGAATGTGTGCTACAATAGCAACACGTGATCAAAATTTCTTATGTGACACAGGGACCGGGACCGCCGCTCTCTCTCTCTCACTCTCTCGCTGGTCCGTGCTGACTCCTAATTTGAGGAACACGGAGCACTAATATCGGATCACAGCAGGATGACTTTGACTTTTTGACGCCTAACCTCATTGCTGTTGTTGTTGGTCCTCTTTTAGTCAAGAAAGGACACACACAAAAGGTTTAATGGTGTTACCTTTATTGGATTGGCATTAAGACGTCGTCGACGCCGGGCGGGTGGTTCTTTGGTCTCGCGAAGCACACACCAGCAGTAGTAAATTTGATTGGCCTCTTTTTTCATGCTTTTCCCCGTTTTTTTTTTCTTTGCTCTAGGATATAATTTGCAGATCACAAGGACACGATTCTCGTTTGAAATTGAATTTATTTTATTGTCACTCACGTGAGCGTGTGTATGTGCGGGAAATGATTTCAAGCCTCCTCGTCCTCGCTGGACGCACTCAAATTAAAGCTACCCGCGCATAAAACAATTGAAACACTGATTGTGTGGTTTGCTGCACTCGCAATACGAGGCCATTTCAATTTCCAAACACACAACAAAAAAAAAGGCAAGTGAACAAACAATAAAACCACTTTAGCGGTGAACAATCGAACTGCAAGTACGAGCGTACATCATCTACGGAGCGAAACAAAAGCGCGAAGAAATGGGAACCTCGAGGGGATTTCTACTGGCCGCCGCTCTAGTTATTGGTGAGTCTTACTTTGTATATTTATTCGCATTTATTTTTCTGATGCTTGTGCTTGTGTGAATGAAGAGGGGGTAGGTATACGCGCTGACATTCCATCGCTAATTATCGCGCCAAGATTATGTTACAATGGGCAGGCGATGAGTGCCAGCGATTAGCTCATGACTGGACGCACGTCTAGAGGAACAAGTGCAGGTTAAGATAGTATCAAGCCCCTTTAAGTGGCGAGGGGGTTTGGTGGAATTTAGTCACTCGGTGGGAGGCATTGCATATACATTCCGGATTCCAGCAGCTCTTGACTATGCCCAGAGCCGCATCGCGAAAGTCACGACACGGGCGGTGGTCAGCTCAAGGCGGTCAATGGCAAGCAGCTCGAGACCATGGCAGAGGAGCCTCTTTTCCGAAAGTCACGAAGAGGGCGATGATCAGATCAGGCTCTCTTTTTTTCAGCTCAAGCAGGGCACAGACCACCCGCTCGAGGCTATGGGCAGAGTCACTTCTCGCCATGCAGCTCTTAAGCTCAAGCCCATCTCGAATCTCAGGATATTCTTGCCACTGAGACCTACTTCTAGGCCGGGGGTTCCCACTTCAAGCCCCGCTAGAAGCTTAGGGCAAGGCAGTAAATTCCTCTAGATTTTGGTTCCTTGACGCGCAAGTTCTCCCCCGTAAGGTGTCTCAACACACTCCTCAAGAAAGTTAGAAAGAATTGCATCGAAAGCCAGATTCTGGAAGCGGGAGTCCTTTGCCATGTCCACCCTGAGCTCTGAGAGTGCCATGAAAGTGAATAAAATCCATCTAAAAATAGGCTCCATAAACATGATTCTAGCCAGCAGCCTCTCCAGCTTCTCAGACAAAAGTGAACGGTCACGTGAGACATTTTTTTTTTTTTGATATCTTTATGACCCCCATAAGCAGCTCGTCAGCCCTCCAGCAGACGAGATGACAAAGCAAATTGAATCCCTCCCCCGAAACGAATAAAGATTTAATGAGATTTTTTGTTTCGTCATAATCATCCCCTAGACCACACCACATCACAGTGACCAGTGAATTTCACAAAGATTGACAGAGTTGTGTACCCGCCTTGACAGGCAGGTGAAACTCCACCACCTCCACTGTGTCGCCCTCGTTCATGCCAAAAGGATATGATTTCACGTTCCCCGGGGAGAGGGGTAGGCTATAAAAAAGCCCGAGAAGCGCCCGGTCAGCATGGGAATGCACCCAAGTGGAATTATCTCAACCAGCAGAGACCAGCAACGATTCAAATGTAAATTTAGAAGAAAAAAAAAACATGGGAAAAGAATTGAACGCCACTGTGCCGGGTTCATGTGTACCACTTCAGTGATGAATGCCTGTGTCCTGAGCCTCAAATTCCGGGCGGCGAAGTAATGACTGCCTCCACCGCTGCTGACCAGCAGCCGACATTCGCCAAGAGGAAAGCAATTTTAACAATTTTTGTTTAATTTAAATTTTAATTTCGGCCGAAGAGACGTGGAGGCCTGATTTTTTTTTCGTTTTTTTTTTAATAAGCGATAAAAAATGATACGCAAGGGAGCACACAATGATGGGTTATCCTTTTTTTTCCTCCTCCTGCTCCTTCCCCTCCCCTCCTCCTTCTCGCTCAAACAAACAGGCTGCAGGCTATTGAGATGATTTGCTGGCAATTTTCCACCGTCTCTTCGGACTTGGTCGTGCGGTGGTAAAATTAAATAATTTCCTTAACAATTTAAATTTTAACTTTTACTCTTGGGAGCTGGCCGTGGGAGCTGGCCCACCCACCCGTCCACCCGTCCGTACGTCCAGCGATCTTTTAATCATTATCCTTCGTCCCGTCGCGCTGAGAAACTGATGAGTTCTCTCTAGAGGGTTTTTCAATCCTTCTCCCACTCTCTCTCTCTCTCTCTCGCTCTCTCGGTCTTTGGTGTTTGTTACGATTTTTTTTTTTCAACCATTTCCCTGATGTGATGTGTTTTGTTAACATTATGAAAATGAATCCTTTTATCATTAATTTTATTTGAATTCTGCTTTACACTCATTGCACACACACCGCCCCCGCCTACACACACACAGAGGATATCCTTTTTTAGACATCATCTCGGCGGCGTCCGCTTGCTAAGATTCATGTCGAGAGGTTCATTTGCTCGGGTTTCTCGGCAACCCGTGCGCTCCGTGCGCCGTGCGGGCGGACTTTAAATCATCAATGAATTGTTGATGATAGAAAAATGTCTAATTAGTTAATTTATATTAAAAATTATGACTTTCGAGAGGATAACGCGGCGGAATGTTGGTCCCCTTGGTGGTTGAGAGTTTAGGAGTCATCGTTATAGTCATCAAGATTTTCATCGTCTTCGTCTAGAAGATGAAGTAGGACAGCGGGCGGAGGAGGGAGGGGGGGGGGGGGGGCATCATCGCTAGCGTGACATTGTTGTCACACATTTGGGGGGCGATAAATTATAAAATCCTTTGCCTTGTGCTCGGCTCTCTGTCTCTGTATCTCTCTCTCGCTGGCTCTTTTAATTTCCCCAACCGCCATGCACAAGGAAATCTGCACCAGAAATGTGGTAATTAATGGAAAATTGCTTCATTATTTATGCAAAGATATTGTGTGGATCCTTGCAATGAATTAATTTACTCAAAAGTACCTTGATGGCCAAAGTTTACCCTCTTGCTGCTTAGCTGTGCTGTACGAGAGAGGGAGAGCGAGAGAGAGAGAGAGTCTATATGTCAACCTCGGTGACGTCGTCGTGGCAGTCGCCACCTGTCAGGACCCGACACAACATCCAGCGGTAGCTGGCAATTTAAGCACCTCTCCTCATCACCACCGCTGCGGGTACAGTCATCGGTCCTCTTTCAGAGGGCAATGGCGACTCTGGCGATGAGATGGGAGGCTGGGCGGCTGTGAGGCTGTGATGTGCCTGATGTTGATGTTAGGGGACAAATTTTCCAGGACATTCTTAGTTTATTTGCAGTCAATTGGAAGGAAACTGGTGTTGTTGCTGCTTGTGGACTGCCGTGGTTTCCCTTGGTTGAGGCGTTGAGGAAGGAAGGAGAGATAAAGAGGCTTCCGGAGCTTACCTCGATTGAGTCGCGGGGGGGGGGGGGGGGGGGGGGGGGGTAGAGGAATTGAGAACAAGTGAGGAAGGGCAAGGACGAGGATGAAGATGGAGAAGGGCGGAGTGGGGGGAAGAAGAGTTAGAGAGAAAGGAAGGAAGGAATCCTGTGGCTTGGTTCCATCGCATCGTCAAAATGTTGGGTGGGTTGGGTCCATCGCATCGTTGAAGCCAGGATTTAAGCCGGCACTCGTAAATATACACACACACATACGCTTATAGGGAATCACTTGAAACTCTTCCGTCGGCGTGACTTATGCACGGAATACCTGATGAGCTCTTAAAACAGTGCCATCCATTTCGTGGTTGCAAAAGCAGAGTCAAATAAAATGGGTTCATGATTTCAATTTCGATCAAAGTTTTGCTTTAGAATATTGCTTGAATCTTGCCATTTTGAATGGTGTATAGTTTTACTCAACTAACGTTCATGGGAGTCCAAGGGAGAACTCTGACTTTGACGACATACACGACTGATCCACTTCGTGGTTTCAAAAGTAGGTTCAGAAAACTTACACCCATTAAGTTTTAATCAAACTTTAGCTTCAAAATGTTGCCCAAATCTCGCCGTTTTCAATAGAATACAGTCTCATTCAGGTGTCGTTCAGGGAAGTCCACGGGAGAACTTGTTTTAAAAGCAGATTATAATAGAATTTGTTCTTGATTTAAATTCTGATCAAGTTTTTGCTTTAACATATTGCCTGAATCTTGCCGTTTTGAATGGTGTACAGCTTCATTTAAGAGTTGTTCATTGGGTTCCACGGGATTATTTGTTTCTAAGAAGGTAATTTGACGACACAGGCTGTGATCCATTTCGTGCTTGCAAAAGTATGTTTAGTTAATATACATTCGTGTCATCAATTTTCATCAAATTTTTGGTTCAAAATAGTGCCTGGTTCGTGCCATTTTTAATTCAATTCAGCTGTCCTTTTTGAGTGCTCTTGGCGAAAGTCTTGTTGCCCGCTCTACAAAACATCAACACGTCCAGGAACAGCTCAACAATTCATGGAAACATTGAGCTAAACACGCCCAGTCCTGGATTACAAATCCGCCGGGCGTGCGTCCCCGAAACAGAGATGTCAAATTGAGTAACCCTGCCCATTATCCACCCCCGTTTGGCACAATCACAGATCCATCAAATCGATTCCCTTTAAACACACATACCGTTCCTTTGAACCATCATCAAAGCCGTCCACTCCAAACGTGTGCGTTCGTCCTCTCGACCGAGTGGCCAGCAATCATTTGATTCACTCTACACCCTCGGTCGATGGGTATCCGCATGCATGTATCGATAACGTGGAAAATATTGTCTCAACGATCAGTGAATTAATTTTAATTAAATGTTATACACACCATAAGGGTGCAGGGTGCGTTGCGACGGGGAGAGATTTTAAAACACCAGCCATCGGGGCACCAGCCATGAGCCACTCGTCCAATAATTCACATTAATACTGTTCACTGGCTAATTAAATTAAATGAATTTATTGGCGGAAATTGAAAACGAAACCACCTCCAATACGCATCACATCACACACACACACACACCCACACAGGGGGGGAGAGAGGTGCACACACACCGCCAGAGAGGGAGAAGGTAAAGCCAGTCGATGGAATATGTCGCTCTGTGAGGGTATGTGAGACTTAAGTGGAATTACCCGCCGCAAACGGATGGAGAAGAAGATTGCACCTCCATCGGCCACCCACAGCAGGATACAGCTCGATCGCACTTCATTATTTGTCCGAACACACAATCGCATCATAAAAGAGTTCAGAAAAATGTCCGACGGATGATGGACCGACCGAGCGAACGGCCCACAGAATGGCCGGAGTGTAGTGCAAGGAAAATAATCATAATGAATTATGCAGCGGCGAACATATGCTAATTAACCGTCGAATTGGAAAAGTTGAAAACTCAATTTTCGGCATCCATCATCGAGCTGCTGCTGCTGCTGGAAGCGGCGGCGACGAGCCTTCGAAATGCCAACGCCATCATCAACACCATCGTCATTGACAGCACATCCATGCATGCGATGGGCCGCATTATCAATTGATGTGTGCTCGCTGGCTGGCCGAGGCCGAGGCCGGAGGAGAACTGCGCGGATTGCCAGCACTTTGGCGTGTTTAACAGAACAAAAATAATTAACTTAAATCATTCGCACAGAGAGATGGCAAGCGCCGTGGCGTGACGCTGCCTGTCAGGCGCCCGACGGCGCAGCAGCAGCACTGACCGGCCAGTTGATGCAGTTCCCGTTGACGGTGACACTGTGCACATCAAAAGTGACATTCACCGTATCCGCTGGCGGACAATGCGCACCCGTGGTGATAATGGACATCGCTGCCGGTCGGCATTTACCGGAAGAGCACCCATGCAACTGCTAATTGCTGGTCCGCCGCATACCAACAGGCGCACCTGCCCACCTCCCCACCCCGTGGTCCTAATTAAAGAAACTAAATGCGAATTAATTAAATATCGATCCGGGGTTAAGGGGGAGGCCTCCGTTCAGCCAGTTCGCCGTCATTTCCGAGCGAAAAAATCCACCGGACTCCATGGCCAGCCATGAACTGACCAGAAGATCATCTCCTAGCTTCTGCCGCAGTGTGGCGAGTGGTCCTGGTGACTGCGACTGCAAGCGATTCCATTAATTGAATTAAAATTAAAAAAAAATCAATCGTCGTTGCCACCCACCAGCGACCAGCAAACCATCGTGACTGTCGTCATGGACGGAATGCAACGTGTAGCGATAACCATCCGAGCGTGAACCTGGCCGCCACTGCACTGCACTGGATACAACACGAATTTCGTGGTGTTTCAAACCATGTCATGTGTGCGCGAGCTGCAAAATTTTTCGACGGACACCCCGGCCAACCAGCCCCCTCCCGCTGGCCCGGTTTTCAGATCGAAAACATAGGTGCACCGTGTAATGGTGTCAAAATGGGCAGCGTATTACTGCGGAGCCATGGTTACAGTTCAAAAGAAGCCGTGTGTGTGGAGGAGAGAGAGAGAAAAAGAGAGAGAGAGAGAGAGAGAGTGTGTGTGCGGATGGCTATGCATTAATTTAATCCAAATTGAAAGAGACCCCATTTGGGAGCGGTGTTAGGACGGATGAGCCATTCGGATGACAGAGGAAATTCGGTCGGATTTTGAACATCAGGCTTAGGATTGAACTGGCGCCGCGGGCGGTTTACCCAAGCGGGATACGTAAATAATTCAAATTCGTGTCAACATTCGGTCGGGGCGGTCACATGGCTGAAAACGGATGTCTAATGAGATTTTGGTTTCGGGGCAATGACTGTTGCGCGGGGGATATGAAATGGTGGACATGTGCAGTTCGAAGATGTGAAAGACTCACTAAGACCTCGAGAAAAAAAATCAATTAAATTGAATTCTTCCGCTTCAGCGGGCATGCCGCAGCGGTAGTTCTTCAAACACACACGAAACGAGTTGAATCAAAGTAAGCTCGAAATCGGAACACCAATTAAAACCATGAAAGAACTCACTCAAGCCAAGACCCTATTCACCGCAACGACGACACACGCTCAGGTCAACGACATGCGTTGCATCTCTTCAAACAGTGGCCCCTCGCATGGGCGAGCAGCTGTCTGTGTGTATGGGGAACGCTTTGTCATTCGAATTAATTAACGTTGATTGAGGAAGCTGCATCCTCTTTCATCTGCTGCATCCGTGTACAGTCTCTCGGCTAAGTCCAAAGTCAATCACTGAAATTCTCAGGATTTCGCAGCCTCCTCCTCCTCCCGGCGACCGTAAATCCATTAAGAGCGGCGGCGGCACACATACGAGGCAGCCGCATGCATCATATCCTCCATCAGTCACTCTCTCTCTCCCTCTATGCTTAATCCTTCGAGCTGAAATATTCAACTAATGGAAAACCTTGTCAACCTGGGCGAGAACCTTCACCCCCCCCCCCCCCCCCCCCCCCCTTCCCCTTTGTCGTATTAAAAATTCACACATCATAAAAATCGCTTCTCGGCTTCTAACTCGTGCGATCCGCACCAGCGACTGCGGTGCGCGCAGTGTTTTCCGTTCAAATGGAAAGTCGCGCTTCATGGATTTTCATCATCTCTTCTCGCCTCGGATACAACATCTTTACCCTTCCCCCCCTTTGATGCCGCAGCATAGAGTATCGGCGGCCCTCTGCGCCCATTTGATAGAACTTGAGTCTGCAACTCCAGAAAACAGAAGCCAGCATCATTCAGAGTGAGGTTGCCGTTTGCAGCCGAAAAGTTCCTGCTTTGATTGGGGATGTCACATCATTCACTCAAGAGTGGCAGCAGATGGAGCAGCGCCAGCACCCTGCTCGACTGCAAGTGGATCGTGGAAATGTATGCACGCTCCCTGGGCTTTGGAAGTAATTAAAATTTGACGGAATTTTACTACTGCATGCCTTCAATTAATTGAAAACCAGTTTGAGACCCCCCCCCCCTCCCCAAATCCCATCTCCACCCTAATTTAATCATCCCCTCCCCCCCTTTGTCGGTTTGCACAAACCCTTCCAACACACAACTGCTGGCACCGGACAACTCTTAAGAAATGCCATGAACACCACGAGAAGGAAGTCATAATTAAAAACTCCCTACACTTTCTTGGACTTCCGGGCTATCCCAGTGGATCATGGGACTGCATCGACACAGGCACAGGGAGAGGATGGAACAAAAAAAAAGACGAAACACAAAATGAAATGGAAACTTTGTCCACAGTTGAGTGATTCCCCCTGTGATCCAGTGGACGGCTGAGCGGCTAGGCTCCCCCTGGTGGGTCCTTTGATTTCTGTGGATTTGATAATTAATCCACTGAGCTGACTGAGCTGAGCCGAGAAGAGCGAAGTCGATGAGTGTGGATGGGTGTGGAGGGTGAGGGATGGTGTGCCAGTGAAGCAAAAGTGTTGATGGATGACGCTGGAACGAGTGTCCTGAGAATTTAGTTTCATTTTCAAGAAATGCGAAATCAAATCAAAGTTTATTACACAGACGACACTGCGGGTGGAGCGGAGAGGGGGATTGGGGGTGGGTGGGGGGAGATTAAAGACAATGCCGAGTGAAGTGGTGGAGAATTTTAATGCAAATGGGATTCTGTTGCGAAACTTGAGGGGATCCTCGACTGAACTGAGAGACGGCGGATTGCTTGAGCACATCATGAAGACGCCTGTCAGACAGAAACGCTAGAGCTTACCTAGAGGACGCCTGTCTGTGGTGAGAAAGGCATGCTAGATGGGGACGCCGTCGAAAGCTAGGGATTTCGTCTGAATCTAGAGCACATCCTGAAGACGCTCATCAGCGGCCAGAAAGGCCAACTAGACAGGAACGCCGTCGAATTGGGACTGTCGTCAGAATCTCGAGCACATCCTGAAGACGCGCATTACCGGCCAGAAGGCGGACTAGACATTTACCCCGTCGATTGGAAATTCCGTTAAAAGCTAGAGCTTATCCAGAGGACGCCTGTCTGTCTGCGGCCAGAAAGACGGACTAAACAGGCACGCCGTCAAATGCTTGGGATTTCCGTCAGAATCTTGAGCTCATCGTAAAGACGGCCAGAAAGGTGGTCTTGACAGGAATGCTAGAGCTCATCCTGAGGACACCCATAAGTGGCCAGAAAGGCCAACTAGGCAGGAACGCCGTCGAAAGCTTGGGAATTCCGGCAGAATCTCGAGCTCATCCCAAAGACGGCCAGAAAGGTGGTCTTGACAGGAATGCTTGAGCTCGACCTGAGGACGCCTGTCACACTGCCTAGCGAGGAACACCATCGACAGCCTGATTACCTTAAAATCTCGTCCCTTCTCCAGTGACCACAGAGCCTTCCTTCAATTTGTTCGCCCCAGTGTATGAGTCTCGATCACACAATGCATGCAAACGAGGACCCACCGTCCACCCAGCCACCACCCCCATGCGAAGGTGGCCATCGTTAGCTTGTCACGCAAGCAAGCCCTTTTCCGCAAATCATCCCGCTCAAGATGTCCCAAAATGAGAATTTAAATAAATGCTCGTCATCTTCAACGACCACGAAAAAGACTTCACAGGGATGACTGCTCTCTCTCTATCTCTCTCTTTCACCCACACACAGAGAGACACAGAGCGGCAGAGACACCGAGACACAGTCCCGAACACAAACTAGATGCATGACTTCCCACTTCCCAGTTGGGAATAAACAGGAAACGAAAAATGCTTCAACATACCATTTGGATTCCATTATCCTGCCAGAGGTGCTTTGGATGAATGTTAAGCGTTCGCTGGCAGCCGCACATATCCCCGCCGCGCCAAAAGGGAATTCCAACGTGTCTGCGTTACATTTTCCCACATCTTCCACACAGACACACACTCACCGCAGCAGGTGCAATCATCACTTTCCCATCCCCCATGCCCCCGCCATGCATCCCGCATGCACTTCAGTTGCAAATTAATCAGGTCACGGTTTTTGGCAGCCTTAGAGGGATAAATAATGGCAACCGCCAGCATCCATATTCATAACATAACAGCGCACTCACCTGCCGCTACAGGGATAGGTGGTTGCATTGTCAGTGCTGACGTGGGCGCTGCGACCGCGATCGCATTCGATTGTCAGTGTCGCGTCTCTGCCGGAGGAGCGCGACGACGAGGACGAGGACGAGGACGAGGACGCGATGTGATCCTTTGGAGTTCCCTGCAGTGGCATCACTTTCCTCTTCTTTTCGTTCTTTTTTGTTTTCGCCAACAATTCACCTCGGCATGAATAAGTGAACATACCACTAGAAGCACCAGCAGCATCACCAGCAGCACCAGAAGACGAGGAAGAAAAACCAGGCAACGTGTATAGTGCTTCGCTTTTATTTACCATCCTCCACCCGCCAGCAGCCGCCCACCGTGACAATTTTTATTTAAAACAATTGACTGTCAACAGTGGCAGAGAGGGCTGCTAGTACAGTCGATTGCCAGTAGGCTGCTGTTTGATGCTCTGCGTGTGAATGCATGAAGGATGTGTTCGAAAAGTACTTGCAGGGAAAAAAAACAGAATCTACAAGCAAATGAATCAATACTCGTCGTTCGCGCGATTGCCGAAGGGGGACGGGCGGACGGGGGGCCTGATGCCGGAGAGGAGTCGAAAACAACATTGGGTGCGGCGCCGCCAGTGGCTGCTTCGGGGAGGTCCTTTGTTTGTTGTTAACAAATGGCATGATGAATTATTTTAACAAAGCAAAAGCAAATCGAGCTGAATAAATCAAACAGTTTGCATGGAATTACGTTACGTATAGAGTAGGGACCAAGCCTATACCTCACCTCACCCTCCTCTCTGTGTGACGCGCGTCGTGTCTACCAAACGAGCCGGCCGGGTGGTGGGAGTGTGCTTGAGTGTGAGTTGTGTCAATTTAATATTCACCAATTAATTTTGTGCCAAGCAAAGAGAGTGTGTGTGGCTGAGAGAGAGAGAGAGGGAGAGAGGGAGAAGAACACACTCAATTTTTTGTGAAACATTTTTTGGTTTTTCATTTTGTCCAGGACAACTCGTTGGTGTTCGTTGCACAAACAATTTGTTTTGTTTGCTTTCTGTGGGGGAGGGGCGGGCAGGAGGTAGCGAGGGTGTTCATTTTGAAATTGACATTCAAAAGGATTTCCATTCCTGTGGCAGGCGGCTGGTTTTAAACGAAGCATACACCACGAATTGATGTGTTCAGTTGGTCGGGCGTTCAAGTGCATGGCATTTAACAGGCGTCATTATGTGAATAAAAAGGCATTCATCTCTCCTCTGCTTCTGCTGCTGCTTGTGATGTTGATGGTGGTGATGGTGGCGGGAGACAGCTCACTCTAAGCACTCTCGTGTTATTTTTGAAAAGAATCCGAGGGGAGTTTCAATTAATTTGCGAAACGGGATAGTCAATCAGATTTATGATAATTGAAAACGAGCTGAATGTGGGCCGACAGGGGGAGGGGGCGTGGTTCGAATGCCTGAGAGGACTGAACTTGGACATCAATCAATTAGACTCTACACAAATTTTGTCCCATTAATCTTATGCGCTCCGGCAAATGGGGACTTTTTTTACAGTCGCAAATCAATAATCAATTGGGTGTCTCGGCTCGTCGAATGTAGCTCTCGCAACATGCGTCTTCGGAAAGCACGTGTGGAGGTACGGTCCCGTGGCGGAGACCCGAGCCTCAACTGACAAGGTGGTTGAGTTGCTACTCCACGTGTGGGAGCTGCTTTTAACGGGGGCGTCCTGTGTTTACTTGGCCTACTGGCTCGGAGCCGGAGACTCTTCCTGTGTCCTGGGTGTCCTTTTGTGCCTTGGCTCCGATGAGACTCTTCCCGTATACCTTGGCCCACTGGCACGAACTCGGATACTCTTCCTGGGTCCGGCCTACTGGCTCAGAGTCGGAGACTAGATCTCTGTTGCCTTGGCCTACGGACTCGAATTCGGAGACTCTTCCTGTGACCTGGGTGTCCTTTGGTGCCTTGGCCTCCTGGTTCTGAGTCGAAGACTATTCCTGTTGTCCGGGTGGCCAGCGTGCCTTGGCCTACTGGCTCGTACTCGGCTACTCCTGTGTCCCGGTCTACTGGTTCGGAGCCGGAGACTATTCCTGCGTCCTGGGTGTCCTTTGGTGCCTTGGCCTACTGGCTCATACTCGCACACTCCTCCTGTGTCCCGGTCTACTAGCTCGGAGCCTAAGACTCTCTCTGCGTCCTGGCCTACTTGGCTCGGAGCCGGAAACTTCCTGTGCCCCTTATTTCCTGCTGCATGCCTTGGCCTACTCGCTCTGAGTAGCGGAGGCTCTTTAGGCAGAAACTCTTACGTGGAGTGTGTCAATCGAGGAAATCGTTGAAAAAGGTTGAAATCCCCAAAATCGTTGATCTCGCCCCGTTTCCGTTCAATTTCCACAGTCTTTCGGAATCAGGTACACTTTTGCCTCCACGACATTGAAACTCTAGTATAATTTCGAGCATTTCAAACTGGAGCTCTCTTCAGAGCTGTCATCACAGCCAAGCCACCGCCATCATCATCAAACCGCACAATTACATGCTTACCCCGCGGAGGGTCTCTTCAAAGTAAAAGCATCGCTTTGCTACCTTCAGTGCATTTTCTAAATAACAGACTAACCACATTTAATTGTTTCCTTCCTTCCGCCCCGCCGCCAAAAGCAATTTTCCCAAGCCCTGGCATCAGGCAGTAATGTGTTTTCCATATCGCTACTCGTCATCTCTTCCTCCCTCCTCCTATTCAACGACGAATCGAAAAAAACAACCGACCTAGCTAAACATCGTCACTCCCATTCTCTCTCTAATGACGAAACTAAGCTGCACTTGAGTCCTCCTCCTCACATTTCTATTGTCCTTCACAGAAGAACAGAACAGAACGGGCTTGTATGACGAGAAAAGAATGTACTCTGCACCCCGTGCATACACACACACACACACAAAACAGTTATTCATCTTAAGTGTTTCTAAAACAAGGACTTTTTCAAATAAATGCCCATAAACTTGGATGAAGTTGGGTTTCTCGTTTTTAAAAGCCACCGCCACGCCGCCGCCGCCGCCTCCCAACCCCACCCAACCATCCATCCATCCACATTCATCTACATCCTTAACCGTCCATCCATCTACCCATTTGACGAGCTAAACTAAAACAGAGATGGCTTCTCGCAGACTGAAGGACTAAAGGCAGGCAGCAGGCGGCAGGCTGGCACAGGACACACAAAACAAGCACCAACACAGCGCGACAATGAACGACTGCAAAATAGAGTACACCGAGAGTGGAGAAAGGCGAAGTGAGGATGCAGCCGGCAAGAGAGGATGCAACAAAAGTTTTTGTTTGCTTTCAGCACCTTTTTGCTTTTTTTTTTGTTCGCAGTGTCGTCATTCAGCGCAACGAAAATTCGCATCTCGCCGCCATTGTCAGCGAGCATGCTGTAGAGAATTATGTCAAGTGGATTTCGCCGAGAGACTCAACTCAACTCAACTCAACTCAACTCGACTCGACTCGACTGGTAGATTCGCGCTTGACACCGGTCCCGAGGGTGGAAAGGACTGAGACAAATGCCTGATGTTTAGGTCACAAGCGTGCAAACAAAATGGCACACAAAACAAAACAGATGCAACGAGGAAGAAATACAAATTCATCTTGTGCTAAGCAGTAGCCGTCGCTTGACACTCAAATTTCTCAACAATAGCCCAACTGCATGCCAAGGATGAGATGGTTTTGTCTGTTGTCGCACCCATTCTCTCCGGCTTTTGGGTAGCAACCTTGAGCAGTCCCAGTATCATCACATCACATACCGAGCTGAGCAATTATCATCATTTTGACGAGTCAAGTACGACGAATACGAGTGCGAGTGCGAGTACATAGTTGCCATCGCTCTGTGACAAGCACGTGTGTGAAAGTTTTGTGAAGGATATGCACTCGCATTGTTATGATAATACTTACACTGAAGTCATTGGAGGGGCCGAGTCGGAGTGATAGTAATTAAAGGACAATTAGTCTAATGGACTAGAAGCAAATGAGTCGTCAGGTTTCAAATGTTGGGTGGGTGAGGGCTTCGAGTATGTAAATTAACTTAAAGTTGTTCATTCTGAAGTCTCAAGGTCTTTTCGGACTGGCCCGAGTGGAGTGAGGAATGAGCGAGGGGTTGCCTGGAGGGGGAGGTAGTGACTAGGGAGTGAGGTCAAGGTGGATTCCTTTCTGCATCCATGACTTTAGGCACGTCCACCAAGTGGACGAACGACTTTGAACGTGTCTTAAGTGGAAAACTGTGTAAACTGTTGCTGCGATGTGATGGAAGGAGCAGATGGGGACTAATAAGGAGGAAAAGTCAGAGCGAGTCATAAGTTGAAAGAGAAGAGATTGCAGTTGAGGATAGGTTGGGAGTTTGGCAAATTGTCTGCGAAGTGACTCGGTTTCAATGAAGTTTCGGAGGCTTAGCTTTAGAGGCGTCAACTGCTTGAAATAAATCACCTCGTCCTCTGAAAGTCGTATCAACCCGAATGTGATCTTCTGATCTTGTCTATGACTTGGTACTGAGTTCATGAAGGCGTATACGTAACAAAAGTGGATGAAAAATCGTCGGTGGCGTATGTGGCACATTTTAGTCAAAAATCACAGCCTAAGCGTAGGTATCCTGTTCCATCCAATTTCACCGACTAACCCTCGAAGGTGTATTTTCGACGGAATAGCATGCCAAGCTTCGGAAGTGTATTTTCGACAGAATCTCAGGCCAAGCATCCGAAGTGTACTTTCCTTAAAATCTCAAATGAAGCCTAGGTCGTATACGTAATATTTTCTACAAGAATCGCAGACCAGCCCTCGGTGGCGTATACGTACCATTTTCTCCAAAAACAAAAGACTCCACCTCTCTGCTTTTTGAGTGAACACGGTGGCGTATGTGGAACATTTTCGTCAAAATCGTTGCCTCGTAGCGAATTCCATCCAAATACACGTACTAAGCCTAAGTAGCGATCTTTCCTCAAAACCACAGATTAAGCCTCTGAAGCGTATTTTTTTTTGAGGCGTGCTGTCACCAAAATCACAGACAAAGCCTGGGAGGAATACTTTTCCCCAAATCACACCCTAAGCCTGGGAAGCGTACTTCCCGTAATCAAAGCTTAAGCCTGGGAAGCGTGCTTTTCAAGAAATCTCAGATTTAGCCTCGGAGGCGAACTTTCCGCAAAATTGGCCTCCGAGGCGTCGCTTTACCAAAATCACAGCTTAAGCCTGGGAAGCGTACTTCCCCTAATCAAAGCTTAAGCATCGGAAGCGTGCTTTTCAAGAAATCTCAGATTAAGCCTCGGAGGCGAACTTTCCCCAAAATTGGCCTCCGAGGGGTGGCTTTACCAAAATCACAACCTAAGCCTGGGTAGCGTACTTTCCCCTATTCACAGCTAAATCGTGCTTCCCAAGAAATCTCAGACTAAGCCTCAGTAGCGTATATGTCCCGAGAACAGACAATAGGCCACGGTGGCGAATACGTAGATTGACCATCGGCCCCATTTCCCCCAGAATCACACTCGGAGGCGTATACGTACCTTTTTCTCCAAAAACTGCCTCCCTGGTTTTTGCGTGGACACGGTGGCGTATGTGGAACATTGTGACAAGTGACAACCATTTCCTCTCATAAAAGCGAACTCAATCAAAACGAGGCTGCCAACATCGCTTCCACTTCATCCAAGTCCAAGCCAAAAGCTGAACGAAAACGATGTCGAACGCCAAGAAAAAAGGATAAGATCCAAGCAAGCAATGACATCAAATGAACAGCGATAGTGATCAACTATTCACGAGCACTCTCTTCACTTGTTTATGGGATCTGCTGCGCTCACGGAGCTCCCCCCTCCTGTCGAACTGTACATCAAACGAGCAGCTCTCTTCCACGAATTTAATGCAAAAGTCAAACTTTGTCTCCCTCCCCCGCTCTCACCACCGACAAGTGCAACAGCATCACCATTTCACTCTAACTGCCATCATCAACTTCATGCTAAAATCAAATCAACGAACAACCTAACAATGGGAAGGAAATCCACAAGAATACCATTCACTGTCCAACTGCGACGAGGAGTCTACTCACTACACACACACACAAGCTCTCTAATCCCGCAGATGTTCGGGGAAAAAAAATAGAAAAGAAAACACTAAACACGAAGAGAAAGTTTATCTTTTCCACTAAAATGACAAAAATCCTCAAACTGTCAGCCAAACCAATCCACTGTCTCGTCCCCTCGTTGGGTGGGTGGATGTGTGTATTTGTGTGTGTGTCTCAAACTGACAATGGAAGAAATTATGTTTTCCAAGAGAGAAACGACAAACAAACAAAAAAATACGACAAAAAAAAAACGGATAATATGCGCGCCATGAACGGGGAATAACGGTGATATTTCATTGTCTCTCTGGTGGCACTCACTCCATCTCCCTTGAATCCGCCGCTGAAGCGGCTGAAGGCGGTGCTGTGTGTAAGCCTTAACCCCTTACGACAATAAAAAGCGAAATATTTCTATTTGATTCGCCAAAAGGAGCGGACTAAGTGAAATGCTGGTTGACATTTTTTTCTTTTTTTTGCTCTATGTCCTCTGTCAGTATCTTCAACCATCCTTTTCTCTGTTTCGTGTGTGTCCTGTGTGTGTGTGGAGTTTTTTTTTCGGTTCCCTCTTAAATGTATTGTCTTCTGATGGCAGCCGTTTAATTTTTGTCATTTTCTTTGCTCTTTACAGTTGCATCCTGTATGACAGCGGTAACGAATGCCGAGGAATGTGGCCAAGAGGAATTCGCCAAGTGCTCTGAGGCCCTAGATATGCTCCATCTAACGTCGGAGTTTTCAATTGGTGTCTCCAAAAAGGAGGAACTGGACAAACTTTGCCTGTAAGTTGAAAAGAGAAGAAAAAAAACGAACGGAATGCTTTTAGTTTTTGGATGGGTTGTGGAGGGGTGAGCAGAAACAACCTCTAATGGAATTAATTGTGACCAATTGATATGGCCACCCATTCCCTTTCCAGTGCCATCGCCAACATAAGCTCTTAATTGGGTCGGAAAACACGAACCTTTTCCACTGATTCCTCTTCGGCTAATTCGCACATGCATCGAGCGCCGCGCGCCGTGCATACTCTCCTGCACCAACCGACCGACCGACCCACCGTCGACCGTGTGGACCATGAAACGAAAGTTTCTTTTCGTCTCAAATTGGTTTTGTCCCTTTCCAGGCGCAGCGAATCCATGGTTCGTTCTTCCTTCCGTTCAAATTGATCAAAAGGAACCCAGGGGGCGATTTAACCTTCCTCTCTCTGTCGCCTGGCAGCCACCGTAGCCATCGACACTGGCACCGTTGCACTATTTTCAATTCAAAACATGTTCATTCTGGATTTTTTTTTTGCACCCTCCCCCCCCCCCCCCCCCCTCACTCTCCACGTTTTTTTTGGGAAAAGCACAAAAATACAAAAAATACCCTTGAAAGGAAACGGGCATCGCATCTTCGGCGCCCAACAAACATCAGAGCGGCAGCAGCCAGAAAACAAAAACGGGACGACGACTCTGCGATGACTAGAAGGACGGAGAATGGCTACATCGGCTACGACAAGGATGTGCTTGTGCTCATAGTCAATGGCTGTGCTGTCGTTCCCCGTTCGGCTTTCGATACATTCGTGGGACTTAAATTGAATTTATAACTTTTTCGCAAAACAAACGACCGTTAAGGGGGAGGGACGGCTACACACACGACCCCGACTGCGCCCACAGACACTCACCGGGTTTTCCTGGTGTCCTGTGTGTTTTTTTTTTTTGTCTTTTCTTGCCCTTCGTCGTCGATAGGAAACGATAGGAAGTAGTGACCACCCACGGGCTTTCGTTTGTCAGCTACCATGGTTTGGTGCGTGTGTTTGTTCTGGCATTTCGCAAGGATATTAGTGAATCCTTATTAATGCCTCTGAATTCATGACTTATTGAACTGTGTTAAAAGGAAATGTCACTCGCCCAAGCGAGCGTAGCCAAACAGACACAAAAAAAAAACACAGACGAAGATGAAGATGAAGACGAAAGAGAAGCATGCCATGGGATAACGAGGGACAAGTATTTAGAGGCAGCCACCACCATCCTAGTTGTAGAAGCAGAAGCAACTCATTAAAAATTCTAATCGGATTTTTCTTGATACCCAATGGGTCACGAGTTTCCTCAATTTTTCTATGGCCAGCTATATGGGTCGGACATAATCTAATTATTTGCGAAATTCAAATTCCAGGATGTCTTTATTTAGCTCAGCGGACATGCTTTTGGGCCGAAGATTCAGGTGGTGGCCGTTGGAAGGTCGGAGAGTGGGCTCATTTTTTTTTTCTGTGTTGTCGTTTAGGGTTCGTATTGTTGGCTGGCTAATGATCTCGTGGGAGGGCTGGACCTACGAGTATTGGAGTATTTAATATTCAATGGGGCGGGTTGAGACTGGGGATTGAAGATGGGAGGGGAAGCAACAGAGAGAGAAAGATTGGTTGTCATGAGGATAATTTGGGGTGCTGCAGCGTGTCGGGCTTAAATTGAAAGTGATCTAAATAATTGATTGAAGGGAGAGGGTTACAGCATAAATTGTTGCTCCGTCTGTGTGGGGGTGGGCAAGCCCATGTCAAGTAAGCGGACATTAAAGGGTTGACGGTATCACTTTGACTTTGACCAGTCCGGTGATGAGGCCCTCAACCACTCGGGACTGGGAAGGCTCCAAGGACAGTTTTTGGTTGCCAAGGGTGGACATCAAGAATTAAAACAAGGAGCCTGTCCGATGAATGACAACAAGTCGGAATATTTGCAAAAAAATAAGCCCAACTGAACCCCATGAACGCCCAGTATTCATCAAAAACAGGAAGTAAGTCTTTTAGACATGAGTCCAATTTTTAGTCGATTCTACCAAAAATTTTTCAAAATTCAGACAGACACAAAATTCGTTCTGAATCTGTTCAAAAATTAGGCCAAAATTTAGACGGAAACTGAATGCAAACAGAATTTGACCAAAAATTAGACAGTCCTGACCTCAGTCAGGATTCAGCCAGAATTTGGAACAAAATTCGGCCAGAATTTGATCAAAAATTCATCCAATTTTGCAACAAAAATCGAAGAATTTGATAAATATCTAAACAAACAGCATTCAGCAAACGAACGTGTCCCTAAAATCCCCAACATGAATTTAATCGAAAACTAGCCAGAATTTCACAAGAACTTAGCCAGAATTTGTCTTTAAATTCAATCAAAAGGGTGTCAAAATTCTACTTAAAACCAATCAAAATTCGGGAGCCAGGAGCCAGAATTCAGTCAAAATTTGATACGAATTTGAGATTTTTGGAGAATTTCGTACTAATTTTGGGACGTTCGGAATTTGATCAGAATTTGTACTTTAATTAAATTTACTCTTCACCAACATTAGACAGACTAACCAGAATTTGGTCAGATTTTTTCCCCAATTTTCGACTAAAAAGGATTGACATTTCCCTCCTAGATGAACAGCAGAAACACATCAGAATTGAAACATCCATCAAGTACTAGCCAAAACTGGAAGACAACAGGCGCAGGAATCCTCAAGAATTCAATCAAAATTTGGCCAAAATTCGATCAAAAGTTTACCAGAATTCAGTCGAACTCAGAAATTATTTAGGAGTGTACTTGAACTTAGTTCAACTATGTTTATCTAACATTCCACGATGACTTGCCAGAATTTGCTCAAAAAGCAGTCAATTTTTGGCAAAAATTACTACCAAAAATCAAGCAGAATATAGATCGAAGTTCTGTCCAACACTTTTCGAGCACTTAGCCAGAAATCAGTTAACTTGTCGGCCAAAAATCAACCAGAACTCGAATAAAACGAGTACCCAACAGGCTCTGCCCAAGATTATATGAGAAAATCGTCGAAATTCAATCAGAATTCGGTCAGAAATCAACGAGCAAATTGATCAGAACTCAAAAAACCCGATTTATCCACTCCTCCATACGAAAGGCAAACACAAAACCGAACCCGCAACTCATTGACTCCCAAAGCACTTTCCCTCCCTCCCCTTGCCGTTCCCATGTCATCGCCACCACCGTCGCCGCAGTTGCCATGCCCACCTAATCGACTCGTCTATCCCTCCAATCTACCAATCCATTAAATCCGTAAACCCTTTAATACCTCACTAGTCATTTTTGTCATTTTTTCTCTTGAAATCGAAACCCTCCATTAGCTTCCTTATTCTCTCGACACTGCCACAGACACCCCACAGCACACCCCTCCATCTCCTCCTCCTCCTCCTCCACCACTCAACACTGCTAACAATGGATGTGGCAAGTATCCTGCACACCCACGCTGAGCGGCGACACACGACGGCACTCTGGTGGTGGCGATGGGTGATGGTGTCTTCACTTGAATTAAAATGCAGTCACCCGGAAGCGGATAAAAAAAAGAAATTTACTCGCACACTCCCCGTCTTCCGTCCTGTTGCGCGTCCATCATCGGCGGCAGCCATTACAGCATCAAACGCTAACAGGTTGTTGAATTGAATCATTAGAAGTGCTGGTCGTCCGTCATGATAGGACTGGATAGGGGAACGTCATATGTATCTGTCTGATCGCATTGAGGCACGCCATCCACGCCATCCACCCCGCCACCCAGGCCACCATGTCGACGTGTCCCAGTGTCAATCATTCTCCTTGTGTGTGACAGAGTGTCCTTTTTGCAGTGCGCGCACTCTTTTTGTCCTCGCAAAATGCAAATTCCAAATGCCTCCACTGCACCGCTGCCGCCCTCCACACTAGCAAGTGTCAGAGCACTTGACACAGGGAGTAGTGCTGCATAAAGGATGTGATGGACTGACGGGGGAAGCAAGGAGCAGGAAGCAAAGAAGAAGCCCGTCAAGCCAACGAGCAGCAAATGAGCGTACGTGCATGATGAATTGCATTCTTATGGGAGGATGGTTGCCGGTGAGGGGGAGAAGGGCCAAATAATGTAATTAGGGGTAGTAAATTCCTGTCGATCTGTCACTTAGTCAGTGGTTGAGGGATGGGTTACACCGGGGGAGGGCGAATAGATTCACCAATTGCCACCTTCATTAACCACTTTCACAACCAACCCCCGTCTCTGTTCTTGTATCCTTGCAGTGAACTGCGTAAAGGCGTCCGCTGCATACAGAGCTACACACGACGATGCATGGACTTGCAGCAGAGGAATGCATTTAATAAATTATATCACGGCATTAATCAATTCATTCGGGATTTATGCAACAAGGGTGAATTCCAGGATGGTAAGCCAGTCGGAGAATCAGCCAGCTGAGAGGGAGAGAGAGAGAGAGACAGTGTAATTAATTATGTCTTCCTCTCTCTCTCTCTGTCTCACACGGTCTCTGTTTAATTGTGTTTGAATTCTTGCATCTTTATTGCCTCCACAGAGTATCTGAAGCATGCTGCTTGTTCGGAAATTGCCAAAAGGGAGTTCGAAGTGTGCTCCACCAAATACCAGGAGACCATGGTGTTTATGAAGCCAAACAAGAACCAGGAGACTCACGATAATATAACAGTTAATGAGAACATTAAAACGATATGTTGGTAAGTGGATCGGAAGAGATTGTGTGAATGTGCGTCAGAGTAAAGTGTGGGCTACAGTAAATTGAATGCATTTCTGTTGTTTTTTTTTTTTTTGTTGCCCCCTTTGCAGTTCAATAAACCAACTGGTGGATTGTTCGGAGGATGCTGCACGCAAGATGTGCGGCACTGATGCGGCGAAATTCACAAGGGAGCTGGTGGACAAGTATGCGAACAGTTTGACAAAGGTGAGTGGGATTTTTGGGATGGAATGCAGTCGGATCAGGTTTAGGTTCAGTTCTGGTCAGGCTTGGATCAGCTAACTGTCAGGACGTGCGGACAGTTACTCATACTAGAAAACAGTGCCAAAAAGTTTGGGGCATTAAGTCGTTGATTTTTTAGATGGTGGGTTGGTTAGTATGACGAACACGACGTCTGTATGACGACTGTCCATTGTGATGACCGACATGGAGTCTGTCCTTCAAGTCCGCCCGCCTGTAAGGTGTTGCCACAAGCGGAGCTGAAACTCAACCAACTCAGGCCAAGCATCAAGCCAGAGATCGAGAGCTTATTACTTGAAGGCGGAGGATCCCTCGATCGCTAAGACGCCAACTTGTCCTGGACAGAAACGCCCGCACCTATGGGTGGTCCACAAGACACTGCGTTCTGATCTGGAACAATACTACCCAGGTCGAAAAAAACATCCCTCTGCGATGAGAAATTTGCCACACACTCACATTTTTCCCACCCAAGTCCTGGAGATCCAGTCACATCCTTGAAACAGGATGTCCTTCCGAGGTCCTTTCTGCCTCGAAAATCTAGACCAACCTTTGTTCTATATGTGTACCCTGAATCCCCTTCATATTCGAGAAATGTACTGTGGAAGAAAAATTCCCACCCCGATCTGAGATACCAGTCCACTAGAAAGTGTAGTAGGGGGTGTGAGCAAATGTATGCAACTTTTGACTGCTTGTATCTCGGTAACGGTGCATCGTACGGTAAAATGACCAAGGGCGGTCTTGTAGCTTATGACCCGAACTAGAGGATGGGAATCACATTTATTTTGGGATGAATTTCAAAAAAGAAGGGATTTTTTGTGGAAAACTCGCGTATATCTCCATTTTCTGATGGCTGAGGGTGATGAAATGTTAAGGAATGAATGCTCAGGGTGGAAACAACAATTTTGCACCGATTTTATTCACTTCTGATGTGAAATTTTCCGTAATTCAAGTCACAAAAACATGTTTGGCCAGCAAAGTTTGCCTTATTCTTAAAAAATGTTATCGAAATAACGGTAAATCGGTTCGTTGTCCAGGTCAATCATCTAAGTCAAGTCATAAGCTACAAAGTTGGCCTTGGTCATTTTGTCATAGGATCAACCGTTCTCGAGCTATAAGCAATCGAAGTTAGTGAGATTCGAAAAGAACTCCTGCTGATTCTGGTGGCCTGGTGTGTCAGCAGAATCTCTAGGGGATTTTTGTACACTTTGGATTTTTTCCCAAGTGACTCGAGGGAGAGGTATGAAATTTGGTAGGCATGATAAATAGAGTTTGAGGGATCCTTCGTGGATGGGAAGGACATCAATTTGACTGCGTATGAATAGGATAACACAAGTGGAGTGGGACCTTAACCAAGTTAGTGTGTCCAGATTTCAAGCCAGTTGAAGACGAGGTCCCACTAGAGTTGTCACAAATCCTGATCCCGTTTCCGGGCCAACGTTAGATTCCCTTTCGAAAGCTGACGCTGCTCTTTTTGAAGTCTCGACTAACTCTTGTCCCATCTCTCTTCCCCAGATCTACTGTGAAGAATACACACGACATCCGAACGCCTGCAGAGATGGCGATGGCGACAGCGGCCATCGACTCCAGCAGCTACCACTCATCGGTCTCCTCGTTGCCGCCGTACTGGCCATCACATATCATCGAGCAAGATAGATCTAAGAGACGACAGATGCAATTTTGTGCACCAATATTTGCCATCGCGAAATAATAATTCAACGATTCACAGGACACACACATACACACACACACACCGAAGACACCAGTCGGCAAAGAAATTTCGAAAGTTTAGTCAATTTTTTCTTAGATAAGATTATAGAAATATAAAACACAGCAACTTATGGTCGCATCACATCAAGTGAGAACAAGCGTCAAACAACATCCCCCAAGCACCCACACACAGACACACAGTGTTTCTTAGCAAATTCAATGAACACCAGATAGACAGACTTAAGGGACTTAAGGACCAGATAGACAGGGAAAGGGCGCGCCGATCCGGAGATCCCGAGGCCAGAGGTTGCTTGTTGATGTGAACCGAAGAAAAACAAAGACAAATTGGGGATGAGAGGTGTGTGGAGGGTAGCGAGAGCAACGCATATCGTATCGTTACTATTGTAACGGCCATTTGATTAAGAGAAGGCAAAATTAAGGACAAACACCACCCTCCCCAAGAAACCATGGCAGGTGGTGGCAGTGGCAACAAAAAAAAAACACATCACAACCCCAGCGCACAGAAACACTGCCACAAAAAAAATTAACTCCCTTAATCCTCACAAAAAAAAAACACACATAAAAACTGATCACCTGTCCAACGTTAAGTAGTTCTAGAGAAAAAATTAGTTTTATGAAAAAATTAATTAAGATATGCGTACACACAAACACACATACGCACACCATGTGTAATTTAGAAATTATTTAAAAAATAAAATAATAAAAAATACCAGTACCTTAAGGATATTATGTAATTATGTGTAAAATGTTAAGTCGCTTAGTCTTAAGTTTCAAAGCGAAACGGTTTCCTTGTAAATTTACTCTTTTCCTTTAATTTAACATTTAAGATGTGTTTTTTTTCCTTAAATTTATACGTTTTTAAGGGCACCCTCCCCCTCGTTTGGAGGTAATTTTTTTTTTTTTTTTTGGATTTTGCAATACACTCATCAAAAATGAATATGAAAAAAAAGACCAAAAATTACTTTAAACAAAATAAATAAGAATAAATTAAATTATATAATATACAAGAGGAACACACACACATACACACATGTTATAGAAAAAAAAATGTAGATGAATTAAATATTTTTAGGATTAAACGATGATATTTTTTGAAAGAGAGAAAAACGAAAAAACGGGAAAACAAAAAATCTGCTGCAGTTTGAAATGGAAGTTGATGGAGTTTGATTTTTCGATTATTTGTTTGAATTATTACTTTTTTTTTCTATTATTATTTATTTTTTGATTGTATTTTGGAATTTTGTGTACCTTGAGATTATTCATCATTATTTTCATCGATTTATTTTCATTATTTTTTTTTTCGTTCATCATTGTGTTCATTTTTACTGTCGGTATCTGTATTGTTGTTGATTTTGTTAAGTATCGAAAAGGATGAGAGAAAGAGGAGAAGAAATGTTTTAACACAAAAAAATGGTAAAATAAAAATCATTAATGAAAATGACGAGTTTGGTTTTTGGGGAGAGTTGACTCTTTTGGCTTTCGAGAGAACTTTTTCGACACGAACGAGCGACAGGGTCTTAACATGGAAAGATGCGCAATTGGATCCTCTATCGACGTCCAGAAGCAAGGTCCGACGGGAGACGCACCGTGTTCGAGATATGGCCGACATTTTTGGTTTGGGAATATCTTTTTTGACACTTTCGTCTTCCTTCTACTGGTTGTGATGCGGGGTGAGTGTCGTAGCGGATTTGGGCTCATCTGAAGCGACATTGAATCGCGCAAATTTTGAAATTCAAAAAACCCAGCGTTTCCGACATATCCGATAGACACAACCGCGATCGACAACTCTTCGGAGCTCCTATTGGCGGTAGTGGCAAAAGCTTGATGTTCCAAGATGCTTCATCCTCTTCCAACGCTCAGAATCAAGCTCCGACTGGAGACGCACAGTTTCTGAGATACGCCCGAGTCTTTGTAAATGAATGCTTTGAGGACACTTTTCTACTAGTCGTAGCGGGATGGTTTCGGTCTCAAACCTAGCCTCGTGAATCAGAAAATCTACCGACCTACCACCCGTCACCCTCGCCCCACACCCCCGTCTCCCCATTCATGAGATATGAGATTCTCCCCGAATTCGATAAACACCATTCGACTCTTTAGTTTAACGAGGATTTATGAGCAAAAGAAATCGAGAATGCCTAAGCCATGAACATCCCTTTCCAGCATCCCCCCGCTCTGCAGCGAGTCTCATTCGGAAGTCCCATTATGTCGCCAATATCCATTTGCAGCCACCCAACCAGTAAAGCAGCCAACCACCACCAATTTCGTCGTCGCCGCCGTGGCTCAAAGGCGCAGAGAGTGTTCATGAGAGCATGTCCCGGATAATTCCTCGACAATTTAGCCACATTCACAATCTAGCTGTAATGGCCCTTGTCGGTGGGCCGGAACCTTCCCGGAGGACCGGAACGACGACGACAACGATGTAGACGCAGCGCGCTCTCCAGTGTCTCCTTGCAAATAGCACCTCATTACAAGCCCGTCGTCGTCGGTTAATTAATGTCTTGCTGTGCGCCCCTGATTTGATTTGCCGGCCCCCATACGTCCATTAGCGAGCGCGAGCGAATTAGGAAATCCCGTTCACCTCCCAGGGGCGGCAGTTGTCTGACGTGTGGGCCCGGCTATCGTGTCACTACAAATTGAAAAGCAGAAGGGTCACGTCCCAATTGATCCCGATGGATGGGTGCAGTCAGCAGTGCACAGCGCGGGGAAACCGCACCAAAACTAGGGGCAGTCTGAGGAACTGCGAACATCATTTATAATTATTACAACTAATTGAAAACTAAAATAATTATTTACATAGGATAACTTGGTAATCCCGTCACGCAAATTATTCGCGCTGCGCTGCGTGGGCGTAGGCGTGGGAGGATTGGCGGATATAATTCCATCTATTTCGGTTGTCCGAGCATAATCGCTAAACAAATCACTAATAAATTATTCCCATCCGAATACCACATAATATTTCGTTTCGGTCTGGGGGTCGCATTTCGCATTCAGAGGGCGCCCGCCTTCGAACTGACTCGCTGTCTGGTTGGTTGCCTGGTTGGTCTGGTTGGCTGGAGCTCATCCTCCTGTGCGCGCGTGTTTGTTGTTGGCACTGACCTCGCACACACGGGGGCTTATTGGTTAAAAATGGATCGGGGATCGCAGCCGCCGTGGCGAAAAATGGTCCTCGTCCTCGGCTGCTGCGGTGCACACGGTGTTTCGTTTAATCTCAATTTAAAACAAAGCCCCTCGTGTGTGTGTGTCGGTCGGTCGGGTCGGCTGGTTTGTCTGTCGGTCGTCCGTGCCAATGCCGCGTGAGGACAATGCCGAAGCGCACGTATACGGGTGTGCACTGGCATCAGCAGCGGCAGCGCGGCACAGCACAGAGACATGTTAATGGGAATTTTTTGGGAATCATCAGGTTTTAAGCGATTTTCAGGTTTTGTAATGACGCGACGCTATACGGTATTGTATGCACTGCTCGTGTGGTTGATGATGGGGGGTGGGACGGAGGGGTGGAGGGAGGAGAAGAGAAGGTGTAGAATCCTATTTACCTTTAATTAGAAAAATCATCAAAAATTAATGCAATTTCTGATGAAAATTCAAAATTAAAGGTGGAGACCAATTTTCGTAAAGCCAAGCTGCACGGTTCTAGTTTCGTTTGCGGATTAATTGAAGCACACTGGCTGGCTCATTGGCAATCGACCTCGAAATGAGGCGTGAGTGGAAATTGAACGCGACCGGATGATGGTGTCCAAAGGTACTGCGGGTGGGGGAAGGAGAGTCCTGTACGTGTGCCGCTCTGGAAGAAACTGTGGAGAGTTGAATGAGGCGGGAGATTTGTCGTGCTGTGGTGCAGAAGCATTTAAGGGCAGTCTTCAGCGTGATAGTTGAGACGAGGCGCACAGGATTTTAGAGACAGAAGGGACAAGGCGCAAAGCGCCTAGTTTTCATGAAGGCAGTCGTGACAGGGCCCAAAAGGACTCTAGAGGCGGCCGTGGGAAGGCGCTAAACGCCTAGTCTTCAGGGAGGCAGTCGTGACAAGGTCCAAAGGACTCTAGAGGCGGTCGTGGGAAGACGCAAAGCGCCTAGTCTTCAGAAAGGCAGTCGTGACAGGGCCCAAAGGACTCTAGAGGCGGTCGTGGGAAGGCGCTAAACGCCTAGTCTTCAGGGAGACGGTCGTGACAAGGTCCAAAGGACTCTAGAGGCGGTCGTGGGAAGGCGCAAATCGCCTAGTCTTCAGAAAGGCAGTCGTGATAGGGCCCAAAGGACTCTAGAGGCGGTTGTGGTAAGGCGCAAAGCGCCTAGTCTTCAGGGAGGCAGTCGTGACAATGCGCAAAAGTCTCTAGTTCGGCCAAAAAATGTACAAAAAACCTCCACTTTTAAGCTTCATGTCTACCACTGCTCACCTCACCACATCCGTCGTCGGCAGGCTCTTCAAGAAATCCCTCCAAAATGTCTCAAAGTCCAGACATCAACCAAACACAGTCAAAGCAATCTCTGACAGCGACTCCAACCAAATATGAGGTACATCGACGAGCACCAAAGTGAATATCCCCCGCAGCCGCCTATGGCATCCTCACCGACGACTCGCTTCCTTGAACTCCCTCAAATGCAAAAAAAAAAAGGAATCTCCCACCTACTTCCACTTTCAAAGCGAACTTTCTGAGCACATAATCTCAGCAGATTTCAGTCTCTCGCACGGCACACAGATCACACTCGCGAGTGTTGGGGATTAGCGAGAAAGTGAAATTCCAAGAGGTTATCTGAGTCGACAACTATTCACTTCACAAGGATTCCACAAGTACCACGCGCCCTCACGCACAATGTGTGCCTCAATTGAACTCCTTCTGGTTCTCCGAGGAGACACACCACACTCTTGTCGAGCGAGCACACACATCAAGGTGTCACACCGCAACCATATTCGCCAGTGTACGTGCGTGCGTGTGTGTGTGAGTGTGAATGGTAAGCCGAGACATCATGAACTTGATTTCGATTTAATTGAAATTAATTGCATCAATAGTATTCATCTCTGAGGAGGCCACAAATCAGATTTCCTCGACATCCCTGCTGAAGAGAAGGCAAGAGGCTCTGCAAAACCGAAGCAAAACCTCACTTCCACACTTCGTTTTCCTTAATTAAAGCGACAGGAGTGTGTCTCACATGTTAGGAGACAAAAAAAAAACAAAAACCAACACCACAACCCGTGCATCGCTGTCAAGGCTCAGAATTTAATCAAATCCCCACCGCAGAAGCTCTTGAATTTCTATCCACGACCACGGCAACCAAGATGTCGCGCGGCGATGAGTGTGTCGTCGTGTCGGAGGAAAAAAATTAACTATAATTCCAATTGAAAAGCGTATAAAATATTCACTCGTTCACACAATAGTCCTGGCGGGCGGGGGTGGGCGAGGGTGGGCGAATTCTCGCGAGTGCAGCACTTTCCGGGATCTTACACACGTCACCGGAGTCGTCAAAGTTGAAGTTTTGCTGTTTGGCAACCAACATCAGTGGCAACAGCAACCGACACGGGGGCACAACCTAGGGGACTCCGCGGGGAAATCAAACATTTTCGGAAGCTTAGTTGTCGGGAATAAGAAACTTTGTAGTTATTCTTCTTGTTGAGGTGGAGTGGATGGTGGTGGATGGTGTTTGATGGTGGCGCGCGGACTTTTGTTCTTTCATGGCCACAGCGAAATGAAATTTGTGTTGATGTGTGTTGGGAGGGTGTGGGGCAAGGACACTAGGGGACAACTGCTGCTGTTTCTGATGCATTCGTCTGTTGTAGTTAGGCGGAAGGGTGTGATGGTGTGGGTGGGGGGGGGGGGGGGGAGGTTTACACGACTCTCGCTGTGACAACACACGGATGGCGGTGACGAAGGACAAAACATTGGTTAAGCAAGCTTCAAACGTGCCGGGGTTCCCTTATGGTTAGCAGATTAAACATGAACAAGTGAACAGCGAGGGTGAAGGAGAGAAAGAGAGAGACAGAGAGGTAAGGTGGGACTGAGAGCTATGAGGATGACCTGGAAGCGAAAAGGAAGATGTGTAGAGGAGCGCCGTGTATGGCATCTGACAATCTTGATCGACTCAACCACAAAGTGTACGGTATGTACAACGATTTGAGTCTAGGCAGCGTCAAAAACATGAGTCTAGACCTTGAATCAACCCTAGCGTCTAGATCTTGAGTCAAGCCAGGCGTCTACATCTTGGGTCAAGTCTGTCGTGTAGATTTTGGGTCAGGCCAGGGGTCTACCGCTTGAGTCAAGTCTCATGCCTGGATCTTGAGTTAAGAGAGGCTTCCAGATCTTGAGTTAAGCCTGGCGTGTAGATCTTGGGTCAGGCCAGGGGTCTACCTCTTGAGTCAAGACTCATGCCTAGAGCTTGAGTAAAGGCAGGCGTCTACATCTTGAGTGAAGCCAGGGGTCTAGATCTTGAGTCAATCCAGGCGTATACATTTTGCGTCAAGTCAGGCGCCTAAAATTTGATTCAAGTCCCGGCTGCTGATGCCCCTGCTGAGACTTGGACACCGAGCCAACAGAAGACGACACCACAAGAGAGGACGACGCCCGGAAATGGAGAAGAACCTCTACCAAGGCAGGGAGGCCTAAGCGCTCGCTGAAGAAACTTGTTGGTTGTTGCCCATGTCCATTTCAGACTCTGCCGCTAAACAAAAACACCAAGGAGAGGAGGAGTTTAAAACGAAAAAATGTCCTCCAGAAAGAAACGCAAGCAAATCCCCATAACCAGCCACACAACAGCGCACACAGCTCAAACCCTGCAGCACCAAAGACCACACACAAAGACTGACCTCAACCACTGCGCTGCCAGGGTTCTCAGTCGACTTCCACAAGCACTTGGTGTGAAACACAATAACTGCTTGCAATCAAAAGATCCTCAAATACCACTTCTCCCCAAGATATCACGCCCAGAATGCTTATTTATCTGTCGAAACCGCTGCTCTGGAGGTTGCCGAGGAGGGAACTAAACTTTTCCAAACAACATTTATATTTTTTTTTGTTGCTGCTCTTCTCTCCAACTCTCTCGCTCTCCCTCTCCCTGTGTAGCAAAAAGGTGCGAAGAACAAAACTAATTCCATCCACGAAAGTGCAACTGTCTAACCGGAGCAGTGTCTGAAGGTACTACCCTGGCACTTCACTAAGTAATGAGTTTTCATTTTTTTTTTTTTTGTGATGCTTTGTTTTGTTTTCCAAAAGCCTGTGCCTCGCGCGCTCTGTGCGATTGCGTTTGCGGAGGAAGACGCAAAAAATATCATCACCGCATTGCTGCAACACAATCAAGTGGGAAGTTTAGAAGGACAAACGGGAGCAACAGCAGCAGCAACAGCAGCAGCAGACAACACACAAGTGAAGAGTGGAAGAAACAACCTCAAAAAACCATTTTTCACAACTTGTGGTCTGCATTGTATCTCATTCCTTTCATTCATGTCGCTTTGATAAAAGCATTACTAACTAAAATCGCTTCGCATTATATCTGCCACTCCCCTACCTCCCCACCCACCCACAGGGAGTGGTGGTGTTTGACCAACAAAATAAAAAGTTTATTCAAACTTTGCTGCTGTGCAAGGGCGGGGGAGGAGACGAGAGAAGATGCAGGCCGAAGACCGAGACCGGGGATTACTTGTAGTCAATGGCAAACCGAGCACAGCAAGCGCAACCAAAGCCAAAGCCAAAGCCAAAGAGCCACGACCATCGTCAAGGATTATTATTACGTGGAGGCGGCTTGGTGTGGGTGTGGAAGGTAAGAAGGTCCTCCGGAAGCAGTACCACCACCGCCGCCCATTATTAAATTTATATCATCCAATCCAACGGATTGACAAACTCTTCAACATATCCCGATATAAAATATTTACCAAAAGGATGAAGACGAGCGAGCGAAAGGCACACCGAGCGGAGCCAAGAGGAGACACAAACTAATAATATATCGCATTTCATTGCAGTCACACGACCGTGTGTGTGCGCTGCGCGCTGCACTGTTTGGGATGATATCTCGATCTCGATGTTCCCCGTACCGAGACACACGGCGAAGGGAAAGAGAGACTTTTAGGATAAAAATTTTTGCCATTTAAGAAAATCCTCCCCCGAGATCACAAAATGAAACAAACTTTTATATTCGTCGCTTGGCTTGTGCCAAACATTTATCCAACCGCCCTCGCCGGGCGGTCCCGAACCGAACAATGCGACTACGAGATGATATACGGATGTGGGGAGAGCCAGGCGGCGGGGGGTGGGAGGTGGTGGCACAGTGGCATCATAGAGGAGTATCCTTTCGCCGATGCTACTACTTCGGCTTCTGCTGGTGCAGCACAGAAATGGAAGATAGACGATTCTTGGTGTGGATCTTCCTTTTCCCTGTATGCGAATAAATTTCATCGCCCCCACACCCTTCACCCCCACCAGCCACCCGCCAAGTTGAAGTTGAAAATTTGTATTTGGTGTTTGGATTTGGATGCAAAATATGAAATGCTCACGTGTAACCTTTTCTCTCTCTCTCTTGGTCTCTGGCTGGGGGGAGGGGGCAACCAATATAGAGCACAGCACAGGTATTGTACCCAGTGATGTATGCAAAATTTACTAAACTGTAATAAAAGTTTTATTTGATATTTGCGGTGGGGATTTACAATAATTCCGAGTTTGAATACTTATTGTTGTTTGTGTCTGTGACTTCGACGGCGCGGCGCGGCTGTGGGTGGGGCGCTGTGTGTGTGTGTGCCGGAGAAAGATCTTGTGAATTATGGGAATTGTTGTATCGAAATTTTTGTGCGAGGAAATTGTGCTTTACGCAGTTTCGACACAAGTGCCAGCACAATGGAGAGAGGCAGTCTATTATGAGAAAGAGCCGCGCGCAATTGTTTTCTCAGATTGCCAAGGAAAGGGGGGATTTATTCCTCGAGATGAGGATGGGCATGGAGGGTAGTCCCCACTCACCCCTGACGAAGGTAAGTCTTCAGCTGAGTGTGCAAACAGCAATCGATGGTGCGGTGGATTTTTGAAGAAGAAATGATTTATGAGAGTTGAATTGAATGGTGTACGCTTGTGGGTGTGAGTAGGATCGCACAGCGAAAGGGTTGGGTGGAGGACGACGAAGACGATGTGTGCCGAGTTTATTGAATTTTCCAGCGGGGAGTAGGTTGTCGAGATTTGCGGGGTGGGTTGCACGAACGAGGTGGGCGGTCCTGAAATGGGGGCATTCTTCGAGATATCAAGGTTGCTGCTGCTGTGAAGCGATGGTGGTTTTAGGAGATGCGACATGATGGAAACTTTAAATTGAAGATGATCTTGAGCTCAAGAGTGAAAATCCGATGTGGAGGGTCCCCTTCGATGTCAAGGGGCCCCGTAGGTCGCAGACAAACCTGAGCTAGCATATACCTTATTGTGTCCGCTGTGGGAAAAGGCCTAGGCTAGAGTCCAAGAGGGACCTGAGTCGTGGACTACTCCATTTCAGAGGAAGGTCCTAGTTGAAAAGTGAATTAACCCTCGGGTACACAGAACAGTGGACCTAGTCGGGACTAAGTGCATTCCCAAGCCATCTCTAGCTACCTAGTGCCTAACCGGTTGAAGGACGAGCGCATAAGGGACGCACATAACGTCATGGCATGGTTTTAGCCAATAGCCAACAGTTACTAGCTCCCTTTAGAGCCCCTAGCCAGTAGCTCCCCTAGCTCTTTAGCCTCTAGTCCCTCTAGGGACATCCAACCTCAGCCACTAGCCTGTCTAGTCACGGGCCACGCTTGCATGCTCGTCGGACGAGGCGGTTCTTGTCCTTTTACTCGCACAATCCACTCGTTAAAAAAACAGTGCCTCCTCTTACCACCAAAAAAGGCCGACAGAAGCCCGCAAAGCTTACCCACCTGTCCCTGTCCAGACATCTGTCCCAAGCCGAAGCCTGAACTGACTTAACTTTTCCTAGCTCAGGTCTAAGCTGAATTTCGAGGGACGTTTGGTGATCAAGGTTGTCTCTACTCACCACTTGCCCCTTCCCCCCATCCACAAGCTAAATGCTCGTCCTCAAAAAACTGAATCGCTCTCTCGCTCATCATTCAGCAGACTAACATATCGCATCCATCACTGTGCATCTTTGCCAACCGAAATTCCAAGTCGAAGCGAAAAACCACTTAAACTGAACGCCGCACATAGACTCCGTCTCAAAAAATCCCTTGACAAATGTTGCCTGCCGAAAAAGGACCATTAGCTCGCCTAATTGCAGTTTAAAGTCGCAGAGAATCACCGACGAAACTCGAAAACTATCCAAGACCTCGTTGACTCTCATTGAGAGCCCCCCCTCCCATTAGCATGCAAGGAGCAATACTTTAAGAATCTTTAAGCTCAGGAGTCATACGTGTGTGGGGAGACGGAGGAAGGGGTCATAGTTTTGAAGTTTAAACCAGCATTTCTTAAATAGTCCCTAGTTACGTTACACTGTCCTTCTACAATTCCCAATTACAAAGTTTCGCTTTTTTTTCTTTCTGCCTTTTCCGTGGTTACGCTCTCTGCTGCCCTCGCTCAGTCTCTGCTGACCGTGTCGTCGTCGGACCAGACGACTGAGACTCACCACCCGAGAGGTTCGATTGCATAGCGCAAGCAGCGCACAAAATTAAACTATGAAAATGAATTGTCCTTCCGTGGTTGGTGAGCGCACCAACAGCACCAGCAAACGTTATCACATATCCAAACAGTGGTGGCCCAAACACACACATACGCGCGCGCGGATTCACAGACAGAGAGGACACAAAACACACATATGGCCAATTGGTCCCCATGGATGCGGAACACAGGACAAGCAGGAGAAAACTTGTGCCCAGTTATAAATCTTAACTTTTGCGACATACGAGGAGCGAGTGTGTGTGTGTGCCGCTCGACCTAGGTTCATTTTCTTTGGCTTTGTCCTTTTTTGCGGATGTCCCCGGGGGAGAATGGATATTTTCTTCTTTCACTTTTAGCTTCTTGATATTCATGCTGTTCTAAGCTGATATATCCCCCGTCCCCCCTCCCCCTCCCATCCACAATCTAACCCGGACGACGACGACGGAAGGACAGGACGTAGGTGAGAATGGATCGCTGCCCGAGGGCGAGGAGAATTTATGTTTCCTGGCACTCGTCCAGATGAGTTATGTCCGTGTGCTGCTGCTCTCACTCTCCGCAGCAGTGCAGCCAAATCAGGATCCACGCCACAGAAATGTAACTTCAGTAATTACGACGCGGCAACGAAACGCGCTCGCGGTCGGCGATAAAGCGCCCAGGCCTGGTGACACACTCCTGTTCGTCTCGGTTTTCTGGGCCTCCTGTGTGAGGGATTAATCTGTCTGGCAGGAGGCCCGTACGCTTTTTTGTTGCCGCCGCTGCCGACAATAATTACCCGAGACTGAGTGGAGTGGGTTGGAGGGGGAGGGCGGCTCACCTGGTGTCGGCTGAGGCCTCAAACCCCGGCGCTGTCGAGTTGGCAAATCGAAATTCAGTAGTTTGCGCTTTTCTGACAACACACGAGTGATTCATTGTCCGGGGGAGGGCGTGGGTGTGAGTGTGGGTGGGAAGGATTGAAACGATTGCAGTTTTCAATTGTCTTTCGAGAATGCCTTCGATTAGTGCATGGAATTGCCCGTCAACTGTGGAGAGTGGAGAGTGGAGAGGCGGGCAGAAACAGAAAGTGTGCAAACGAATAACTCATGGTTGATACATGTTGCCAGGGAAATCGGAATGTTGCCAGAGCAATAAATACCCATACGTCAAATGTCTCCACTTCTCTGTCTCCCTGTCGACCCACCAAAGGAGGGACAGGACACGAGACAGGACCGATGAGCTCCGCTCCGCACACTAGAAGTATGCAATTGATTACGAAACGAAAGGATGATCGTATGTTGGGAGAGAGCGAGAAAAGGGAAAAGAGGAAATTGCAAGCCAATCTGCGGCAACCGGAGGATTATACGGAATCGTTAATCCCGAGTGTCTGCGGTGAATGGCTTCCGGTCTCTGAACGTTGCTTTGGCTCGGTATCCATTAGCCGATTGATGCTGTGAGGTGTGATCCACCTCAATGTCAGGCCGGAAGTCATCAATACAATGATGAACTGGCTGGCAATTGAATTTCGACATCCACTTACTGGGGCGAGTGTGTTGCATGCATGCAGATGCTGCCGAAGCGGGGCTGCCGAATGCGGGATGCACTCATTTGGATATTCATGACCAACGTGTGAATGAGGTACTTAACGGTGTTGGCTTTGTGAAGTCCAATCGAATGGGAAATTTTGTCAAAAAGTGTAATTGACTGCGGTGCGACGTGGTTTTTTGAATTAAGTTCGTTTCTTGACTGGGACTGGACCACAGCCAGGACGAGAGGGACATTGACAACGGTGAAGGATAAATGAGCAATTTGAATGGCTTTAGGGTTAGTTTGTGTCTCGACGCAGAGTTAACCACGGACCACTGGAGCTTGACACGAATGTCGTATCGACCGCGTTTCATGTTGTAGGACACGGCTTGAGATTCATTCTTCAGCGCGAGTATCTCCAGATCCAGATTTGCGGAAACTGGAGTCTGTACAAACTCACCGCAGCGACTCCTTCTCCCGCAGAAGGACTATGAACTTACTGATCACGCCTGCGACCCACCCTTCAATAGTTGACAGTCATGTCCATGCTGCTTCCAGTCGTTAAGAGCAACGGGTGGACAGACTTCTTTATTCCCTCTAAATTTTAGCTGACGCCCATGATGAGACCATGAGCAGGGATCTACTTCTAAAGTTCTAACTGTGATGACTTACTCGGAACTTACTCATGCTCTTTTAATTGCGAGGAAACGATGACGAACAAAAAAATCTTAACAACTTCCCAGAGAGAGAGCAAGAGTCTGCCGTCGACGAGGCGAGAGTACTTGTTCAATAAAATTAATAAAACTCCTGTCAGGCAGAAGGAGGATCTGGCACAGGCACAACACACAGGTAAACACGCGCCCATCTTGCCAGGACTTTAATGCCATCCTTCCAGGCAGTAGCACATTTCATTTAATGGCCTGTGTCTCACTATCAGATGGGCATTTATTTTAAAGGATTTACTAGCCGGAGCGAGCTAGTCTTTTGTCCCTTTGCCAGTGTGTCTCTTCTCAGTTTAGCGGTAAATTCAATGTTATGTCAAATAGTTACCAGAAATCCGTCGGTCCTTTTTTTCCCACAACCATGGTGCACATCCTGCAGCTAACCACAGAGTCCTAACCACATATTCAACGCGACATGGATTCCGGCTAACAATTTAAATGAAAGTATAAATTCCTGGATTTAACTGCATTCACAGAAGGGGGAGAGACAGAGGGAGAGAGAGCGAGAGCAGAGCACAGTCTGTTCTGTGTATGGACTGTGGAGTGGAGTTTCTCGACGTCTTCTACGACTCCCCATAAAAGTCATGAAAGTTTTTTAATTTCCTCGTTTTTTTCCATCGCCACTTTTTTGCTCTCTTCAACCTCATCATCCTTCTGCCTGGTGCCCTCCCGCTCTGCCCATTTCCAGGACTCATCCTTGGAAGTCAAAGAATTGCGGTAGTCCTTGTGTTGTGCGCAAGGAGCAATATATTAATTTCGTAAGGATCTTAAGCTTCGTACAATTATTTCCTTCTAGTTGGTCTCTTTGCTCCTATCTCGTGGCGATTTCTAGCTCTGCCTCTCTCGCGCGACTTATGTTCAGTTTTAATTGTATCGCTCCGGGTGATCACATGAGTTTCTTAGGGCGCGCGGCTAAGAGGTGAGAGGTCCTCTTTTGTGGTGGTGAAACTTTTAATTTGACAGAGATTGGCATTCCTTTCCATGCCGTCCCGTCGAGCGTTTCACTTTGACAGTGATTGCGGGTGAAAATCCAACACGACTCATTAGGGATTGCGTGCGGGTGTGTGTGTGTGTGTGAGGATTGAAGTTGCGATGACGTCTTCAATTGCAGGGCTTGTTGTTGAACAGGAGTTGAATAGGCAGCAACACAGACCTAGTCATGTTATTTAACAAGCGAGTGTCGAAAGGCGCCCACGCAGAGGGGTTTGTCCGCCGATAAAAAGCCAACTGCCCAGTAATTCAATTCAAGGAAATCACTGTGGAAATGTGCGGTGAATTGCACATTTCATTGTGTTTCAGTTGCACGCGACTTGGATTGCATGTGGTATTGCCTGCCTTCGACTGGAGTTGATTTCGTTTTCAAGAGTCCAAGTGACGCCAGCGGGATTATGAGAGGCCGTCGGCTTATCTTGACCAACCTGTCCACACTTTGAGGACGTGGCCAACGATAACCTAGTTCAGGGAAACCCACCCAAGAGCTAGAAAGAGGCAACAAAAGAACGTGCCGTGGATCCATGTGCGTCCTTGTGAAAGATCTCTGCCATCGCCCCACCCAAGGAAATGATGGCGTTTTGGCGAAATTACCCCACATAAACTTAAACCCCCGCCGCCGTCAATGTGCACACTTAATAAACGTTCAACAAGTTTGTATGCGTTCGCTTTGGCTGACATGCATGCCGCCGTACGTGAGTGTGTGCGCGTTGTTTGAAACTATTAAGGTCCTCCGCCACTTCAGCAGTCAAGTGGATGGCCGTAAATCAGCCCCGCATTTCATTGACTTCATTTCGCCAGTATATCAGAGGTGAAGTGAAGTGCGTTAAATTTTGTTGCAAAATTCACTTGATACGCTCGCAAAATACCTCTTGCTGCAGGCATGCAATACAATATATCATCGACAACAAGGAGCAGAGCAACGCAAGAAACAAAAACGAGAGGAAACTCAAAATGCCTTGGATAGACGTAGTTTGTGTGGAAGGCGCTTTAAATCTGCTCAGAGACGCTATCTCTATTAGGCCACTTGGTGAATACGTCATGACGAGTTTCGCTTAGCTCAGCTGGACATGGGAATCCTCTTTTATTCCGTCCGACTGACTTCTGTGAAAAATCTCTAAATCGCCTTCTCTCTCGCTCTCTCTCTCTCTGTCTCTCTGCGTGTGGATGTGTACTAAAACAGAGCAACGCCGTCGGGCATTACATTTGCTTTGTTTAGGCAAACGAGAACGTCCAGACACCCGGATGCCTTGTTGTTTCGTTTGGTTGCTCTTTTTTTGCGGCCGGAAGAAGAGAGGTTTTCTTTTTTTTTTTGTTTCTGCTGTGGACTTGACACTTTTCGTTTCGTAATTAAAACTGCTGATGTGCACTATTTCTTCTAACACGATGCTCCCCCTTTGTCAACATCTCAGTCCCTCTCTTTCTCTCTTTCCCTCTCTATCTCTATCTGCAACTCCCTCATGTACTTGACGATATGAATTTGTTAAGTGTCGCGAAGTGCATTTATAGAAGGGAGGTTGGAATGGGACATGTGACAGAATGTGTACAGAATGCAAGGTAATAATTATGCCCTTTTTAGGGCACTTAAGGCAGGAAGTCGTTGCTCCGAAGAAGACCCTTCAGGGGCCAAAGCCCTGACGAGTACGTAAAAAGAGACATGAAAGAGAGTTGACTTGGCGAATACCCTGGTCTATACTCGTCCTAACCCAACCACCAAGAAAGTCAGATCTAGACCCTTGATAAGACCCAGAAGGTGCAAGTCGACACTCGCCACCTCTTCGTCGATTTAAAAGTCAGCACTCAATCTTTAAACCTCACTCCGTCTGGTCAGACTAAGCTGACTTGCACTCAGGACCCTCATTAGTCTCATAACAGGGAATTGCGCAATCGATACACAAGCCCGTATGATGGATGTCCCGATGAAGAGGAGATAGAGTCCACGCACCACCCTAGCTACTCTTAGGTACTCGCACCTAGGGGCCTACTTCTTCCATAACCCATGCTAAATGAATGGAATCAGCAGAGACTAGCTAAAACCCTTTGTCACATGCGCCAAATGGTTCCTCGTCCAATGAGCCTACTCTGTACTAGCCCAGACTATACCTAACATAACCTAAGGACGCTGGCGAAGTACCTCAACCAACTAGAGAACAAACAGCTAGAGAAACTGAAGACAGCTAGCTAGAGGTCGCCCTAGTTAGGAGAGGGTTATTGGGAGAAGATTCAACCACGAAATCAGTCGTCTACGGATCCAGTGTTTGAGGTGGCTAGACCATGACCGCATGCACAACTAAGCCCCGGACCGAAGATTCTCGACTCTGAACCTATGGGAGAACGCAACAGAGGAAGCTCGAATCTAAGGCGGCACAGCCAAGTGAAGAAGGATATCAACCAACTATTGGTGCTGTGTCAAAGGATCAGAGGAATGTAGCCACATACCTATTCATCATTTCCCAGACACAAGTCAGTTGTTGGACAAATGAAGAACATTCGACTCCAAGTCAGAAAGTCTGACTAAGTCGAACCAGGTCTATGAACGTCTTTAAGTAAGAGGAGATCATCAAGGATGTTGTGGTGGTGTAGGTACCATGGATTGCTTATAAACATGGATCATGACCACAAAGCAGTACGACTGTTTACCGAACGGATATCTTGTGCTGAAAAGAGGCAGCACCGTTTGGAGACCGACGAGTCGGGGCCACTTCCTTGGTAGGAAAAGCGAAAACCAGAAGTTGCAGCAACGAGGAAGACAGAAATACAGTCCGTCGTCAACAACTGGGAAAGGGAAGAAGGTTTGCCAGGAACTGCCTTCTTTACAGAGATAGAGCACTTAAAACGGGTCGAATTAGAATGTTAGAGGGATCTAGGTGGATTTAGGAATGAGGAAGGCTAGACGTGGTTCAAAGTGAGCAACGACTGTAAGGTCGTAAGGGGATGATATTTGTATGATTCAAACGAATATTATTACCTTTAAAATTCCTTTGAGCAGGGAACAGCCTTTGGATGATGGACCATTCATCTGATTGACCCGTGAATAAGACAGGTGCAGTCTTGTTAACTGAAGGTAAAAAGCAACAAACAAGGACTGGAGTCAAAATTGTGAAAACTACGAGTTCTTTTTGGGAGTGAAGTTACCTTCATTTGCTTCTTTGGAGGGCTTGTCAACCTTCAGGCTTTCAGAGCTGTACTCAAAGCCAATCTGGGTGCCACTCATTAGGACAGAGATTCATCGGAAGGAGGTGAGCCTGGAAAGTGGATATGAGCCATCGACAGTGGATACCAACTAACTCCTCCTATACCTTTCTGGTCAAATAACGAGCCACAGTCAACGATTCCTCAGAGCTGCAGTTCCCAATTTGCTGATGCTGAGATAACGAGCCTCCAACAGAGGCCACGACACCTCAAAGCGCCACTTCTGAAAGTAAGCGACCCGACTCCATATGCAGGCACTTAGACCACGCCACATGGAACCAAGATGCTCCGAAAACGATTAACAAACTGATTAGTAAATTAATTAACATTGGCAACAAGGTAAGCTTTCATGAATAAGCCAAAATTTCATGAATAAGACACAACAGCAGAAAAAAATAATGATGAGTCTTTTCAGACTTTAGAGAGAGATTAAATTTTCACATGAGACTGCCTAAAGAAACAGAGAAACAAACCACTCCTAACCAAAAACAAGTGAAACACCACCCAGAACCTGATCGTCCTTCGATCAGTTGCCACGATGAACCTGAAAACCACTTGAAAACGACAAATAATCTAGCCCTACGCCCTTCAACAATCCCACTTAAGATGCGCGTTCCACGAAAGAACCCCCAGAAGCGCCCTAATTCGCCAACCAGCCCCTGAACTCACAACGGAGTGGTATAAAACCAGTTCGAGAGGACTTACAAGCTGCGACCTGAAAAAGGGAGTTTTATATATAACATCTGTGTATAAAATAAGGCATCCCCATTAACCCTCCCCGAGTGCTAGCCAAACGGACACCCCTCTCTAGGCTCTCCCGACGACACTGATGACCAAACGGAGTGCAACCTCTTCCCTCCCGGAGGCAATTTAAAGCGATAATCAAAAGGTTACTCACTTTGATGAACGCTGATGAGGAATAGAGGTGCTCCATCGCTGGCTGGCGAGACGTCAATCAGACAGATGACCTACCTGCTTTCGTTTGTCCAACGGTGGGTGTTCTGGAATGCGGGAACCACAAGCACTTTTCACTCGCGGAAGAATCGATACACTCGCGCACTACACAGGGACAGACAGGGAAAGACACACTCACGGGAACCCCATTTTTGGACCGCACTCAGGGAAGGGGATACTACTCAAGCGATCGGACACTAATATCCCGAAACCGAGAGCAAAACGAAAGGAGGGACACTCAAGATGGGGCATATGGACACTCTGCCGAGGCACTGGATGCTACTACAGATGGACACTACCGAAACCGAGCAAAATACTGGTTGACCCCATTTTTGGACCGCACTCAGGGAAGGGGATGCTACTCAAGCGATCGAACACGAAATTCCCGTAACCGAGAGCAAAACGAAAGGAGGGACACAAGGTGGGGAATATGGACACTCAACCGAAACCAAGCAAGGCACTGGATGCTACTGCGGACACATTTCCAGATGGACCATCAACCGAAACCGAGCAAGGCACTGACTAAACCCCAATTGGAAACCGCACTCAGGGAAGGGGATACTAATTGAGCGATCTACGAACACAAACATTCTTCACCATTAATTCACTCGCGACCCCCGTAGCAATGGACAGAGCTTGGGACATTCTTAAAATGGGGGTTGTTGGAGAGAAAGTTACGAAATCGCACGCAAACACACATCCTCCAGACGCCCGATTCCGGCCGATTTCACTTTCAATGGCTTTCGGAGCCATCTACGAACAGCAAGGAACCGCACTCCTTGTTCCCAAGTGACGAGGGATGTAGCACGGAAGAAGGAATTAATAAAATATGCTTTAGGCGACACTCGCAAGCGCACGCATTCCTCAGAACCTCGATTCCGATCTGACTCGCGACGGACAAGTGGAAATTGAAGCTTTGAAGTAGCATTGAAGAAGACAAAATACCGAAAGGAACCGCACTCGTATCGCTGGATAGGATGAAGGGGTGTAGCAAGGCACAGACATTTAAAACCGAACAAAACACTTAATCTCCCCATTATGAACCGCACTCAGGGAAGGGGATACTTCTCAATTGATCGGACACACACTCTACCGAAACCGAGCAAGGCACTGGTTAACCCCTTTTTTGGACCGCACTCAGGAGATGCTACATGAACGGTCGAGATGCACATTAGAAAACAAAAATATTAAACCCACCCAAACACCATGCACTCGCGACACGAAATAAAACCAATACGAAATGCACACACGCACGCCCTTTCCACGACTGTGGAATTTAATCCCGTTCGCTCGAGAGTCGCGAAATCGAACAACACACACGCACGCACTCCCCACCTTCGAAAACCGAATTCCACCCAATCGACCGAAACCGTTCGCGCACTTGACAAAACTCTTCGCGCACCACTGCGAATTGCCGCGCTAAACCATTCGCGCACTTCTTCTCCGAACTCTTCGCGCAGCTTTGCAAAGTGCAAGTTACGACATGTCGAGGAAAGATTCAGCAACGGCCATCTTGATGAACAAATTTTATTTCGTTGAAAAACCACAAAAATCGATGCATTTTCGGGGCAATCGTATGCAATCGATGGAATTTAATTACCGAGCAACACTTTTCGCGTGTTTTTGAGACCGAATATCGCGTTTAAAGGCATTCTGTTCGACTTTAAAGATTTTCCATGCGGCAACCGACGGCCATCGAGCAACCATTTGATGGGCAGAAATTAATTTGAAGAAAAAGGCCAAAAATTCGTCGAAATTCGAGGGAATTTCATGCAATCGGGTGAGACTTACCGCCGATCTCCAATTTCCACATGTTTTCCGGCCGAGATTTCCACTTTTTACACGATTTTTCTTAATTTAAACTAATTTGCACAGACCGGAAAAAACCTTTGTACTCACGCAACGGGGAGACTGTGGAGTGGAGACCTTGGACGGAAAATGGACTTGCATGGGAAGAGTGCACAGTGCAGTGGGGGAGCGGATCTAGTACAAGAATTGTAGTAAATGCATTTTTTCCGGTGGGTGACGGATTTCCGCCGATGGAATTGGATCGATGAGGGAGGAGTTGGGAAGGATTTTGGGAAAAAAGGAGGCTTCCTGGACACCTTCGAGTTCCCAGCTCTCTGTTGAGACCAGAGATTGCTGGTGGTTTGAGGGAAATTTGAAGAAAATTGAGGTTAAGGAAAGTTTGTAATTTCAGGGAAGACAAATTCAGCCAAAAGCATCGAATCTAGGTCAATTTTTTTCGCTGAAATGAGACACATTTTTGAAAGTTTGGTCCTTATGGTCGATTTATCGTGGTTTTAAGGATGCAAAGGGGATGGGAAGACGTGGAAAGTGTGACTGTCTTCTCCTTCCATCAACATCAAGTGGAGAAGGGAATGGTGGATGGGTTGTTGAAGAAACCTTCTCGGAGACCTCAACAAATCTGGTTTGCTCTATAGTCCAGAGAATCTAGAATAGTTGGCTGGATATAAAGAATGGCGCCATGACGCTTTTGATTGTTTAATAAGGCAAATCAGTTGCAAGTCTCACCGTTTTGACTGAGCGATCGCAAAGAAAATGTAAACATGAAAGAAACTGCTGCAAAAGAGCTTCGTCTTCTAGTACTGGCGCTACAGACGCGGGTAGACTTGGGCCTCAACCGACAAGGCTCTCCAGCTGAGACTATCTTTAGCCAGTTGCCTCCAATTTCGCACGCCAAGTTGGTTAAGGTCATTCTCCAATTAATGTGGAGTCGAAGCCTATTCACGGAGCTCAAGATCTGCCCCGCCAAGAGCTGGTCTGTCTAAAAGAAATACAAGCGTTTTCATGAATGATAGGTCCATACTCATAGTCCAAGACATTCTTCGTCAATCAAGTGAAAAAATGTCCCAAAATCCAAAGCCAAACAGACCGAAGATAAAGAATGAATAAACCTCCAAACATTCAAACCCATCAAACACCATTTCCCACCAGAGAGAGAGAGCGAGAGAGAGAGAGAGAGAGAGAGAGAGAGAGAGAGAGAGACGGAGCGATCACAGTAATGTCATTTAGTCAGTTATTTAGCGAACCAATTGCCACCCGGATTGCGACACGATTGATGCCATATTTCGCCTGGAATATCCCCCATCATCGCACACACCATTCTGAGCGCAATATTCTGAGCATAACATCCACGCTTTCCCTGTCTATAAACAGAGATACAACCTTCAACCAGCACCTCAGATCAACCACCAAATAAATGCTAAACGAACACCATAACCCCCACACCAGCAGGAGACGAGGAAGCAGGAGAAGGAACCATTTAAAGGAATAAAGGAGCATTATACTGACGTTTAGAATCATCCCATAACCGTTACATCGCAGTAACTCCTCGTTAAATTCATTTCGTCTCAACGACACAACACAGACACCACTATATTCCTTGAAATGTTAAAAATTAACCAGTTCCACAGCCACCCACCGCTGGTTCTTAAATAATTCCAACCTCTTTGAAGTCACGACTCTGTGCCTCCGACGACGAGGATGAGGACATCAAACTGGGATTGCATGGTTGGGAGCTCTTCGAATGCGCGCGCTAGAAAACCACAAACGTTTTAACAATTGCTCACTTGTTCTAAGCGCTCTGCGGGGAAATCAAAACTTGAAATTACTGCAAATGACTGCTCGTGTTTAAATGCAACTACCAATAAAAATTCATACGATCATCCTGCTGGCTTTGGTGGCATCACCAACACGATGCCACCAAAGCCACCGAGTTGGCTCCGTCTGGACTGACGGAGAACGCTTCACAAAATTCAATTATTTTGATGGTTCATTTGCTGAGTACAAAGTTGGAAAAGGGTTAAGCGTAGCTACAAGAAAGCACAAACAACCATCAACCATAAACCACCAACTCCAGCTCCAGATCCAGCTCATCCGGAGGGGCTTTGTCAAAAAAAAAAATCGGAACCGGATGACATATGTGCGCTGGTCTACTGATGGTGGTGGTGGTTCGATTAAGCAGCTCCGACGGCAAATTAAACCGAAACCAAATCCAAGGCATGTCAATATTTAAGGATAAGCAGTGGCTACCTGTTTCGGAATACAAAGTCAATTGCATGGACGCTGCATGCAGCTGGACATCGAGGACGAAACGAAACCACCTCGAGCTCGAACACACCCATCATTCGGGATGATGAACAACTTTATAGAAACTATCACACACCGCCGCCGTCCACCCTCTGGACATGGTGCTCGCTCTGAGTGCGACCCCCGTCAGCCAGCCAGCCAGCCAGCATCTGGGTCGTTCGTTCGTTCAATTCTGTGCGACAGCCAGAACGTGCCGCTTCTGGTCCAGCTCCTCCTGCTGTTGCTGCTGCTGGCTGACAGCGATAAATGCATTCCAAATACATCATATCCCGCATCTATGAGCGACAGACAGTCAGACACCCCCGAACAGCATCGTGAGGTGGGTAATAAAACAATATGTGCGAGCGAGTTGCAACACAACTTCACCTACGATTGTATGTCATCTGGATGAGCTTTTCTGTATTGTTGCATTCCCCCCTTATGGTTTCGTTTCTGTTTTTTTTTCTTGCCGGTGTACGCTTGACGGTCTCTTGCAGGAGCAGCAGTCCTTGTGTGCGTGGGTGTGTGTGTCTACGTGTACAGAAGACATCAGTGTACAGATGTACTTGGGCGAAACCAGCGACGAGTGCCATCACGAGCATTGCATAGCAATTCCATTTTCGTGCAAGTTGAAAGCCACTGAAAGCCGAGAGTGAGAGCACTCGTTGCATGGATTTTTCTATTTTGTCCAATTTAAAGTTATTTTTCACGCCCTTCTTGGGCCAGCCAGCATGTGTTGGGAATGTGGATTTTGGCACAGAAAAAAAAAAGCAAAAAGATGCTCCCCACGATGTGCGCTGCGAAGGATGCGGGCAAATTTAATTCTGCTTATTGCGTGTGTGTAAAAACTACACTGGACGGACAGTGGGGGTAATTATGACACCAGCGGGCGCTATCTGTCACGGAGACTGCAGCTGTCGGTTCATTATTCCGAGAGATCCAGCCACTGAATGATGGGACTGGTCGTTTGTTGGTGTCTGTATCGGATGTGAGATGCATTAATGTAATTAGGAAGGGAACAAGTGTGTGTCAGCAGAAGATGCTTCCAAGTTGATCCTAGATCTGTGCTCGGTCTTGGTTGAGGACCGAGTGTAGAGTGCTTCTCGAACTGAAGGTAGGCAGGAAGAAAAAAGGCATTCCTTTGTCACGCAACCCTTCGAATGACACTCGTGCCAGACAATCACGACAATTGATTCTCGTTCAATTCCTCTTCTTCTCCTTCTTATATTCAGTCCGTCTCTTCTTCCCTTTATTGTCCACACAACTGTATCCGTGACCTCTTCGATGTCGACTGCAATGATCACATCCCGTCTGCGAGAGCGTGGATGTCTTTAAGGCATCCCTCATTCAATCCAATGTCCTTTTGGGATATAATTGAAATTGAAAGACGACACACACACACTCCCTCCCCTCCCCCATCTGTCTGTTCGTTTTTCCTGGGTCAGTGTTGGAGGGTCACTTAACGCCAATTAGCCAACAGTTTGACCAGTAATGCCCCCAGAAGGGAAAAAAAACCCACGAAGAGAGAAATTATTTTCGAAATCAGCATTCACTTGGGATATTCAAGCAAGGTGTAACCAGGCCCGGAGAAAACATGACACGAAATGAATTCGTAATGAGCATGACCTGATTTTCTGGTAAACCACCCCACCACCCCTTCCCAAATTTGTGTTTGTTTTCTTTCGCAGGCTGAGACACTTCATTTGAGGGGCACTGGACTTTTGGGGATATATTCAGAAGTTCCAATTAAGAGATATTTTTTTGTTTTCCTTTCCAGTTCCAGGCGCAACCAGTGTCACGTACTCATGGCACTCTGCACACAGTCTTCGTTCCCCAGCGGCGGCCCGAGGAGGGTGTGAGCTCCAGTCGAAATGGAAGGCGTCATCTCCGCTTGACAAAAGGTATAATTGAATGTACCCCTAATGCGAATGACTGCCTAGACAGGCATCGTTCACGTGCCCTCAATGTGCATCTCACACACATTTGCCGTTCGTGTTTTGAGCTGTGGCCCCCAATTCCGGTGAGTCCTGTGTTGGAGTCATCGTATGACAGCTGCGTAGCGGACGACTGTTAGTTAATCCCCACCGAAGGCGTACGTTTTAATTGCCTTTGTGGCGATATCGTGACTCAGTTCAAATAACGTCTGGCTGCTGGCCGGCCGTCATTGCGTACAGCCGTGCATAGCATCCCCCGGATGCCTTGAATTGGTATAAATGGCCGGTGACCGGTGTATGTCATACGATGATGTTTGTCGTTATGATGTTTGCAGATGTCAATTATGCAGCATTTGTGCCAATGACTGGGTGCATGTTGATGAATCCATTTCGAGTCTCACTCAAATTGAAGATGAATGGCTGATTGTGATTAGATGTTGTGGATTATTTAGCTTACAGGTGTAAGCATGTCCGATGGGGGCTTGTTATCCATAAATGATCGTAAAGATGGCACACATTTGAAGAGCGAATGTGTTCCTGTTGAACAGGAGGAGAGGGAGAATTATTCAAATGAGGCGCGAAGTGCGGAACGTAGGAGCAATCTGGCTCAGGCTTGCAGACCATTAGAAGCAGCAGGGAACAGCTGGCAATAAAGACTTCTTTTCTGAGTCCCATATCCAAGCCGGACTGTAGGAACACGCAAAAAATAAGAGGAAGCTAGCTAAGTGGGGCTGGAGCGGCATCTTGGTTAAGGTCCAGGTTTATCCCGGAATGCAGCAATGCTTAAAGATGTGAAGCGCCTTTTTGTTGTGGCCATGACTGTAGCATCGCCCAAAAAATAAGAGTAGTCTGCGCTTGCTCGGAATTAAAAGAACACCGCGTTTGCTCGGGCAGAGTCCAAACTTTCTAGAGTGGCTTGTTGGGCGAGTCTTGTTGGTTGAGCCCCAGATCCAGGCCGGATTATAGCAGCGCGCAGAGCACTTGGTCGACTTGTTGGAGAGGTTCATTGGTTGAGGTCCACACTGAAACATCGCCCAAAAAAAGAAGGGCAGCTGTCTAGTGTCAGTGCTTTCTTGGAGCGCTTTCTGGAGTACGCGCTTGTTTGTGATCAGCTTATGTGAAGCAGTTGGCTGGGTCAAGCTCATGTCCGCCACACAAGAAGCTGAAAGAAAAAATTTCTTCCAAACTGATGGAATTTCTAAACAGCCACCTTGACACAGGCTGCTTTCAAAGCCTCAGCACGTGCAAACATCATCATCAGGTCAAGGTAAATCAATGTAAATCCCACCACCAATCACCTACCCTTCCTCCTCCCCACCACCCTTCAACAAACACACACAGATCAAGGCCAACCAATTCGAATTCTATTTTCAAAAAGGATACCCGCAAATCATCTCATCTGAATATGCATCTTTAATCGTTTCCCCTTCGAAAACCGCGCTCCACTCGACTCCACACTTTCCGATACAGAACGCCCATCGTCAAAAGGAATGGCAAAAGAAAAACAAGAAATTAAACGAAATTACTCACATCCTTGTGCAGTTCGCCTCACTGACTCTCGATGATAATCATTCCTTTCACCGGCGAAAACCGAAATGAGGAAAAAAATCACAAAAAAAAATAAAAAAAATCTATCAATTCAAGGAGTTGCATATTCAAATCGAATTCTACTGCATTGTAAAGTACTCGTGCTGGTGCTGGTTGCTGAAGCGAGAGCTCTTCGAACTACGGCGCTCTCCCGTTCGCCGTAATGAATAAAATTAACGCTACGTAAACAGAATGTGCATCATTTAAGAGGACAGTGCACCAGCTCTCCACGGGCAGAGCCTCCTCGTGTGCATTGTCTCTGTCGCGTGTGTGTGTGAATGCATGGAGCCACATCGCCGGTTTGTGAGGGAATAACGCGCTGACCTCATGTCGAATACTGCAAGCCTTTAATTTCTCATAATTTCCCATTTTCCGCCACTAATAAGGTTTCGACACACTCCTATACACACACACGGGCGCGGCGGCGGCGGCGTCGACTGTCGGTCACCATTCATTTGGCCGGATAGCATGGAGAGTGCTTCTGCTGCTGCCTCTCATCCGACACCAGGATACACGACCATGCTGCAATTTTAAGTGGATTTTATGAATAATTCAACGAGACGCCCAAGGTTCACCGGTTCTTCTCCTTGAGGCCTTAACCTCGTGAGTTCGCCTTTCTTGTGTGCAAAGTCACTGCAGCATCATCACTCGAATGATTGACTCGGCAAGGCGCGAGAGCCACCAAGTGGAGGTTACTTTTCATTTTTCATCCCGCCCGATCGTGGGCGTGTAGATTAGGTGATTAAATTCCATTGAAACTGATATCGACTGCACCTGTAGTCCAAGGGCGAATCAATAACCAAAGGAGTGCTCATTCCATTCCCCTCCAGCCCCGATGGTGGTGTTTAAGTTTTTCTTATGAATTCCAAATCAAGGTAAGTTTACCGCACATGAACTGCTGCACAAGACGAGAAGATCAAACTGCCGTAAAGGATGAAGTTATATGTGCCCCCTCCACTCTGGAAGATTTAAGGACGTGCACACGGGAAGAAGTTGCCAGAAACTCCCTTCAAGAGGTGCGCTCTGTGTGCACAGGCGGGCTCTGGATGATGCTACATTTCTTCCCGCTTCGTTCTCTGCTGATGTTTACATGTGCGCCTCAGAAGTCGAAGGAAGTTGAATTTTTCAATTATACACTAGACGGTGAAAGTTTTGCCGCGGCTGGGGATGACTTTTGAATGGGCTGCAACTGGTTTGACTTTCAAAACTCTTTCACTCTCTCTCTCTCTCTGATCTGAGAGGGGGATAGACAGTGTCCTCCTCCATGACAAAGGATGATGGATGGGGATTGATGCACCTTTAATGTGAATGAATGCTTTGCCCAAACTGACGGTGGTTCGGATTGTTTTGCCCATATTGTGAGAGCCCATATGGCCTCTCTCGCGCTTTTGCAAACTGACATAAGGCCATAATATGGCCCTATGAAGCTTTCCCAATCCGACGGAAGGTCATTTATGGTCTTAGGGTCCTTTTCCCTGATTTTTCAGCAGTGTAGCAGCTGCTCATGGTTGGTGGTTAATGTCATTACAGAAGGGTTGCCCAAGAATTCGATGCCAAACATCCACGCCCCACTGTATGGAATAAATTTCAAGCACACTTGCATTTGAATTGTAACATGTTGCACATGCACATGCAGTTCTCGCAACTCTCCGCCCATCTTCCACTGTTCCCGGGCAAAGGATATTACAAATTCAATTTTGCAGAAATGATTCCGATGGAGTATTACACTCATATTTGTTCTGTTCATCACGGAAATTCATTGTCCTTGAGATTTGTCTTGCCACAGCCGACGCCGACGTTGCCGCCGCCACCGATGCTGCCGCTGTTACCGGATCTCTGTCTTCCCCATCGTCCCAGCCTTAACAGCCACTCTGTACCATTCGACAAGCGATGGTTGCAAAGTGAAACTTGTTGCATACAGAACGACGACGTAATTCCATTCGCTGGAGTAGCAGTCGGAGTCGCTCGGCAGTCCTTTGCCAACATCCTCCGCAAATAATTTACTTTGTCACCGTGGAAAAGTTTTCAAGTGAAGATGAGAACTCGAGGGAAGAAGACTGGTTTGGTTTGGCTTGGTGTGGAGTGGAGGAGGCCCGCGCCGGCGAAATGTTGAACCTGATGGTGAGGAAAATAAGGGTAATTTGGAAAATGAAGGCATCCTCAGAGTGAGCGAGAGTACACATTGAGTGAGCTTTATTAATATCACATTACGGATGGTTGCTTAAATTTGCCTGCATTCTAGAGCAGCCTCAGACCTCAGAACGAACATACCTGTGCATGCTCACATGAAGTAGAGCGAGCGGAGGAAAGAAATGCAAACAGCCGAAGCGAATGAAATTAATGAGCCAACAATGAAGTGGAGTTTAATTGATTTACCAGCTGCTTGCTCTGCTCGCTGTTCATTATCCTGATGGGTCTGGTAATAATTTTTTCTTTTTTCTTTTTTTTTGTGTGTGTGTGCCTTAGGCTGTTGGCTGTGGTGACACGGAACGAGAATGAGGATGTGCGCTTTATGAAAAATGTGAATGCATTCATCAGGATCTGAGGGCTATTGTGCATGAAGAGGTGTTTACAAATTAATGAATCTCTTTAGGTAATGAAGATTTCCTTTCTGTTTGTCTTGGAGAATTAAATGACGGTGACGTTGATGATCTTTCCTTTTGTTGATTTAAATAAAAGGAAAATGTTTTATGGTGGACAAGTGGGGAGTTGGAACCATTGTCCACTCATTTCCCATCTCACACCGCCCATGGAGCCTCGAAAATAGCCATCAAACCATTAAAAAGATCAATCTTTCAAAAATGTGTCTCATTTCAGCGAAAAAAGTCGACCTAGATTCGATGCTTTTGACTGCATTTGTCTTTTCCGAAACTACAAACTTTCCTTAACCTCAATTTTCTCCAAATTTCCCTCAAACCACCAGCAATCTCTGGTCTCAACAGAGAGCTGGGAACTCGAAGGTGTCCAGGAAGCCTCCTTTTTTCCCAAAATCCTTCCAAACTCCCCCTTCATCGATCCCAATTCCATCGGCGGAAATCCGTCACCCACCGGAAAAAATGCATTTACTACAATTCTTGTACTAGATCCGCTCCCCCACTGCACTGTGCTCTCTTCCCATGCAAGTCCATTTTCCGTCCAAGGTCTCCACTCCACAGTCTCCCCGTTGCGTGAGTATAAAGGTTTTTCCGGTCTGTGCAAATTAGTTTAAATTAAGAAAAATCGTGTAAAAAGTGGAAATCTCGGCCGGAAAACATGTGAAAAGTCCAGTCGGCGGTAAGTCTCACCCGATTGCATGAACTTTCTTTCAATTTCCACGAATTTTTGGACTTTTCCTTCAAATTCATTTCTACCCATCAAATGACCACCCGTTGGCCATCGGTTGCCTTATGGAAAATCTTTGAATTCAACTAAAACACACAAAATCGTAACACCCTACCTCAAGAATTTGTCCACACTGTTCCCTAAAAATTCAATTCAATCAATTTCATGCGGTCTCATAAAAATTCCATCGATTTCAGTGCATTTTTAATCGAAATCAAAGTTTTTGTTCAAAATTCCTCTCGCCGTGGTACATATTTTGTCATATTTCCCTAGGTGGGAATTTCTCATCAGTGCAAGAATTTCCCCTCCGTGTGGGATTTTTCATGTGACATTTCGAAGAACTGCGCGAAGAGTTCGATTGTGTGCGCGAGTGCTTTTCTTCGTCGGGGTTGATATTCAGTTTCGCGTTTTGACAAAATATTTGTGTGCGCGTGTGTGTTTATTGGAATTTTGTTGTTTTTGTAATTCCGTGTGTATTTTTCTTTCGATTTTGACATATTTCCCCTTTTTTGTTGCAACTTGCTATGCGTGTTGTGTTTTGTTTGGGTGGTCGTAATATTTTCTTTTGCAAGATGCATCTCAACCGTTCATGTAGCATCCCCTGAGTGCGGTCCAAGAATGGGGTCAACCAGTATTTTGCTCGGTTTCGGTAGTGTCTATTTGTAGTAGCATCCAGTGCCTTGCTCGGTTTCGGTAGAGTGTCCATCTGGAAATGCGTGTCCGTAGTAGCATCCAGTTCGGCAGAGTGCTCAAATTCCCCACCTTGTGTCCCTTCTTTCGTTTTGCTCTCGGTTTCGGGAAATTAGTGTCCGATCGCTTGAGAAGCATCTCCTTCCCTGAGTGCGGTCCAAAAATGGAGTTCCCGCGAGTGTGTCTTTCCCTGTCTGTCCTTGTGTAGTGTTCGAGTGTCTCGATGCCCCGCAAGTGAAACGTGCATGTGGTTCCCGCATTCCAGGACACCCACCGTTGGACAAACCAAAGCAGGTAGGTCATCTGTCTGATTGACGTCTCGCCAGCCAGCGGTGGAGCACCTTTACTCCCCAGCAGTGTTCAATAAAGTGAGTAACCTTTTGGTTATCGTTTCAAAGTGCCTTGGGGAAGGAAGAGGTTGCACTCCGTTTGGTCCTCAGTGTATTCGGGTAGCTTAGAGAGGGGGGTCCGTTTGGTTAGCACTCGGGGAGGGTTCAGTGATGCCTCATTTTTTAGATAGCCATTAAATTAAACGTTCTTTTTCAGGTCGCAGCTTGTAAGTCCTCTTGAACTGGTTTTATACCACTCCGTTGTGAGTTCAGAGGCTGGTTGGCGAAATAGGGCGCATCTGGGGGTTCTTTCGTGGAACGCGCATATTGAGTTGGATTTTTGAAGGGCGTAGGGCTAGATTATTTGTAGTTTTCTAGTGGCTTTCCGGTTCATCGTGGCAACTGATCGAAGGACGATCAGGTTCTGGGTGGTGTTTTACTTGTTTTTGGTTAGGAGTGGTTGTTTCTTTTCTTAGGCAATCTTTGAAAACAGTTTTCTTCTCTAAAATAAGTCTGAAAAGACTAGTCTTTGATTATCTATTGAATGAAGTCACAGATTTAACTCTAATTTTTCACAGAGTTTGCTAAAGTGAACGGGTGCCTGGAATGAGAGAGAGATGAAGACTGTCCAACAACCTCTTCCATCAAATGAATGACATCATCCTCCAGTCGAGACAACATTCCCTCCAGTCGATAGTCCTTCGCACATCCACTGCACTCTCAAGTAAGGGACTTGTCCTCAAGCAAGCACACAGAAAAACAGCACAAATGTACAAAGTCATGCCGTACGTATGCAAATTAAATGTAATAACCTTCACATTTGCAGCAACTTAGTCAAGGACAGTTTAGCATAAATGTAGGGTACCTGTTGTTCTGCTGGCCCGGCCACAGTCACCCGAGGCAGGCTCCTCATTTGCATATTTATTTCACATGTAGCACATTGCACACTGTGCCCCTCCGTCTATCCCTCTGTCACACCAGGCACTCAGGTCTAAACGGCACAAGTTGTCCACGCCCAACACTTCTCAATAACATTGGGGCTACGATGCCCTTTGGCGAGAAGAAGTTTGTCGAGGATGAAGGTACACAACTCATTCCTTCACGTCTTTCATTCGGAGCCAAAATGAATGACTGCAGGACCTGGGGCAAGGACATACTCGGCGCGCTAAATAAAGACAATTACCCTGTCCAGCAGTCAAAGCCAAGGTTGTGTTTGTGTTTGCGCTGTGTACACAGCTCCCCGTCGCTGTTGTTTTCGGCTGTGTCCCATGTCGTTGCGATCGCAGAAGTTTTCGAGAAACAACTCTTATTGAGGGGAATTAAATCCCCTTGCCATGGCTGGATCCTAGGAGCAACACAAGAAGAGAAACAAAGCAATTAGATCCTTTGAAGTGCAGTCCTTGTGCGTCGTCAAGCATCAACGACAAAGTGTGAAGAAAAACTCTTTGAATCTGTGTAAGATGTGACTTGACTGCCTGAGCCTCTGAGCGACCCATCGACCACGAGCATCGTGTAAACACTCACAAAGATTCATTTAAAGTTGTTGACTGCTTTTTGCATATGAACAACCATTTGCCAAGACAGTGCTTACAGATCTCTCACACGCTGTGGACACACTCCCGATGGGCATTTCTTGACTAGAAGGCATAGCCTTGCTTTATGTTTTTTTTCTTCTTCTCATTTGTGTCCTCATCCCCACCACCCTGCTCCCACTCTGTGTGTCTCTTTTCTATTTGCCTCCTGTAATTCCAGGTCAAGTGGGCTTGCTGCTGCTGCTTCTGCTTCTGCTGGTGCACACACACCCTCGAGAAAGTGCATGGACTTCCACACTCGGAGCGGAAAAAGTAATTTCGCAAAGAGAAAAACTGAATTAAGTTCTCAAGTGGTGGGCCGATGATGGGATGAGGGGACGGTGGGGCAGTGGGGAAGGAAGGTTTTTTCTTCCTTCTTCTTTTCCATATCCGGTAAAATGTTTGCTTTGCCAGGCGTGAAGCACAAGTGTCATGTATAATGCACGACGACGAGTGAAGGCTATCCTGCGATTATGAAGACTGACTGTGAACTAAGCAATGCACTGCAGTGTGAGTGCTGAGTCCTGAATGCAGAAATTATGAAATCACCTCCACGTCACACAGAAGAAGACAAGTGAGAAGCTTGACTTGGATTTTTATTTGACCATTGTACGCTGAAAACACCAAGTGCTTCCAATTAGGTTGGGTCTTTTTTTTTAACAGTCCCCTCCCCCAACTAACAGCAAACAGTCGTCCACTATCAAATTCGAATTAATTCAAATTGTCATTCAAATGTTGTATTCCACAGGCACTCGGCACTCGGCAGAGAGTGTGGCTCTCATGGAGGACCATGTCGTTGCCACCTAGAGGACACTGTGTGGCAACAACTGTGACAGAAAAGTGGCTTCCTACTTGGACCGCATTACTCCGGTGATAGCTGTTGGATGGAAAATGGAAAATGGCAAATGGAAATGAAGTCATACCCCGGGAGAGTGGTGACTCGGTCCTATGTGCCTGTGTCGTGATTGCGAAAGCGGAGAGAGAGGATGTATGTGTTTCGGCAGCCCCAAATTGAATCCACCCACGGGGCGGATATGCGGGACAGTTGGATACCGTTCATTTGCATTAATTATGCAAATGCAGGTGACACGTTTAATGTCCAAGCCAACTGCAAGCCCCCGTCCAAGGTGGTGGATGATGACGATGATGATGATGATGATGAGACTCTTGGTATTTGATTCCAGGGGACTGCTGGCTTCTGGCTCATTGGATTTGAGAGTTGGGTATAATTGAATTTTCGGTAAATTTATTTCGATTTGCTGGCGAAAAAGCACAAGTGACATGAATGTTTTCAAAAGGACAATGAATGCTGATGAGAGGATGTGTAGGGACAAAGGAATGTCAGTGTAAACAGCGTGTAACTGAATTGATTTTATTGTTTGAGAATTAATTTGTTCGCGTGATACGAGGATGCATGTTGGACAATTGAAATTCCATTTCAATGAATTACCTTCTGTGTGTGTGTATGGATTTGTTTCGATTGACAGCGTCAGGTGACAGTGAGGGGAAACCTTTTTTCTTTCTGTGGTTGCGATTATTGCTTGCATCGACAGGGGTTCCGGTTTTCTTCATCTCATCTCTGAAATTCAAAGTTCATAAACAATCGCTGTTGCAGGATGTCCTAGGTTTGTTGCTTTCCTTTTATCTGATCTCCGAAATTCGAATAAATATTGAAGCTATCTAGTCGAACATTTGACGCTTACAAGTTTCACCAGTTCTACTCCAATACTCCACACAGTCATTTTGCAGCAGATCTGGGGAATTGAATCATGGTCTTTCTATCCATCTCCTCACTGAGCAGCCCTAGGTTTGAGGGTTTCTAGTCAAATACTTTCACAGGTCCCTTCTTTCCTTTCATTTCCTCCTCTTCCTCGCCGAAACTAGAAGCATCGTCGTCAGAAGCCGTCCTGGTTTTGACGTTTTAAATTAAGCTTATTTCAATATCCATCCACACTTTCAATTCGCAACTGATCTAGGAAGCGTCTTGGTCCCTCGCTTCATCTCATCTCCGAAGCTCGAAGTTCCTATGCAATCGACGTGGATGCAATTCGACCCCTCCACGGTTCCACAGCCATGTTCTTTCCTTTTAACTACACTTCATCACTAGGCGTCCAAGGTTTAAGGGTTTCTTGTCCAATACTTATCGTATTCCAAAGCCTGTTCATGCTTTTCATTTGCTCTCCGAAACACTCACAAGCAATCGCCGATGGGTTCCAGTCGTCCACACTTTCACAGGCTCTTGGTCACTAGGCCTCCATAGTTTGATGATTTCCAGACCTAGTGACTGTCTTCATCTCGTCCTGTAGTCCGAACTAGAATACTTCCCTAGCGAACGCAATCAACTTGCGCCACGGCACGCCAGTCACCAGTTGTAGCACCCTGACGCACAGCTTTAAATGAAAGGTTCCCCGCTTAACTCTGTTTTAAAATTCAAATTTTAATTAAAACTCTCCCCTAATCAAACACGTAGTCTTCCACATGGGTACACATAAAAAGTGCTATCATCGTTAATTTTTTCCCAATTAAAGCAATTAACGTTCAATGAAGCGTTCTGCACGCACTCAATAACCGGCCTGATAGTGGAAATGTTAATTTGTGATATAACATCCAACTAGCACTCACATCTCCACCCTCCCATGTGCTTTGTCGGAAAAAGGATCACACTCACGTGCTGTAAAAGGTTGACCTCACCTCCTTCTGGCCGGATGAACAATGATGAACGACACATTCAACACATTTTTCGACTTTCGACACAGCAGCAAGGATATCAATATCCTGCCCAGCAGTCCTGACAGTGACAACATCAACAGCACCTCAATAAGAAAAAGGCGCACAAAATGACAAAAGAAAACCCGAAGTGAACAGCAGGACGAGGCGGAAAAAAAGTGTGCAAAAGGTGGCTTATTTAGAAAATGCTCACATCTACAATTGCTTCCGTCACCAAGCTACACAACATACACACACATACAGCCACGCACAGGCTCTCTGATACTCAGCAGAATCAGTTTCAAGTCACAGGAGCATTCTTCGCAAAGGATACGCTACGACGAGTCGAAAGCCGAGATGTGAGTGAGCCAGAGCCAGATCGAAGGTGTGTGTTTGTGTGCAGTGAGTGTGATATTTCGCCAAACGCCCTTTCAACTGGCAGCTCGTCAACAAGCCACCACCAGAAGAAAGGATGCATGAACCTAAAAAGGCGTATGTTTCTCTGTTGAATTTGTTGCCTCTTTCACTTTTTCACTTTTTGCTGTTCTTTTTTTTTCCGTTCCTTCCCGAAGTGGGCACTCATTCAGAACCAAGAACAACAAGGTAAATAACGTCAACTAAGTGTGTGGAGGGAATGAAGGGGCAGACGTGTTGAGAGTAAAGCACGAACGGTTTCAAGGTCAATGAGGGCTTAAGGGATTTTCGATGTCTTCAGATTCGCCGTGTTACACTCCCCAGAGGACACCTGTTCCTGTTGATCGTCGTGTTTTTTCTTTCCACCTAAGCTGGCAATTTAAATTCATTTCACATTGCTACGGATGAGCACGAGGTCGGCATCCACTTGGGAGATGCCTCATTTCCTTCGCCTTCGCCTCACATTGACCTACATAAGGCATCGAAGTTAATGATCCGATAAGCACACACGCACACGCATATGATTGCGATGGATAATGAGACATCCGTTTAATCCGTCGGCGGAAGCATAAATCCGATCGACCCACCCATCGACTGACCGGCGAGACCTTTGTGCTATTCCTCGGCCACACTCAAAGGCAAAGTAGAGCAGGATATCCTTTCTTGGTTAATTATTCCATTTCTCCCCCGGACTGCAATGCACTTCGCGCATATTCGCGTGAATTTATAAATCACTGATTCCTCATGCGTGTGCTGGCGCTAAATTATTACGATTTCAGCTTATTCCACAGGACTGCATGCAATTAATATTAGACGTGGTCCAGTGGATGTTTTTGGCATGAAAAGCGAAATCCTTTTAGCGCTGACCCGAGCTCGAGTCCGATCCTGGCTTGGGCCTCTGTACAGTGTACACCGCCATCCTAGATTCGAATGGACAAGCTGAAAGCAGCATTTTTGATGATGATGATGATGATGATGATGCCGGCGGCAACGAATGAAAAAGGCCGAAACGAATCTAATTTTCAAGTGCGCCAAAGTCCAATGGCAGAATGAAATGAAAGTGTAGTGTTTTATGACCAAAAATTACCTTTGAAGCTGCTCCGGAATGGATGTAATGATTCAATCTCCCATTTCACCCGCCCTCGTATCTCTCATTCATTCACTTCATTCTGTAGTTTGATACCGAAGTAGCTTCGCACCTCGTCGTTAGTCCATTCCACCATTCTATCGTTGCCACCCTCTATGTAACTAACGTTTTTGATGCATTTCGATAGTAAAAATGCTTTTAACATCCCAATGAAGAGTTCCTCGAGCAGCAGCACCAGCAGCAGCAGCGTTTTATTGCGATGTTAAATTCTTTTTACGATTTTCTAAAAAGGCGCTACACATACTACACATAGATGAGGAGAGGTTGTGCCCTACAAACATTTATACATTTGCTTGCAGTGCATAGGTTTGCACATTCCACATGTGTATGTACGACCGTCGGCTTGGGGTTTGTGGCGATGGGTGGCGCGAATGAGGCGTCATTTGCGCCTCCTTATATTGCCTGTGAACGCTCCTCTACTTAAGGAATTAAATTTCATTCCCCCGATGGGGCGCAAGCGAACACTAGAAGTGGCCATGATTTCCTAAGATGCCGCCCGTACCTAGGATTTTCGACTGAAAGCCGTAAAATTCTTATGAACCTGTGTCGCCAAGGAGTCTTTTTTGTATTGCAGCTGCATGCATTGTTGCGCAGTGAAGATTTTTTCTTTTCTTATTTGTTTCAATCTAACTTGCAAGTGGAGAGACTCGTAAAAGGAGATTCGGGTGAATTTCAAAGGAGAACTGGAACAATGTCAATTTTCACAAACTGAGTAATGTAGGAGACTCCACTGCAAGTAGGAAATGCCATTGTCCTCGCGTTCGTGCTCGAGTGGGGAATGATTCCTTTCTCGCAAGCAGGTCAGATTTTTCATTAAAATCCAGTGGCACTCATACATAATTGACAATTCCCCACGAACCAGAAATCACTCGCATCTGCTCTCACTCGTCTCCACTCACTTACATCGACTTCCTACTTAATATCTCGTCTGACCTCCGCAAAAACTCGCAAAGAATCGTCTCAGCACGAAGCACATTTCGTGTTTACCCAAGTTTACCAACACACCCCTCAATGACATCTGAGTCGACCACAAAAGAGTTCAACAATTCCCAAAGTTCTGCTCAATTATGCAACCACAAAAAAAAAACATTCCGCTCCAAAATCTGCTTTCGCAGCGAATTCCCCCGCAGTCGCAGATCATCTCGCTCTCGCTCGTTTCGTAAACACATGCAAACACCGAACGGTCTTATCTCTCTGAGGGTTATCTCCGCCGCGATGCCGTCTGCTTGCAGTCCCTTGCCAGTGACAAGATCGTGACGACACTTCCCCAACAAAGCGGCACAAAAACAAATCAGCTTAGCAAATCCCCATCTTTTTATCAGCGTTTTGTCCGGCCTGCAAGTGCACCAAGGGCTAGGCAACAGCTAGCATCCAGCGAGAGAGAGAGACATCCAGTCCAGCGCAGGGTATGAGCAAGATCGGTGTGTATGTTTTCGGCGCAGTGGCACGTTATCATTTTGTCTTGAACGTTCTCTTTTTTGTCGGTGCGTTGGGTTTGATATAAATTCTTTTGTTTCTGCCTTCCCAAATGGACGCGATGCTTAATGGCTTGGATCACATCTCGTCTACGGCACACTTGCATTGCTGTTCAATCGAATGTACGAACGGGCGACGTTGCAATTCGAATTCATCAGAAGACGTCCCATCGCAGGCAGAGCATCATCCAAATCCTCATTACCAGTCCTTGCACTCGATCATTCACCGATATGGAAGGGGCTCCCGAATGGCTTCATCTCTGGCGACCTTCGAAGACAGCATGACGGAGATTGTGGTACGTGATGTGGATATCTTGTTGTTTGTTATCAGTTTGTTTATCTCGTCACCTGTCGTAGATGGATGATGTGCCGTCCGAAAGTGAACCCACTTCCGCAATCCTCAGCTACTGCAAGAGGAAGGTAAGCAGCACTGACATTTGATGCGGTTGCCTCGCATGTGTGACTCGAATCTTCCCCAGTTTCTCCGGCCTTACATGGCCATCCTTGCGCTAGCGGGCTTGAATCCAATACCAACCGACACTACTCAGTGCCGGGCATGCTTGAGCTACCTCCAGGCTACCATCATCTTAATTGTTATCTGTTTTGGATACTTTCTACAGTTCCTTGCTTCTTATCGGTAAGGGTCATCGAATGCTTGTCCAACCAGAAGCTAGTGTGTTCTTCAATTTCAGGGGTGATCGTGGCTTCACTGGAGATCGAAAGCTGCCGTCGGAGTACACGCGCCTTCCCCAGATGACGGTCCGCAACTGGGGCGAGGTGCTGTTCGGCTACATCCTTCCGAACAGTCTGCATCTAGCTGGATTTGGGACAGCTATCTACGTGTGCAAGGTGGCTGACAAAGAACAATTGCAGAATCTCATTGAGAGGGTCTTCCTGATGTCGGTGAAGCCCAAACGTCTGTGCACCATACTTTGGCTGTACGTCGGATTGGGACTGGGCCTGCTGGCACTTCTCTTTGGATACGTTGTGCCAGCTGTGCTGATGCGGGAGCAGATGATACAAGTGGAATGGATGCCTGCTCAATTTGAAAACTATCAAATCGCCGTGAAGGTAAAGGAAGGTGTTTTATATGGATTCCACTCACACGTTCCCCGTTTCAGATTGTCCTACTGTGCACCATATTTACCCAGAATCTCGTGGAGATTGTTGTCCTCACTGGTTACTGTATTGAGTGTTATTTGTTGCGAGTCCACTTGCAGACACTTTCCATGAAGCTGCTCATGCGCACAGTTGAGAGTCTGGACTGGATGAGAGTAAGTTGCGGGCCGCCAAGAAGCTGGAGCTGTGTTTTAATCAATTCCTATTCCGCAGGAAGTCATTGAGTTCCGCAAGCTTCTCGATCATCTGAACAACAAGTTCTCAATCCCAGTTTGCTTCTTCACCGTAATGAATCTCTCCTACGCCTTCGCTGGCTTCGTGTTCCTCTTCAAGGACCTAGACATCCACTACATCGGACTGAAAGTGGTCCTCCTCAGTATCGCGAATGTCCTCCTCTGGCTCCTGATGGGCTTGCTGCCATTCTTTAGTGCAGCCTCGGTGACTCGAGTATGTCAGATAGCCCAAGCCAATGGTCATCAGATCCGGGTGCGTCCGTTTGTCTATCACAACACTTCCGCGGAAGATCTCAACTCAACCCTGCTCTTTGCGTCATCACTGAACATGTCTGCGAAGCTGTTTCGCATGCCGATTCAATCGAACTACCTGTGCTTTGCCATATTAGTCATATCCGTGGTAATCCTTACTCTGGGAATGTGCCTGAACTTTTCACTGGGAATTTTCTGAATGTGTACTGAATGTGCTGCGTGTGGTATATGTATACCAGTAAGATTGCACTGGTACGAGTATTAATAAAATCTCCTCAGATGGTGTCTGCTGTTCTCAACTGTTCAACTCGTTCATCCTTTAACTTCCCCAGCCCCGCCCTAAAGTGCTGTTGAAATGACGAAAAGAGGATTTCATCTAAAGCTAAAGATCATCTTATCACAGCGTGTCTGCGAGTGCCACTAGGGTGCTACTTTGGATGACTTTCGGATGACTACAGACAACAATCATAAATAATAGCATTTAACTTGTGTTTTGTTCCTCCTGTTTGTTTTGATTCCATGTTCGTGCACATAACACACATATCCAACCACCCCCGCACATGTTCTCCCCCTCTATGAAGGAGCAAAAAACACAAAAACAAAGGACAAGTGATTCCTAGCAGAATGCTTCCTCCACTTTGGTCATTAGATTGTAAGCACCAGTCATTTAATTTCATTAAAATTGTCTTCGCAATGACCCTTTAAGCGTTTGTCGTTTCATCCGGGAATTTAATGTTATGTCACTCCCCGCAGTCTCTGCCGGAAGGTGGTGGACAATGGCTTGCTGGTGGCACCTTTTGCGTGATGTCAAGTTATTGCACAGTTTAACGCTTTAATTGTACTGCTTTGAAGTGAAAAAATGTGAACCAACAACATGGTCAGACACAGAGTGCGATTATGGGACGCGCGGGTGTGGCTATAAAGTTAACAAGGTTCTGCTCATCTCGCAGATGATGGTTTAAAATTTCGTGGGATGTTATAAAACGGGGGCGTTCATTAATTGAAATCAACGCGGATTTATGATAATCAGAAGAAGAGGACTGGGGAGTGGTATACTCAATCTTGAGATGATATTCACCAGATAAATTTGAAGATGACCTTGATGGGCGGGAGTCATGGGCATAGGCCTTCATGGCTATAATTTTCTGTGTCACACCAACAATCTTCTAGCGTTATCTTCGAAGTTTGTGTCTTCAAAGCAATAAAGAGCGTGAAGTGTATGTAAATTGAATCAAGAACTTCACGCAACAGCGCAACAGGAGATAAGGCAACCAACCATTACAGCAATCTTATCAATTATCGTATTTATTTATCTAGGTATCAAGAAATATGAACAATTCAATTCTAAAATCTCACATGACTAGCGCATTACGCTTAAATCCTAAGGACGGAAAAGGCAAGAAACTGAAACGAAGGAAAGTCGAGACGTCCAGCCCCATTAAACAACATTACAACTTTGGTTTGACTTGGTTTTTCATTGTAACTAAGGAAATTTTGATATAACACAAAAATCTCTTTTAACACACGTGCAACTCGTCGTCGTCGTCGTCTTTTAAAGCCCCTCTCCATAGTAGCACACAGCTCACCCGCACACAGTTTACCATCCCAGCCACGGTGGATGATTGATTTTGTGTGGAGGTATAAAAGTCAGGTTCACAGGAAGATTAATCAAAGCATGGCTTCGTTGTAGTCTCTTGAGTGTGGTCTGTATGACCATGCCATTCTTTCCCAATAAAAATCCAGCTGGAATGTGTGCCTCTCTGTCCGTATTGTCGTGAATCATTTCGATGTAGTAATCAAATTCGCTTGATTCTGCATTAAATTCTGTGATGATTGCTGCTTCAGCTCCAGCCAATTCAGCATTCACTGTTTTCGTTAGAAAAGAGCATTCTCTGGAAGACAAAAATCAAAATTATGAATTCTGATAAGATGAGGTGTGCTTGTGTTTTGCTTGGACATACCCCCGTTCAATTAAGGCAACATTGCCACGTAGTTCACGTTTATTTGTTATCTCTGTGCACGCGTGCAAAGGCACTGTCGGCACTAAGGCAACCCCTTCAAGTTTCACATTGAATCCAGTTCCGAAATCTTTTGCCGGCCGCAAGCGGTACGTATACTCCAGCTCAGTGGGGTCAGTAATTTCAAAGAATATATCACCAGCTATAATGTCTTGTGTGGTCACTGAATAGGAAAGTTGATGAGCTACTACAAAAAACACACGCACGGTGTTATCAATTGATTACTAAAAAGGAAAACAACAACTTACCATCGATTGCCATGATGCAGAATTTGTCAACTGAGAGTACGGCGATTAGAAACCACAAAAGAACACTTATCCACACACATTGCAACATAATTATCGAGTAATTTCTGTAAAAAACACATTTAATTTAGGTTCATTTTCCGATCAAAACAATCGCATTCGGCACGACACTGTTTAAATAAAAAAAAAAAATTCAGTTGACAGCTGACACTTTGACAGTTGGTGTGACGTTTCTCGAAGGTGAAATCAGGTGGTGAACAGGCGAACAGTAATCCCAAATCGAATTTCTCATTTCAGTCGTCGTCGGCAGAGTGGTTCTTGATTATTTTCACTTTCACGCATCAGCTGTGGTCAGGTGGTGGCGTTGGAAATGTGGGCGCTTGTATTTTTGTTTACATCGGTGTTCGTTGCTGGTGGCGAGAGTGAGCTGTTCTATGATCTGCCGAAGTTTTGGACAAACACTGGCTTCTGTCCACCGGGCGACATCACAAACGAGGCGATATCGGGTTCACTTCTGACGAAGGAAGTGAAAATCAATCTGCACCTCATCGGATCGTTGCCGAATGGAGCACTGTCGAGTGTTCGAATACATTGGCTGTTGGAGCTAATCACTCTTAATGGTTTCGATAACCACATCCCCAACTACGACTTCACAAAGTTGGACGAACTCGTCTGGTGGCTTGACCGAAGAGGTCTGTCTCTTGGCTTTGAGTTCATGGGAAATCCAAGTGGAGTCTTCACCAAGAATAGCTCAATTTCCGATTACCTGTGGGAGGACCTAGCTTTTCAGATTGGAAAGAGATACTTAAGTATGGAATGGAATCTATCCAGCAGCAACTAACCTCCCCCTGTTTCCTTAGATCGACTGGGACCAACGAAGCTCAGTAGGTGGAGGTTTGAATCCTGGAACGAACCCGACTTACTTGCATACAACATCCTAGACTTTGACAATGAAAGTGAGTGTTGCTTTGTGTTCGGTTGACTGCACTTCGTAAACCTTTCATACAGAATTTCAGTCTTACTTGACCGCCATTCGTCGGGGCTTGAATGCAGCAACTCGCCGGCCACTGAACGCGATTCACTTGAAGCTCCATGGGCCGGCCGGACTATTCAAGAACGAGACCATCCACCCTCTCTGCTGGAGAATTCTAGATAAATGCAATGCGGATCCTGAACACTGTCCTTTTGAAGTCCTAACCTTCCACCGCAAGGATTCGTCGAATGGAGACGATGTAGCTGCCGGTGGGGCACGATTGCTGCGGGAGATTTTTCAAAGATATCCAAATCTAAAAACGATTCTAGTTGCGAACAAGTAAAGCCTTGCATACCCACCATCAACTTGCAACTGTCGTGTTTTTTCATTTCAGCGAAGCGGATCCCATTGCCGGATGGTCAACGCCGAGGGAATTTCAAGCAGATGTTCGCTACGCCGTCGATGTGGTCCTGATCATATTCAACCACTGGAAGGCCAAATTGAACACGGATGAGTTCGCCAATCTGGACTTCATTAGCCATGACAATGCCTTTCTCAGCTACCATCCGCATGAGTTCACGCAGAGAACGCTGTTCGCCCATTTTCGAATGAACAACTCAAAGCCCGTTGCGTACTCGCAGTTCATACAGAAGCCTGTGTATGCGGCGCTGGGCATGATGGGCAGCCTTGGGGAACACGCTTCTGACATCGAGGACACTTTGGAAGGAATACACATTTTGAAAACCTGCGACGTGAATTGCACGTCATTCTTTAGCCTAGTAGCTGCATCTGAATCAGAAGAGTGGTTTAGGAGGCGGATCAGCCTAGAGACCATGACCGGGAAAAACTTCTCTTGCGTTGTGGAATTCCTTGAGTACCAACACACTGATCCATTCTACGTTTGGAATTTCTATGGGTCCCCAGCTTTTCCAAACAAGACAGTCAGGGAGGCTATGCGAAGGCATCAAGGTCCAGCCCTCTTCACCGTCAGAGAGTTTGCCAAACCATTGGTCTATGTAGACGTTCGCCTGCAGTCGCCATGGTTGATGCTGATAAGGATGTGTTCAGACTCCGTGCCGCCCCCAGGACGGCCGCACAAGTTACAAATAACGCAAGTCCACAAACACGAACTTCTTCTCTCGTGGAGAGAGACACATCAAGCTCGTCGCTGCATAGTCACCTATCAAGTGTGGTTCCAGCCATCAAATGTCTCCGACTGGCTTGAGATCACCGCCGGGTGGCATGTTCCATTTCTATCTTTTCACTTTGCTCCCAAGAATCACATTCTCAATGGTATGCCTCTCACATTCTGACAGACCGAAGTTCGCCTTCTAAACTAAGTCTCCTTTCAGGTACCTACCTCGTACGCAGCGTCGACTCGTTCGGAAGATTCAGTGAATTCTCAAAACCAAAGCACTACATGTAAATATTTATTTAAACAAACCAAAAGTCTCTTAGTTCATAAAACGCAAAACCATTGCAAAGCACAATATTCAATTGTTTAAATGCAACGCTGCATTCAGCAAACACAACAACAAGAAGATTCTCTTATGCACGTAACTAGAGTGAAGTCAGCCGGCCATCCTAGGTGTCCAAAATCAGCCACTTTTCGTTGACATGCTCGATTTGCTTGGTAAGAATTGGATTCCTTACTCTCACCTTCACCTCAAGTTTTCCACCAACAGTCTTACGACCATCCATCAGCTGTAAAGAGATGATGTGTTAATAAGGAAACATCTAGAATGTGTGTGGGTCATTGCTGTATACTCACATCGTATGTGTCGTGAATATCACACTTGGTTTCTAATGGCTGCAGCTTGACATTGACCGTTCCAATGAGCACATCCGAGCGCAGGAAACCGCTGAAACAACACATTGGCAATTTTCGACAAATTCCACAGCATCTGGGGCATTATTTTAGTTTTGCACATATTTTTACTCTTGATAAGTTGGCCAAATGTTTGTTTTTTGATACAATTTACTGATTAAATGCGGGTTAGTAGAGCGTGTTTAAGCAGTTCTCACCTAGCTAGCGGACGTTGTTGAGGTTATAAGGGAACAGTGAATGTTTAGTTGGATGTGTATGACTTATAACCTCAACAACGAGAAGGATTAAGGAGCTACAGGATTAAGCAAATGTTCAATGTTAAAGCTACAGTTTCTACTGTCAGATGACATATGGCTGACATTTATGAGTAACGTTCGGAAGAGCTGTCGGAAGGAAATCTACATCATTTCTGAAGGGCCAACTGCCACCAGGTTAAACAAACATCAAGCCGACATATAAAAATTCAAAAACTACGCATTAAACCTGTAACCGCTCCTCATAACAATCAAGACTCCTTTTCACACAAGTTTCAAATGCTATACGAATACATTTCAAAAGCGATTCTCTGTTTGCGTGCAGAAGCAGAAACAGAACACTCACCCTCTCGAGTAGACTTCAAACTTTACCGCCTGCCGCTTGAATAACCTCTGACATTGCCTGTTCGAGCGCTGGATGTCCACCTTGAATCTCTGGTTGTACTCCGGACTGTCGGTGTCTTTGACTAGAGAACTTTTTGCCTTAAAGAAATCCTCCTGCAAAGAAACACAATGATCGAGTGAATCTTATCAGATGGAGAGGCTTCTGGATTAACCTGTGGATAAGGAAACTCGATTTTCACATAAGTGTCAACGTCCTTGGGGTTTGCAACGTTGTAGTTGATGCCTCGAACTACCATCACTTCAACCTCGTTGTCCGTCAGATCCGTGTTGCAGTGGACAATGTTGAAGCTCTTCGTTTCGTAGTGGAATTTCGGCAAAGGGAAGTTCTTCCTAAAGTTTAAGTCAAAGTCATTTTACCATTCCCCCCAAGCATTGGAGTTCTCTCACCTCTTTGAGTATCTAACTAAATCTAGATCCTTCTGGACGGTTAGCGCTAGGTTTTCGAATCGGTTCATTCCGGCAATATCGCCCATAGCTTTGTGGTGATCTCTGGAAAAACAATGGAGTCACAGTCAATGTTATATGGAAGCATTCAGCAGTCTCACCTAGTATTCTTGCACATCATCAGTTGCTTGGCAAGCTGCTCCTCCAACCTCACTCCAATGTCTGAGATGTCGTCGTCTGGATCACAGTCTCCTGGACTAACAATCGCAAAAGACGCTTCAAGATTCTCCCGCTGTGACGGCGGAACAGGCAGCTGTGAAGAAAACTCCTAACTTAACCGACTCCGAAAACCGATTCATTGAGAAAAACTTACCGAAGTCAAGTCCACAGGCAATCCGCTGCTGGCTGCATTCAGCAACCCCTCGAAGCCCTTGTATATCTTGAGGTACTCCTTCGCTTGTTCGATTTCCCCGCCCTTCTTCGCCTCGATGGCAGCCAGCTTGAACTCCTTTTGCCGGTCGAGCAAAATCTTCATCTGCTGTTCGGCGAGATTGGTGCTGTGCTGGTTCCCCGAGAGGCGTGTTGTTAATTCTTGTTTGGACGAGTGGTGTGAGGGCTTGGGTGTGCTGGCCCCACTAACATCATCTTCCGGCTCTGCAACGGGTGCTGCTGGTGCAGGTTTCGGGGGAAGCACCGGCGACATTACAGCTGGGGTGGATGGTGCTGCCGGGGTAGCACCAGTTGAGGCTGCATCCCCAGACCCTGGCAGTGGGCCAAATCCTGGCGGAGTTGGGAGCTCATCATATGCCACTGGTCGACCAGCTTTGTGCGCCTTTATAGCGTCCTCGTACTGCTTGACTATGCGACCGAAACGTCGAGCTTTACTGGAATTGTTTTCTGCCTTTGCAGCCTCCTCGACGGACTTATATTTCTGCAGCCGCTGTTCAAGCGCTTCTAGCAGTGTTGTAGCCGTCTTCACGGGCTCTTCGGGGGGAGGAGCCACTGGCTCTGGCACAGGCTCTTCTATTTTAGGAGGCTCAGCAGCGGCTGCTTGCATTTGTGCGAGGAACTCTGCAAACTGAGCAGGAGGAGGAGGCATGTCGCTGAGATCTACCTCTTTACCCTCCTCACACATCTTAATGACAACTTCGAATTGCTTCAGCACCTTGACGAACTGCAAGGCCATTGCCGTGTCCCCAGAGTGCTTTGCCGCAAGAGCAGCTGTCTTATACTCCTGCTTGCGTTCGTTCAATTTCGCCACGACTGGGTTGACAGCAGCTGCCTCCGCACTTGTCTGTTCAGTCGGAGATGTTGCCTCAGCCTGAGGTGGTGGCGCTGGTGCTGCTCTAGCGGGGACTGCTGGAGCGCTCCTCGAAGGCACTTTCGGCGGTTCCCTTGCATCCGCTGCTGGTTCACCTGCAGGCTTTGCTGATTTTACACTAACTTCTGGCGGAATGTCGTCGACATTAATCGTGTTCCCCGCAACGGACTGCTTCAGAAGGTCATGCAGCGTTTTCAACCCACGATTGAAACGGCGTGCCTTGGCTGACTCACCAGCCTCCTTCGCAGCGCTCTCTGCCAACTTGTACATCTCTATACGCGACTTGATAATGGAGATCGTGTCAATTGTTGTTGTCGGCAGAAACACTTGTTGTTCGGTGCTCTCCTGTTCCTCTGCTGGGTCCTCCGCAATGTCATCCCCAGCGATGCCTTGCAGTTCACCTAGCAATTCCGGGTCATCGTCACCGTCAGAGATTTCCTCATCACTGCCGATATCTCGCATGCTTTCTGATATCATTTTGTCCAGGTCTGCGCTGGGGATCAACGTTGGCTTTGGCTTTACCTTGGGTTTCGCTTTACCTCCGCCACCCACGATTGCAGACAGCTCCGCTTCCAAATCACTGTCGTTTTCGTCATGATTCCCCCCACCGGAGGGATCGAAGTCATCTGGGATTTCCGTCAAACCAAACTAGACAACAAAGGTAAGAGTGCAATTTTTCGCAGAGACATGAGCAAACAGAAAACAATGAGTCATAACTTGAAATGATTCGCTTTGGATAGTTATCTACGTCTTAGAAAAAAAAATGTTGAGCTTACCTGCGAGAGATCGTGGTTACGCCTCTTGGGCGGTTCCGGCTTCTTCCTGCTGAACATTCCACACTTTGAATTCTAGAATTTTTGTGTCCAATTAACGAGCTTCCGTGAAAATTCCTGCTCCTCCTATGGCTTTTGTTTTGGATGACAAAATCTTTGTTGACGTTTTTCAGCATGACATTTTCCTCCTTCGGCAGTGATGCCAAACTGCGTGGATTGTCTCTAGATTTTTCTGTTTTGGTGTCGATTGAAGATGGGGGGGAGTTTATTGCAGGCAATTTATTTCTGGACGGATTTTATGGTTTGGTGGAAGAATGGATCAGAACATGAGCTTGAAATGGGCAAAAGTCAATGTCTGAGCGCTCTCTGAGTGTCAGCTTTCACACAGTCCGTGGAATAGTTTTCGAACTCATCTCATCTCGCTATCTGTCAAAAGATAAGTCTTGTGAAATATCGCCGGTTGTGTTGCTGCAGAACTTTCCTTCAGAGAAACCTAAAATTCCATACAGAGACGAGGACACTTTTTCATAAGACCAAACATGATGTCACTGAGTTTGTTATCGCCCCTGAGAAGCACCGTCAAAGCTCTGAGGTTCTCCAGCTCTCCAACTTTCACTCTCCTAAACATAACAAGTGTTTTTATTCAGTAGAAATTCCCGCACAAACCTCCGTTGTTTCTCAAAAGACGTAACTCCCAAGTTGGATGAAACAAAGCACATCCCAAGTATAGACTCCGAAGTAGAACATCATTCAAAGCTGTCGGCGGAATGGTGGGATCCACTGGGACCCCTCAAAGGACTGCATGCTATGAATTCAATTAGGTACCTCCTTCGGTTACATTCACTATGACTTCCTAACCATTTGTTGCTTCCAACAGGGTGCCTTTGGTTCGTGACGGTCTCATCACTGCAGGTCGTGTGGACCCCGCTCTTCAGAACACAAAGAAAGTCTTGCAGAATCAAAAGATTCTGGAAGTAGGTTGTGGCGGTGGGATACTTACCGAAAATATAGCTCGACTTTATGCTGATGTAACAGCGATTGATTTGAGTGAACCCCTCATTAAGGTGGCCAAAGAACATCTGGCCAGTTGTAGCCCAGAGTTAAGCTCGAGGATCACCTATAGAATGGAACCTCTTGATATTCACGCGATGGACAACTTGGAGAAGTATGATGCGGTTGTTGTCTCAGAAGTCATAGAACACATCGACGATAAAGCGGGTTTCCTCACCTCCTGCGTTGATACACTCAAAGTAAGGCTTCTGCTTCTCAAATTGAACAGCTAATTGGGCATTCTTTCAGCCAGGAGGATCGATTTTCATCACAACGCTGAACAAGACACCCATCATGTGGTTTACAGGAATCATCTTGGCCGAATACATTCTCAACTTGGTTCCAAAGGGAACCCATCATTGGGACAAACTTATCACTCCTCTCGAAATGATTAGAATTCTAAACGCTCGTATGTACATCTCTTTGAAAGTGACACTTTCGACTGTAATGTCTTTTTTCAGTGAACTGCAACACGGTGCTGTTAAAGGGATGCATCTATGAGTTCTGGTCGAACAAATGGCAGTGGATTCCTTTCGATAATTTCTCTTATGCAATGCACGCGATTAAGTCGGAGAAACCGCTTTAAAACTGGTACAAGTCTCTCGTAAATAAACACCGTGCATTGGAACTGGGAAGTGTATTTTGATGGACAAGATAAAAGCAGATACATTGATTGGATTAAAAATATGAATTATTTATTAACGAAATAATGCTATTTCAAAATCTACAGAGTCCCTAAAAGATAACCTAGACATATGTGCGTATCCATATGCGTCCCTCGTTTAGTCGTAATTTGGCTTCCGGAACTTGTTCTGTTTATTGCCCGGCCGCTCGTTGTCATTGTGCTTACGCTTATTTTGGAATTTCTTATTCATTGTTTTGGCCAAGTTATTGTCATAGAAAACTTTCATCTCCTGATCAGTCACGTCAGCGGTTTGTTTTCTTTCAGTCTGGTCCAGTTTCTCGGCTTGCTCCAGTTCCAGTAGCCTTTCGAGGCGTGGGTTCATTCCGCGATAGCTGTACCTGCCATCGTTGAGACCTTCACAACGCATAAAGCTTGGTTCCATGATGTAATTTGAGATTTGTGTCTTCATTTTGTCGGTTATTTCACGGGAATACATGTCCCGGCCCTCGGCTTCTTCCTGCTCTTTGTCGAACCTGGCTTTGGTCCGCTGCATGAACTTCATCTCGAGAATGCCCTTTGAGAGCCTGGCTCTAGCGTATTTTGATGCCATCGCGATGAGAGTGTGTTATACCTTTGTGTTTTTGAAATATGAATGAACTGGATCGAAATTAAACAAAACGTGCCGCGGAGTGTGAGGATAAACAAGAAGCCTACTACGACTGTCACTTGACTACAGTACAGCTGATTGGAACTGTTCACTTTTTCACTTCAGTTGGATTGAAGGTCTTCCGTTGTTCGGTTTACCAGGTAATTGATTGACTCACTCGATGGTGCGTAATTAGACTGAAATACCTTTTCGGAATCGTACAACAAGAATATAAACGGATAAAGGATATGCACGCGATTTAAGATATATGAACAAGAGTCCCACGAACTCGTAGCAAAACTTTCCGTTCAATCAAACAGTTCTAGAACAATTTCAACACAAAACAAACTGACAGCCGTGCTGTCAAAAATGATCAAAAACATGCTCGAATTCCCCACACCAAAACGCACATGGTTATTTTTTGTGTAGCCGGAGTCGAGGAATAGTCGTTTTCAAAAAGAAATCACGAATTGAATTGAAAAAAATGAAAGTAAAGTCAGAAAAAAAGGTTAGCTTGGTTAAGGGCACAAAGGTGAAAAAGACCAAACTAAAAGTGGCACCGAGTACAGGCGAAAAGCCCGTGAAGAAAGTAAAACAAATTTCGAAAACCAATGGAAGTGTTGCTAAGAAAAGCGCGAAGAAAACTACGGAAAAATCCAAAGATTCAAAGTCAAAGAAAACATCGCACAAGCAACAACTAGAAGGGTTGAAGGACATCGATCCAGAGTTCTACGATTTCCTGAAGAAAAACGACAAGGAGTTGCTGGAGTTCAATTTACTAGACAGTGACGACGAAGATGATGAGTTGGAAAAAGACGTCAAAGGACAAGAAGATAAATCCGACAAAGACTCCGACGACGATGATGATGAAAAGTTCCATAAGCCAAGCGATAATCTAGAAGTTGCAAGTGACGAGAGTGATTTGGAGGATGAGGAAGACACCGCCGATGGCACACAGAAAATCACACTGAACTTGCTTCGTCAATGGCAGTTGCAGCTTGAGAAACCGAATGTTTCCATCGATGTCGTGCGCAAAATGGTACAGGCATTCAGTTCGGCACTGGCCAGTGTGTCGGGAGATGATTCAAAAATTGCTTCGTACAAGGTTGAAGGAGCAGCTGCGTTCAATGGCGTCGTTCAACTTTGTGTGCTTCACATGTATCCAGCTCTCACAAATCTCCTAGGAATCACAGACAAGACAAGGACACCTCTCCACAAAACAAAAAAGTGGCCAAAGGTTCGTAGTTGCCTGCGGTACTACTTGATGGACCTCATTCGCCTTATCGAGCATGTTTCGAGTCCAAACATTCTCACAGTCCTTCTGAAGCATCTGCATCAAATGGCCGACATGGTCGGCTCGTTCTCAACTATCGGAAAGACAATTCTGAAGCGATTGATAGTCCTCTGGAGCACAGCTGACGAGACAGTGCGTGTGTTGGCGTTCCTGTGCATTCTGAAGATCACTCGGAATCAACAAGTGTCGATGCTGAACCATGTCTTGAAGGCTATGTATCTTTCGTACGTCAGAAACTCAAAGTTTGTGTCTCCCAACACTCTGCCAGCGATTAATTTCATGCGTCGCTCTCTCGTTGAAATGTTTGCTCTCGACTTGAACACAGCCTATCAACATGCTTTCTTGTACATCCGTCAATTGGCAATCCACTTGCGAAACGCCGTAATCATCAAGAAGAAGGACAGCTTCCAGTCGGTGTACAACTGGCAGTACGTGAACTCGATCCGCTTGTGGGTGGACTTGCTGGGCACAACGTACAACAAGCCACAGCTGCAGCCACTGATCTATCCCTTGGTGAGCATCACGACTGGAGTCATCAAACTAATCCCAACAGCGCAGTACTTCCCTCTCCGGTTCCATTGCATCAATGCGCTGATAACACTTGGAAAGCATACAAACACATTCATCCCCGTGCTGCCATTCATTCTCGAAGTCCTGAGCAGCAGTACATTCAACAAGAAGCACAGCGTGGTGTCGATGAAGCCGATGCAGTTCACATGCATCCTGCGACTGAACAAGTCACAGATGAACGAGAACGGTTTCCGCGACGAGGTCGTGGAGAATGTGTGTGGTTTGCTCCTGGAATACATGGCCCATGAATCGGCCTCCTTGGCTTTCCCCGAGTTGGTGGTGCCCACTGTGGTGGCCCTTAAACAATATCTGAAGGTGAGTTGATAAGGTCTGAGGAAGTTCACGTATTCTATTCGGCATTCCATTTTAGGTTTGCAAAAACTCGAATTACTCGAGAAAATTGAAGCAACTTTTGGACAAAATAACAGACAATGCGAAGTTCATTGAAAACCAACGCCAGAAGATAACATTCGGGCTGAACGAGACCAGTCTCATACAGTCTTGGGAGACCCAGATCCGAAACGGTGGCACCCCACTTGGAATCTACTACACCAGCTGGCTGAAGACACACGAGACGAAGAAGCGTCGACAGGCTGCAAACACTGATGATATCAACGACTACGACATCCCGATGATTAAACGCAAGAAGGTCGATAAAGCGTCGAATGGAGACGACGGAGAGGTTGAGCTTTTCCCATCTGACTCAGAAGACGACAGAGTGAATGGCATGTTGAATGGTGACGGAGACGAGGACGAAGAAGAAGTCACGAAGACACCGAAAAAGAAGAAGGAAAAGAAGGCAAAGAAACCGAAGAAGGCTCCCGTCCAGACTGCAGTCGAGGAGGAAGACGAGGATGACACAGCAGCGGTGGACATTGTTAAGGACTTGGATTTGAATGATTGGTAGTGCGTTTAGCTTTGTACAATAAAACTTTATTCAAACACCATATTTAGCTGCAGAATAGACAGAGCTTATCCCTTCTTCATTGGATCCTTGCCAGGGATGATTTCATACTCGTCGTACTTGGGAAAAGACTGATAGCCGGTCTCTTCCTTGGGCAAGGCATTCTCATCGGGCTTTGGTCGTCCTTTCTCCAACTCAGCTGCATTGCGCTTCTTCATCTCCATGATCTGCAGGTTCCTAACCATTTCCTCCTTCGTTGGTGGATCGTCTCTGGAAAAAAAAAGAGTTGGAAGTGCACGAGAAACAACTCGATGGACTGTGTTTAACCTTCGAAATCTAAGCCATGCCTCCCATTCAGCTGTCATTTCCTGATCAAAAGCCTCCTTCTCAGGCGGTTCAAACCACCGGGAGGGTTTGCGTTTCCCACTCGACGGATGCGGCGGAATTTCGTAGTATTTGTTACCAAAATAATCCTCTCCTATGTAGGTTCCACGCCACTGACGGGGTTTTATCGAATTAACGAAGTTTTGAATTATTATTTTAAAGATATCGCGTGTTGGTTTGGACATATTTTTTCTTTTCGAATCGTTACACAAACAGCTGACGTTTGACAGCTACTGCGACGCAGTCTAATTTGAATTCACCGCGATCAATTCACGATGGTGCCGGCGAGGGAAAACCAAGAGAAGGTATTTCGTGAATTTTTGCTGTTTGAATATTGCATAAAAAAATCTATTTTAAATTTATCTACGTTCTTTAAATTTTATTTGCAAAAAACAATGTTCTCATACAATTTCATTGATGACAACTGTCAAAATTGACATATTTCCACCACTGTCACTCGTTGCTCCCAACTCGTTACTCGATACTCGCCACTCGATACTCGCTGTCAGAAGCAAATGTCTTCAGTGTTCAGTGTCATGTCAGTCTTTTTTCGATTTTCATTGATGTTGTTTCTTCGTGTCGTCGCAGTTCTTCGCAGGCGTGGTATTCGATTGTTTCATTTTTAATTTAATTTTCTTTGAATCAACTTTTTTTGAAATCGACAGTGCAATTGAATTGAAATTCAAAAACGAAACACACAAAAATACCCAAAAAAAAGTTTGCAGAGGAAGAAAAGTGAAAATTGGTGCAAAGAAACTATACAAAAAAAATCAAAAAAAAAAATCGTATCCCATTTGCTAATTGGATAGAAAAGCCTCACTATACCGGTCGGAGTGAGATAGTGGCATTAATTAGGGTAAATCGCCGTACATTCTGCAGAAGTGACGTCGCGTACTCGACTCTATTCGAATCGACTTGTTTTCTCGTTCTGGCCTGCTCAGTTTTGATTATCCTCTCTCGCACACAAACATACATACACATGTAAAATAAGTGCATTCGATGTGTCAAAAGTGAAAATTTTTCACACGCAGTGAAAATTCCGTATGACGATGTTAAAGAAGCATGCGATTGTGCAACGACCAGAGGATATACCCTTGTGGGTGAGTTTTTTTCTCTGTTCTGTCTGTCCCTTTCCCCACAGAGTTTATAACCATTTTCCCAAGTTAATTCCTTTAAATCGGATTAATTATAAACCAATTCCCTTGCCTTAGCGATTGGGTTGAATTTTTCTTTCTGTCCGTCTCTTTTGGGGGGATCAAAGCAACGACGAATATGAGAAAAAAAACTACGGTTTTGATGTGTTTATATTGCCATCTAAGTTGCACCAGTGACAAAGGGGCTGGCCCGAAGGTGTGTTGGTCTCTTTTCCTCCTTGTTGTCTAACCGCCATTTTCTGTTTCCTCACTTGTCGTGGCTCCCTAGTGGTTGAAGTGGTAAAAGGTTTTCGAACGTATTAATCGGGAAAGTACAATAAGAATAATTCTTGCTGCATCGGAATCAATTGTGTGATTTGTGAGTTATTCGAAAATGCATTAGTTTGGTGAACCTCTGAGTGCTGGAGTGAGTTAGTGTCCCTGGCATGTCTGGATGTCGCTAATTTTGCCACATATTTTGTGTGATGGAGATCGTGAGATGGTAGTGGTGTTGTTGGGTTGTAGTGGCGCAGTGAAGTGACTAAAACTGCAAAAACCAAGATTAGTTCCTTGAATTTATTTTTGTTTTAACCAATCTAATTTCATGTGAATTATTATTTTGATATTTTGATTATTTACTCATTCCCATTGCCTGCACACGGGGGTGGCCTTGACTGTGGTGTGATTGAAATGCGAATTCCGTGGAGTCGAAACTTCGCAGATATATTATTTTTTTCAATTCGATAGATAATTAAGTGTGCTGTTGTGGTATGAGTTTCGGTTGTATTCATATTGTCGTCATTGAGAGAGAGGGTGAAAGGAATTCTGCTTCGACCAACTGCAACACTTGTGGCTTGGGAGTAGTGTGTACAAGGATATTTGCGAACTTGCGATTGTTGTGCATGGGTATGACTAATAAGGAAGTCTCTTATCACTTTGTTCATTGCGTCACTTATGCTCTATGCCATTCTCCATTCTTGTTGTTGATCGCATTTCTTGTTTTGCAGCTGCTCCTTTTTCGAAAGGAAGTCATGACTCAACCGCATGCCCGGTGTTCCAAAGTGCCTGCAAATATCAGAAGCATTATCCCGAGTGCCATGGTTTTATGAAGCAGGCCCTAAAACAATTACACTTTTCTAGAACTTCCTCAGATATTGTTTCAGCCGATTGTGCTGCAGCAATCAATCAGCAGCGCTTAGGAACGTGACATAATCGCTGTTTACTCGTGTCTCTAGATAAGAAAATACAACGTTATCGGGTTTTACAATGGCCAATTGCCAGTCTCTAGATTGTCATTGGGCGTATGGCAAGAATTTCGTCAGGTTCGGGTGTCAGTGTGTTTTTATGGTTATGTTTTTAAACTGGATACTTAGAGTACTTCCCTTCTCCATAAACACGACTCTGAAGTCGACCCCAAATCGATCGAATAATGAATCGTGTTCAATGTATACAGTCCCATCGTCAGGCAGTCTGTTGCTTTCTCTTCGTCTCGTTGTTGATCTTGTCACTTTTGAGTGTTCAGTTGGAGGTTAAACGTTCCCCGTGATACTGGTGTAGGGTGCGTACTGATCATTCCATCAGCTTCACATGTTAATCATCTGTTGGCTAATTTGATAGACAATAGCACTACACTGTTCGATTGGATTTCATCCGGGGCTCGTGTTGGATTGGCTTCAACTTTTGCGATGTAAAACAGATGGGAAGTTTCTACAAATATGAGTTTGCGATGAGTATTCTTTGTTGATGCAAACAGATATGACGGGTTCCAGAAGGTCTTGAATTCAGTTATAGATGACGAACGGAAAGCTAGGGCAGGGCAGGGAATGGTCTTAGTCATGTGTTCGGTTGTTGACTTCACTATCTGGGTTTTGTTCTTGTGGGCGTTTTTTTTTTAAAGGACTGTCAGCGCAGATTGTGTTTAGCTATAGAAGTTAAGGAAGAATTTAGTCATTTTGTGTCGTTGTCCATATGACATGCATATGTGACCCTGGTACTAATGTTGTCTCTTGATAAACGGTTGTTGCCTTGTGAGTCTAGCTCTGGTGTTGTCTCCCGGTGAACTGTTGTTGTCTTTTGAACATCGAGTTTTGTCCCCATCGGTGATCTCTCTAGACCATCTGAGTGAGATAATCTTGATCCGACTGTTGTCTACCTCGCTTCGATATGCTCGTGATCTAAGAATGGGACTGTCTCGCGGTGGCCTGTTGCCTTCTTCCGTTTACATGGGCGATTGCAGTTGTTACCTACCCAAACCACAAAAGTCCCTTCCACTCCCATAACCCTTACCTCATCCAGCCAGAGTCTAACAACCTCTTCACTTTCCATTTAAAGAAATTTCCCAAAGAATCTCAGAACACATTTATTACCTATCCAGCAACACACAAACACTCACGCAAAACGAACCCTATTACTTAAGAAAATGAAAAAAAGAGAAATTTCAATATCCCCAAAACGGTACAACAATTACCCAACATCAATCGTTTCCGAAGCAATGACTTTGGCTGGTTTAATTAATTTCATGCCGTACTTGCTGGCGCTGCTGCTGCCGGTGGCTTATGAGAGGTCGTTACGTTAAAACGATGTATGGGTATAATTGCGGTTTATTTTTGAATCGATAACATTTACTCTTCAGCTCATAAGACTGTTAATTACATTCATGATCGTGTCCCCTTCCTCCCCTCCTCTCCCTCTCAGACGTGCTAAGCACATCAAAACAACGAGCAACGAATTAATGTCTGCTTTTGTTTATAAATAGAAAACACTGCTGCTGTCGAAAACGAAAGACGAACAAGTGGATAATTGTTGTGGTTGCAGGGCGGACAAGAAAGTCCATTCGGGAATTAGTAGCAGGTGCATAACAAAGGCCTTTGACAAGCCTAATCAATATTGATTGTGTGATGAGCAGAGAATGGCTAATCTAAAGAGGAAGAAGATTAACTTAGTAGTCTATGCGTTCTTTTTTTAATTGCATTAATTCCATACACCCAATGTACGAGGGACAAGAGTATCTACGTGTTCAGCACAAAACAAGTGACTCCGCGTGACTGGGAGGAGATGCCACTTAAGGTGTTGTGACGTGTGTTTGCTACGCGCGATTATGTCAGACACCATGGCATCCTTTTGCCGTAAACACAAAGCAGGCCCAACCAGCTAGCCTCCCATTCAGAAACTACTACTTGACGTGCTCTCCTTTCCATATGAGATAAACAATCTAGAACAAGTCGTGTTTGCTATCAAAAAAAAAGAAAGAAAAAAAGAAGTCATGCCTGCCCATCATGCTGCGTAATTCTCTAGCGAGAAAGAGGAATACGGCCCCTCATTTGCAATTCAATCCGTGAAACTGAGTCAATAGGTTGAACAACAATGATGATGATGATCGGGTGATTTTTTTTTTTTTTTGTGTTGTGCCTTCTTTCTGAATGTGTTTTCGTTTTCACTTACACAGATTGATATTTGCAAAATTTTACGTGAGCCCGATTCTTAGGACGCAATCAGCGGTGCGCACACACGTTGCTGCTTAGTATGCTCCCGGCAGTCCAAAAGCGAGAAGGCAAATCCTTGAAACAATTAAATTGGTTTTACGCGAATATTTTTGGTTTTTGCATTTGTTAACCTCCAAAACATGCAGCAAACATGGATGGTGGTGCATACATATCTCACGTAAAGCAGCCTCAAATGGACGACGACGACGCCATGGTGGCAATAAAATTGAAGCCAATAGGTTTACCTGGTGTAATGATGGTGGGCAGCGCAGAGAGTGTAGTGGATCAAGTGACAAGACTTGCAGGTTTTGTTGCGAAACACCACAAAATTCCATTCAATGCCGAGAGAACACAAAAAGCGCTGGTGTGCTGGTGGTTGGGGGATGCATGCACAAGAGTTGTCTTGCTAGACAACAATCAGACCGTGTGCACTTTTGTTTTGGGCTTGTGTCTGCATCGCAAACTGGTTGTTTGGAATTTTAGGGGCTTCAACTGTTGTTCACATGTGCTTGGATAGGTCGCAGATTTTGGAGGAACTGGATTCATCCGAAGAAATGTCAGACGACAAGTCACTTCCTCAAGAGAGAAGGAAGTGGATTAAGAACCGTCGACAAATTGCCTTCGCAGTTGTCGCAGCACAAGAAGAAGCCAAAAAAAAAAGAAGAAGAAAATAAATGAAAAACACAAACTGGCACCTTGCTGTGATGTAATTGGATGGAGAGGCTACTACCGAAGCGTGTTTCTCCTCTTTGTTCCCCATTCATCGCTGTAGTTGTTCTGTGTCAGAACATATCCGGTGCCTTGGACTTGATGATGGGACTAACTTCATTAGAGTACATTCAGCTCGCTGTGCTGACGTATTTCAAGGCGAGTTTTTGTCACTCACATTGTTCTCGGTGGTCGTGGCTTGATAACCTGTAATAATCAAATGCGGGAAAACTTGAATTCTCCTTCAGGATTGCCGACGTGTGGTGTGTTGAAATGTTGTCTGACTTGATGACGTCCCAAGTGGGAACATATTGCACACTGCTGGCTTGTGTGTGGAGTCTGGTTTTCAATTGCAGCTTGTTGGAGTGGTTAGCTGAAACGCCATCACCTTCCTGAACTCGTAACGACCCCCGAAAATGGTCTTGAATACATTTCCTTTCATTAAATCAGACCTTACATCAATGTTCAATTATTCCCAAGGTTGCCTCGCAAATCTGAAGAGCAAGCCGGGTATTTAAATGCCGTGAAACATTCCGCATTGCTGTTTCCTTCCAAAAAAAAAAAACCAAAAAAATGTGCCAATTGTCAAGGCCGTGTGCAGCCACCAACTAACGACGTACCAGAATTCGATTCGATTCGCTTTCCCTCGCCAACCGGCCAGCAACCCGTCCAGCTGACATTTATTTCCACTTGTCTATGGAAATTTATTTTAGCAAAATGAAAAATATTTAAAAATGCAGAAATTCCTTCAAAGCACCACAACCGCTGCTGCTGCTGCGATGAGGAATGGGCAATAAATGCAAACAAAACATAGAAGAATAAACGTGGGCGACGACAGAGCCCGAACGCCACGGCGCAATACAGCGACCGCAACGAAAGGTTTGTCCGTTTATAATAGTTTTCACTTTGCTAGAGTCTCTGCTGCAGTCGTCCACACACAGTGACGCGGAAAATGGCAAAAATGGCATTCCCCAAACGGCAGGTTGCAAATAGACGTTGCCGCACATCAATCTCTGGCTTTGGCAGGCCAGCTCTGGCGGTATAGCGCGCTGCAGCCGCGAACCAAAACATTGCCAATGTCTCAAGGAGAAATTTCCGAAAGTTACCTGGCAAGATTCATTGAGAACAAAATCACGACAAAAACAAGCCGCCGCGCCGCCGTCGACGACTACCAACAGCAGCGCGCCCAGTTGTGTGTGATTCCTTTTTGTGATACGAGTTTGTTTCGTTGTTGCTCACAGCAAAGGTTGTTTTTTTCTTCTTCATGGATGGCTGGAATAAAGTCGACAAAGATCTGTTGGTGGCTCCTAAGGTTTCTGTTGTTAGGTAGGGGGACCTTAGTGTGCGTGTGCAGTCTCGTAAAATCACATACAGCCAGCAGTTGTTGATCGAAATTATCACCTTTAATTCGCCAGCCAATATTAGATGACCGTGACCGTTTATTTACTTTTTGAAGCTTCTTGTTCTTCTCCTTCGTTCCTCTTTGTGTTCTTCTTCGTCGACATCTCATTCTCTGCCGCGGTGGGTTGGTGACCTTAAAACCAACTTAACTTGTGAGTAATGTAATGATGAAACCAGATCCACACGGTCTGATTCTCCTGCTGTTCGTCTTCATTACCCTTTGGTGAGCATAATACAATACATCACCAGGTCCAGTGATACTCCGCGGCGCTTCTTATCTGCCGCCTGCCGGTCCGGTGTGTAACATCATCTCAAGCGCTGGACAAGCAAATCCCCTCCGATCGTATGTGCGGATTGCATACACCATGTCGTCCACCGCTCCCTCCAGTGCAGTCCTTAACCTAAACCACAATTGATGTGCGAACTGGATGTATTTCTGTGTACACAAATTCTGGCACAGATTAGATTGGGGCCACTGGTGATAAAAATTTGAGAGGCACCAAGCTGCGGCCCATAGAACTCATAGAACGTCATCGATTTTTAGTGAAATCTGGTTCATGAATATTTAATACTGGTAACTCCATATGCAATCGGACCAAACCCCACAGTCGACCTCGGCGATCGATGGAATTTTCGGCATAAATGGAACGTTTCTTTATGGGATTTCAGGAAAGAGAATAATTTATATCTCAGCAAAAACAACAGACTTTCTTATGCTAATTCATGAGAAGAAATTTGAAAGTACGGCGCGGCAGGGCCGGGGAATTCACGCGCGCCGATCAGTGTGAGTAGCAAAAATTCTTAGATAAAAGTGAAATCTTAAAATTCTTTTGTATTCGCAGAGTTTTCTTTCAATTCAATCGAATCTGCGAAGATCCCATCGCCGAGATAGGTGTTTCTCATGCGCTCGTGTACAGTGCCGGCTCCCCCTTCAGTCAAGCGATAGATAAAATCACCATCATCATCGTCATCGTCATGAACTAAGAACAACTGTATTGTCCTATTTCATGCCGCCATGGCAGCATAAAAGTTCTCCCCCAAAACGAAACGCATCACTTGAGCTGAGTTCCGTACTTCACATGTCTGGTTCTTATCTCTCCTCCAGCATAATTTCTGCTGCCTCCAAGAACCGCGCCAACTGACTTTGTTCCAAGCGGGAAGAAGCGCCATCACCACCACCTACTCGTTTTATGAGCCTCCCCAGATTCAGTAATTATGCAGCAAAAGGAACCAAAACGAACACATCCACGCACAGAGTCACACACTTTCTCACACACACACAAACACACACACCGGCAGAGAAAACTGTGCGCCATGCATCATGGAATAGCAATTCCTTAGCTGGTGCTCGCCTGCCACCTGCATATTGCTGCTGCAATTAGATGTAATAGCGTTGTGGCATGTTACTTTTCGCCTGTTGCATTTTATCGACGATGAAGTTTACCGTAATCCAAAATGGCGGAGCAGTAAACAAACTAGTATTCCTATGTTTGAATATTCTGCAACTGATAAACGTGGCAAAAGAGCCATTTGATGATGGAATTTTCGTTGATTCAAAGAAGGAGAGAGAGCGAGTTAGAATGACTATGATTCAAGGGCTGACTAATTGTCTAGGCGAGAGAGCTAATCAGGCAACAACAGGTAGAGCAAGGTGGGTGTGAGTTTGTTTGCTAAAAATCGACCCTAATTACATCAACTTTTTGGGCAGAGCATATGTGATTCACACAACAAACTGGTGTCGTCGCCCCGCGCCGTCTGCATTTGTCAATTGTTCTTTTGTGCTCGCCTTCTCGGTAATTTGTCATTTCTATTTAGTTCTGTGGAGTGGAGCAGGAACAAAAAAAAGAAGGTGTACTTGGAATTTACTGCGGCATTGTTTCTGTTCCAGTTTTGGTTATGACCGACAGAGTACAGTGCTCCCAGAGCAGAGACGAATTTCAGCAGATAACTTGTTAATTGCGAATTAGTGGGGAAACGGCAAATATCAGCATCATCATAATCATCATCTCGCCACCAGCATCTACATCTCGATCTTCAATGGCTTGTGCCTGATAAACAGAAACCAGTTTGTGTGCTCACTTTGCTGCCGCACCCTATTTGCTTTTATCACATGTGTAGCAGGCGATTGAAAGCCGAAAAGCACTCTCTCTCTTTTATATTGAAGCTACCTGTCTGTCTGTCTGATCGTGGCCTGTGCCTCTTCAGTATCGGTCCTCTCCAATGTCAACACAGGCAACTTTGGTTTGGTGTGTGCGCGCGCTAAGATTGACTTCAGACGAACGCTGAACGGCCTTAACGTTTTGAAAGTATTTGAATAACGATGATGCCATCCCCAAAGTCGTCGTCACATTCATCGGAAATGTGTTGTTTCTTTTTTTTTCTGCTGTTGTTTTCTTTCCCTCTGCTTCTCATTCAAGTTCGAGTTTTGTCGCTTCGTCTTCTTGATATTCTTTTTTTTTTGATCTGAAACCACAACTTGTACTCTCTCATAGCTTGTGTCGTCGTCGGGATATGTGTCATTCAAGCGAATGAGTGAGGGAATGAATCGATTTTGCACAACAATCACGCGATAGTCCATGAATACAAATTGTTGACTTAGAAGTGTCCACAGCACATCAGTGGGTGATTAGTTGTGTGTTTTAAAATCCAGGCAAGCATCTCGACGCTCGAATCTTTGTAGGAAATGTCTCGATGACATGCAATGAGAAACACCTCACTTGCTGTTATCCTCGTATGCATTGGCTACTAATTTATCACCGTGCGGCAGCCGCGCAAGCGGCGATATCAGCAGTCAAGCGGTGCATCTGTTTATGCAACTAACAGAAATCAGAGTATGCGGCTCACGTAGAAACGCTTTTTTTTTTATTACACTGCCAATTGAATTTATATAATCAGCTGTGTGCGATGGCGGTGGTGGGCAAACCATTGAACTTGTTTGTGCTTCCTGTCACAATCGTCGTAACACACCGAGATTTTATTTTCCATTTTCATTTCGTGTGGTACTTTTTGGCTTGTATTCAAAATCACGACGATATGGTTTAACAGCATAAAGCAAAAAGAAAAAAAGGTAATTTATTTGAGAAATTGGTGTGTGGTACTTAAATTCAATTTGTTTTATGTTTCCAATAAAACAACCTAAACACAAACGTCCGTCTGCCCGCCAGCAAGCTAGCCAGCCAGCAAGACAGCCAACCCGGTGGTTAACATTCGACGGGGTCATTCAGAGAAAAGTGAAATCTTACGCACGTGGGAAGTTTTATTTATGTAGCAGATGGTGGTACAGTGAAGCACGTTGGAATTGATAACAAATGTCCGAAACAGCAGCCGACACGACGGTGAAAAGTCTGACTTTCGACGAGCTTCTTCTTCCTCGAATTTCGAGCCGAGTCGAGAGATCGATGAATTCTCGGAAATGTGTTTACGAATTACGAACACCATGAGAATTGAGTTAGAGGACTTATAATAATCCGTGACTCAGTGTGACTAATCGTGGCTACACGTACATTCTGTGTCTATTTACGATTATTGCGTAGAGGCGAATATTGCTGCGACAGGGTTTCGTTTCAATCGATTGTGAAGTTTAGAATGATGGGTATAACATTGTGACTCATTCATAGCTAAAGACCCACTCCCCGCGTCAATGGTTTACGTCAATCAATCGAAGCGACTGATGTCACTTGAGAAAAGGTTCCATTGGCGCTAATTGCTGTTTGTTCCTTTTCACACATAGAAATTAAAACCGAAAGCTTAACGTAAATGATCTGCATTCCCTGTACGTCTGTGTTGGGGGCCACTGACCCGACGATTCTTCGTTTCCGTAATCATGCTATGGTTTCTAAGTTTGGCTGTCGGCAATGTCAACAGCTCTTCGTAAGTTTGGAGATTGTGTTGAGGGAAACGTCACAAGAAGAATCCGCTCCCCGAGGGTCAGGCAGCGGAGGAGAAAATGTGGAAGATTGTTCTGTGGTCGATATTATCTTGAAACGAACTCCAAGGCTACGCTGTAGACCTCATGACTTACAAATGTGATAACTTGTGATATGAATTTACTGAGCAGTCCCCTCACTTCTCTTTGATTCAGACTGTATGCCGGTCTTCAACTCTGAGCGATTGGACCGCTGTGTCCAGTTGCGCACACCAGTGCCGAGGTATCGAGCTGGCTGGGAGGCTCGTTGGATTAGGCCCAGGTCCACCTCGCGCCCTAAGAATGAGACTGCCGGTGGGGAGCCTATGAATCCTAGCAGAACATTTCAAGTTTCAGTAGTCCTTCGTTTTTCGGAATTGATGCTCTCAAGCTCGGAATCTCCAAGGAGTCCCCCAGTTTTGGCCATCATGCACGAAGCCCTACCCCTTTGTAGCACCAAACGTTTTAAGGTCTACTAACCATTCTAAAGCGCTTTTATCATTCAGTAACCGAGTGGATACAACTTGATAGCTCAAGAAAGGTCGCCGCACAAAAGGAAACTAAGGCCAACTAGGGCAGGGCCAGCGAATATCTAATGATTACCCAATTCGATTTAACTCACTGGCGTGCTAACGTCTTGGTCTTATCGCAATCTACTCAAGTCTGGTGTGTCGTAATTTGTTTTCTTCTCTCTTCTGCCTGTTTCTTATCGTGTCCGCCGAAGTGAACATACTCATGATTCGTTTGCTACCCCCTACCTTATCAGCTAATGAAGTCTTTTGCCAAGAATTGCTGTAAATTCGGTAAACAACCTTATATGTGTATGCATTTCTTGTTTGAACCTGACTGAGAATTATACTCCTTTTTGGCGTAATCTAATTCAATTCGTTTCCATTGCAGGCTTTAAAAATCAACCTCAAAACATCGCGGGAATCATTTGCAAACTAGGAAGTGTACAGTAAACTTTGTCACAAACTAACTAACTACCAACGCCCACCGTCTCTCCGCCCGAGATCCGTCAGCAAATGTTGGAAAGAAGAAACCTCAAGTAATCATATAATCTAATTAGACAGCCACTAACACACAAGTGTCACCCCGAAGTGTCCCACCAACAGTCACTTAACTTGTGCTCTGTCGGTCGTCTGTCTGTGTCAAATCAACAACGTCGTCATATATGCAATTCGTTAGTAACACAAATCAAATAAATATCAGATTACATGAATTCAAAAAAGAGACGGAAACTTTGCCAGCACCGCCCCATCAAAATCGATGAAATTCAACAACGACACTGATTAGCAGCGGAATCCTTTGGCTTCCAAAAGAGAATACAAAGTCACCACCACCCACGACCACACGCAACATTCAAGCAGCAACAAGCATACATACATCGCGTACATGTATAGAGGAGGGAAACGGAGTTAGACAAACTGAATCCCAATTAGTTTGCAGATTGATTTGAAACGAAACTAAACGACTGATTTTTATACAACAAATTTATTAGGTACATTTATATACAATACGTCATTTGTATATAATCGGATTTATATTTACTAGTAAATGGCATATCAATTGTGATACTGAACAGTGCAAGCGGAGGAGCTACAGACGAGTCCATGATAAACGTTGCTGCATTTCCATCGCAAATATGTAGCTTTTTCGATTGGACGTTGTTATGTTGTTTTTTTTGCTTTAAGTGATAAGTGATATTCAATAACTTCTAAATAGAGAATACGAGAAAAGAAAAACAAAAAAAAAACCAAACGTTTGCTCAAGAAAGCGAAGCGGAAAGAGTCCTTTCCCCTGAGAGAGCACCTAAACACAATCGAAAATGTCTTTTATAAACAACCTGAAGAAGGTGTTTCACCTTGGCGGTGGGGAGGCCAAAAAGAAACGTCTCTACAACAACATCAAGATGGACACAGACCCGGCTGACTTCTGGGAGATGGTCGGTGAGCTGGGCGATGGTGCATTTGGCAAAGTCTACAAGGCGCAGCACAAAGAAACACGGCGTTATGCTGCTGCGAAAATGTGCACACTGGAGGACGAGGAGAATCTGAGTGACCACATGGTGGAGATTGATATTCTATCAGAAATCAAACATCCCAACATTGTGGAGCTGTACGAGGCGTTCTCCCTTGAAGACAAACTGTGGGTAAGTGTCGATTGTGGTAACTTGCCAACCGAGTACCACCAGCAGCATTCTAATCATGATTTTTCTCCCTTCAATTAAGATGTTAATTGAGTACTGTGACGGCGGTGCCTTAGATAGTATTATGGTAGAACTGGAGAAACCATTAACTGAGCCTCAAATATCCTATGTGTGTAAGCATATGACGGAAGGCTTGAGTTTTCTACACAAAAACAGAGTTATTCATCGAGACTTAAAGGCTGGAAATGTACTACTGACCATGGAAGGCGGCGTTAAATTGGGTACGTACACGCAATCGAGCAGCATGCTGCTTATCCTCTTCAAGTGGAGCGGATAAAATGACTTTAATTGAGAGACGGGTCAATCTATTTATATATCAAAGAAGAGACATATAATTAACAGTTAATGTCACTTTACTTACATGTGTTAACCATCTCTTTATCTCTTTCTCACTCAATCTAGCTGATTTTGGTGTATCAGCTAAAAATAAACACACTCTCCAGAAGCATGACACATTCATTGGTACGCCATACTGGATGGCTCCCGAATTAGTGTTGTGCGAAACTTTTCGAGACAATCCGTACGATTTGAAAGTTGATATTTGGTCTTTGGGCATAACACTCATTGAATTGGCACAAATGGAACCGCCGAATAGTGAAATGTCACCGATGCGTGTCCTTTTGAAAATTCAAAAGAGTGAACCACCCAAACTCGATCAACCGTTCAGATATTCCAAGGAGTTCAATGATTTTTTGAGTAAATCTTTAGTTAAGGTTTGTTAACCGTGCTTGTTTATCAATTCATTTCCCCTCTCCTCAATTTGTGGTGTCTTTTTGTTCTTCAGGATCCCATTCTGCGGCCATCGACAGAGGCACTGCGGGCACATCCGTTCATCAACAGAAATCTGGACTGCAAGCCGATAAAGGATTTGCTCTTGGAATACAAAGCCGAAGTCGTCGAGGAGGAGGTTGTCGACGAGGAAGCCGAGGTAAGTGACGCACTAAAACTCTGTCAATTGTTCGGCTACTTTAATCAGTCCACCACAGACCTGCAAGTTCTCTTCACTCCCTTTAAAAGAATCCGAAAGCGAAAAAAAAAAACAAACCCTTCTCTCTTCTTTCTTTGTACTTTCACGCTGCTTTTTGAACACACACACACACACATACAAAATTGTATCGAAATTCGCTTGTGTTTTTTTGTCGACAATTAAAACAAATCCCCAATAGAAAGCCAAGCGCCAAGCGAAGCGAAGGTCACTTTATCAGAGGGTTGGTAAGTCGTCAGACTAGTATAACGCATCCAAAAATACAAGAAAACTTAAAGAAAACAATCATAAATCTCTCTCATAACCAATGATTTTTTTTTTTGTACATTTTGGACTCAGACTAGTCTGGCTGTGTATGAAGATGTGATTACTATCATCCATGTTTACATAATCTTGTTTGAATTGATTTCGTTTGTTGAAATTTTTTCATAATTTATGTTTTTTTTTTCTTTTGTGTGGAATGATGAATCTATTTTTAATTTTATTTTATTGGACGAACGAAAGGCAAAAGCAAGAAATTCACAAGAAAGGAGCGCGTTTTTCAAAGCTTTTGTTTCAGTAGATCGTAGGCGATAGATGATCTCCTGCAGTTACTGATTCGCAGGAACGCCCATCAGTACTGCTAGAGGCTCTTCTCTTAGATATCCAATCATTTTTTCGCTAGATTTGTATTCCTTTTTATTTATGCGTGAATCTTGGCTCGTTTTCGATTGCTTCTGAAAATCAAAGGGAAATATTTGTTTACTAAAACTAAAACTTTGATGAATTTCCTTAGGAACCCCGCAACTCGGCACTCCCACTCGACCTGGACGATGACTCCTCATCACAACAGAGTCAAGAAATCGATAAACGTAAGACGACGACCACGCTTTCCATTTCGATTGAATTTATGTTCAAAATTCATTCGTTACAGTTCCAAGCACTCCAACATCAGTGTCACAAACATCGAGAGATTCCAAAGAGTCATCACCAGCGATCCCGACAACTCCAACAGCATCGACACCACCACCCATGCCAACGCCACAAACAGCAGCAGCCCCAGCACAAACCACAGCAGTATCAGCACAGTCCATTGATGCGGTTGCTGAGAAAACGGAAGGTAAATCGACGACACCACCCCCAACTGGAGTGCAGGATAAGGTACCACCACCGCCAGCGGTTGTACAGAAACAAATCAGCCCTGCACCGCCATCACAAAAGTCATCATCGCCAACGCAAGTTGTCAAAACTGAAAAGACAGCAGCATCTGCCGGTGAAGTCGATGGCGGCGACAGGAAGAAGCTGGAAGCCGTCGAAGGAGAAAAGAAGGTACGTTAGAAAGTTTGTTTCATTTTGATGGTATAGGAATCGAACACATCTGGTTCGCTTGTTATTGTGTCTAAGGTAGGTGGGGATTTCTCTCAGGAGTCGCTCCTGAGACTCTGTACGCGTCCTTCTGACATCAGTCTGTGATAGCGTGTCGCTAGATTAGCTTTGGTTTTTGCTTTTGATTTTTGATTACCGATTGACTGACGCAAATTTATTCTCTTAAAGGTCAGCCGAGTGAGAAGGTGTGTTCCAAAGAATCTCTTCTCATGTTGGCAACGACATCTGCATCGTGGCAAAACAAAAGTCAATATTCCCGACCACGTTCAGCGGAGGTTTTCCAGGTGAAGTCATCATCGAATATGGGATTTTTTTTTGTTTAAGTTTTTGTTTAAACTATTTTGGTTTCACGGTTTATAGAGTGCAGTCGGATTTTGTTGATCTAGGTACTCAGAGTGAGAATTAAATCGTATATCAAGCTAAACACACGCACACGCTACGACGAGGCTGTTGGTGGAAAAGGTTATCTATGAGAGTTGATATCCATCATCACTTATTCTAGAGCTTTTTCTACTCATGCGCCTTGCTGTAGTTAAACGAACACACTTCTCTTCGCCCAAGATAGATAGACGCAAGAGCACACGCAAACAAGTGCCTTCTGGATCAGAGCCAGCTTGACCATCACTTTTCAGGCTTCAATGTATCTTTCTAGTCTAGTTGTTTTGCAATTCTTTTTCACGTCCATGGATGTAAATACTTTCAGTTCATGCTCTGTAAAGCCTCACCAGCACCACGAAATGCTTCTAATGTCTCCTTTTCCTTCTTCCACTTTGTAGGTTATTAAGAAAGAAAAGGGTAAGGCACCACCACCACCGCTGGCAGTTCCACAGCAGCAACAGCAAAAGAGAGCTCCAGAATCACCAGAGATCAAGGATAGCATTGATGCTGCTCTGCTGAGGGACATAATCAAGCCACCGCCAGAGTTTGAAGAGGACACAGAGATGACACCAGCCACCAACAGCCAACAAGAGCCCAGACGAAGCAGAGATGAGACAATAACAGTAGAATTCAAGAGTCAGAAGGACGAGAAACGAGTTATTCCCATAAGCAGAAGCAATTCCGATGAAGACCAGCAACAGAAACCACCGTCACCGACATCCACCATTTCGGTAACTTCAACTCCGTCTAAGCAGCATGCAGCCAGTGGTCCAGCTGCAATGCCTTCGTCCAACACATCGCTTATCACCATCAACAGTGGCGAAGAAGATAAACCAGTCTTGCCGAACAGTTTAGCGTCGAACGTGAGTCAGATAACAGTGGTCACCAGCACACATCCGCCGGTGATAATAGACAATCCTCAGCAGAGAGGCGACACACCAACGAAATCGACCAGCGGCAGTGAAGTTGTCATTGTGTCCAATGAACTGAACAAGACGCACGTGAATGAGTCGTCCACGGATGACGACTATCCGTCCTTGGACAGCCTCGAGCATTCTCCACGAAAGCAATCGAGCATGATTGTCATAAACGAAGAAGAGGCAATGTCCAACAAGCCGAAGTCCACGGCTCCTCCTACGAACGCTCGAAAATTGGATGAGAGCGAAGTGCTGATCGTCAGCCCAAGCTTTGTGGATGAAGATTCTGCTTATGGAACAGCACCGGCTGCGGGTGTGGACACCAACCTTCTGGACACTAGTCACGTATCTGTGGTTACAGTTGGCGAGGAGATCAAGGTGAAGGATAGCAGTCACATACGTGGAGCAGAGTCGAGCAGTGACATATCTTCTGTGGGTGGTCCCAGCGAATGCAGCGATGATCTGCGCAGCAGCAGCGAACATATACTCACGAAACCCAACAACAAAATGAACGGAGGCCAGCTCATAAAGACATCCTCAGGGTCTGCGTCGCGAGAAGACGTTAGCATCATAGTGAACCACAAGAAGACATTGCCAGAGAAACGCATATCTCCCGACAGCAGTGTGGGTTCAATGGAATCCCGGACACACAGTGAATGTGGATCGGTCCGATCAAGTGGCGGTACACCAGTGCGTGGAGTCATCAAAATCGATCGCAGTGACGCTGAGAGTATTGCTACGACCACTAGTCATGATAGTCGAGAGCAAGAAGAGGATGTGATCATCCGTCGCAAGCCCTCACCACCAAAAGTGGAGCCGACCAAAGAGGAAATTGAATTGCGTAATCTTAGGAAGAAGACCCGAAAGCGCACCAGGAAATTCGAGATCGACGGGGTCCAAGTGACCACGACTACAAGCAGAGTGATATACGGCGACGATGAGACCGGTCGACTATACGATGACCACGTGTTCAGGAAGCAAGAGCTGCGGGAGCTGAAAATGCTTCAGAAGCAAGAGAAGAAGCAGCAGAACGACTTGCAGATGAAGGAACAAATGGCCAAAGAACAGCAAGACCGCCGTTTCGAACAGGAGCGCATCACGCTGGAGAAGACATACGAAAGCGACATGGACTCCTTGGCCAGGCAGCAGAAGCAGTTGATTGAAAAGACAGAACAGAATCAGGAAGCAGAGCTGCGTTCATCGTCGAAACGCATCCGCTCCGAACAGGAACAGGAGCTGAAAATTTTCAGGGAAAACTTGAAGCACGAGATACGGTTGCTGAAGCAAGAGATCGACTTGCTGCCGAAGGAGAAGCGAAAGGACGAATTCAAAAAGCGACGAGCTGCAATGGAACTAGATCACGAGGACAAGGAGAGACAGTTCTTGGACTCACTCAAAGAGCGCCACGAATTGCTGTTAAGGCGAATCAGTGAGAAGCATCGCGACCGTCTGGCGACAATTGACCGTAATTCCTTGCAACAAAAGCAGAACGCCATGCGTACTCGTGAAGCTCTAATTTGGGAGCTCGAGGAGAAGCACTTGCATGAACGACACCAGTTGTCCAAGCGTCACGTGAAGGACATGTGCTTCATGCAGAGACATCAAATGATCATTCGACACGAGAAGGAGTTGGATCAAGTGAAGCGCATGCTGCAGCGCAAAGAGGAGGATCTCTTGAAGAAGCAGTCAATCGAAAAGCGAGCCTTGCCAAAGCGTATTCGAGCCGAGCGCAAAGCCAGAGACCTTATGTTCAGGGAATCGCTGAGAATTTCAACGAACCTGGATCCAGAAGTGGAACGGGAGAGGTTGAAGAAGGTAAGACTTCGTCGCGTTTTGTCACTGAACATCTTTGAATGATTTCGATTGTTTTTCCTTGATAGTTCCAAGAGCAAGAGAAGAGGCGCTACAACCAAGAGGAGAAGCGTTTCGAAATCAAACACCAAAAACAACTTGAAGAGCTACGGGCAACGCGTGAGGGCGCTATACGGTAAATAGATATTTCTTCTGAGCAGAATGATTGAATAACTCATACTCATTCATTTGTTTGTAGTGAACTCGAGCAATTGCAAAACGAGAAGCGCAAGGCACTAGTCGAACACGAGAGTCATAAGCTGAAGGAGATCGATGAGCGACTCCAGAAGGAGCTGCGTGAATGGAGGGAACAGCTTGTTCCACGGAAGCAGGTAAGAGAAGCGCTTCTAGTTCATACGTGTCGACAAACGAAACGACACTTGCATGCGCGTTAGATTTGGGACGGGTCTCCTTAAACATCTGATGCATGAAGTTAATCACATTTTTTAGGTTAAAATGAAATTAAAATTGAATCGAATTCTTCTTTTCTCTCTCTCCCCCTACTAACCATATGCTTACCTGGAATCTTTTAATATTTCAATCGCTATCTTTAAAAACTCTTTACAATTAAATTGAAACGCATTCATAACGAACGCGCGCTTGTGGTGCAAATGAGCAGAAGGTTGTTGAAAAGATGAAGGAAATGGTGGACCGGCATGAGGCAAAATATGGACCGGTGCCCGACCGGTCTGTGTTTGAGGGTGAATTCATTGTGCCGGAACACTTGCGAAATGGTCGGTCGATGCTGCGCGGCGGTTTCTTGGGTAGCCTAACGCGGTCGCGTACATTCCTCACGCTGTCCACAGACTATTCGCAGTCTAACTTCCGAGGATCTGCACCGGATTTAAGTCGCAGTATGCCCAACACGCCCCTGTCGAGCATGAGGCAACACAAGAATCGTAGCATGGCAACTGCTGCATCCGTGGATTCGGTTATCGAAGAGTCAACATCACCGCAGCACAGTCTTGCGTCGACATCCAGCGGAAATGTGAGCAAAATCTACATTCGCGATCCGTACAGCAACACATCCGATATGACTGTCGAGCTAAGACGCAGTCAAGAGGCAGGACTACCACGGCTGTCGTCGACGCTTCCAAATAAGAAATTCACTCGAAACCATGCCCCGTCCCATGTAACAACGGTAACCATAGGCAACGGTTCGAATTCTGCGCCCAAGAGTCCAGTAGAACAGCCACCGGCACTGACAACATTCCGTCCACCGAGCGTTGACTCCTACGGCATCGTTTTGGATCGATTCAAGAGACCAACATCGAATTCCACCTTGCCATCTAAAACCAAAGAGAACATATTGCATTCATCATCGTCGTTTGCCATCAAACGGCCTTCGCTACTTGTCCAACAGAAGGCCGCTTTGGGCTCGGCCCAATCGATGCACAATATATACGATGCTTCCAACGGTTCCCCAACGTCTCCAACATCCCCGACGCCCCCAGCATCCTTGTCATCCCGAACAAGCTGGGGCCCGGTGCGTGGAACAAACAGCTTCGCCGATGGCGTATCACTATCATCACTGTCGTCGTACACCATTCCAAGAGTGTCACTAGCGTCCAATAAGCAGAGAGTCACGGTCAATGGCAAGAATCCATCGGAACCTGGAGATATGCGCGATTCTGCAGCCTAATACCGACGGCGACTGTTTCCTCTCTTATCCCATCTCTAGATCCCTTTCGCTTCATTTCTCCGTCACTCTTTGACCTCGTCTCTATCTCTTTATGTATTGATTTGTGTTCCGTCATTTTTTGTTTATTTCTTCTTCTCTTTTTTTTTTTCTTTCACTTCTTCCTTTCTTTGAGTTCAGTTAACTCACTCATTCTGTGCTGCACTCATGTCATAAACTAAGTTCAACACCAATTCAAAGTGCCAGCCTTCATGTGCTCCTGTGCGCATTTAAGTAAAACAACATTATGCTTTAATTTAAACATAACAAAAAAAACGATAAGGGAAATCAAAGAATATTGCCAAAATATTAGTAAGAGGGGCACGGGGTGCCCGCGAGCATCCTGCGCCTTGTTTAAGAGTCAATTTAATCGCATTTAAGTACTAGAGGAATTTACTGTACATACTTTACTCACACTAGGAAATCAAGTAATCATAAGTTGCAGCTACTAACACCCTAACCACCCATACACACGTCGAATTTATTCTTATTGCACTTTAAATTCCTTGCATTTAACGCTTGCTTGTTGCCTTAACCTTGTTGCCCACCAACCCCCATTCCTTTCATGTGTCATTCTTGTTTTGTTGTATCATAATCCTCAAATCCTTACCCATCCATTCCTCCGCTCGCTCCTTAAAACCAACGAATGAATGAATAACCATAATGGACTGCTGATTGCTACTTTATTGCTGCGGCAAAACTATCTAAAGTAAAGAATACAATTCGAGTATAACGGATTGAAAGTAACCGCAATCTGCTACTACTACTGATCGGTGGATGATAACTTATGTTCGAACGTTTTGCGAGAAAGGTTGGTCTATTGCTGCTGTGCATGTACACACTTATTGTTTCTTGTTTATGCAACAGAATACATTTACAAAGCAATGGCTCATATTTTTCTCCATTCCTGGGAATATCTCACGATTATAAAGTTTATCCATTTGAAATTTGTCATGCACTCATTCAAAAAAAAAAAAAATGATTGGTTATGTTTTATTGTTTTTCCTTTTGCGTGTCCGTTTGTAGTACTGATTGCTTTAATTGTTTCCGAATAACAAATCGAACGCCTTCATGTCATCTCCGTTGTATTTTCAACTTGTTCTTCTGTGGGGATGCAAGTTGAACGCTAGAAGGTGCCAGCAATCAAAGCAAAAGGAAGCTCGTGATTCATGCGTTTGTCTGTTTTTTATGCCCGCCTGATATGATTGAAAATAAGCACACCAGAGTTCGTGAGTTAGTCACATGCTTCGAGTGAATTGACTCGTTTGCGCATAACACGCCATCAATGGCAAGGGGATGAAGTACATGCTGCAGCACAACATTTTGGTTTCCATCGACTATGTGGAACTCTAGGTTATTTATTGCGTACAGAAGGAATTCTCTTTCGTGCGTCAATCTACTCAGTGGTCACCGTGGCGATGTGGTTTGGTGCGATTACTCGTGTTGTATTCATATCTAGAAAAAGCTTCTCAAACTCGTAATAGAACAATAGCATGCGCAACACGAGAGCTAGAATATATTTTCACCACCCCGGTCTCTCTACTTTTTTTTTTAGTCTGGGGTCGACGTTGACCCCCAAAGAAACAAGCTTCCCTAACCAGGACAAACTCCTTGTTGTTGCGCACCCATATACACATATATAGCATCCACCTATCTAACAGCCTGCCTGCGACATGCAACTTGAGAACTCCCCGACTTCCTTCCCAAGCCAATCTCCTTCACTCTGTTGTTGTTCGTTGTGAGTCGTCGTTTAACTCATCTCGCCCTGTGTGTGCAAACAATTTACACGGCAATCAACCAATCGGACAGGCAAACAGGAAACCACATTCCAGTCTCTTTCGAATTCCCCTACTAAAATCAGACTCTAACTCTCTCGTACATGAGTGCATACCTCTGCAAATGTAGACTCTATAGCTGCCTAAAACTTGCTTTGTAAATATATTTCTACCCCAAAAACAAACAATCAAATTTGCTGTAAATACAAATCTGCTTTTCGAAAAATTGCTAATAAATAGTTTAAATAGTTAAATTAACATTCAACATATTCTGTACATTCACACATCACACACTCAGAACACACCGAATTGGAATTCTTAAACTAATCACATTATTCTCTTACATAACTCGTCACACTGTTTAGCGTTTGGAGGAGACGTTCGCCCAGCAAGTGGAGGAGATGGAGTCAATGTACGGAGGCGGAACCTTAATAGTTCACATCCCATCGGACACCTTGCAGCGTGACTTCACCGGATCGACGCGCAGCAGCTTGTCATCATATTCAGAAGGTTAGCGAAACAGCAAACAACAAACAGAGGTTTACCGCGACAACAAATCCAGTACAGTACAGCAGCACTTGATGTAAATGACGTCTCCCCTCCCCGCCGGTGGTGTATTTATAATTTATTCAAGAGAACAAACACTGCTTTTTGTTCGAACTCCCCACTGCTCCTTTCTCCCTTGTCCTCCTACTCCTCTCTGCCCCTCAGCCCCACTTGATAAAAAAGTAAATCATTTTTGTTTTTGCAACTATTAAATTTTTTCATAGGTTTCTTCATTTGTTTTGTAAAAAGAACTTTATTAATTATTTTATGAGTAGGTATTTTATAGTGTATAATGTTTTGTTAGGTAAAACAAACAATGATAATGAATACCTAAAATATACATGTAATCCAATTCAACAAATTGAACCACAGACCTTTCAGCAGTAGACCAAGTCGAAGTCGCCCCCCACAGTGACAACAGAAAGAGGTACTCTCACCTCAGTGTCATTTGACTGACTGTTGTCTATCAGAGAAAACATAAGAAAAAGCCCAAAAATGAATGAAATACACTTCTTCCAAACCAATACCAATGCCAATCAATACACTGAATGAATTAGATTGAAACTAAAACAAAAACGAAAACTAATGAATACAAATTTAAGATTTAATACGAAACATATATATTTTTGTAAAAGATAACTAATTTTTCTACGCCAAGAAGTTAATTAAACAAACGAAAGAACAACTTTACAAAAAGAATACATAACTAGCTGTAATTATAGGATAACAAAAGACAAGCAAAAAAACTTATTAAAATAATTTTTAAGAGTACACCCCTAAGTGTAGACAAACAACAACAACAGAAGAAAAAGCAAAACCATCTAGAAATTTTGTATTTATATATAATTTTTATTGATTGAAATGGATTGTTTCCCTGACGAGGAGAAACAAGTCAAATTAAACAAAAAGAAAACATCAAATCAAATAGTTTGTACATAGTCGCTAATTTTTCTTTAGTTGTTTATCCATCTCCCCCTCCGCCTCCGTGGTTCCTAATTTCCTCTCCATCCACACACACACAGTGTCCCACAAGCAACCAAGCAACCAACTTAACTTGAAAAACAAATTTGTCAAATTTGATTGTAAATATGCGTCCCTTTTTTCTCTTGTTAATTTATATGATTACACTTGCACACACACGCCCACACCCACACCTCCTCCCACACACAAAACGTATTGACTACTTAAAAAACCTGTCCTTATTTCAATCCTATTTTTTATAGTTTTCTTCATCTTTATGTGTAATTAATGGTTTATTGAAATGAAAAAACAAAAACAAAAAACGATGATTTAAAGTTAATGAAACTAAGTTTTAACAATGAAATTGTTTGTATTCTGTGCAAGAGCTGCTGCACGCTGTCGCCGACTTCCCTTACTGCCTCCCTCCCGCCCTCTCCCCGCCACACTCTGTACACGAGCAGGTGGCATGCAGCTCTTGCATCGTTTTATGAGAAATAGAAGAAAATATATTTATATGTTATTTAATTATTATTATCTTTTTTTCTCAAAATGCGTTATATGTACGAGAATCTAATTAAAATAAATGTATTCAACAAAGTTATTATTATTATTTCACAAAAAGGAGTCGTGTTTTATTTAGCAACATCTTGTGATCATCACGTGACCATGAAAAGATGTCTCCCATGTCGCAGCAACTTTCTCAGTCGCCGATAGAGCTTTGTACTTGAACTTTTTTGTGGAAGCTTCTTCGTTCTCCTCACAGAGTCCTCCTCATACTCGTCGCAGATATATATTTCCAGTCGTAACATAGACCTCCTTCCAGTCGTCGCAGAGGCCTCCTCCCAGTCGTCGTCGCAGAGGCCTCCTCCCAGTCGTCGTCGCAGAGGCCTCCTCCCAGTCGTCCAGGAAGCTACTTACTCAGGTAAGGTTCTTACTGTATTTTAATTGTTTTTTTCTTTTGTTTATTTACAGAACTCTCATCTAACAAGCGGTTGATAACCGCTCTGCAGAAGCTCAACGCCTTCAGATAACACCTGCAAGTAACCCATCAACCCAGCCTGCTTCACACTCGTCGCCAGACACCATGTTCGACTTGTCGCATATGTCTCCTTCCACCCTTCACAGAAAGCTAAGCCCAGAAGCTTACTTACTCGTGTCACAAAAAAAAAAGTAAGGTCCTTACACCCTGTTGTCACTCAATAGCTAATTTCTTTGTTTTGTTTCGTTTCTTTACAGGACCCCGCCCCAACAAGCAATTGACAACCGATTTACAAAAACGAATCACGTCTACAGCAGCTCCACGCCTCCAGACAACACCCATCAGCAACCACCAACCACGCGCCCTCCAACCGCTGACATCAGAAGCAGTCAGTCATCAGTTTCCAGTGTTAATTTATTCTTAGTTAAGTTTACACACATTCATTATTAAAAACAGATTGTAAATATGTCTGCATTGTTGTTAGTAATATTTAAGTAAAATACTGTAAATGCTTGAACTGGAACCAATAAAGAATCTAAGCTGCATTGATTGCTGCAAATCATGTATTTTCCTTAATAAACCCAACCAATGCCATCTAAGCCAAACATCCAGATAAAGGTAAGTACGTGAAGACGGGTAAGAATCCATCTAAAAGGTAAGCAAACAAGTGTCCTCAAGAGGTCCTCGAACGTAGGTGCACTTTTCATGTGCGCGACTCATTTTGGAAGAAACACGAAAAATACCAATTTCTCGCCAAAACACCAGGCCACCAGAAACCCAGAAAAAGCAGCAGGTAACCCAATTTTCAGCCAGGATGGTATGCAATGAATTTCTGCATATGTGGCATGCAAAAATTCATGGCATACAACCGTGGCTGAAAACGAACGCACAAGGGCCAATTTTGATGTTCTCTGATACTTACCAATCCTGATCCTGAAAAGGACCTTTTGTGTGTGTGTGTTTTTTTACATTTGGTTTGACATTTTTTTTTTTTGTTGCAGTCAAGTAGCATCTGTCGAGTCGAGCAGATTTGTGCTGCTGATCCAGACAAGATGGGTCTGCGTTTTGATGGTTGCCGAAAATTTGCCTGAACGAAAAATGCATTTTTCGATGAAAATTCTGACTGGGATACCAGGCCACCAGAAATTGTAGTAGGGGGTCTGTTCATTTCTGAGCAACTTTTGATTGCGTATATCTCGGAAACGGTGCATCGTACGGTAAAATGACCAAGGGTGGTCTTGTGGCTTGTAACGTGACTTAGCGGATGGCGTTCATTAAAGAACACATTTACTGTTATTTTTGTCTGATTTTTAAGGATAACGGATCATCGTTGCATAATCATGTCTATGCCACGCTTTGTTAATGATCGAGACTGCTTAGAGGCTCTGGACAATGCGCTGGAGTCTGGGACAACAATCCCAGATGATAATCATTCATTTGTGATGAGAAATTTGCCAAAATGCAAGCAATAGGCACCCATTTTCCCATCTACGTACCGAAAATCCTGGCATATCCTTGAAACAGGATGTCCTTGCAAGGTCCTTTGGGGCGCAAAATGTAGACCAACCATTGTTCTTTGTGTATGCCAAATTTCATTCACATCCATGAAGTCGTTTTCGAGAAATTTGCTGCGCAAGAAAAAGTCTCACCCAGAACTGGGATACCAGGCCACCAGAAATTGTAGTAGGGGGTCTGAGCATGTGTATGCAACTTTTGACTACTAATATCTCGGTAACGGTGCATCCTACGGTAAAATGACCAAGGGAGGTCTTGTAGCTTATGACTTGAACTAGAAGATGGGGATCAAAAAAGGACCAAAATACCGTTATTTCGGGATGAATTTCAAGGAAGAAGGTATTTTTCGTGGGAAAACACGCGTAAACCCCCACTTGTTGATGACTGAGTGTGATGAAAAGTTACAGAATAAATGCCCAGGCTTGCAGCAACAATCCTGCATGGATTTCATTCATCTCTGATGTGAAATTTGCCATGGTTGAGTTCACAGAAACATGTTTCGCCACGCATTTCCTTATTCTTTGAAAATCATATCGAAATAACGGTAAATCGATCCTTTATCCAGGTCCATCTCTTAGTTCACGTTGTAAGGTACAAAGTTGGCCTTGGTAATTTTGTCATAGGACCAACCGTTCTCGAGATAAAAGCAAGCAAAGATTCGTAAAATTCGAGCAGACCCCCTACTACAATTTCTGGTGGCCTGGTGTCCCAGCAGAATTCCTGAAGAAAAATGAAATTGATTTTTTGATGTGGAATTTTTCGCAAGTGACGAGAGGAAGATGGATACAATTTGGTAGGTATGAAAGATAGAGGTTAGGCTATCGTGGGGAATGGAATGGAAAGGACCTCTCAAGGATATTGGATTTTAAGGATATCCTGGAAGGTTACAGGGAGGGGGAGGGGGGAATTGTTACGAGTGCATTCTTTTGAAATTTGCTGATTTAACGTGGGAAGCTTGAACTGAAAACAGACCCAAGTCCACCTCGCCTTGGAGTGCAACGACAAGATCAAGCAAGTCCCTACATGAATCAACTCAAAAACCCAACCACACGATGTTATATTTATGATTCTTTATTCAAGCATAACCATGTTTTTTACAGTATGTGTATATGTTTTCCTATGTATGTATGCATTCGGCCCTTAATCTCGGAGAAAGAAAAGTAACGCGCTGTGCTTATGTTTGCCGAAAATAAATCGAAATAAATACGGTAAAAAGGATACCATCTACATTGGAGAAGAGAGGAGAAGGATAATCGGGTAAGGGATGGAAGTTTTTGTTTTCTTTGTTTTTGTTTACTTTTGCGCTCAACTTTAACTACACGTAATGTTAGGTTCATAACTAAAAAAAAAACAGCGTTGATCTACCGACATCTTATCCCGACAAGTCCCCATGGTCGAACAGAGCTTGATCGTATAGCTGCGCAACCACGCGTCGACCGCCGAAGAAACGGCTGTGCAACGCATCTCGGCCACGTATCGCTTCGACGGCTGCTGAGAACTCAACGAAGATTTTCACAATAATCTCAGCGTCCTCGTCGTCTTCGTTTTCGGTTTGTTTCTCTTTATAGATGATCACTCGACTGACGACACCGAACTTCGCGCATTCCTCTTGGATTTCCTCTTGCAGAGTCTCGTCGACATCTTCGGGGCCGACCATGTTGCGCAGGATAATCACTCTGGACTCTTGGGGTCGCATCAGTCGTTGCATTACTAGTTGCCGTGCACTCTGTCCTTTGATTGACATGCTCTCTTGTTGTTGCAGTGTTTGTGTTTCTCCCTCCTCCATCAGTTTTTTCTGCAGCTCCTCCTGTTGCTTTTCGTGGGCTTTCTTGATTTGCTCGGAATTATTTACGGCGACAACGGCTGCTGGAATCAATGTTGTTGGAGTAGCTACAGTGGGGGCTGCTGTTGTTACTGTTATGATGCCGGGTGGTGCCAGAGCTGCAGGAGCGACAACGGCGGGAGTTTGGAATACAGCGGGAGCATGGAAGCCTGTTGTGGCCGGTACTGCGATTCCAGACGCTTGCAGAGCGGCGGCTGCTGCCAGTGGAAGAGCGGTTACCTTTGGCACAACTGTGGCCAGTGGCGGAATCGCAGAAAGTGTTGGAGTGGTTGACAGCCCTAAGACTGCATTGCTAGCAACCGCGTCGAGTGCTTGGATCTTTGCTGTTGCAGCTGCTGCAGCTACAGCCGCCGCTGTGGGCATGGTTGAGTTTGTTGAAGGACCCATCAGAGCATTTGGCGGTGTGATCGAACGGCCAACCCTAAAAATTGCAGACGAAATCAGTTACTCATTGCATGGGATTGAGAAATCTCAAGTTTTTACCTTAACAACTGTCCACCCAGATCGAAGAGGTTCATGCTGGCAATGGCCTCGTCCATGGCCTGCTTGTTGGCGTACTCGATGAAGCCGTAGCCTTTGTGCGTGTGCAGGGACGTTCCTTGCGCCAACTTGCAGTATAAAATCGGCCCGAATGCCTCGAAGACACTTGTGATGTCCTCTTCCGAGAGATCTGGATGGATGGACGCCACGTAAATTCGATTGTAGCTCTTTGCTTCTTCTTGAATCTCATCGATCACTTGCTGCGCCTGTGGCATGTTGCTGGGACGGCCAACCTTGATGTTGCGCCCACCCATTAGAGCACCGTTCATCTGTTCGAGGGCCAGTTGCGCTCCTTCGGGAATTTCATACTCGACAAATGCGAAGCCCTTGTGCTTCTGAGTGATTGGATCCCACGACATGTTTATGGACTTGATGGGACCAAATGGAAGAAATGCTGCACGGATGGTGTCCTCTTTCAGCTCGAATGAAATGCTTCCCACGTACACTCTGGAAGGAGAGAGAAAGCAGTTAGTAAACTGGTTGCAGGTGGAACGGTGGTGTGAAAAGAGGAAAGACGTCAGATCTTATCAGCTGAATGCACACGAAACTCTGAACCGTCTGAAGTCTCATTAACTCGAGAGCCAGTTCCAGAGGTTCAAAGCTGAATTCACGATTTGTAGTTGTTGTTTACATCATTCTGAGGGCGTTCTCGCGATAAGAACTGAAACGAAACTCACCTGCACATCAGAGCCAATGCCTGCTGTCTTTGAACTTGGGTCCTTTGACTTGCCAGTTGCTGAAAGGAAAATGCAAACATTTAGTAAACCGGCCATGCACGGAAAGAATGAATGCACCTACCTGCTGTTGATGGGCGAGTGTCTGCTTCATAAGCACCATCTTAATACTCTGTTCCATGGCATATTTCTTAGCCTTTGTGACCGTATCATGTTGCTCGGAGGTCAGCTTTGGCAGTGCACCCCCCAACAGGCCCAACAACGCAGACCGTGTACCCGGACCAAACTTAACATCGCCAGTTTGCTTTAAATCATAGATAGGTTGAGATATGAAAGGTACTTTCGGTTCCGATTTGCCTAGAATTGTGAACTGTTATTTAGTAAATGTTGGCCAACACATCGATAGCTAAACATCATCTATGTCTTAGCAACAACAGAAAAGTAATTCCTTCTGTCACAGAGTCAGTCAGTCAGCGGTTAAGGTCTAGCTAGAGTTTGCTGAGGAGCAGCAGCAACTTGAAATCGTTATCATTCGTCAATTCAGTGCGAACTTGAACAATGTGTTCTTTTCAGTTTTGTCTCATTCTTTTGTTTGTAGGAAGGAAGATGCAACAAGTGAAAGTCATTCCGTTTACGTTTCTAGAGAGCCTAGAGATTCAAAAAGGCAACAAGAACAAACAGAAACGAAATGGAAACACAGAAATATCTTTTTTTTTGTTTCTTATACATATTCGATGCCTGTAAGAAAGATAAAAAAAAGAAAAAAAGAAACATTATTATAAATTTTTGTGGTTAAGTTGTTGTTTTTTTTTTGTTTTGTTTATGGAACACGAAACAACCCTAGGAGTGTGTGTATTTATGCTCATTTTGTTTTTTTTTTCTCTCTCACAAAAGCCTACAATTTGCATTTTAGATAGCGGATACGGATATATTTAGCACACACAGGAGGAGGAGGAGATTTTCTTATTTTCACACAACTCTCTATTTATTTGTTAATCCGTCTGAAAATAAGAGAGAACAAAAAGAAAGAGAACCGGAGAATTAACCAAGCATAGTTTTCCTATATAAAGATGTAGAACAATAAAGAACTGTATGGCAAGTCGCAGGTCTTCACTTTAGAACAAGGACATTCAATGCAACAAAAATGAAATAAAACACAAATGAAGTGCGTGTGTGTGTTGTTAAGGATGGAGGAGCGAACGGTGTTGTTAACTTAATCTAGACTTAACAGAATGAGACATCGAAAGTGCAGAAACAAAATCTGCATCGGGATGTGTGAGATGTTGGAATGATCAAACAATGTGTTACTTCTTGTTGTACGTAGATCGAGTTATTGCCTTCAGCGACAATGAGACGTGTCGTGTATTCGAACATGCTGGCTTCATGTAGCAGATTTGTTTAGAACATCATTTCCACAAGCGGCCGTGCAACTAAAAGCTTCCGCTTGCATGTAGTTGCTGTTGAGGAACTCAGAGACTGTGTGGAACTTTACTATGACTTGTCGTCTCGCCGGTGAGCCTCAAAAGTTGAAGGGCAGCATCTGTTCTCGTGCCAAAAATTTATTCAGAATCGAAAGTCCATGAGCGGCTGCTGGTTTAGTACCAAATGAGAACAACCACCACCTTTAAATGGAAGAGACGTGTACAATGACAAGCCTCGGCATATCTGAAGTTGCCATTGTGGACCTCAGCATCTGCGTGGAACCTTACTGTGACTTGCCGTCTTAACAGTTGAAGAGGATCACGTGCTTGTTTGTTGCTCCCTTCATGGTCAGGTTAAAACCACGATGGTGATTTGCTGAGTATGTAGAATGCAGAGTTCATAAACAGAGCACATAAGTACGCACATAACAAAGTTGTTCAACAAAGCTTGGCGGCTGTTCGCACACATCTGTGACAGTCTTCTGCAGTATCAGACTAGCATCAGGGCACAAGACAAAATTCGACTGTCATGAACAGCAGAAAAAGCCTTTCTTGATGCAGTCTCATTTATCAAACAGATTAGTCAATACTAATAGAAGCCAATGTTGATAAGATTTAGAAAATGCAATGAAATTAGAATTTCATCACAGCGTCTCTTATGTATTTACTTATAATATTCCTTTATATCTTTGTTCGAAGTATTTGTCATCCATCAGGAAAATTCGAGTTGGATATATCATCCACTCTGCGAGGAAGAATTGAGGAAAAGACATAACCTTGAACTCTTCGAACTGTACAAAGATGTGATGTGCAAGGCGAAAATTCCTCCAATACACTGGCACATATTTATCTGAGGCATATGGACACAAATTCCTCAGCTAATAGTCTTCGAAATCGAGCTCATTAACTAAAGAGGGGAGGAAAAGCCATTTTTCGGTATAATCACCAAATCAACATGCTCTTGATGACCTGAAGCAACGCGCGGACAGTCAAGGATGGAAGGCAGCTACTGTTTCAGTCTCAGCCATGAGCAGCAGACTCGACAAGTAAGTTTATCATCCCAAAGAGAGACACCAACTCGATCTACGCACACGTTTCAAATCTCTGTTTGAACGAAAAGACAAAAATTTAATGAAATCAACCAAACAACAAAAACCACTGCACAATCCATACAATTCTTTTTGCTTACAAACATTTATAAGTAGTTTTTGTTTAAAACGTAACGACCTTATTATCATGGTGCAACACCAAGTTGTATGAAGCCCCACTTTCTTTGGATTTGGTTTTATTTTTTGGGGGGAACGTAAGTGATTTTGTTTTTTTTTTTTTTTTTTTGGAACGAATACAAAGATATGTATATGAAATGAAAATCCTCTGAAACGATAATAAGCACAGTGGAAACAACTAAAAAATTTACAAGTCTTCGCAAAGTGTGTCTGTTTGACTGCGCGGTGTTTGTTGGAAATGCAAAAACGCCAGCAGCACCATCCGCGGAGGGAACTGCACGCGGTTTTGTCATATTCCCACCAAAACAGCATCCAGCCACACTGATTATTTCGAATTTTGTTTTCAGGTAAACTGTATGAAAAAAAAAATAAATAAAAAAGATTGGTTATTAAATGAAAAACAAACAAAAAAAATGTTGTGTACACAAAGAAAAAGATAAAAAAAATAAAATTCTGTAAAGAAGAGAATAAAAGCAGCCGGTTTTTCTTTTTTTGATTTTTGTAATAAATAGAAGAGCAGAGATGTCACACCCTTGGGCCCCAAGTATCAAGATGTGGTGTGGAGAGGATGCTGTGCGGGGGTGTGATGCAGCGCGCGTATTTTGATTTTTGTTTTACATTTGCTCTACATATACTATGTTAACGTACGTATTCGTATCCTCATTCGTAATCGATTAGAAACTTAAAAAAAAGATTTCGTACAAAGAAAAAAGAAAGAGGTTATGTATGTTTGTATATATAAAATAAGTAGTTCGATTATACGTAATCAATTGATCATATTTTTGCTGTTGTGGCTGTGGGGACGGATCGTAGAGTAAGTCTCAAGTGAAAGTTTAAATTCGCCGTTTTCTTTTTCAGTTATTTACTCTCGATCAGCTCAGTTTCTATGCATATAAAGCCCCCTTCACCCTCATATGTCTCTGAGCACATATTAGAAAAATAATTACTGTCTTTTGTTTTCGATTTCGGTTTCTAGGATAATTGTTTTGTCTGATTTTACATGTAAATAGACTCTTTTGATTTTTCTTAAAATTGCATTTCTCTGGTTATTTTTTTGTCTTGAGCGCTGACTAATTTTGACAAGGAGCGCAAGTAGGTAGATTAGGTAGTGTCTCACCTGACATCAGCATGAGTCTGCAATAACTTAAGAGCAGAACAAAAAAGAAAAAAAAACCGACGAATTAGTTAAGTTAATTTTTAACATGTGTAGAGAGCTTTTTTTTAGACTTTTTTTTGTAAATTTTTGTATACGTATAGAGATTTTTTTTTTGCTTACTTAATCAATTTGACTACAATTACATAGAATTTATACGTAACAAAAAAGAGAATATAACTTATGTTTGTTTACTTAAATGTTTTGCTAAATTTAGGATAGTTTTTTTATATATAAAAATTTTTGGTTAATTGATATATTGACTAGGTGTAGTTTAAAGAGTTAGCAAATATGTGCAAGGTTAAACAAATTTTAATGGAGGAGGCAATTTCGATTTACACAAGTACCTGATTCCGAGCGTGACTTCTTGGTCGGCGATGCACCGTCGTGGACTGCATCGTCGGAGCGTGGCGACGAACGCGATTCTCTTTCATGAGAGCCCTGAAAAAAATAAAAAAAAAATACTCATCATTCAAATGAAAGTTCAATGAGCGGGTATCCCGCAACAAAATCAACAAAGCCAGTGTCTTTTAAACAACAAACATTGTGCTAACAAAGCACGTGATTACTACACTTTCAGAGTCCCACATCTGGGACAAAACAATAATCGTTGCGTCGTATAAAAAATCAATAATTCAAATCAAGGGTGACATCATCGACATAATTTCAAGAGATCTACATGTTTTTGAAGTCATCGTAAGTCTTGAAATAAAACTATTTTTCTCCACCCACTACAGAACCAACAAAAAACCCATAAAATCCAAATCCATCCATCACAGCATACATTCATATTTCTATCCGTGAACTCAGGAAAAATAAAATCGATACAAGTTAAAGAAGCACTTGGCTTGCCAAGGTCATGCGAGTGTGCAGCGCCCAATGAACCTCGAAATTTTAAACAAAACCCTTTCCCCATCGAACCATTCATCTCGCAAAGTTTGCCCTCGATTTGTTCCTCTTTAATTACCGGCATTCAAACAAGAAAATTTACGATGATGTGCGAAATGTGAAAACTGTGGAAAATTGAAAATCGCTTGTCCACCATTATGGTGGAAAATTGAAAGCGAACGAAAAAAATCCTGATCAATTCACTCACCATATTTGTACGTTTTTTCCTACGACAAAATTACACTTAAACTTGAGGAATGCAATCGCTTATTATTTTCGATTGTTTATTAGACGAATGTTTTGCTTTGAAACGCTTAAAATATGGCAAAATACAAGCGTTTGGAAAAATTTTAAGTACTCTAGTTAATCGCGTCAAAAAAAATCAGCAAGTTATACCCGCTTTGCACTGAAATGTCAAATATTGACGCTTGCATATCTATGGCGGCCATATTGGTACAGTACGAATGAAAATTTCATGTAATTGCTTTATATGTCATTGCCAGACTCAGGGTGGCGTGTTAAAATAAACTAATTTTTCAATTTGTTTTTTTTTTAAATTCACAAATAATAAAAATATCCGATGAATTGATATAGCGAATATCAGTAAAAACTATAAATGCAGCTACAGGAAAGGTATTTGCTCAGAAAACTCCATTTGAGTTGACTAAAATCCAGCAAATGATACTCAAAACCCAAATGGACTTATGGTAGGTTCTCACCAAATGAAATTTAGAAGTTTCATTAAATTTCTCCAAACCTTCGGGGTTTCATGGTAAGCATTTTTCGGGGCTTCGGAAAAATCGCGCATTCGGTGAAAGCTAGTTGAGACCCCTTCGAGCTCATCCATCCATGAGTGTTTGTCAAAACAAAACGAGCAAACAGCGTGAACTTAAGTTTATTTTGGTCATTTTGGTGTTAATTTTCTCATTTTCTCACTCTCTTTTCTTGTGTTCTCAGCACTATTGTTTCCTGTCAACAAACAGCTGCTTAACCGGCCACTAAACAATTTAAGTTTTAAAGTACTTCAAACTCTGTGGGATCGGCCTTTTGAGATTACAGTTCAAGTTCGCGATTTTGGTTCGTTTGGGAACAATATCATTAGTTCCGCATAATTCTCAAGAAACCACCCAACCCTTGCAACCATCTACATAAACAACCTTTGATTCCTATCATGGCCAATAATCAAACATAAAACAATTCCAAGGCAATCTTGATGCCTAAATCCGCTTGTCAATCTGCGCAATGTCCATAAGAATCTCACTCGTTTGCCATCCCACCAACTTTAAAATAGACCACACCACACCACACCACACCACCCGGCCCGGCGGCGTCCCACTGCAAACGGAAAAGACGGAACAGATACAAAAAGTTAAATGGCAACCAATTATCTAAAATGGAAAACGCTGCAACGACTTCTACCCATCGATCCGCCAGTGCATCCGTCAACACAAGCGAACTCTTCAAATCCGTGGTCTACCGTCCGGCAGCTACCATCAACCATGTGAAAGCAGAGAGAACAGAGAATCCCTCATAGACTGAGTGTCTCTTGGTTTGTACGATTTTCTGTCAGAAAACTGTCATCGACCGTTGCAGCGGCGAGGTATTCAAGTTCCATAAATTCCACCCGCTTCTTAGTTGCTGCTCCTTGTGCAGTCAACTGGTTGCGGAATTGAAGAGATGCTTTGGACCTTTTAATGTGTCCTTTTGCAATACCAATCCACCAATCGACCGATCGACCGATCGCCTAGCTCCACCGTGTGGTGTGCCCCGTCAAATCAAATCCATCTTTCGCATCATTGACTTGCTTCTCTCTCTTTGGCTTTTTTGTACGTCTGTGCTGCTCCTGCTGTGCGAGTGTCTTGTGCGGTGAGCTGTCGATGCAACAGTGTCTTGACTTTAATGCGAGGAATTTGTATGATTAATGCCTGCAATGATCCTGCGAAGGTATCCTTTTCCAGTCCAGATGTGACTTGAAGACAAGTGGCAAATAAATTCGGCTATCAATATTCACAAATAACTGAATTCTCACATTATCCCTCTTCGCCTCCGCTGGCACACTCATTCTCTAGGTTGCTGAACCGCTTGCCGCTTGCTGCAAATCATTATTCATTCCTTACCTCGTCCATTTCGATTTAATTATCAAATCGGTAAAAAAAAAGAAACAACAAATCTGCGCTCATCGATTAACCCCGACGCGGTGTGTTCAATCCTCCAGCGCAGCGTACGTAATGAGCCTGCGAAGAGGTGTTTTTCGCCCATCCGGAAGTTTTCAGCCAATGCCGCGAGTGCGTCTTCGGATTACTCAATCAGTTGAACGGGGTGGACACACTTTCAGTCGACACGCAATTGTGTTGTGAAAACGGAAGAGGAAACCATTCTTGGTGCGGGTTAATATATGCGCCCTGCGAACGTGTACTCCAGGGCGCAGGTCACACGTGCCATTCTGATCGTATCCTAAGGGAAGCCGACGAAGTTCTAATTGCCCGTTAGCTGTATTGCTCAGGTTCGTAGAGAATCGATGAGATTGTCCGATTGTACGTGGTTGTGGTTTGCGTCACATATTGTCTCCTGTTGAATTGTCAATTAGTCCAACACGACGCACGGCCCTTGTGACTGCATTTTTTTTTTATGTGAGACTTCCCACATACGCCTGCTTCTTGCTGTTGGTCAAGCGACTGGAATAACGGTTGAATGTTTGACGTGTATGATGATGACAGGCAAGTGATTTCTATTGTTTACACCATTCGTCCGGTCTTCCTTCCGTTTTTGGATCGTCGCGCCGATATGTGTTTATTGTCGGGGGCTGTTAATGGTGTCAGCTGGAAGGAAATGTTGATAGCTGACCGCAGGTGGAATGATAATAGGCTTCCTCACCCCGGCCAGATAAGGTGTGCCATGAAACTGTTTTGTTGTTGTCTTGTCATTTAATTTGAAAATTGCACATATCGACATCGCTACGTGATGGTTGAACGAATGGAAAATCCCTAAAAGAATGGAATTGCCCGTGCTGACAGATTCCCGAACGATCATCATCAGGTTCAGGTTGGCTGTTTGGTTGGTGGTTAGTTTCAGATTGAGACTCTGTGATTCTGTCTGAATCATTACCTCTGGGCTGTCTGCCTGCCTGGCTGATCTTCGTCATCATCTCATCACAGTGCAGCGTCGAGCCGACCCATCCATCGGTCCATAACGATCGTCGCCGCCACCACATTCAAACGTATAAACTATCACGCAGCCCCAGCAGCCCGAGCAGCAGCAGCAGCAGTGCGTCTCTTCGTTTCGTCTGTCTCCGGTCTGGATGGTCCTTCAGTGCTGTGCTCTCGATGGTTCGCAACTAATGTGTTATTCATGAGCCTGCCAGTGGGGGAAAAACAGGACAGGAATTTTAGTAACTTATTCTTATATAGCGAGAGATAATGCACTCTCATACCCGTGGTTCCGTACAGATCCTGTGTGTGTTTTTGGAAAGTTCAAGACTTTGACTTTCTTTGCTCTCGTATAGACGGCGATTGAACGGCTGGACCGAGGCCAAAAGGAATTGCACACACAAAGCCATTATCGTCATCAGATGAAGAAGAAGACGAGGAGGTAGTCCTCAGTCTCTGATGACAAAAAGAAATCAAGCTGAAGTTCTTGGGCGCTGGAGTTCCCTTCCTCGTCGTCGTCGGTTGTCGTGTTGTCGTTTCGTTTCTTTTGCAACCGAATGTGAACGACTATGCCACATCGACGATGTGTGGTAAGGATGACATTGTCTTCGTCATTGTCTCTTGAAACATTGATTGCCTTTACGAATCTGTTGCAAGATCTTCTCCAGATCTCTGGACTCTCTGGTGAACTAACAATCAACGACTTTTGTGCACACTTGGAGACCATCTCATCTTCTGATAGGAACAGGACGCATTCAACATCCTCTCAAAACCACTGACGACACGGGGCTAGGACGTAATAAAATAAATTTGTTGTTGTTATTTGTTTTTCGAGTTGAGATGTGCGTTTTGTTGCCCTCTTTTCTTTCAGTTCCCATACCTCTATCGATCAGGGAAACGCGAAAAAAAGGGTTTGTTGACCGGGAAGGAGTGATTCCTCTTGTAGCCCATGATGACGAGGGGTTGACCAAATCAACACTTTCGTCTGATCGTCACCACACATGTCAGTCAAAAAAAATGCGCACTTGACATACGCCCTCCCACACGACGCTGATGATGAAGCCATCAAGAGTCGGGGGGATCAGACGCATCCTCGCATAATTCAATTACCGCAGAGCATGGGGTAATTTTGAACAACTTCACAAAATACCATGCCGGCTCGGCGCAATTCCATCTAATGAAATTTATTGCAAGGAATTATTCAAGGCAAGCGTATAAAAACCTCATATCGCACATAATATTTTCAGACAGGAATCCCATCAAGTGACTGGCACGCTGGGAACCTGTAAAACCGCCTTTGGGGGATTGGAGTGGAAGCGCTTGTCTGCTGCCAGTTGCCTGCGCCTCCTCCTTTCAATTCGGACAAAAGTCGTCGTCGCTTGTCTCTGGCAAGGCATCTCTCTTTTCAGTGCGGCTTTGGCGAATGTTCGAATGAACGCGAACGTCAGGAGCAATCACAGATTCCAATGCAATCCCAGGGCAGCTCAAACAAAAATCTCGAATTAAATTAACCGAATGTCGAGAGGAGTGAGGGAGCAAGTGATGGAGAGAGGGGCGCGAGCGAACGCATGCATCCACAAAAAGACAAATTCTAAAGTTGTACGCGCACGCAGTTTTTTGTTCCGCTGCCCCCATCGTTTATGGAGAACTTTTACTCCATCCAGACCAGACTGTTGTGCGTAGAGTATGAGTATTTGCTTCCAACGACTACGACTACGACGAAGACGACAACGACAGGAACCGAACTCTACTCTCAGGATAAGGTTGCGTGCGTAATTTCTGATTACGCCAACTATTTAAGAGCGCTTCTCGGGCTGCTGTTGGCATGATCGATGCCGGGATCCGTAACTGTCAGCGAACAATACCAGTGATTTTGTGGTGTACACACATCGATCGATGGATGCCAGCCATCAGCCACCTACTACAACGATGGTGGGTTAGAATGGTCCCCGCGATGATGATGATGATGATCTGCATTATTTATATGACTCGTGCTGGGATGTTTTCCCAGCGTTTTCCCTGCGAGAGCTCTGGGATAACCCTTTTGCGTGGAATTCAAGTTCCTCCACCGATTGAGTAAGGGAGAGAGATGGAGAGAGAGGGAACAACGAAGACCAGTACTGGTTATTGCACTTGGAAGTTGGAATACAGGTACAGAGCTCATTATTAATTCGCATCATGGCCAGGACACGGCTATAAACAATAATACTGTCTGCCCTAATGGATTCCCTGCTGAAAATGCTTTAATTAGGTTTTGAGAAAAACGACGAAACTTCTGGAATTCCATTCCGCCGAGAGAATGCGATGCAATGTGAAAAATTAAGGATATTTCTTTTCAGTTGTTTGTACTGGCGAGCGACGATCTAGACTGTGCCGCGCGCCGCCGCCACCGCCGCCGTACAGACCCTTCCACAAAACTACAGCTCTACAGAGATGCACATATGATATGTGGCATATACAGGAGCAGCAGCTTTTTGTTGTTCGCTGATCGTCTGCAATGTGGAAACCATACAGACACCACTGCTGGTTCTGGCTGACGTTTAAATATTGTGACACACGTAAAACGTACTCGAAATGGGATCATTCGGTAATTGCTGGCGATATCTCGTTATGAGGATGAGGTAAGAATGTATAGTTGTTGCTACCATTGTCTCTTTATGCTCGTTGCCATTTGCCATTTACGGCGTACACTGTATTCCGTGGCCTGTGCCAGGATGAGGACCTGATGCGGTTCTCCGGTCGTCGTGGTGGTGCTTTGGTGGTATAACCTCGATTTGTGATCGTGATTTATGCGATATCTCGCCTGACTTTCAGTAGTTTGCATAGAAATTAAAATGAGATTGGAGATTCCAGAATTTAAAGACTAACAATTTCCTCGTGGTGCAGCCCAGAGTGGACTGACGGAATGTGGACTGACGGGAGGCAACAAGCGGCATTTCTTTTTTTAGTTGACAATGAATATTCATCGTTCATTTCTTCGATTGATGTCTGTTCGAGGGGAATTTCTAGAGGATGATGGTGTCGCCCATAGCTCCAGTTATCACCCAGACATTATTCGACATTCTTGTTTACTAGATCTGTCAAGATCGCCTTAAGATATGATGCGGAATTCAGGGACCATAGATCGCACATTAACATTGCTCTTTGGCAGACAACAAGGACATTGTGGTCGAACCAGGAGTGTAGCGCCACTCGACAATGAAGAAGGGCAGCTTGATGACTTATGCCAAGGAGTGATGAGTGATATGGGGACAAGTGGCGAGTGCCCTGCTGGCCATGCACATACCACGGACGACTCAAAAAAGGCATCGAATTATTCAAGAATTCCGTCAGAGTGGAATAGGCAAAATCACGGTATTTTTATGCAGCAATCTTGACTTCCAATGAGACATTCATTTGAACGAGAAGGTAAGTCACATTCTCTGCGAGTGACGAACTAACGACAAGTCGAGAGTGGCGCTATCGTATTTATTTACTGAAGATATCTTCCGTTCTTTAGGGTCCCAGAAACTTGGCTTCGAATCATCAAGACCAAGATGCCCTGCGTTCGTGATCAATTCCATTCCAGCCTGTTCCGGAACAAGGTCATATATCCGTGATCTCTTGGATTGTATGCTGCAGGAAGAGAGGATACTTGAACCTCCGGGACATCAAGTGATCGCAAAGTCAGGACGATTTGGTCTCGACTGTTCTTCAAACGCCGCGAGATCTTCCAACACGTCGTCACGTGAGAAATTTGCTACGATGTCCATGTCATCAGCGTAACCCAACAGTTGGACTCTTTTGCAAGGGACTCTGCCTTCCGCCTTTACATCTACACGCCACACCTTCCTTCGAGATCTCATCTTCTAGCCGAAGTTCAGTCGAGGGTTGGAATGGTTCGTAGGTCCTTGTAATAGGCTGTAGGATGCACCGGAGGTGCCATGACAAAAGACGCTTTGGCAAAATGACATAAGGCGCTAGGGTCGTCACTTAGCTAAAGCGGCAGTGTACGTTGTAGGAAATGAAGGTGTGACACAGACGGATACATTTTTCCGTGTCTCAAGTAGCCAGTTGTCCATGCGATGCGTAACCTAAAAATAGCCGAATAAGTGGTGCGTCTCGCTCTGCATTTCATGGGTCTCCAGCATAGCGTAGACCATTTGAAAAATCCTTTTTTCAAGATATCAACAGCAGAACATCCCAAGGAGTTGTGACTGAATACCTGATCTTGCAGACAGACTCCCCTCTTTCAACCAACCATCCACCACCTCCTCACAACCGAAAAAAAAAGCATATACATACCTGGACGATGTATCACAAGACAAATCAGTTATGCAAATCAAAATGAAGACAGAAAGAAAAAAAAAAGAAAATATATTCCATTTTTATAATTAGATCCAAAGCAGCAACAACCGAAGCGAACTCACAAAATAGGCAAAATGCTCACATATAGTATGTAGTTCTCACAGTCAGGCCTTACGTCATCGATCATTTATCCATTTGTGCTGCTCCTTGCCAAAAAAGAAATTAGCCAGCTCTCCACTGCGCCGCCTGATAGCCCGGACATCGGCATCGGTGTGTGCTCGCTTTTAATAACCAAGTGTAAGCATGTAGAACAGCTTGGATCGCATCTCCCTTTTGCACATATCGGCCCATGGACTGCCCGGCCATGGAATAGGCAATTTTCACTTCAACTTTTGTTCGGGCATTTCTTATACATTCCCATTCATTTTGTGTGTGCTTGGCTTTTTCTCGATTTTGGTTTCTTTAGAACGCTGCGCTCCCGACGACTATGAACGAGAGAAAATCGGTTTTATCTATTTTCGGAATGGCTATTATTTTCGGACGCCCGAGGAAAGTGGATATGCAGCGGACTGATTTTGTTGTAAGTTATTTTTTTTCGTATATCATATCTTTGTAGTATGGGCATGGGTTTTTCAAATAGACTCATGTGCGTGCTCCATATACCGAATTTCCCTTAACTGAAAAACGACTATTTATAGGTCTAATTTTTTCTGAGGAGCTGATGCTTGGTGCTTTTTTTAAGCTGTTGGAACTGGCTGTTGTTTTGATTGTTGAACGCAGCTCATGTGAAGGGAGGTGATGCCACGTTGGACAATGCTTGCGGGTGTTCGTAGATTGTAGGACGAACGGCAATTTCTTCCCGGGAGTAGACCACCACTGCTGACAGCCTTTCCTCGACAGTCTTGTTGGATTGAAGAGATGATCTTTATGTTTCCAGTTTTTCGTGGATGGAGCCTCTGACATTCCACAATCCCAGTCAACTTGGTACATTTATTTTTTTTGAGCCTGCTTTGGGGAAACTGGCAAAATAGTCCTGGCCAAGCTCAGCTAAATCAACACAAAGGAACATCAAATCACTTCAATTTCGTCGTAATTAGTGTGCCAAACCCTCGTCAATACTGTTACCTCAAAGAATTCGAGTTTCAAAGTTCCCCTTGGCACGTGGATCAAGACAACGTCATTTGCTGGAAGCAAAACACTCGCCCGAAGGATCACTTTCATCCAATCACTTAGGGAGAAAAGGCCAGATTCCACAAGCGGACAGAAAACTTTTTGGAACGACGATGTGATGGACAGACACGGGATGTGTCATTGTTTCGTTTGACAAAAAGCTAGGTCCTCTGCCTTCTCCCTGTGGTATTTGCCGAGAAGGTGAGCTGAGTATGAATCTGAGTCCACAAAGCGAGCAACGTTTTCTCAGCTTCAGATGTCGAACCCTCCTTCCCATAAAAAGTTCACGTCCTCTTCCTTCTCCCAGCTATACCTCATCCAGGAAAACTGAACCCACAAAGGAAGCAGCAAAACTGCCGCCTACTGGATCCGACCCCGTCGTGAGATATGAAAGCTGTGTTCCACAAAAAGTTGAGGAACACCTCCTTCCCCCAGTGGTAGCTCATCCGGGGAAACTGAACCCATAAAGCGAGTAACAAGAGAAGTCCACATTTTGTTCTCATAAAAAGTTAAGGTCCACCTCCTCCTCCTCGTGCTATTCGATTCGGGAAAACTTCATCACACTCATCGAAAAAGAAGAAAGAAAAACCCATTGCTCAACGCATGAATTTATTTGATACTTCTGGCTCGTCCGGAAAGCCGACGAAATGCAACATAAACTAAGGCCGACGTGGAAGAAGAAAACGACGAAAAAATAAACAATTTCGAGTGAATCAGTGACAAACCAAAGAGGTCATTTTTAAACATACATCGGAACATACTCACACCGCCAGATACGACCAAATATCGAAATAGATTAGATAGTCTCACTGAAATAAAACAAAACAACGACGACGAGCATATCATCATTAAAACAATATCTGTTTTTGTTGAATATCTTGTTCGTTCGTTCGTTAGCTCGTTCGTGCGATGCTTGCTTCTGCTAGTTCATACCTACACATGTGCTTACATTGGCCGCCCACCTTCCTAATCATGCTCTCTCGCGCTAGAGATGGCCTCAAAAAAGTAGCCAAAAAAGCTCCAACCAAAATTAGAATTTATTCTATAATTAGTATCGTTCAAATTTTGAAAAGAAGTCCGCTATGTGCTACGCATTGGATGTCGTCGTCGGAATGGGACGGTCTCTCATATGCATTCGATTGGATGAAATTCTATTGGATTCCAGTGTGTTCGGTGCTGTGCTGTGGTTTCGATTGCATTGGTCTCAAACTCGGACGAGACACGCTGGCATTTATTGATGTACGTCTGTGATGACAATCGAGAAATTAATTTTCAACGCTTGCCACAGCATAATGATGAGTTCTGTTTCTAGCGCTGAGCGCATGGACATGCGTTCGAACGCAGGGAGTCTATCCGCGCGGAATGATATCCCAGATTCTGTGAGATTATCTTGGTGAGCATCTAACGTGTATTTCCCATGGATGGTGCCTATGCATGTGGCCAGTGTGCTGTCCTCTATGTGGCATACATATGAAGATGTTTATCGAGATTCGCAACAAAACATGCGGCAGATGCAGTCTCTAATAACTCAAGTACTTTCGATACGTGAAACTTAGAACGGCGTGACTCACATGGAAAATGTGCTGTTCACGTGCTGTTCAGGGTGGTTAGAGAGTGTTTTGTGAAAGGCGGTTAAAGGAGCGGTTATTTAGTTTATTAGAACTTCTAGTCCCGTCGTGCGAATGGTTCTCATTGGTCTCGTGATCCCTAGATGCACGCTAAACTCAGTATTTTATGAAATTTTTTTGTTTCCATGTTCTCTGCCAAACTAGGGCCTAGGGGATCATAAACGTATTACAACTGAGGACCATTCCGCTTGGGGGACCTATCCAACAAACAAAGCTGATCGGATGAAGGGCCTATCCGCCTAAAAACCTTATCGGACAATGGGATCGGATCCTCTTAGCTTTCCTCCTAAGGAATCTGTCGATCTAAATGAGCTGTCCACTTATGGGACTTATTCCCCAAAGGGAGTTAACTTCCTAAGCGAGCTGGCTGTCTGCAGAAGCTGTCCACCAAAGGGACTTTTGCGACAAATGGAGCTGTCCTCCCAAGCGAGCTGGCAACCTGAAGGAGATGTCCACGAAAGGGACTTATGCGAAAAAGGGAGCTGTCCTTGCAAGCGAGCTGGCACCCTGAAAGAGTGTCTGCCTGGAGCAGCTAGATCTTAGTTAATCCCAAGTCAGTATTTTTTCTACCATCAATTTCGCATTCAAAGCTCTTTCGCGTATGGCCTCTGTTTGGACTAAGAAGTCAACTTTTAACCACTTTTCATTATTGGCGAATACAGCGACTATGTTTGCTACCGGGACGCACTGTTGTATACGGACGTGCAAGAGAAGAATGTTTTAAACTAGGGGAATGTTTAGTCCACTAGTTCACCACTCAGATCTATAAGAAGCTTCAGATAAAGCGAAGGAACTTCGTATAGATCTGGACAAAGGATCAGTGAGCAGAGCCCTTTGGCTGGCGATGACCACGAAGAGGTGTTGGACAACTTTAGTTGTAAGGAGACATGCACTGCGTCTTGCCATCCCTCAGAATGTCTTCTGATGAAGTTGTAGAGACGACGAAGGAAATAGAAATCTGTTCGAGATCTGATCTGCGAGTCTGCATGTTTCAAAGAGAAGGATGCAGTTTATGAGCAAACTCTTCGTTGAAGGCAGCAACTCTGGCAGTGCCCAGCTCTAGCAAGAGTGAGGATACAGTCTCTTAGCAAATACTACGTTCGAAGGAATTGCTGCCATCCATTTCTGAAACAGACTTCTTTGAAGACGTGATTTGTTTGATTTTAGACAAGGAAGGTGGACGCCCATCGTGGACACAATGGATCCAACTCGTTGATTGTAGACATCAGAGGGACTCGTAAGCCTGTTTTCATCGAGCTGAATTGAGTGAGCCACTATTGTACGCCGCAAGGGCACTCGTAAACCAGTTTTCATCGACTCCTGAAGGGTATCCATACATCACATTCCATCGATTTCCATTCTCTCCCCATTACAACTCGCTTCAATATCCTTAAAATCCATAGAAAAGGCAACACATTGCATCCTCTTTCAAAATCGCATTGTTTTCATCGCAAAAAGGTCGACTCAGTTTGGTCGCTTTTGACTGCATCTGCGTGAAATTGAGTACATTTTTCGAAATCGATTTTCTCTTTCGAATTTTGGACGAATTAGGGTCTTAAATGAATGGTGCGTCTGTGAAACTGATCAAAGAAGGATGTGACCACAATGAAGTTGCTCCAGAAGGCCTTGATTGGTTTGAGAGACACCAGAGATCTGCGTATTTGGAACAATTGCCGGCAAATTGCTGTCGACTTCATGGTTCAAATGGAAGATGTGAATGGGTATCCACAGAAACAGTGTCGAAGGGTCCTTTCCCAAGTTTCATGAATGTTTTGAAAATAACGCGTGAGTATCTAGGCCATGTAGAGTGCATGGACAACGCCCCGAGGAGTCTTCCACTTCGCAACAGTCGAGCAACGCAACAGGGGCCGGCCACGAAACCGATGGCGCACGCAAGTGGAGAAGGACCTCAGTCAAATTGGCGTGCGAAATTGCAGGCAGTTGTCTAAGATTCCTGGCCGCTGGAGTGTCTTATTGGTTGTAGCTCAGGTCCACCCCGGACTGTATCAAGAGTAGAAGAGGAAAGTTGTAGGTTAGAGATCTCCTTACAAAATTAAGGGACCTCCTTTTTTTGAAAAAAAAAATCTCATCTCCATCACTCATCATCAATTTAAATGACAATCAACTATTTCCCACCAATATGCAAACCAAATCCATTCTTTCCCCACAAAAACATAGAAAACATAGAGCAAGGCACTCTCCACTCCACACTGCACCGCTCCGCTGCAGTCTCACTCTCTCTCTCTCTCTCTCGCCCACTTCGTCTCAGTGGGTCATAAGTTTGCGACGAAAAGTGTTCTTCCGGTGTGTGCAAATATTTAAAATTCCAAAAGAATGTCTTAAAACGTGAAATTTTGTCCTAAAAATATGCACAAAGTAAAGTTCGAGTGTTAAATTCATACGATTGCAAAAAATTTCATCATAATCGCAACAATTTTCGGGATTTTTCTTCAAATTAAAATTTGCACATAAGCTCAGTGCATCGTGGCGTGGCTGTGGCTTAAATTGTCGAAATATCGTTGAAAAAAGTGATATTCGGTCGGAAAAATTTGTGCAAAGTGAAGTCGAGGTGTTATTTTCCACCGATGGCATGTGATTTTGATGAAAACCGTTCGATTTTTGGGTTATTTTTCGAAAATTAAAATTTGATGAATTCGATTCAAGATGGCTACTGGCGTCGGTAATGGAGTAGCGGATGTCTCGTCGATGTTTTTTTTTCTTTCTCTCGAGAGAGGAATGGGTTCAAACGTGTACGCGAGTGGATTTCGGTGTGCATTAAGTGCTCCTGGTTGGGGAAATCATCCCCTTCGGTTGTGGGCCTGGAAGAGTACCGGTGATGCGCGAATGGTTTGGTTTTGTGCGCGAGTGGTTCTCTCGGGAATTCGGCTTCGAGCTGGTGGAGAAGTTGGGTGGGGTTTTTTTTTTGTTTTTGCAAATCTCACTACAGCATCCCCATTTGTATGGCTCTTGCTAAGCGTGTCGCGTCGCGAGTGCGCAGTCAGTGCTATTCGGGTGTGGATTCGATATCGGGTCGTTTATTAGCGAATGTTTGGTTGCATAATTTGTAATTCCTTGTGCCTTGTCTTCTGCCCAGCGGTTCGCGAGTGCGCATCGGGAGTGAATTCGGTATTTGGAGAATACATGCGCGACGATTTTCTCTCTCCCCTGAGTGCGGTTTGAAAATGGGGTTAATCAGTGTTTTGTTCGGTTTCGGTTTAGTTTTGATATATCTCCAAAGTTAATTCCCTGTCCTTCATTACATGCCTTGTCTCGCGGGTCGGGAGTGTGGTTCTTTCTCCTCCGAAAGCTTCAATTTCTATCTGTCCATCGCGTGTTAATCCGATAACGAGCGTCCTTCGAATGCATGCGCTCTCCAAGCATCGACCATTGACTAAGGAATTCGAGAGTGAATTCGACATCGGGTCTTCTGGGGCATATTTTTATTAATTCCCTGTTCCTTGCTACATCCCTCGTTACGCGGAAATACCAAGGAGTGCGGTCCCTTGCTGTTCGTAGTTGGCTTCGAAAGCCATCGCGAGTGAATTTGGTCGGTATCGAGTGTTTGGAGAATGCGTGCGCGTGTGATTTCGCGATTTCCTCTCCAACAACCCCCATTTTTTGAATGTCCCATGGTCTGTCCTTCGGGGGTCGCGAGTGATTCAATGTCCAAGAGTTTTTGTACTTCGGGGGTCTTCGTAGATCGCTCGATTAGAATCCCCTTTTCTGAGTGCGGTCCGAAATGGGTTTAATCAGTGTTTTGCTGTGGGTTCCGATTTTTTTTCCCGGTTTTCTGTGCGATCTTTCGTTTAGCATCCGTTTCCGTGAGTGCGGTCCAAAAATGAAGTCACCAAGTGCCTTGCTCGGTTTCGGTAGAGTGTCCAAGTCCCCCAACAAGTGTCCCTCCCTTCGTTTTGCTCTCGGTTTCGAGAAAACTGTGTGCGATCGCTTAAGTAGCATCCCCTTCCCTGAGTGCGGTCTAAAAATAGGGTTATCGCGAGTGTGTCATTCCCCTGCCTGTCTGTAGTGCGCGAGTGTCTCGATTACCCCGCGAGAGTGAGAAGTGCTTGTAGTTGCCGCATTCCAGGACACCCCCCGTTGGACAATCCAAGGCAGGTAGGTCATCTGTCTGATTGACGCCTCGCCAGCCAGCGGGGGAGCACCTCTACTCCTCGTCAGTGTCCAACAAAGTGAGTAACCTTTTGAGTATCGCTTCAAATTGCCTTCGGGAGAGAAGAGGTTGCCTCCGTTTGGCCATCAGTGTATTCGGGAAGCTTAGAGAGGGGGGTCCGTTTGGTTAGCTCTCGGGGAGGGCTGATGGGGATCCCTTATTTTATACACAGACATTATATAATACTCCATTTTTCAGGTCGCAGCTTGTAAGTCCTCTTGAACTGGTGTTCCACCTCTCCGTTGTGAGTTCAGAGAGGCTGGTTGGCGAATTAGGGCGCTCCTGGGGGTTCTCTTGGGCAAACGATGGGCTTGTTGAAGGGCGTAGGGCTAGTTTATTTATTTTGTTTCAGGTTCATCGAACGACGAACGAGTTGTTTCACTGATCTCGGTTAGGATTGATTGTTTTTCATTTCATGAGGCGCTCTTGAACTCGAATGTGCTCCCAATTCATCCCTCGCCTGTGGCACTGTTTGCAACAGGCTCACTCTCCCACCGGAAAGCATACTGCTCGTGTTCCTAATACCGATACATATGTTCAACATAACTAATCGATACCTCGCACCACCGTCGTTGCGTTCAGGTTCGATGAAAACAAACGGTTCTGATCTGATCAGATCGAATCGGATCGGATCGACTCTCTTCTATAATTGTGCCTTGACTGCCGTCCACTGCTGCGTGCGAGTCCACCACATGCTTTCAGGTAGATCGCAAATATCAATTAGTAATTTCTAACAACTGTGAGAACCTAAAAAGACATTCCCAGTGTCTCTAGCTTTTTTGCTTCCAATCGTACTTCATTTTTGTATCCCACTACGCGCGTTGGGTTACTTGGAAAAAGGCCTTAATTATTGTGGACGTTGGAGTCGTACGGCTGCGCGAGTACGCGTTCGATCGCCATGTGAATTGAGATTAATAATGCACGCGCATCGAAATCATATCCTTGTCATGTTGCACTCTTTAGTCTCGTCTCGTGCGTGGCCGCAAAACGCGAGAGAACCTTCAGACCGATTAGACGACTCGCAATAGATACAATTTATTTTGAATTTATTAATTTTCATCAGTTTTTTGCTCGTTCGCCGCTACCACCGCCTGCCTTCTGCTTCTGGTTCTGGTTCTATAGATTGTTGATGATGATGTGGCCAGAGGCAGAGGCAGAAGCAAATGCCATCACTGGCAGACGAATAGACGTTTCTGTTCGCGGACAGGAAGACATGGTGCGAACGATAGCCGGTGCCGCTGCCAGTGCGGTGTCTTCCTCCTCGAACTCCGAAGACATATCGGCGACATTTTTCGTATCTGGCCGATCGGAGCTTGCCTCTGGCGCAGCATAAATGGAGATTTACCATATGTGGCCATCATCAGGAGTTCTTCCACCGCTGCCGCTGTGTGCGCGCGTATTGGGTTGCACATCTAGGAAGCCGATGTGTGAAAAAGAAAATATTTCTATATTTCGCTGAAGATTATCATCGATGCTCAATAACTGTGCGCGCGACGACGACAACGACAACAAGTCACATAGATAGATGGACGCGGATAGATATGATTTCGGAGAACCCATCGAGGACATGATGGACGCAGTATCAGCCGGAGGATGAGGATGAGGAGGAGGAAAAGTGAAAAACTAATCACCGCAACATCGGATAGTCAGTGCACGTGGTTACCTGGTTGACTATTTTTGGTGATATGTGCGGATTCCACAGATATTCATATCCCATTTGAAGATGGAGAGGAGTATTCTCTAAGGGACTCGGCATGCGGTTGTGTTCTACTCCCTTGGCTGGTGACATGTTTTGACCATTATCTGGTGGCTGAGTGTTCGTCGATCTGGCCGATGGATGGATCTCTCTCCTCGTGTGCCAGACACCGAGGCATGAATTATTTAAGTTTGCTTTTAACTCTGCTGATTGATTTGATTCGCTGGGCATTTGCGACAGGCCATGAATATTGTTTCAGTATTCATTAATTAAGCGTTAAGTGGTGGTGGTCTGTGGTGGAATATGATTTTAAATTGTTCTTTGCTGATTTAATGGCTTAATGTTGCACCTAGGTGACCACCAACTGGGATGAGAATGAATTTCGAAACAATCCATGTAGCAGGTCTTAGGAAATATACTCGATTTCGGAGCTGATTGAATTTTAGGGGTTTTTTGTTTTGCAAGTTATTCGCGAATTCTTCTAAGTTTTCCATGAAGGCACGTACGTGGCATTGGATTGAGTGAACTTTATATAAAATCTGTCAGAATGTGTTAAGGGGCAAAGGAGGTGGAAGGAAGTTATTTATATTTCTGCTCCAGAGTGAATTTGAGCCTTGAGTCTCCGGTACCGCAAATATTTGTAGAGTCTGTGATTATGACCGACTCTGTGGTGAGTTCAAGCACGATGTGGTAACTTGACCGCCTGACGGTTCCTTTAAGGTTCTTGAGATCCGAAGATGACAACAGGAAATTGTGGGAATTTTATCACAATTTCCCGTGGTGGCAACTTCAAAATTCTTCGAGTCCGAAATAGGTCACGGGATATTTTTTATTTTGGGAATTTCACTACTGTCTGTGGTGGACGCTCTGGTCCTTTTAAGATCGTTAGAGTCGGAAGATGACAAGGCGAATTATTTGTAGGAAATCTCTGCTGAATTTAAGCTCAGTCTGGACACATACTATCTCTCAAAGACGACGATAAAAAAATGGAGTAGAAATCCCGATTCTCAATATTGTTAGAATCCACTCACAAGTGGCCTTTGACTTATTGACTCGCCATTTCTAACTGGCTTAGGATTTTCCAGAAATCAACTGCGAAATTAGATGCCTTCCCAATGAATCCAAGACATTACGGTGTAACGCAGCTGCCTATCAAAGGATAGGCCTACTGCCTATGGATAGGCCTTCTGCCATAGGCCAATATTTTCGAGTACGGAGTATGTAAGGACTTTTCGTCGGGCTTGGGCATAAGTCCTTATAAGCTATAAGCGACTTCTTCAGTGGATCATACGGCCCACTGGTTCCATTGATAGTGAAGTCAAAGCCCGTGACTGTCTGTATGTAAAGTCATTTAATTTACTGTCTATCGGTTCCCCTGCCACCTCTTGTATTGTATTAACTTCTGCTTGGAATTCACTGCACAGCTTAGGATGTCGAAGTAACAGAGGGGTCTAGGCAAACATTCTGCCCGTGGGAGTCGAGATTGTAGATTGTTTCTGAGTCCGTCAGTTGTCTAGTATCAGTGTTGTCTGATTGCTTAGGGATCTTCGTGGTCTGAAATATTTTCAAGTCTCCTCCACTGTACGAGTAGATCCATTAGTTGTGCCCTCTTAAGTAAGCCTGCCGCATTGGGGCTTATTAGGTTTACGTAGACGTCGGATGGAAACAGATGAGCGATCGTGTCAGAAGTGAATTGGGGCAATGGGAATGGAAAATTAAAGCAGTTTTCTGAGTTTTGCTGAATTTCTTAAGATTTCCTTTGCTTTTAATGTAGACCACTGTGTAAGAACACTTCCCGACCGCCGTACAAGAACACTGTAAGTTGAGGCTGTTCTAACAAATGCCGGGTTGGTGTCCCCATCTTGGTATCAGGATGTTCGTACTTCTGTGCAGTGTAACCCACGCCTTGTGCATTCAGTTTTCCAGTTCAGTGTTCCCTCCAGGACTAAGCCAACTTCACTCTTCCCTCCAAGACGAGGCCAATGTGATAATTCGCTGTCTTAAGCCTTGGGAGATCTTGGGCTCAGTGTCTTCCTTAAATGCCTCGAGGTACGCAATTAAAGGAAAACGTAAGCTTCTCTCAAGGGCTTCTTATATAACAAGTTCTTAACCTCAACTTAGTCACACCACTCAGCCAGTTTCATTCACAATGAAGAAAATAAAAATAAAAAATAAAAAAATCAAATAAAATAAAAAAAACCCCTCAGTTTAATTAGGCAAAGTTGAAAATTTAGATTAAGACCAAATAAGTCGAAAACTCATTCAATACCCACTAATCGACTGGGACAGTCTGTCTTGTCTGAGCTGAGCTGAGCTCAATAATCTGCACTTCAAAGTGAAACCTTCGTCAACACTGAAGCACCCAATCGTAAAGTTTATGTAAATCGAAATCGAAAATTGTTTTTTTTTTTTTTATCGAGATACCATCGAATGGCGACGGCGACACAACCTTATTCGGCGTTTCCAGTTGAAACTTGAAATTCGCATTAAAAGACTAAATGAATTAACAACCTCAACTTATTGTATACAATTATCTGTTACACACCAGCCAGCAGACTAAATGACTAAATGCCCCCGGCTTTAAGGTCTTAAGAAATTGACAAGATACTCGAGTCGTACGAGTGTACTGTTTAGCAGCACCCCAAAAACAGCGATCAGCAGCGTAACAGAAACACTATCGTTTATCTCTAATTCTTGCCTTTTTTCTGCTCCCTCTTGGCTGATAATTATGCTTTGATATGCGCCTTAGAGTCTACACGTCGAGAGAAAATCGAAAACCTCACTTGTGGTCTTGCATACCTTGCCAAGCCGTGAATGTCCTTAAAATTGGTTGAGGTTTCCAATGGAGCGATCGAGCGAGGTTTGGTGGCGCGATTGGTGGGCTGGTGCATGCATGCCGCCAGTGGGAGTTTCCCATTTTTCCCTCGACCAGCATTAGACATCGGATCTATCCGAGTTTTCTCATAGAGTGGGGACGTGTCTGCGCCACCAGGCTCGTTGTCACAGCAAATAAATATAAATAATGTAATGGGAGGAGCCCAGCGGTAGATCGCACATACCGCGAGTGCGACTCGATGCTTTGACAAACAAAATGGGCTTCGTTCTCGAGTGTCTCTTCGGCACACATATGCACGCGTCCAAGAAGAGTTTGAAGATATTAACGCCTACAATTTGAGCCTATGAATATTAAATGTTTCGGACAATTATTGCCCCAAGCCTGGGTTTTGAGACGAGAGAGCTTTCCCTCTGCCCACGCAGCACCATCGAGTCGGTGCTCCTCGCACGCATGCAATTGTTCCACACGACCGCGCAAGAGACAGACACAGAGACTGAAAGACAGAAAAGCTCTGCCACTTGCAGACTGAGAGCACTGAACGCAGCTGTGCGCCTACAATCGTGCATCTCGCTCGCGCCACCAGAGGCTGCCGATCGTGAACGACGACGACGACACCGAGAACAGCCTGAAAGCACTCGCTGCGCAGCTCGCTCAGTCTCATTTCTGCGTGCGTTCGCTCAGTTGTCTCTTCTGCTTGGCAAGATCCAAGATCGTTGTGTTGTTCGATTGAAGTGATTTTTACTTTTGTGGTCTTGTGTTCAGTTCGCTCAGTGCGCATGCATCGAGATATTATTCATAGGCGCGCTTCCATCTAGAGAGGAAGAAGTTTGTGTGTTCGCAACGCAACTCTGTTTCTGTTGTTGTTTTTTTTTTTCTTCAATTAATCAATTGGTTCCCTGTTCTATCCGACGATGAGATTGCTTCAGTTTTAGAGGAAAAATTATTCGTGGTGTGACAGTCCGCGACAGTGTGTGATAACAAAAACAACCGAGCGAAATCGAAAACGACGACGACAGCGACGAATTCGAAGTCATTCTAAAGTGCACAAGTTGAAAAGAGAAAGAGAGAGCGAGAGATACAGCTCCTCGAGAATTCCAACCCCGAATTTTGACAGATTGCAAAGAGTGCGAATTTTAGTGTTTTTGTTTCAAAGTGAAGTTAAGAATTTCGAATGCGTTCGAGTCATGCGTGAATGAATCTGAATCTGGGTACGAAATAGAATCGAATTGTGTTTATTTTTGGAATACCTACTTCCACGGAGCCACAGCTGAGCAGCTGTCATCGAGTTGACGGACGGATTTGTGCATACAACTGTCAGTCGGCGTGCACAAAACAAAAAAAAAAAAAAAACAGCACACAACGCACTAAGCGGTCACGTCCAGACAAGAACAAGGACACCCACCCGCCCCACACAGGAGCCCAAATAATTATTCTTCAAACTGAGTTACTTAAACGGCTACGCGGTGGAGAACTTTTACCTTAGAATGGACCCCTCGCGAGCTGACTCGCGGTACAATCTGAACTACAGTATGAGCAGTATAGGGCTCACACTGGCGGATCAGACGGACATTTATGGCAACCCTGGAGCGACTGCGCTGGGCGGTCGACCACCCAGTGGAGGGTTGATACAGCCGATGGGTGGTGGTGGAAGTGCCGGCGGCGGTGGCGGTGGAGGAGGAGGCGGTGGTGGAGGACGAGCAGGTGGCGGCGGTTTAATGTCAAACTCCAGTCAGTGTCAATCGCTGAGCAACACGGGCAACGCAAGCGGTGGTGGCGGCGGCGGCGGTGGTGTACAATCGCGAGGTATTAAACGAACAAGTTCTGATTGTTATGACGATCATCATCGCGGCGGCAGTGGCGGCAACGGCGGTATGACTTCGCAATCATTGCAAGGACTCGAATCGTGTGCCGGTGGCAGTGGAAATGGCACAAATCCCGGTGGACAGCAGGGCAATGTGCCCGATGTCGTCGATGACAGCTACACTTCGTTGCAGAATAAGAAATCCCCACCGGCCAACGGCAAGAAGACCAAAGGCCGTGTCAAAATCAAAATGGAATACATCGACAACAAATTGCGGCGGTACACGACGTTTTCCAAGAGGAAAACCGGAATCATGAAGAAGGTAAGTGTCCTGCGCCCGCTATCGCATGGGAAAATTCGATTTTGAAAACAGATGAGATGCCCTGGCGAGGTTTTGAAGTTTAAATACATTTCTCATTGTGACACATAACCTCGAAAAAAAAAAAAACAAAATACAAAAAAACAAAAAGGCCAACTCTGGGGAGAGTTTATTTTCTTTTCACGTCGAGTGCAGCTGCGCACCACTACACACGAGGCGAAATGTCAAACTATGACGTGTATGGATGCGAAGCAGTGTGATTGTGAAGTGAAGTGACCGTGTGTGCGTGAGTTTCTGCAAGCAAATGAGAGCGGCGACGACTACGACGACGACGAGAGAAATACATTTTGCTCTTGATTTTCTCCAATTTCTGCTGTGTGCCTGCCTTGGTCGCTCGGTGTTTTTCTGTTTTCGCCGGAGACTGGAGAGTATTGCCAGAATGTCTCGGCTTTGTGGATTGTCTTGTGTTGTGGATCGCCTACACTTTTTATTGGGTTGTCGGTTTTTTTTTCCCCGTTGCGTAGGTCGTCGTCGATTTTATCTGTTTTTTTTTTCGAAATTTATTTTGTTGTTATGAAAAACTCTAGAAACTGTCGCCAATTGTTTATAAGTTGTTATTTCCTTATTTGTTAATTGTGAAAACACTGAACAGAGAATTCGCAATCGCAGGGGGAAATGGATGGGAATTATCATAAAAGGCGTTTTATTGTCGTTACGTCGGAACTGAGTGTTTCAAGAGTTTCACTCGGGTTATGAAGCGTTGTAGGACAGCTGGGAGGAGGATGAAGATGAGCTAGAGCTGGAGTCATTTTGAGGGGGAAGTTGTGAACCAACCAATGAATTCTACCTATTCTGGCATCTTTACCTTTTTTGACAACATTTTCTCGGACTTGTCAGTAATTGTCATTCAGTCCTAATCAACTGTCAAACATTTGTCACAAACTGTCAAAAAAGTCCCTCAAATTCAGCTTAGAAGTCGGATATCTCTGATTTCTGCTCACAGTTCCTTCGAAAGTCGACCTCAACTTTGAATAGAAAACTTCCACTTTGATGAACTGTCTAAAATTCGTGGTAAACTGTCAACGAAATCGCACCAACTCTCTAATTTCTCCCTTCAAAATATGTTCTTTCTAAAGTGAACAAATTTCCCTTTTCCCTCAACACTTAATCAAATTTCCCCCCGATTCCTCAGTCAAGTTTATTTATGACGAGGTGTCGCATGTTTGTGTACATTTCCAACGGCAGCCGCTGCACAGTCATTGTTTGGTTCTTCTCATTTGTCACTGTCTATTTCTACTGGATGGCAAGGAGCTGGAATGTCGTTTGGACAAATGTTGGGCATTTTTATTGAAATTCACGCTCTCCATGATAATGGCTTTGTGCCCCTCAAACAGTGGCATTTGTGGGCCTTTTAGGGTTTTTCCAATAATTTTAATAGAGGCTCGACGGTCTGTGAGAGAGGATGGATTGTTGATTGAGTCTGCGAATGCATTGGCAGTGAATGCTGCCTTTTAATGATTGTCTGACAAAAACGATGAATTTGAATTCAGTCGTCGAATGGAGTGAATTCTTGATTGTCTGTCAGAAGCGATAAATTTCGATTCATTCTTATGAATTCATTGACTTTCTACACGCTCAAGTGTTTAAGATTGATTAGGCTTAGGATGAGCGTTCTTTAAAGGTGGATAAGGCTTGGTAAAGTAGTAGATTATCTAGTACTGCGGATTCCCATTTGGCTTTGGACATCTTTCTTCTTCATCTTTTCTCGTCCTTGTTTCTCTTGTCAGTTCTCTAGTCAGTCCGAGCTCAGTGGTCCGTCCGTCAGTTCGTCTTTCCATGTCCATGTTTTGTGGCCAGTCCGCAGTTTGCTGTCAGTCCGTCGTCCGTGGGCAGTCCTTAGTGGCCAGTTCTGGGATCGTGGTCAGTGCATGGTTTGTAGTGAGTTCATTTTCCGTGGCTAACCGCAAGCGTGTCGTCGTCGCGTGTATTCATCTTCGTTGAACTGTCTGATCTTGTGCAAATTTTGTAAAGACTCCGTTACGCGTTCCAGTCTCCTTCGCTTATCGAGACTGTCGCCCAAGAACTTTATTTCACAGGATGTAACATTTCCTACGGACTTTGAAGACAATTTAAAGATGAATCTACGTGCAGGAAGGTCAGTTTTTCAGTGTGGACAGTTTTCTCAAGTATCCGACGGCCAAGCTATCCAATGGATCAAACTACCACTTGGAGGATAAATTGGACGACGCGTGTCTAGAGTCAGTGAACAGATGGCGTCGTCCATCATCGGAGGCTACGGTTCATTGGTGCGCCAATAGTCAATCTTCCACAAGCCTAAACTTCAAACTGGTCGAGGACTTAGTTGCTCATTGCAGAGTCAGACTGGACATTGGTCTGATGTATCCGACGGACAGGAAGCACACTACACCCCTATTCCTGCTCAGTGCTGGTGGCTCTCTCGGAGCTCACTTTTTCAACGACTTGAGATAGATTTAAGTTCCAGAGTTGGTCTGCCTTGCAATGACTTCTGAAGAATTTCTAGAGATGGGGAAGAGCAGGATACTACCTCCGCACCTCCTTCTCACTTACAACGCCCTGCAGGGGTTTAGTTTCTGAATATTCTGGTTTACAGCGCCCTCTAGGTCTTCGATATTCTGGCTGAACTAGGCAGCGCCATAGCCACGCACATCATCTTTCCATCGACTAGTTTCCGGAGTAGAATCGCCCTGACACCTGCATCCTGCCAGTCAGTTGGACATCACCTTCGTTTCACCCTAAAAACCCGGTTGATTCCCCACCAATAGTCAATGAATCATTTCCGTATGATTCAAACGAGTCAAGTCCAAGTACAGTGCAGCCGTCGGCAAATATCCAACGTCTCCCTCGTCTGCACAGACTACGCTTAATCCTCGGACGACCGTGTGCATCCTTTACATCCTTTGTCCCCAAATCAATTATCATAAAAAAAACACCAGCGAGCGCCTCCTAATGACGATGACGCGTTCTGAACTTTGACAATGGACCATGGTCCCGTGCTCGCCCTCGCTCTTGGCGCATACAATTTCCGATGTTTTACTCGTGATAAGTCGCGTCTTCGGGTACTGAGGGAGACAGAGCAACTTTCTTTACAAGTTGCCCGACGTGCACTGCGCGCACACAATCGAAATGGCCAAAAACTCCCCGACTGGTGGTACATGCAGAACTGCAGCTACTGGGCATAATCCAGCTCGGAATGTGTAACGACAGTAGCCACGACGGGCTCCTGTACAAATTCATGTCTTTTACAGGATTCATGATCGCTGGCTGGTCTGGTCGGTCGATCGTCGGTCGGTCGACGATGCCAAATGCCCGTGGATCGCATGCACATGCGCGCGCACTGCACGTTGCATCGCAGAGAGAGAGAAAGAGGGCAACAAAGACCTGGCGCGCATTGATAATAATAAAAATCGCATTGAATATTATGCGCGAGGCGGAAGGCAGAGATGGGATGCTGAAGAGGCAGAGAGGATCGTTCCCGATTACCACGATTATTACGACATTCAAAATGTGGCACCCACAATGCACGGCGGCACGGCACAGCGGCGGTTTTGCGCATTCTGTGTTAGCTGCCTACCTCCTGCGTAGTGGACACGTATCCACATACGCTGCTGTGCTGGGTGGGGGTTCGGGATGGGGTTCGGGCTGTTGTCGTGGCCTACCCGGCGCGGCGGTTGGGAACAATCACGAGCTTGCACTTGGTGCACAATCGCGCATCCATATGGCGTAATGGTAATTTAACGAGGCCCTCCCCGATATCAACTGTCATTTGGGACGGAATTAGTTAATGCAAAGTGATAAGCCGTGCAATCAAAGCGAGGCATCATCCCTTTGTGTGGCCTTGTGTGGGTTGTTGATGTTCCATTTCAAACGCCCTTTGTATTTGACGCGGTGGTGTGGCGGCTGTGAAAGTTCTTAATTCTTTGCCTTTCTGATAAAGGAAAGTTACTTATAGGCGAACAATACATCACACCTGCTGCGCCACTCCGCGGTCTGTCCTTGTTTGTGTCTTCGCGCCTCTTGTTCTGTTCTGCCTCTGTTCATCATCATCAGCATTGTCTTCGTTGTCGCCTGATTACACCATGACACCTCCCTCGAAGCCTCATCTGAATCGAAGGTGTTGACGCGCGGTGGCTGGCACACCGACCCAGAAAGGGTGTGTCGCCGTCGTGTTTGGGGGTGGTGACTTTGTTGGAGCGGGCTAAGTTGCTGTTGGCACGCCATCTGAAAATTCTGATTCACCGGAAAAGTTTCACCTTTCTCATTGATTTTTTTCCCGCTGTCAGTGTCTGGTGTGAAGAGAGAGAGACAGGGAGAGATGTGACAAGATGCTTCGATCGTTTGTGGCCTTCATTCGGTCCAACCCCAGACTCCAGCTTTTTTTCCCACAAATCGAATAAATCTCCAATCAATTGAAAATCGATTTTGGATTTTTCCCCTCAATTGAACACAAGTCGGCGAGTACACCTCTAGCAGTTGACACATTCAACCTACTTCTCTCTCCGGCTAAGCTCCTTATTCACCCCCCTCCCACCAGGCCATGGACTCGGGGCAGACACATCGTCGGTCGCTGTGAATTAAAAATTAAGCCGACATATGTACATATGCGCGACGGCCGGTCCGAGAGGAGAGAGAAACTCGTTTAATGCCATTTCCCTTGACAATTTTCGAGTGCATGTCCTTCGTCAGCCGACCGTCCCACTTCACATCACTCTGTGCTGGAAAAACAATTGCTCGGCGCTATTAAAATATTATTACTAAGTGGGTTTGTAATCCTGCATTGGTTTGGTGCCATTATCATCATCGGCGTTGCTCGCATATCTCTTGTGACACACACACACACGAGTTTAGGGGCCGCTACACTAGCGGATGCCAATGTTTCATTCGGCGCCCGTCAGCCACCCACCAAATTATTCATGCGCGGGTTATATTTCCGGGATGCGGATTTTCCTGCGAGATGCTCTTGCCTTCCGGTTGCTGTTGCCGTTGGTTGGTTCCTCCGTGGAGTGCTTCTGTAATAGCTCGCCCCGCCACCGCTTGATGGTGATTGCCTCATCGTCTTCGTCTCGAGTCCCTTTTGGGTCGTCTCCAACGGCGGTGGCGGCTTCGTGTGTTGGATCTTTCGGTTCTTTTTTTTTCTTATTCGGGAGCGAAATGAGAAATTCTATCACGTGAGAGTAAGAGACAAACATTTCATCCGATTCCCTCAAGAATGTATCTCGGAGTTTGTTGGTGGGTTTTTTTTTGTGCCGGATGACCAGGAGCGTTTAGGAATTTCTCACACCTCACACACGCACACGCTCCCTGGTCGTGGCATCATTTTCGAGGGCGAATGCAGAATACTAAGCAGCCTCTGCGCACAGCCTTCGATTGATCAACGACCTGACAACGCGCTCTGCGATCGATCCGATATCGATCTTTAAACTTTGACTTTCAATTAAGGTACCAAAGGAGTCCGTGAAATGATTGGGATTCGGAATTTATAGCCATTGCCCCATTTAAGCGGCAGCGATGGGGGATTAGTGTGCCGCCATCAAAGGATGATCTTTGCAAGCCCAGCGAGCACACAGCGCGGTCCCGACTCAGCAACGCACTGCAAGATCACAAGAAAATCCCTGTCTTCCGTGGTCTCTCTCTCCTGTGGCGGATCCAGCGGTGTGTGTAGTTTACGATTTGACAGTTTTGATTGACTTGAATGCCAGACATCGCGGCGGAGGGCAATTGTTATGATTTCTGATGACAGCCACACAATGGGAGGCGCCTTGACGGTTGTTGTGTTTTTTCCCTGTTCTCCTCTGTCTTCTGTCTTCTGCCTTCCTGCGAAATGAACTCATATTTTAAATGGAAATCGAAAAATTTATCTCAGACTTTGATTTGGTGCGCCATCCATTGTCTCGCTCTCTCCCTCTGCGGCATCAGAGCCTGTGAGGCGTTTCATGATTCCGTCGGTGGCTGTGAGGTGCTCTGCGATTTGTCTACAGTTCGACTCCCACACTCGTCGTTGCGTCGGTGTCGTGGCGCGGTGATGTGACCGCGAATGCCTGTAAATGGCAAAATGGTATAGACCAGGCGTTGCTGAATCAGGTGTTTCATTGTTTCAGCGATGCTGGTGCTGGTGGTGGTGGCTGCGAAAATACACAAGCTCCAGGCACAGCCCAGTCCCCCAGCCAGTCAATGAACTATGGGATGTGGCGAATAAAGTATCGAATGGATGCCCATGTTTGTGAGGTCCTATTGCCCCATGGGCGCTTAGCCCGATGGGAAAGTGTGCGCTTCGGTGAAATTTATAGGGTTGTTATCAGAAACGGCGTGTGTGAGTCAGATTTGGTACTTTTGCGGGGGCCGCTTGAGAATCTGTGGAGCCGCGTTCGATGCTAGGGATGATGTCGAACCGATCATAGATGGAAGTTGTTTCGAAAGTGAATTTGTGAATTGGGTCAGCTTCCACGCACACGACGCTGGCTGTTACGGAAATCCATCAAAATTATGGCGTGTGTGAACTGTGAAATCGATATCCGTCATCGCTGATCGTCGTCATGTGTTGCGTAACTGATCAAAATGTAGTTTGACCTAAAATAAGTTTTTAAGTCATAGTTCGTAAAAAAAAACTTCTGTTCCGACTGTACTTGAGCCAAGTCTCGCTTGTAGGGCAACCGACTTCAAGTCGGACTCGGGAATTGTCACTTTTTGACAGCAAATCAAACATTTTCCAGAAAATTAAGTAAATTTCACGATAAATCCGAAGTTTCCGAACCGAATTCCGTAGTTGTTGGTTAAAAAATTAGCTGAGCTCAAGGGTGACTATGTCTTGGCTCTTGAACCCCGAAATCATCGTCATTTGTCCTGTCTTCAGGACGTTTTGCCTCTCGTGGCCTCCTTGATTCTCTAAATTCTCGTCATTTGTCCCCTCCACAGGGCATCTTGCCCGTCGGGACACCGTAGAACTCCTAAATTCTCGCCATTCTAGCCAAAGAAAACAACCACAGCCTCCCATCGAATAGTTCAGCAAAAACCGTGTCTCATCCCATGTGCCGTGTCACACGTGCATAGCACCGACACAATCCACCAGCGAGATCGTGCATTCCTCATGCCACGCTGGAACATCTCTCAAATACCCTACCTACAGCGACGACGACCTCCGCCCCTTTTGCGGCCAGTTGAAATAATACAGAAATTAGAATACTGCTCCCTAAACCTTTGTTTCAAGATTCCATGTACACTTCGGTTGGGTATTTGTGCGCGTCCGTCTTACCCTCCCCTGTACCACCTTGCCGCGAACATACATAACACTCACCGGCTCATAGCGTCACGTGTCCTACCTTCAGCTTCTGTTTGGCTGCTGCTGGCGGCCCCTCGCTGTCGACGACGACGCTAAACAAGACACACAATTCGCATACATATCGGCACGTTGCGTGCAACCGCCAATAAGTAAAGGCAACCACCGAAAACATCGCAGCGCGCCGCAACAGCAGCAGCCAGCATCAGCAGCACCAGCAGCACACCGACCGGCAACAAAGGTGTTAAAGGGTTAAAAACGTATCTCGGTTAATCCTTGTCGACTTGGGATAACAAGAACAATTGGTAAAGCGGCGAATTTAAGAAGACTGTGCCGTCGTCATCGCCACCACCACCGCCACCGCCGCCACCGCCGCCACCGCCGCCGCAGTCGGCAGCTCCTCGTTGAGCTGATTTGGCGCAAAACGAATTGCAACACACATAATCTGCTGTTGCTGCCTCCTGTATCTGATGTGTGTGATCGGAGGAGAGGATCGCTTCAAGGAGCACCACCAGCTATTGGTGGCATGCGCAGGCATTTGGATTTATATGCAATCTGCGTTCTTTAGTGGGAAATCTCTGAGAGTTCTCTGCTGCTGTTGTTTGTTTGTGCGGCTGGTTGGTTGTTCTTTGCCGACACAACCTCAATTCTCCTGTCAGACGGCACCTTGGCACACACAGAATACGAGAGAGAGAAATTCAATTTGAATTGGATGCGAATTCCCTTGCTCGCTGCTCCTCCCGCCTGATCGTCATGTATTTCATAAAATATTCACCGCTTCCAGTGCCTCTTCGACTCCGCCACCGTGCCTGCCGTCTGCCTTCTGTCGCCTGCACAATTTGAATCGGGTTGGTGTGAATTGGATTGTTGTCGAAACACATGTTCGACAATGTTTTCGAACTTATAAATATTAAAATTGTCTCGTTTGTTCAATTCTGTTGCGCTGTTGTTATTGCTGCTGCTGGCCGCGGCGGCGGGTGCGCACGAACAGCGAACGAGGAACGGTCGCGCTTCTGGAAGACCACTGAGACTCGCCAGACGATCGAAGAGACATGGCCAGGGTATGCGGTGCGGCTTGGCGGTCCCCTTAGGTGCGGATATCGAGCTAATCTCGGGTGTAAAGCAATTGTCAACCGACGGAACAGAGACAAAAGTCATTGTTTTCAATTATCGACGAATAATGTTTGACAACGTCGGTCCACGTCGTCGTCGTGTTGTCGTCATCATTCCTTAACAATGGCTTATCCTTTTAGTGGTCGCAGTGGACTTTGTTATATGCAGCGGCTCAGCCAGAAGATTTATTCTCGTTTTTAATTAAAATCAAAGTGACCTCCGGGAGGGGGGGTGTGCATTCTGACTTAGTGCCGAATTGGCACTTCCATGCATTGATGGAATTTATTCGCACGATCAACTGCATCCGCATGTCGGCCTGAATTATTGCCGAATTCCGCCGTTTGGTCAGTTGCGTCCCCTCTTCTCTCTCGGACTGCTGCTACAGCTGCTGTGCAGCAGCATTTTCGAATGAATCACGAGTCTCCCAGCAGCGTTGTGTGTGCACTCATCGTCCTCCTCTGTCTCAGTGCGTGGGTGGCACAGCTGCTGATTCCCTTCGACTATTGTTTCAGCCGGAACCAGTAATTAACAGTGAATAATCTGTTTTTCGAGGGAAAACTGCGGAGCCTCGGCTGCAACGAATGTCTGTGTGGGTGGGTGTTTGAAATTCAAATTTCATATTCCATTATATCCTTCGTCCTTCGTTCTTCGTCCTGTGATGACACTTAATCTTGATGCAAATAATTTTTGGAATTTTGCACGCATGGGGAGTGAGAGATTTGGAGATCTGTAGTTGCGTTCAGATTAAGACTAAGTCCTGGTAAATGGATTCCGGTTTAACTGAAAGTTGGGGGGATGTGGAATCATTTCAAAAATAGTTCCTTGTCACAAGGCAATGTGGGAATTGGGTCCATTTTGGACATGGTCTGGTGTGTGTTTGCTGGGCACTCACTTTCAGCTCTGTTCCTCCCAAATAAAGGGGCCTGGCTCTGATTTAAAACTGCCTCCCGTTCTTGACTAGCCCAGGAAATTCTGTTTCTGCTTATCTGCTTATTGGTCCTGAGGATATTCGCACTGTTTATTTGGGAGTCAGGCAGACAATGCCACTGATGGCTTTACTTGCAAGCCGTGGTAGAAAAAATTCTTGGTCCGAGGTCCTAGACGGAGTCCTTGAATACCTCAAGAGTAAGGTGATGTTATGGCTAAGTTGGCGATACGTTATTCCAAGCAAGCACACATATGTTTAACCCCATCCTTTACTTAATCCACTTTAACCACCTCTGAGCCTGCTTCTAAGATCCACGATCACTTTGTCTTCTTCTTTAAAGACGGAGTGCCGGCGATCACAACCTGGCCTTCCATGTTCCTCTCCTTCGCTTGGATCGGTTGTAGCATTGGTTTTCTTACCTTCGACGTGGCTGAGATAGAATAATCGACGAATTGTTTCCTTTCGCTTTAAGAAATCTATTCTAGAGTATTCTCTCTAAGCCAATTTCCTTTCTGAGAATGACAGATGGTTCTAATGACTTCATTTCTTCCTCTGATAGTTGATCTAAGTGTGCTGGTGAATGCACTAGCAGCCCCCCTGCCTAACCTAAACTAACCTCTGATAGAAGGTGGTTGCCCTGATGTATTTGGTTTTTTGTAAGGGCGCCTCACAGAAACCCAGCACCCAGCTTCTTCTGATAACCCCTTGTTTTCTTAAATTTCCCTCAGTCTGCAGTGCCCTGTTAGGATACAGAGGTCTTTTCTCTTTTGTCACCTCATATATTACTTCGTTCTCTTCTTCACACACTGAAGCTCACCTAAGTCGTAAGGGATAACTATTGAGGCAGCTGCTCACTTAAGTCGCTACACGGGATTCCTATTGAGGCTCCTAGGAGCAAGGTCTCTTCAGAATACTGAGCAGAGAATGATGAAATGCATTCCCTTTGCAAAGCAGGTCCCAGTTGGAGCTCTGACTCAAGTAGGAGCCACTAAGGCGTGTTCGTGGTCTTCTCTGCAAGGCTTACCTAGTCTTGTTGTCCTCCCATTGACCACCTGCAGACTCACTTTAAGGCAAAACATCCCCCAGTCCTTCGCATCCCTCACTAATCGCTCAGACAGCCAATCAGTGCGCGTTCCCTTTCAAACTTGATACTGACTTACTTACTGGCGGCTCCTCCCGGACATCTTGTCAAGAGAATCGAGGAATAGTCTGCTAGCGTCGTTGTCTAGCTCTTGTCAGAGTCGGTCAGGCGTAAATGAAGTGTGTCTTAGTTTACTCCGTGAATGTCCACATTTGCACCCAGTGCCTTTGTAATTCTTGCAATTTCTGAAGAGGTGAAGTTGTGGATGTGTTCTTTAATCTCGTCACGTCCTCTTAAATGCTTCGAAGGCTGTAAGTCGAGATGTCCTCAGTCTGGTGCAAAAACGATTGACAGCTTAGACCTTCATCGCAAAGCTGAGTGAAGAAGGGCGAATCCTTGTTTGTCGTCGTCGTCGCCTTTCTCGTTGCTGAGTACATGGTTTTGGCCTGGACTTGGAATGGAGCCTTTACCAGCTGTCTCATTGAAGCTATAGCCTCGATGCCATGACCGCTTTGATCTTCTGTTTGCCTATGACCTAGTTTAGGGACATGTTGTGGAACCTGTTGGTCTTAGATCAGGTTCTTGGGAAATGCTTGCGTGATCTATAAGCATGAGCGCTCCAGAGACGGTCAGGGAGTTTGACGCCACGCCTGCACTTAATTTTTGTGTCATCAGTAAACACGATGAGGCTAATAAGCCCTCGTTCCCATTCTGATCTTGCTCGCAGGTAATTTGTGGAAGCTATTCAGCGGACTGTAGTCTCTTGGCTCTTGCTAGACCAAGGCAACGGACTCTCGAGGAAAACCTTCATTGAATCCTTGGGGGAGATTGTGTCTAAATTGACTACAATCAAAGTAATTGCTTATTGGGTTCACCTTCGTCTATTCGCATTGAGATAACCTCTCTCTGCACCCAATCGAGGAATGGAGCTTCTCAACAACTGTCGTCTTTCACCATTTCCACGTCCAACAATGATTCTGCCTGCACCAAGTTCTAGAAATTCAAAGCTCGATGGAAACTAGGACTAGCTGCACTTCGGTATCAAATCCATTTTGGGTATCAATTCAAGGAGTTGCAACCCCCACCCTCTTCAACCATATTCGACTCTACGTCCAGCAACTCTAAGATGATAGAAACTAGGACCAGGTCTACCTCAAACTGTAACCCAGTTTCATATTGATTGTAGAACATTGAGCAGGGGGAAGAAGCGGTGTCTGCCAGAAGAAGACCCCCAAAGCCTGACTTAATGGAAAAAATTCCCCCTTCGTCATCGCACCTGAACTCATGCCCCTGTATACCCGAGTCCTCGTTTTTTCCAATAAATCACCGAAATGCAAATGAACACTCGTGCTTCCATTGAAGGGCCACACAGTTGCGCGCAATTTGCCCCCAAATCTAATGGCCATCCTCTCGCCATATGTAAATGAATGAATCGTCTTCGATAAGGCATCGTGATCGTTCCGAAAGACGTTCGTCCTAAAGCTCTGAACACCATCGCCAATGTCTTGAAGTGGAAAAAATGATAAAAAATGCAAAACTCTCCTAAGTGCCGTCAAGAGAGCGGCGGGTGGTTGTCTTGGGTTGGGTTGGGTTTTTTCCTTTAACGCCCTCATTGCCTTGCCCCTTGAGGGGAATGAGGGGACCACCCATTCGAAGTGACAATCAAGCACTTTCGTGTCCTTTAAACTAATCCATATCTTACTGTGTCTTTGTGTGTGTACGTTGGGTGGATGCGCCCATATTTCGTTTTTGTTCTCCAATCACTCACGTCAGCAGTTGCATAAGCGAAACAAAAGAAAAACCTATCACGACAAATCGATTAATTAAGCTCGCTAATTGACACTTTTCTGGTGTATTAGAATGCCCCCACGGATGGAGGCATGATCGAAATGAAACGGTCACCTTGGTGCACCTACGCGCGAGTTTCACAGCAGCAGCAAAAAAAAACCTCCATTCATTCCCTCCAGTCTCGTTTGTGGCTCTTAAAAGGTTAGATAATATGAATTAGAAGCTACCTTGATCGGGCAGAGATTAGAGGTGATGCTGACAGTTTAAAACCAATAAAGAGCAACAAAGACTACGACGATGGCGACGCATTGAATAGCCGCTGCAGCGGCTGGTTTGGCGGCAGCTGTTAGCAGCGCTGACGAAAGTCTTCCACTCTTGCGATCTCACACATAAAACACACGAAAAATGAAAAGAAACCCAGAGGCGGCCAGCCAGCCAAGTGTGTAGTATCCGTCGGATCGATCAAAATCGCTGCGGGGCTAAATTTGTTGCGAACACTAGTAGTCGCCGTGGCCGTCGCGGTTGGCGCGCGATGGTGGAGGCTGGTGCTGGCTAGTTGTGGTGATTCTGTTGGAAAGTGTAGAACGCAGCAGCAACTTCTTTGCATGTTGTGGTCGATTAGAGAAATTTATGAGAAAATCGGTAGCGCTGGTGCCTGCCTGCATGCATGCATGCATTTTGCTCCCACAGCTACCGAACTCCAACAAGATACCGCGACGGATAAGAATATCCAGAGTCAGTCTACTGTGCACACACGCGGTATTAGCGGATAATAGCTGGACCGTGTGCCGTAAATTAGATTAAACGTTAATAAAAGGCGGAGAATTACACAAGGAAACGGTGCGCGCTATAAGGATGCGGAACCAGCCACCGTAGTCGACACCAATTGAATTTTTATAGCCTGTATTCATTATCCGAAATAGATAAGGACACGCTGATAAAGGATCCTTCGCGGGGACTTGATGGCACTCAACAGGCCTGACACTCGTCGCTGTCGTTGCTCTCCGCAGCAGAGAACACCTTCCAAATTGATTGAATCGCATTCGTAATTGAACGAATTGAGTTCCCCACGGGGGATGTCTAACAAATTGATTTTTCTCTGTTTACATCGCATGTTAATGGTGGCGGCGACAACACCCCACATCAGTGATGACAATGAATTGCACTCAATCTGGGCATACTCCAGCCGCTCACTCACTCGCTCTCTCTTTCTCATTTCAGGCATACGAGCTCTCAACACTCACTGGTACACAAGTGATGCTGCTGGTCGCATCAGAAACAGGACACGTTTACACATTTGCGACACGCAAACTCCAGCCAATGATCACATCGGAGGCTGGCAAACAACTGATCCAGACCTGCCTCAATTCACCGGATCCACCGAGCGTTGGCGGTGGCGATCAGCGTATGTCAGCAACGGGCTTCGAGGAGACCGAACTAAGTTACAATATAGCCGACGAGGACTCAAAAGTAAGACAATTAATTTATGGTCATCATAGTCACGCTCATCTAGGTCATCCGCAGGCGCCCAGTCATTATGGACTGGAGCAGAGTATAATGCAATCGCCATATTCGTCTGGTGGACAGCCCTCGCCGTTGTCCCATGCGCAGGGCTATCCACCGCATGGCGGGCATTCGCATCATTCGCATGTGCCGCATGTACCGCATTCGACTCATTCGCACATGACTCATGCGCATGCGCAGCGGTAAACAAAAAGAAATAAGAAAACAGCTTAGCAGTAGGAGACCAATGTTATTTTTTGAGATAGAATAGAGCTTGATGATCGGATGATCTCGTCCTTAGAAACTAGATACATTCGCATGAAAAGCAGGAACAAAAAATTGATAATGTCTCTCTTTCTACTAGTACATGATAGTTTAGTTGAATTTTTTTCTTCTCTCTCTGTGTGTGCCTCTCTCTCTCTCACTCTCACTCTCTCTTTCTTTCACTCTCACCTCTAACAAATTTTTTTTCTGATAGATAGAGTATCTAACAGATGTAGATGCACATATGTACGTATGAAACTAGTCATTATTACAAAAAAGAAAAAACAAAAAAAAAGAAAATCTGTGCCATAACGGAGCGATGCCATAATCTCAGAGATACATAGTTAACCATACACACTCACACACACACTCGAAAGTACGCAGTCTTCCATGTTCCATCCAACAAAACTCCCGTCCCAGGGCCTACAGGATGTACTCAAGTGTGAATTCTGAACGTTCTAGAGACAAAACAGTGCCATAAGTGAATGAAAAAAAAAACGACGACATTTTATATAGATTTTCTTGCAAAAACTATCTCAAGCCGGACTTTAGCAAGTAGTGCAGAGCAGATACAATGGCAAGGCCTTCAAAATGTGCAATACACAGGACTTAAATACACGACACAAGCGGATTGGCGCCGTTTGTTGTCACAGTAGTTGTAGCCATAGGTAGCAGTAGTTGTAGTTTGTGTAGTTTGACAGATGAGCGTGACCAAAAGCTTAAGCGTTTAAGTTAAACTTTGCTTTAGTTTTGTTGTTATTTTTTTTGTGTTGCTATGAAAATAAATAAATAAACAATCATTTGATGGGGGGAAGTTTGTGTACAAGTGCTCAGCGGCTGAGTGGTCCCCTGCTTTCCATGGGATGTGTTCGTGAAGTCGCGCTGCTTTTTTAATGTGCATGCAATCGTTGTTTTCCTTATTCTCGAACCCCACGGAATGGGTGATTAAGTGTTTGTTTCAATATCCCGACCAACATGCAAGCCAGTTTAAACACGGAAACACGAAAATTTTTTGCAAAAAATTAAAAAAAAGAAACAGAAAAATCAAATCACTCTACACAAACTTTTACCCAACAAATGCAGCTTTCTGCATCCATAATTGCTTCTCGTGTGTGTTTTGTAGTTCATACAAAATAAATTTAAATACAAAAATAAATAAATGTCACGCATTGTATAGTTTTGTGATTTCTCAACATTTATCTTGTGTACATAAGATAGTTCAAAACGCAAAAATGATTCCAATACACCACACTTAATAACTCTTAGATATAAAATCATGCATAAAATATAAATATATATATATAGACATATTTTTTATTTTATTTTATTTTTTTTTAAATCAAATGAAACCAATTTATTTTTTTTTTTTGTTTGTCCTGTCTTCTGTCAGACAGAATGCACAAAAAAATGTTAAAGTGTGTCCCAAGCCTTGGTCGTATCCGCCCGACAAGAGGGACACTCTCAAAAAAAATATATGAAAACAAAAAAACAAAAACAAATCAAAATGTATAATTAAATTAATTCTAGTTTGTAAGACAGGGATAAACGATCTAATCGTGGATCTGCAAAGGTAGGCAAATTCAATCGCTTGTTTTTTTTTATTTTTTTGTTTATTTACGAGAATATAACTTAATTTAATTTATTATTTTTTTTTCATCCAAACAAAAAGAGAAATTATTACAAATAAATGCAAAAAATTATGAAAAAATTACACTCTATATGATATCTGGTTAGGGATACAAATGTCCTTCTCTCTCGCTTGTGAGTTGCTGTTGTTGTTGTGTGTTTTGTTTTCTGCTGTGTGTGTTCTGCCACCCCGTGTTCATTTGAATTAGATTAAAGGTTCTGCTGGTTTGCGCTTCCCCTCGGGCGTAGGGTGAGGCATCATTAAATCATAAAGTATCCTTTTGTGGATAGTTAGCCGCGCATTATGATCCAATACTCGAAACAATAATCCTTAATGGTTGTAATAAAATGGTTTTAATTGTATAAAAGAGTACATCGTTCCCGAGTTGAATTTAATTCGAATTGAAGAACTTAATCGTTTTTGCAAAATCCTCCCTCTTTCTCTGACAGAGATGGGAGACGAGTTTTGGGTGTGAGTTGTTGTTTTATGGATCGCCTTATTGGATAGTTAAGAAGACGGAGAATCTCGTGAGATTAATCGCTACTGGGCGGCGGGGGTTGAGTTGAGATGCTTGCTTGGAATTTGAATCAAATTAAATTAATTAATAAACAAGGACTGGAGAGCGAGAGCGAGTGACTTCGACATCTCGTCCTTATCTCGAGTATTCCCAACCTTGACGAATGTTTTATTGTTTGTATCTTGATTTTTTTTTTTCAAATTTTGGATGTTGTTCGTTTTGGCCTTGTACCTCGTGTGGGAGTTGTTTTTTTGTGTCTCGGGTTCGTGAGGAGAAATCTGATTCAAGTGGCTTAATGTGTTTTGTGTTTTTTGGATGAGTGTCTAGTCTGTGACCAAGGATATCTGCTGAGGAGGGAATAACATCCCCCAGTTCGTGGTCTTTCGAGAACGCAGTCAAACAAAAATTGTGTTTTTTTGCAGTTTGCCAGGGAAGAGAGGGAAGGAGGAAGTCACTCCTTGTCTTGGTTTTGAGTCGTTTGAGCTTGTCCTCAGTGGATGGACCCTTTCGGATGCATTTGCGCTTGCTGTTGTGTACGCCTGTCACTTGGATGTCGCTTGAGAGACAGAAGGTTGAATCATAAAATCTAAGAATTGGAGAAACAGCCCTTTCTGCATATATTTGGAACTTTTGACCCAAGGAAGGGATCTAGACGCTCTAGTCTTGGTGTGGTCCCCAGATGAAGGCCAGAAACTCTATTGTTTGTGGCGAGAGGCCCGTAGCTGATGCACCGCCTCTACTCCTTGGAAAGTCTGCAGAAGAATGGCTAGAAACACTCTAGTTTGAAACCAAATGTCCGCCGATTCTTAGAAACACTCTAGTCTAAGACCAAGAGTCTCTAATTCCTCTACTTTGCTCATCTTGTCACCGTCTGCATTGACTTCCTCACCTGTGACTTCTCCAATGAATCCCACGGGATGATCAATGAACGAATGAGCTCACTTGCCCAGTCATGCCTTACACTGATCCACTTTCAAACACGTCATGTACTTTGTTCGGAGACTGCCCTTGCGACACCCACGCCTACACCTGACAATCGAGAAACAAGAACGAACAAGATTCTGTTCGTCGTGGTGTTGAACTCGATCGTTTGTCGAAGCTGTTCCGATGCAGGTTCATTCGTGAAATGTGCTCTGTTCGATGATGGATATTCGGACTGTCAAAATTCACCTTGTGTCGTTGAATCGTGTGTAGGAGGCAAGATCAGACATAAAGAGTCGATGTTGTGGTCTGTGTTATTCCGTTCTGCTTAAATTTCTGGTTGGTGTCTGACTGACTCCCCCAATTCGACTTCACACTTAGTCCTTCTTCTTGTGGTTCGAGCCTTAGAATCCGTCACATCGTATCTCGTCACAGATCGTCGTTGACATCATCTCTCTTCTGATTATTTGCTTTCTTGTCACAGATCCACTTACACTTCCTTTCTCTAAAAAAAATTGTTTTTCTCTTCCAAAAACTCTGAGGATTCCTCTTCTTGTGGTTACAGCCTTAAATCTATCGTCGTTGAGTTCTTCTCTCTTGTGTAATCTGGACTCAAAATCACGTTGTTTCTCGTCACATGGCAGGATTGAGGATTCCTATTCTTGTGGTTACAGCCTTAGATTCTTCGTTGTTGAGTTCTTTTCACTTGTGTTTCTCAGATCGTTCTTGACTTCATTTCCCTCAAACACATGCCAAATTCAAGTGAAAAAATAACCTGAAGGCTTTCCCTCTTGTGGTTCCAGCCGTAGAATCATGGCATCTCTCGTCACAGATCTTTGTTGATATTGTGATTCTCAGTCATTTGTAAGCCAAAGTCCAACAAAAGCCAAAACCTGAACCCTACCCACGCTACCTCCGGTCTTCAAACCACAGATCCTCCACTGATAACAGAAACCCCGACCAGATGTCCCCCAAAGGTCTGATTGATCCGTGATTGAAACAATCTCCGAGCTTACCCGATTGCACACCGGCTTCCGTTCCAATACCTACCACACGCCGGCCGTCCGTCCCACCATCTTCTTCGTCATCTCTCGACATCAGCACCATCATCATCTCGTCGACTCGCTTGATCGATTACATTACCACCACGCTTTGTGTACCGCGCACAGCAACCTACTCTTGTTGCCTTAACATTGAAAGCCATGCAAACAATCAACAACACACACACTCCCACCTACGGAGTGACCTTTGCCGCCCGAGATGTCGACCAGTAGGCCACCACACACTTCCCTCCCCTCCAGGAACATCCAACTGCTGCTACTGTCTCTCTTTCTCCATTCCAGCGGCTTCAAGAGCAAGGTTTTTTCGTCGTTGATTACTTGTTATCCTACACAATGAATTACATGTCGTGGGTTCAAACCTAAAATTCCATGAAAAACCACAAGTCTGGCGCGTGTGTAGGCTTCTCGCGAACAAAAGCCTCGTCGCAATTGCATCATCGACGTGTGGTTTTTTCTATCTCATTTCCGGGCGACAAGTGGACACCGTTTGGGCAGTGAATCTTCCGAAAATCATCTCTTTAACAGCTGCGCGTTAAACGGAACAACTTTGCGGCGGCGCGGCGGCGGCGTTGTGCTGATGACGAAGCACCTCGCTCCGAGATGGAACCCACGTCGTGCTGTTTGATTAGGCAACCACCTTAACATGGAACTGACAAGTCCATGACGTCAGTCTAGCCAGTAGACTCGGGGCAAAGTCATGTCCGGACAGCTTCGAAACTACTGAATGAAGCCCACCGTCGCCACCACCACCAGCAACGTCGTCGTCGCTGATCTTTGAATGAAAAGTGTAGGCATGCAATCGGCAGTGAGGCTGTCATGTGCGCCAACAATAATTTCGTGTGCTCCTCTCTTTCTTCTGGGATTGGGTGTGTGTGTGTGAGTTTGGAGGTGTATATATGCAAGGGCGTTTGAACGCAGGCGCGCACACCGCACCGCACACAGTGCTGCATACGTGGGTGTTAATGTTTCTTTGGGGCGCCGCGACTCATGCGCACGCATCGGGGTGCTTGCAGCGCGATCATTTTCCGCACAACTTTGACGGAACGGCGTGGCAGCGCGCCGGACGTACGGCACGACAAACAACATATTGTGGGCTAATGAAGCTAATGAATGAATGAATATACGTGTTGGCTGCTGAGTCAAGTCGATGAATGAATTGGAAGCAGAACAGCACAACACAAAGCTAGCTCGTGCCAACTCTCGGCACTCGACTTCAAGGTTAAACGCTTTAGATAGACCTGGGCGAATGTAAAGCCAAACACACAAAAGTCACTCACTTTTACTTGGCCTGCCTCAAACGAGCGCTGTGCTGTACTAGTCTGCGGCTGCGGTGGTGGTCGGTGTGTGTGTGGTGCCAGTGGATAGTGGGTTTCGAATGCAAATCAAACGGAGTTTTGTGGGGGAGTACATACGTGCCAACCGCAATGTCTGGAGAGAGAGAGAGAGGGAATTCTTTTTGGGGGAAAATTAAGCACTTTCTCTGGATGTGTGGATGATGAGCAGGAAATGGGTGAAATAAAACACATTTGCCCAGGAGACTCTACTCTTTATTCGGTTAATTTACAGACGCACAGGTGAGAAGGCCGTTGCGGCAGTCGAAAGTCAGTAGTTGCCAGTCGGCAGTTGGTAGTCGGCGGTCGGGTCCTTAGTGTGCTGTCGTGGTGATTAAGTGGCAGTTGTCTCGTGGCTGGTTCCTCGGGGCTATCTGGAAGTAAACAAAGAAAGACGGTTTAGATAGAGATTCTGTTCAAGGGGTGCGGAGATAGAGGTGCTAGGCGGCTGAGGGGCTTGTGAACAACGCCTGGGAAGGTCTTTTTCGTCAGAGATTGGATGGGTTTGAGATTCAGAGACTGTTGGGAGGCTCTCAACGACTACTTCAAGGCAGAAACTATACGCTCGGGTCCTTTTTATGAAACTTGGCGTGAGTTTTCGCCAAAAAGGCCTTCAAGTGACCCTTGGTGGATGGTGCAAGAGGGCGAGTGGATGCCATGGACGAGTAGAAAAATGGGAGGTGGTGGCGTGGAAGTTCTGTTGAAGGTGCTAGCTGATGGTGGGGCTTGTAAACGACGTCGGACAAGGCCTTGGAGGCAGGGTTTTAGTGAAGTTTGAGATTGAGAAGGCTTCCCTTTGGTTGGTCGATGCTTTGTACGCGTAGTTTACGTCAAACAAAAGGCGCGTGGATGGCATGGAAGAGTTGAAATGAGGCTCATGGCTTGAGTGCGAAGGTGAGACAGTTCTATTGGAGGTCCTACGTGACGCTGGAGCCCGTAAACATCTCTTTGGAAGGTCGCTTTAGGTAGTGATTGCGCGAGATTGAGATTCCGACGTTATTTTGGAGGCTTTGAATGCGTACTTTACGTAAAAATCGCAATTTGACGCTTGGCAAGTATTTTCATTCAAAAAAGCCTTAGAGCCTCGTTGGCTTGGCTTGTTGGATTGTAGAAGAGGCCGTGGGAAAGGCATGGGCGAGTAGAAATGGGAAAGGAATAGCGAAGACGTGGCAGTTCTGGTTGGGTTCCTAAACAGCGCCTGCCAACGACTTTTGGGATAAAATTGAGTCCACAAGACTTAAACCTCTGAAACCCCTTGAGTCTTGTGGACGCTTTCGAGGCCTGGTCTTCATCAAAATGTACCTCCCTTGTGACTTTGCTGGTCTGGAAAAGAAGGCGACATAAAACTCCAATCAATGCGGCATTTGGCCAATTCCCCCGTTTCTCAACCCAAACCTCGTTACGAACGCCGAAAGACCCTTTCGCACACCCATTCCATGGAGGCATTGTGAAATTAAACATCCCCACTCGATAAGTGCCTAATCCCTTTGAACTGGCCCCGTTCGCAAGTCCCCGCCGTCCCCCACCGAGTGAGTGTAATTTATTGCCCCGCGCCATAGCAAGGATTGCAATTTTTAATTATGTATCCGTCGATTGAAAGGACGGCAAAAGATTTATGATGCCACTGAGGCCGTCGTAGGAAAAAGGGTCGCCACTTAATTTCATTTTCTTAACCTTCGCCCTGCTCTCCGTCTCCCTTTGAGCTATGATTGGGAGAAGGAATCACATCAAAGAGACATTTTGTGGCTGCATGCTCACAGTCCACCCATTAGCGCTGGAATGTCCCCCGCAGCATGGTACAAACCGAGAGGGGAGAGAACGCGTGCCAAAAGACACTCGAAAATGCCAAACAAATTTTCGGTACTAATGGTCAACATTCTGCTGCTGCTGCGGCTGCTACAGTAGCGTCGAATCCTTCTTTTAAATATGGCGCTTACCGACAATGGCTACGACGACGACGACAATGACGACGAGGACAATGCGTTCGGCGTATCCATGTAAACCTCTGCGGTATTTGCCGGCAAAGCAAGGCAGCATTAAAAGCATTTTGTGGTTCCGAAGTGTGTTGGTTTTTTTTTTTGTTTGTTTTCTTTTTCCGGCTGCTGCCTCTCTCCTTCACTCTGAGAGAATACCGATTCCAATTTGAATGTGGCCTTACTCGGGTCACCGCAAAGCGGCAGCAGCGGCAGCATGGGCAACCCTTAACTTAGTTAGCCGCAATGAGAGACGGAACACAATGTCCTCTAGAAACTATTTGCGGTATTCGAATGCCCATATTCTCCTTCCTTTCGTTCGGCCTTCGTAAGCGTATTCGTTTCGCCAGTTCGCCAGTTTTGCCAAAGAGAGTACCCCCACGTACCGCAACAAAAGCTTACATCGATCTAGCATTTCAGAGATTTTCTTCTTCTTTTAGCTCCTGCCTGCTGCCGCGTGCGTTTGCCGCTGTCGTTGCTTTTTTTTCATTTTGTAATCTCTCGCTCTCCGAGATGCGGTTCTTTAATTGCCTCTCCGGCAATGCGGCAGGAATTCCTTGAGGTTTTTGTCTCGTGCCGCGTTCGCGGACTGCGATGAAGAGGAGGACTGCTGACTGGACAGCGACAACGACGACGGCGCACGCACAAAGTCCACAAATTGAGGAAAAATCAATTCGAAAAAAGGAGGAAAAAAAGGGTTACCTCCTCCGAACTGGCGCTTCTGGTATTCTGGCCGTTCGCTTGCGCCCCACCCTCGCAGGCGGAACCGGTCGGCTGGCTTGCAATCTTAATTGAAATCATCTATCAGTCCCTAACAACTCTATAATCAGATGCCATCCGGAGGAATTGATTTAGGGCCGCTGCGGACGTTGCGGCGAATTGTCCACAATTAAAATGCAATCAATGTCAAAATTTGCTGCGCGTCTCTTCTGTCTGTCGCCCACTCGAACTCGCGTGGCCCTTGAAAAATTATTACCTTGGCTTCGTAAACCATTCGGGGACGTCTCTTCATTTCTCTGATGATTACAACCCGGGGAGTGAATCATAAACGACTCCACTCACTGATCACCACCTCTTTAGTGGCGGCGGTGGCGACGACGACTTCACTGGCGGAGGTGGAGAAGGAGGCGTAAGGGTTCGGAGGTTGAACGCGCCTTCCTAATGCGAAGTACTTTGTGTGGCTCGAATGCATCCGCTCTGACATCCTCTGTAGGTCAGGCGATAATTTGTTTGGTGTTCATTTTGCCGTTCGTCGATTGGAAGCTCTTGAAGAACTCCTTGAGGAGGGTTGAACTGAGTAGTGGAGTTTATGTCGATTTAGCTCCTGGTTCTGGATGCTTCGTAATTTCTTGGGATTAGAAGGGGGACACTTAGGTTGGACTGTCTCTTTTGGTGGAGTCTGCTGCCAAGACATGCTTCATGCATGTCCAAGGAGGCATCTGGGACTCAGAGGTAGACGACACGTTTTGAGTTCCTCGCGTCCACTCGTCCCGTAGTCGCGCAACTTGTGGTGCCTATGCTTGGTTGTAGTTTACAGAAGACTTCCTGGCAAGACCTTTGTTTAATCGCATTCGTTCACAAGTCCATTCGTTCAGGAGTCCGGTCAGAGGCAGATTTTCAATTGATAGGCTTCGTCCTCAAGTCCATTTCTCACTTCTGGAGCGTCTGCCTGTTTGGACAGGAGCCAGCTGGCCGGGGCAGTCACCGAGTAGGTAGAGGGACTTTCCAGTTGACGAACGTGTTCTCTTTCCTGGTGGCTGTTCACACATTTTCTGGTTATAAGCGACGAGGTGGCTCGGAGTTGAGTTGTTAAGGCCAGGTGAGTCGTCTTCACCTTCATGTCCACTCGTTCAGTAGTCACGTCAAATCTGACGCCTCTTGTCGACTCTATGAGCCGTGAGGTTGCCAAGGGAGAATTTTCTGCTCCCTGCTGCTTAGGCATGTTGTAACGAACGAGGGCATTGTGTCGAGGTAGCTCTCTGTCAAGGCAGCGAGGTGTTCGACGATCCACCAATTGACATACTTATTCCGTCACCTCCAATCCACTCCATAGCTCAGTAGTCACCTCTAACATTCCCAGTCTCTCGCGCTGTTGGTGTGAAAAAATTCCCCGATAATTGTCCTCCAAAAACTGTGCAAAGCACGCAAGGCTTCTCTCGTATCATCTTCTAACACGTCGCAGAAAAATCCAAATCATTCGCAAAGATCTCGTCTCGTCTCAGTTGCCGTCGTCGGGCAAAAACAACAAACCACCTCGAAATTGAGTACAAATTCTAGAGATATCAATTCGAACGACATGCCATTGAGGGGAACAATCGCATTCGTCGAATTAAAAGGAGATTCCACGGGCCGCTGGTCGACGCTGGAGACAGTGTGGACACTGGACACTGGACCCTTAACCGCGCGCTCGCTGCACGCGTGACACCGTCTGGTGGGCTAACATAATGGGTCCCGAAAAGTGTTTTAGGGCCGTTGCGCATGTGCCCAGGTATCAGGTTGCCTCAGCATGATCTCATTCGTGTGCCATCAGAGGAGCACCGAAATGAACTCAACCAAGCCGAAGAGATTGTTTGTTGTTTCCACACACAAACACACACACACTGGTGGTGGATTGCAAAACTCACGACGAAATCCAACGCACACACCGGCGCACAATGTTGGACAGTTTCCCAAAGAGAACCTCTGCCATGACACATAATCCCAATTGCTGCCACTCTCCACGATCGGCCGACCACTTGATACACGTCTCAATGGACTCTGACCAACCAACCGACCGACTGACTGTTTTCGTTCTTTTTTTTTCGTTTGTAATTGTTTTTCCTCGGGCCAAGTTTTTCTCATTGCACGTTCTCGGCAAAAGGCCCGCGACCACCAGGCCAGGCCGGGCCGGGCGGCCGCATGTGAGGTTAAAGTCAAATTTCACGCCTACACCGTTGCATTGAAGAGAAACGACCGCCGGTAGTGCAAAGTTTGCGTTAGAAATCCGCGTTTGAGGTGAAATTCGGGCGATTTACGTGGATCCATAACGTAGTTATAGCTTCCGCACTTAACATGTGCCAACCTTATTTGGAAGCTTGCTCCATTCGCACGCGTACCGCACCACACCGCACGGCACCGTTCAGCACCGCACTCACACTCAGGCAGTCTCAAGCTGAAGCTGAAACTGAAGCTGATGACGAACACGAAGACGAAGACACTGCTGCTGGACTGGGGTTGGTGGCGTGTATTTGTTATTTTTTTTTTTTTGGCATCAGGAAGCCCTTTTATGACGAGGCGTGGTGTTAACAAAACGAACCGTGGTACGTACGGCATGGGAACGCGGTGTCCACTCGCTCCACAGAAGAGCAGCCAGCAGCGCAGACGCATCTTGGCGAACGTGTTAAATGACTCGTTTAGATTGGCGAACCAACGCGGCTGTTCGTGTTCGCTGACGATGTTTTCACGCGCACTTACACCGGACAGCCTTTTAATGGTCGCATTGCTCGCCAGTAAAAGTATCCACCGCCACAAGACCGTAGAGGAGGAGGTGGCGGAGGGGACGGTGATGCGAGGAGAGGACATGCAGGACTCCTGCGGCAGGTATGCGGCTTGCCGGGAGAGATTTACGCAGAAATTCCTCCAAGTGACACTGACATGGCACATCGGCAGTGGCGGCGCGGCATCGTCGTTGTCGCGTAGCCTTCGACGACATCCCCGTCGTCGCCGTCGTCGTCGTTGTCGTCATTGTTGTTGTTGTATGCAGAATCAACAGCGCGTTATCGATCGTTAGAGCGAAGCGGAGGTGGGTCGCATCGTCGATGAAGATCATGATGATCGAGAATGCGACGACGACGACGTGTGAAAAGCGTGTGCAACAAACATTATCGCTCACTTAGACGCACGCTGCTGTACCAGCTCGAGCAGCGAGCGCTTTGATTAGCGCCCAAACGACTCAATTACACGAGCCAGCGTGCGTTTATGGCATCGATCTGAGGCACTCACAGTGATTTGCATGCCCAATTATCGATCGCGGCGCAATCATTGTGCCTCTCGCTCTCCACACAAATCGAGTTAAATTGCTTTTAATGAATGACTGTCGTCGGGCCTCGTCGATGATGCCGATGTTGTCGACAAGGTGCCGGTGCATGCATCGCCGATCGATTTGTCGCATTCTGAGCGCCGGGACTGGGACCACCACCATCGTGCACGATGATAAATTATTATTCTTCGATAACAGAGCTAAATTCGATCGATCGCTGGCACACAGCAATTTGTGAGTGGACGCGCTTCAGGGTGGTGATGCATGAGACACACTCAGTGGAATTGACAAATTGCTGGCATTTAGCGTGTGATGCCCTAAACTGTGGTCGTGGGGGGGGGGGGGGGGGCCTGCGGCCGGCAGGATGCCATCGGAACGATCAACAGTGCGATCAGCTCTCGCGATCACTGATCATTGATCAGATCGTTGTTCGTCGTTGGCCGCCGCCATCGCCATCGTCGTAGAACACAGGGGCGTATGCGCTATTGCGTGTGGGTCGGGGCAGATGATTGATTCATGTAACCATCGGTGAGTTGGCGTTAAGCACTCGATCCGTAATTTCATTAGAGTGAGTTGATATTTGTTTGATTGTTGCTTAATTCACTGTTTTATTGTTTTTTATTTCCCCCGATGCGGTTGAGTTGTTTAACACAATTTAAATAGACTCCGATCGGAGGAGGCGATCATGTGTGAGCGATCGAGTGAGCGAGTGTGGGGGTCGAAGGGGGACCTTCGATAGGAAATCCGAAGGCGGGGACTGAGGAATGATAATTTGAGTGCCATTAAATGTGAACGCAGAAAATGTGTATTTCAAGATCTACGGGGTCTTTCATTTTTGTGCTGTGAGGTAATGCTGTCGTATCTCCAGACCGGTGGCGATTGCCCGGAGGTAAATGTACCGAAGAGAGGCTTTTGTTTGCGGCATCTCACGCATGGGCACGTTAAATATGTCAGTGTCATGGGGTCTGTTTTGGGGTCGATCGTATATATCATGAGTTTGACGGTTGTGGACGCGGTTCGCCACCTTTTATTGACTGCCTAGCTGACCAAGACCGCTCACAAGAAGTGAGGGGTTTTTTTTTTTATTGCATTCTCTGGGAAATTTTCACCCTTCGTCGGTTGAGAGGCATTGCGTTTGATTTACGGTGATCATTTATTCGGGCTCCAGCGAAATTCCCCTGCAGACAGAGCGATCTTTGGCTATTTGCCTCCAGTTGGGAACGGCAAGTTGGTTGAGGTCTTTCTCCAATTGGAGGCACCTTCTGCCAAGTGACCGTCCTTCTTTGCACTGTCTAAGGTGGAGATTCTTCGGACCTAGCCAAGCATTGCGTAGCAACCGCAAGCGTGCGTTCCGTAAATGGCTAGCTCGACTCGGTCAGCCTCCATTTCTCGTCCGGACAGGACCAAAGATCCATTCTCTCGAGGAGACCCAGAACTTCTTCAGTAGACAGGGCCAAAGATTCATTCTCTCGAGGAGACCAAGGACTTCTTCATCAGACGGGGCCAAAAATCCATTGCCACGAGGAGATCAAGACCTTCTTCATCTAATTTTGAGACTGTCCATGGACTGGGAATACCAACTCTCTGCATAAAGGCGCCTTGAATTTTTAAAATAAGGCTCTCTTCGTCCATTTCAAGGGAACACATCTAAGTGACATCTTGAGGTAGCCGAAATCCTCGCCCTATTCAACGTAATACTAGTCATCCTCTGAGTATATCTTCCTGAAGAGGTAGTCCATGGCCAGAGCAGAGCACCTACAGCTGCTTTGATCAAGGAGAAGAATTTCTCGTCTAACATCTTCTAAATTTTCATCGTCCCATCGTCGTTTATAAGTCTGTACAAAAGAACAATTCACAGCATCGAGAGCGGCTCCTCTGCGAGTCGACACTAATCTGTGGTCACTCTAGTCACACTTTCGACACCATTCGTGTACATCCTCTCCAACTTGATAGAGCGTTGCCTTCTGAGAAGACGGTTGATCCCTTCCCTTCCTTTTTGCTCATAGAGCGCAAGAACTGCTCTTGTAGCTTTGCCTTGTAGGTTTTGCAGGTGTATTTCTCTCAGTCTCTTCACTGATCAATCATCTTTGTAACGCATATAATCTTCTTCCACATCTTCTATAGGCCTCGTCAAGCTTACAGACAGATTTTGGGAGACTCGTTCGACGAGGAGTCCAATGCAATTGTCGTCCATTTCGCCTTTCAACCCCTCGGTTTCTTTGTTCTCTCGATATTCGAGGTCTTCACTTGGCTACAACAACCATCCAAGCCTTTTATTGATGCTTTAAAAATCGTCCCACCAACTAACACAACTTCCTCCTCTACTCCGCGAAGGTTCCGGTTCAGATCCACTCCTTCTCACATCCACCACACAAAACACAAGCATGCATTCCCTAAATCCCAGATCGACCAATCGGCACGCCTACACAGCCCCTTAAGCTACACCCAAGCTCCTGTACAATACATTCTCGCTTCAATCGAATTTCCTTAAATTGTCTAAACACATTTTACCAACTTTCTATTTAAATAAAATTCCATCATCAATTCCCCTTGCTGGCAATACTTTCACCAGAATCTGTCAAAAACCCAGTGCAATTAGATCACGTCATTGCCAGACGTGCTGAAAGACGGAGAAAAAATGCGGTGTTCGTACTTGCATTCGTGACGTCATCAAAATTGAAAAATCACTTTTCCAGCGGAACGAGGCAACCATTTGAGAAAATTTGGATGCAGATCACTTGTAATTACTCAACTACATACAACCCCAAAGATTTCCAGTCATTTTGATGAGAAAGCGTCAAGAAAATCGACTTTAAGAAATTGGCACTTCTCAGCGGAAAAAAATGCAGTAAAATGGTAAATGAACTGGGTCGACTTTTCTTGGGCTGAAGAAGTGAAATCTGGATTTTGGGATTTTAGGGACTTCTGAAGGATGTTGATGGATGGAAATAGTGAGGATATGCGTGAATCAGATAAGAATGAGTAATTTAATTGGATTTCTATGGATATTTGGTAGAAAATTGAAGGAAATTAGGAATTTCGTCTTGTTCAGCGCTGTGAAAGGCTTCTTTGACTGATTTGCGGTCATCGGTGCCTGTTAAAGGGTGGATAATGGTGTCCTTGAAGTGGGATGTTATGTGTTTACACTGCCCCCATATGAGTTAAAGGGATCTGGAGAGAAACCAAGCGTCTGCAGCCACGCGATCGTAGGGAATTTGTTAGAAGCATGGAACTGAAACTCGAAGCTGGACTAGGTAAATAGGGGAGCAGAGGAATTCTGATTATGGACAAAGGATCTTGATAGATGTGTGGCAGGTAAAGAGGAGCTAAGTGATCGTACCTTCCCCCTAAAGGCAGCCCATAAGCCACGACCTCGAAAAACTACGAAAATCGAAAAAGTGAGTGAAAATATCAAAAATTTGAGAAAAAAATGACTTGGGAAATTTTTAAATTTGATTGATCCCAGGAGGGGGTGACCGAGCCTATATATGCCCCTCTCGGGGGAAAATTTCTCAGTCTCTCACCAACCTTCGTGGAGTGCACGTCGGGGAAGTTTTTTCTTGGATTTTTTTAACTCCCACTCTTTTGTTGTTGGATGTGTGTTGTTGTTCTTGGACGTGTTTTGTTGTTCTTGGACGTGTTTTGTTGTTGTTGGACGGGTTTTGTTGTTGTTGGGCATACGTTGTTGTTGTTGTTGGACCGATGTTGTTGTTGACATATAGTGCTGTTGGGCGTATGTTCTTGTTGTTGGGCGTTTGTTGTTCTTGTTGGACGTGTCTTGTTGTTGTAGGACAGATGTATTATTTCTTGAAATTTTGAATTTTTTCTCGAATATTCGTCCCACCATTTCTCGTCCTCCATTCGTACATCGGAGCACATGATGCTCACACAGTCTTTGTCATCGTTTCTTTGAACTATTCTGATTTATTGTTTCTTTTCTGCGCCACTCTCTGACTCTCCTCGAGCTGATGACCTACGATGAATCGACGTCTCCGCATTCAGATCCATCCACACGATCTGCAAGGCTGTTGATTGCCTCCTCACTACTTCCACTCGCGACAGAGTATTTGAATCACATTTGCATGCACTCCCGTTCAAATCTCAGCCAACCTCGGTGCAAGTTCCGCCATCATTTGAATTCCATTTCACTGACAAAACACCTCCTTTTGACCAATGGCCCAAACGATCACCACCACCACCTCGCCAGCAGATCAGGGTCAAGTGTAACGCACTCTTTCCGCATCCAACCACCCGTTCGATGGCAGAGCCAAAGTCCGAAGCACACAACAATGGAGCCGTATCCTCGGTATTTCCCACGTTTATAAATGCGCGCGCCCCATTATTTCAAGTTTCCACAACCTAGATGCTTTCACGCGAATATCCCTCGCGCATCTGGCGCAGCATCCGCATTTCGTATTCCAAGAAGATAAACCACGCAGCGTTCACTTACTTCGCCTGATTATGTGCGACGGACGGTTGTTGGTGTGGTGGCTGCAATTGCAGCCGATGCGACGCGCGGTAGCAGCGTACAATATCCGATTTGCAGTCTCTGCCTCAATTCCTGGGATCGCGTAATCAATGCCATCGACGGTGTCTTGTCTCGGTAGCGATGGTGGTGTGGCTGTGGACTTCTATCGGCGTGCTCTCATCGGCGATTGTTTATCACTGCGCGGCGACGGCGGCAGTGTCGCGCGCAGCTCATTTACGAGAATCGCTTATTGGTACATCCTCGTCCTCGTCGTGCTTGTGGTCTTCGTCTCAGTGGCAGTGGTATTCATCGGTGAGGACAGATCAATCGTTTGATCCCACAGACCTACTGACGGTGGCGGACATGGAAGACCGACCACTTCACTTCGATCCAGAACATATGAGAACAAAAGAAGAAGAAGAAAAAAACAAAAAAACAAGAAAAATTGCTTAACACGTCTGTCGCTCGCTCGGCGTTCGTCGTCCGGACGGTCGACAGTTGAAAGGAGTTGCGCGCCGCTCATTAGATGTAGTCCATCACCTCAGGGGGAAAACCCTGCGGGGTAGACACAGCCACAGTCATCTCAATTACCGATTCGATAATAATTGGAAAAATTCGCAGAATGAAAATTGCGCGGCGAATTCCATTGTCATTGCTTGCCAGTGGCTACGCCAGGACCACGCAGCGCACCGTGTGAAGTATCAGAGCGACTTGGAGCCGTGCGCTTCCACAATGGATGTCATTAGAGCGCACCGTATGAATGCGAATGTGCATCCCTATCTATCGCCGTCGTATGAATTATTAATTGCACACAAAAACACATACAAACGGGCGGTTCGATCTACGCACAGACTGCCCGGCTGGCATCAAACAAACCACCTCCGACCAGCTGTGCCGAGGCTTGAAGCCACCCGCCATCTGGTGCCCACTGGCGCTGGGGCCGATAGTCAGTTTCCGATTTCCATTGTTTGTGTCACGTCTTGGCTTAGTTTGTGTTTTAGGCTCTTCCTGGGAACACGCAACAGCCAAACGCCTAACGGAAGAGAAGGAAAAGGTGCAATGGAACAGCAGCTACTTTGTGTAATTTCCGGGTTCTAATGTACGGCAGTAGATGAATGAGAATCGTGACTGAAATAAACAGCGGCGAAGACCCTTCTCCTGCGTGGTGGTTGTCATAATTCTAAGCGCGGGTGCATATGTGCACCGAATTTTTAATTGCCAAGGGAAAACGTCAGTGCCGTTGGAGGAGGCGTTGGCAGCGATGGTGGCGACCGGCGACGAAGGTGAGAGATTTTGACTGCGTAGATTGTTGCGGTTGGCAGTGGTATTCGCTAATTACCCGTGTGATCGTTAGTCACTCAATATTTCGGAGGCAATCAACGCGATGAGCAGATCCCCGCGGCGGGTGCTGTTTGAATTTGAATGTGGCACGTGTCCACCGGACAGGCTTACTCATCTGCTAATGACTGATCGAACTGAATTCTGGAACTGGGTGTGAGTTCCGATGGATCAGTGAACGGGGATGACGCCAATACGAGGCCTGGGAGTCGGTCTCCTATGTCTGGTCAATTGTGGGTTGCCGTGGTCGACCTCGATCATGTCCTGGACGGGTTCTTTCGGTTTGTTCCTTGGACGTGCCACGTCCAAGCCACGATCGTTGGATGTCTGATAGAATCTAGGACGGAGGGTGGCTAATGCCCTAAACTCGGGCTCCTTGAGGATTATAGTGTCAAGTCGTACCCGCGATCGGTGGGTTTCTGATAGAATCTAGGACGAAGGGTGCTTATGCCCTAAACTCGTGCTCCTTGGCAATGATCGTGCTACGTCCTACTCCTGATCTGTGGGTTTCTGATAGAATCTAGGACGGAGGGTGGCTAGTGCCCTAAACTCGTGCTCCTTGGCGACGATCGTGTTAAGTCCCACCCGCGCTCGGTGTGTTTCTGATGGAATCTCTGGGGTACCCAACTCGGACAGATGACGGATTCTGGCTTATGTCGTAACCTTATGATCCTTGGCAATGATCATGCCACGATCGTTGGGTGTTTGGTGGAAACTATGGAGGTCCCAACTAGGACCGAGTCTGGCTTCTTCTAGGCGATGATATTGGCACGATCACGGTCCAAGCCACTATCGTTGGGTCTCTGAAGAAATCAATTGGGTCCCTACTAGGCCGGGGTCATGTCGCCGGAGGAAGACTCAATAGGTGCCAAGTCCTAGCCACGATCGGTGGGATTTCTTCTATTTTTTTTATGGAATCTGTGGGAGTGTTCCTATTTTCCCCTACGATCGTAGTGATCGATAGTAGAAGCTACGGAGTTGTGACAAATGCAACTTCCCGCCGAGGAGTTCTCCATTCCACACGCCGCCGAATGATCACTCCCAAGTTCGCCTTGCCCTTCCTTCACACGTCATCACCGCCCGGTGGTCTAAGTCTATGACACCCCTTGACAGCTACGTGGCCAATGTGTGTAACCCCGTTGGTGGTGGCATTATCAACTGTCCCTCATTCATTTGGCATCGCCAAGCGGCCGCCGCCGACACACAGTCACGACCCATATCAGTTGTGCTGTTCAAGATCACTGAAGCTACCGAACGAGCCGACCACCGCCAGACCGCGATCTTGCTCGTGTCAATTGGGCAATCTTACAAATTGGCATCCCGTGCACGAGTGCGCAGCCAGGAAAAATTATCACTTCATTGAAGTGACTCCGCGCAGAGAGAGACGACGGCGAGGCGCAGCGGCCCCTTCAGTGCGCAGATGCAGCGTGCGCGCACAATTGGCCTGCGGCAAGGTATTACAATATTTATCGATCTCTCGCTCTGTCCCTCTTGCGACTGCGCGGCTTTTCAGTTGTCAGCGGCAGAGCGTCCTCGCGGCCATTAACACAATCGTGGCCCAGGCGCGCTTCCGCTCGCGCCATGACAGTGAAAATCCGATTGCGGAGTGTGGGTCTGTTTTTAATTACCCGACACAGCGTTTCCCTACAAACGATTTCCGCCTTCGCAACTCGCCTGTCGACGGGTGACACACATTCGGGGGGGACGTGTGGGAGCATTCGATTGGAAGGAATTGCATTGTCAGGTGATAACTCGGAGAGATACCGATTGATTGTATCTGCGTATTCATGTAAAGTGAACGAGGATGTGTGTGTGTGTCGGTCGTCCGGGTAATGGCTGTGTCCAAGATGGAGCATAAAACTTCTGTCCCATTACCATTCGTCATGATTTTAGGATCCATCCAGCACTCTGTGTCTTTGCGATGCTGACAGGCGGTGGGTTGAGTACGTGATGTGTGTGCGAGCACTTCCACAATTCCGAAGTCTGGTGGCCTTGGCGACGCACGGGACGAAAACCGAATTGTGTCGCTCTCTCTTATCTTGGGGGAAGTAAATGGAATGACAGCTTTACACACCCGATTGGCTTTCATGTTTGTCGCTGCTGACAAACGACGTGACTTCGTCTTTTCGACGCACGGTGGTACCAGTGTGCCACACTAATTAGATTAGCACCCAACGAGGTTTGCTGCGCACGGCACAAGGACAACGGTGGGGTGGGTGTGCTGGTGGTGGTGGTATGGTGGGATCTCTAGTTTATTGAAAGACAAATTGAAGACGTCTGTGTGTGCACGCAAAAGTTAACAAATTGAATAGATACGATTGCGGGGGAGGAATGAGTGTATTTCAAAGGATTCCCGAAGCTCCTCCATGCGATGCTGTGCATGGGCGGCGGTGGTAGGGTTTGAGTGGGGATAGATTTTTGGGTTGACTTACCAAAGGTGCGTGCAGGGGATACGGTTGATGGCTCAAGGTCGTGATCGGAAGCCTGGATTGTTTCTGAAAGAGCAAGATAAATGGTTTCTTAAAAAAAGCGCCGAGATGAATTGTTTGACATGTTTTGACGGGCGGGGGAGGCGTTCTTTTTCTTCGAGTGAAATCGATTGACTGCGGGTGTTTGGGAGGGACCCTTCATCGCCTCGTTAAGCACGTAATTCAATGAAAATTATGCAAGCGTCCGTCGGACACGGACACGGGGAGAGAAAAAACCCGAACAACAAAAGCAAATTGGTCCACTTTCATGTCATGTTCCAGACCCGTCCACTCAATCGTCGTGATAAATCATTTTCCGAAACATAATTCCATCGGAGTACGTCTCCTCTGACTGCACGCATAAGTCGGCGCATGTACGTGTGCCGTACGCACAACGACTTGGTCGCGATCATCATCAGAGGCAGCAGAAGCAAACAGTAGCCACAGAGCCAAGCGACATCATTGACATCGTCATCACACAATCACATCCCTCGATCGGGGAGAAAACTGGAAAATTTCGTGACAGAAATTCATAACGAACACCGTGTGAACAGAACTGCTGCTGCTGCTTCTGCTGACGGTCAACCGATCATAATGATGATCAACATATGAGTACGAGTGCGAGTACGAGGAGATGAGTACTTCGAGACGAGGATGGTTGCGCGTTGGGCGCAACAAGTGCAAGTTCTTTGTGCGCCGTGTGCCGAGCCGAGCCGTGCCGTGTTTGTGAACATCATTCCGAGCGATCGATCGTCCTCGCGTTAATCGCGTATGGTTTTTCGATTTCCCGTTTTTATCACACGATTACCCAGCGAGCGCCCAGTTCACCCAATCAACCAGAAAACCGGTAGCAGGCCAACTTCAGTTTAGTGTATTCCGCCGACGATTAGCGCTGCGTACCCGAGCCGAGGGAACAATGACAGTGGGGGCCCACAGGCTTGCAAGAGGGGCAGACTATCGCGGCAGGAATTCGAGTTACACGCAGTCTGGAAATTCTTGTGATATGCGCGCGCATAAATTTTTAAAATTCACCAAGAGACCAGAGAGACCAGGGATTCAAGATGCGGCCTCCTCCCAGCCACACACTCACTCACATGACGAGGAAGCAGAACACAGCACAACTGCAGCAGCAGCAGTAGCAGTGATTCCTTGGCTTGGACGGCGTGCCACCATCGCGAGGAATCTGAATTCGAAATGAGGTGGACTCCCGACTCTCTCTCCTGACTCCGGTGTGGAAGGGCTTGCTGCGCGACGACGAGAAGCTGTGCCTTTCGGAGGAAAACGAAAACATGTCTGCAATGCGCTTGCTAATTAAATTCGAATAAAACTAATCGATTAAGTTCATAGCTTAAGTGCGCAGGGGGTTGTCATCGGCTGGACACAAGTCTACACGCACGCACGTCACTGCTGCTGCCGAAAACCAGCGGCGACGCAATGATGACGACGACGACGATGATGATGATCGATCGATCGATTATTGACCATTGTTTGGTGGTGGTTCGTCGAAGATAATTGTCAGAGACGAGCAGCGTGGATAGGTGCCAATCCCGACGGGGGGTGGAAGCGAACAGTGGCTCACACAGAATTCGGAAAATAACCACACACACATTCCGATGGGGGTACTCCCGATGAGATGAGTTTTTTTCGTTTTGTTTTTTTTTAATTCTGCGAGGTCTTATCGGCGAATTTATTCGTGCGTGTGTGTGGGAACGGTGGAGCGGGATCCTAATGAGACGTGGGAACCTGAAAGTGCTGGAATTCAGTTACCGACCGAAGTGGACAAGACCGAGGAATGATGTTGCACGAATGTCTGTCGGCAGCGATAGCGATCGGGGCCACAACAACGTTGCTTGGTATTTCATATCGTCATCAAGGATTCGTTAATTGTGAGGACGGGGAAACACTGAGGGAGGGAGGAAGGCGGTTGAGTGTGTTGGCGCTACTTAGCGGGCAATGGGGGCAGGCACACTTATGAATTTATTCAGAGGTTTATGACGCAGACCCTGGTCGTGGTTCCTCCTCTCTCTCTCTCTGTGTCCCTGTGAGCCTCCTGTGAAGAGGATGCTTTCATGAGCGAGTGGAATAGGGGGATGGGAATCCCATAGAATTGAAACATTTTCACTTATCACACCTGAGACACCCAAGAATCCATCACGTCCCATTTCAGTCGCCAAGTACGGTCACAATCGACTCGATGGGCGAATTAAATTCGTTTGAAAATCATTTCAGAAAGAGGACGTCGCGCGCGTACGTCTATATCAGCGCGGACGATCGTCCCCGGCTCTTCTACTCAATTGGTCATAAATTGCCAACGAGACCAGCTCGAGACCAGATACCAGAGCAGCACATTTCGCTTGCGGACTTTGCACGAAAAACTGAGCGAAAGGTGGAGAGACGGAGGGAGGGAGATAGAGAGAGAGAGAGAAAAACAGTGAAAATCTCTGGAGGAAAATGCTGAAGAAAATTGCTCCCAACGTGGCATAATAATAACAATAAAAGTAAATTGGCCAGCACAACAAAAAAAATGAAGAAAAAAAAAGGGGAGAGCCCAAACAAGCGGGTGTGGGGCCATAACACGGCCAGGAGAACACGAGGGCGCGAACACACAGCGGAACACTGTCCAATCGAATTGGCAATTGACGCCGTATAAAGTTTTATTACGTCCTGCGCTGGCATTGCATACACGCCAAGCTGCTGTGGCGGTGGAGGTAGCGGTGGCCGACGTGCCAAAAACCAAGAGGAAGGCTCACCAAATCGTTTTGTGGTTTACAGCTCGGCATCGGATTCAGAATGTGTGGACTCTATTTGTCGGCGGAGGTGAACTGGGAATTTCGGTCAGAAACAGGCTCACGTTCGGCACATCGGAATGACCTATGGACCGAATTCAAAGCACGTCGCCGGTCGGGGGGAGTTCACCCCAAAAAAATGAACTCCCTCCCTCCCTAGGAGTGGAATGAATGTCATGCGATGCAGCACGTTTTAGGTGAAGACGACGAAGTTGCAAAATTCCCAGTCGCACACACACCTTACACATATGGTCCCCCCATTAAAATTGGCAATAATTTGAATTGAATGCCATCGCAGTGACACGACCAGCCAGCCAGAAACAGAGAGCATCTCCATCGTCATCTCCATCAGCATATCCAATTGCATCTCCATCTTCATCTTCTCTCAGCTTCGGCTTCGGCGTTGGCTTCGGCTTCAGATTGTCAGAAACCAGTAGCGATTTTTGCGATTGCACCATTTCGCAGGTGTTTAATCATCCCTCGCCGCCAGTCCCTCTCTCACTCTCGCTAAGTGGGTTCTTTTGAAAGTTTTAAATCATCCAAAGATCAAAAGACCACCACCATCACCACAGATTCACTCGTAAAGTGCCCGGCGCTGAGGATGCCACCGCAGAGAGGCATCAGCACCAGTAGCAGCACTCCATTCGATTTGGATAATGCGACGAACTGTTTTGCATAAAACAACTTCAGGAATCAAGATTGCCACTGGCGCGGCGGCGGGTCCGGCGGCTTTATGATAAATTCACACCTAAAAAACCGCTTGCTCTGTTCACTTGGTTGACAAGCACTTGATGCAGTTTCCTGAGAGAGAGAGAGTGAGTGAGTGAGGGACGGACGGGCAGAGAAAAGGAGATGAAAACCCGCATAATGCGCGCAACATTAGCATTCGATGGAAGGAAATTCATCAAAAAATATGAATACATTGTGCTGTCCGCTGAGAAGATTGACAGACTGTCGTCGTCTCGAATCGGATGCACTGCACACTCCACCCGCAGCAGCTACTGTTTCGACTTCGATCAGATCAGTGTCCTGTCCTCCTTCAATCCAAGGAGGAATAAGAGAAAAAGATGTTCGGACAATTTATGGACTGGATATCATCTAGTCAACATCTCCAATGGTTCATGATTGATGGTTATTTCTTGATTATTGCATGCTGATGTCCTGTTTGGGGCTAGCATAGACCAGAGTCTGGGACGGGAAGTAGGAGATCTCAACCCCATCAGTGCAATCGTGCAATCGACATTTGACCCGCCATACACAGCCGCCGTCGTTGTCGATTAAGTGCGGCACTTAGAATGCAATTCCACGAAAAATATACAATTCGCCGCAACGCATAAATTCATTGCTGAATCTCTGGTCCGTCCGTCCCCCGCCACCCCCAGCCACCCGCAATGCCATGGCAATAAATAAAAACCGCTGAAACTGTCGATAAGTAACAGGCAACAACTCTATTAAAATCGTATAATTCTCTCCCTTTTGCGGAATGGGCCGTGTGGCTGCTTGAGTGAATGGTGGTGGTGATGGTGGTGGCAACAAGGAACATCGGGGTTTGCATTGCGCGCGCTCCACACTCGTCGAGGTGACCCCCGGTGATACCCGCGCCTCATAAAACACCAGCCAACTGAACTGCCGTGTGTGCAAGATAGATTTCGCTGACCGATTCCGAATATGATTAATGACATGGGCGACCAGCTTTACAATAGAGCGCGCTGATCTATCTCGGTGCAGGAGGAGGAGAAGAAGGAGGCTCGAAGTCACAGAAATGGGAAGAAAACAAACAAACAAAACGAAAGAAAGGCCAAGCAGCGCAAATCCTTGTCAATATATTTTGCGCCAGAGCTGCACTCTGGGAGTCAGAGAGTCAGTGATCGACTTGACCCCGCGCTGCTGCACAGAGGCCGCGGAGGGACCCCACGACTCTCGGGGGGGAACGTACATATGCATGATCGCCAGGGATCCACGACCGATCGACCAACCGACGAAGGAATTAAGCAACGAATTCAATTGCCATCGCGCATGGTGCACTGCACCGAACCTCCACCACCAGTGCACAGTCCACAGGCTGCACAGTGCAATGCAGTGTGTCTTAATAGTGATTCCATGATGTTTATCTATTTACATATCAGACAAAATTATTGGCACCGGACTACAGCACTACTCTCTACGTACTGCTGCGTGCTGGGGGTTTGATTGGAGGAAGGATGAAGCTTTAGCGCGAGAGCGGGCGCGCGCGCGCTCGCTCTGGACCTGGTGGAGTCTCGGACTTCGGTTCGAAATTTATTGAACACGAATTTTCGGTCTGGAATGGTTGTTCGTACATGTTTTCGATCGGTCCAATGCCTTTGGGCTGGTCTAGCACTCCAGAGATGGTTGTTCTCTGTGTGTCCTGGATGAGATCTTAGTCGCTCTCGTCGTCGTCGTCGTCGTTTGCTGGTCTTTAATTAGTTTTTACATTTGGACTTGATTCCGGTTGTGGATGTTGTTTTCCATAAAAAAAAACAACACCTTTTCATTCATGATTGATCCGAACTTTTACGGCATCGATCGAGATCGAGCTCGGCTGTGAGGCCCCAATTAGGGTATGGGTTGTGTTTGACCGGAAAATTGTTTCGACACTTTCTCATTTTCTTGCCTTTTTTTTCTTCTCATTCACGTTGGAGTGGCAGTTTCTCAGCCCATTGCAGGAATGCTGCGAGAAGTGGAAAAGTTTTCTAAGAGGAAAACTTGTACCCTTTTTTGGGCCGCGCCTGAGGTTGGGTGCGTTTTTGGCGCGACTGTGGGGATTGAGGATGAAGCTGCCTTCTTGAAGACAGCAAGCGTGTTAGCCTAGAATTTGAGGGGCTTGGTGGTTCCAGATTGGAAGATCCACTTTCCAGCCTCTTGTAGCACAGACACCAACCCCAGAGCAACCTGACTAGGTCTCCTTGCTTGATAAACCACGCCGCATGGCCAAACTCGACCCAATTCGAACCGTGGACTTGCCTTCTCTTCTAGCATGCAAAATGGGTGCCGTGACATATTCGTGCTGTGACCTTTTGTCACTTTGGACTTATGTCACTTTGTGCCATATCGCGTCATAATGCCATATCTATCGCATCTGTTCCCAATTCGAACCATGCCCCTTGGGACATTCTTCCGGCTAACAACGCCAGACCTTCCTTCTCTTCTCGCTTCCAAAACGCACCGTCATCGCACCCAATTCCAGCTATGGCCCTCCAAACACTGCCTCTCATATCTCAACCGCTCCCAATTCGAGCCTTGTTACACTTTACCACCGCACGACGGCCGTTCACGTCATAACCCTCTCGCAAAACAAGTTATTTTAACCACATCACCATCCTCCTTTGGGGCACCACTTCGACTTGTCATCAACCTCTGGCTAATTACGCAATCAAAGTATGCATGTTGCCATCGTACGGAGCGGCACGATTGACTCACCCTCATCTGCATATTGATGGCTGTTGGTTGTTGCCTGTCTAACAACCACGTCGTCGTTGTCCGCGTCGCCCAACTCTTACAAGTTCCGCTGTGTCCGTCGAACGAACGTAAGTACGTACGTACACATGGACACACAACAAAACAAGCGCGCCGCGCCGTCCACATCATTCGGTCAGATAATTGCAGGGGCAGCAAGCAGCAAAGTGGTAGGCAGTCATGAAGCCGAATGAACGCATGATTACTGGCGCTAACCACAGAGCCATTATCGCCGAGCGTCAATTAACCGCACTTTTTTGCATAAAAAGGTGTGAAAAAGCACAGCTCAAGGAGCGAGTGTCCTCGCCAAGTCGTCTGATCACTCATGCCTCCAGCGTCCAGCGTCCAGCCTCCGACCGCGACGGCCTGATTGGCATTGCTGGCAAATTGATCGTCATTATACGTATGGTCGTGACTGGCTTAATCCTCACAATTGAGTTCACAAAACTGTCACGATCCTTAACGCGATAACATGCTGCCGAGTCAAAATATTTACCTAAACGATCAATTCGATCGGGAAAAAGTGTAAATGAGGGCGGAGTGCTGCTGCTGCTTCAGAGGAGCGACTGCCCCACAAGTGACTTCAGGCTGAACTAATTCACGGAGTATCAGTCTCGCGCATGTCGGTCGCTCTGTTTCCGATCGATCTGGCTTAATCAGAACTCCCGGTTAAATGCGGCAAGCAACGTCAAACAAATTAATTATCGAGTTAAACGAAACAGAAGTTGACCAGGAGTTCGAGTCCGAGAGTCAGAGTCAGAGTGAGAGCCACAGAAACCTAGGGCAGGCAAGCAAGCATGCAAGCAAGCAAAGCGTTGACTTGAAACCCAAGTTAGATGTCAGGATGAATTGCAGGCATCGGCGGGTGTACTTTGAGACGACAGCGACAGGCAAGCCGCACTGCTGCAGCACACACTTGGATTGCTGGCTGATTAGCAGAGGCCGACGGTTGCGGCGGCTGCGCTTGTGCATAGCTGTTGATTGCGAATTTAAATGATTGCTGCCTCGCTGACAGGAACAACGGTTGGCCAATTGCCCATTAAACCGGGGGGAGGGCAACTGTGCTGCCTAATGGCTAATGGCTAATGGTGCGTGGCTATGCGATACGCGGGGTCCACGCTTGAAACTTGTTGCCGAAGAATGACACTTCTTCTCGCGAGAGAGGTGCCAACCATGTTCCCATGGATTGCTTTAATTGGATATGCTCACGCGATTCGACCACCGAATGCCTCGACTCCCTGGGCCCCGGTGGGTGTTTAAAAAATTAAAAAAAAAAAATAAAAATAACAGAAAACTTAAAATTCCCGTGAAACAAACGCAATCTCTTATTTTTCTCTTAAAACACACAAAAACTCAGTACTCACCTGCGAGAGACGAAGATTTAAATTTTTTTCTTGATTTTTGTTGAATTCACAGAACTTCACAGATGTTAGCAAAAGTGCAAATTTGAGTCAGAAGGGATCCCTTTTCGCGGGATAATCCGTCACCGAACAGTCGGGGCGGTGGAAAACGTTCAGAAATCGTATTCGAATTCGAAAATGACCCACTGAAGCGGAAATGACGCACTAAATTATGCAAATGACTTCACACCGCCAGATCCACCGCAACGATCCGCGAAAGCGAAACAAACAACCGATGCACTCACTCACGCTTGATTGATGAACCCAAGAGATACACACTGAGACTGACTTCGGTGAGCACCGGAGTGCCTGCAAGACCTCTCAAACTGAGAGAGCTTTCGTCTGTAGGAAAGCGACGCTCATAGTGTTGTCTCGCTTACGTGTGCGCGGCGAAGTCTACGATCATGTGCGACGGGCTCAGTTGCACTGGTCAACGGAACCTCTGCCGTGTGTGGGGGTAAGCGCAAGAGCTTGTGGGCGGGACTGTGGTTGTTTGTGGCCTCCATTAATGGAGTGGAGCCACTTGGATTTATTGCCGTGACTCTGAGCCGCGCTCTGATTGGACGGCTTGGCGGGCCGCTGATAAATAAGGCTGTCAGGCTGCGCATACGTGTGCGTTGCGGTGGTGGAGTGGGAAAGAGCTATCTTATTTCACAATGAATTGCGAGCAAAAAGTCGGACCAGAGAGTTTTGATTTAAAACGCAGTTTGTAAGCAAGCACCTAGCCTTGAATTGTTTTGTAGGAAACATATTTTCTAAGCGCAAAACCGAGTGATTATGATGCATTTTAATGATCCTAATTAAAGCTGTGTCCGCACCGCAAACGGTTGGGACATGCAGAATACTACGTGTCGCGGATGAGATCGGTAATTTATGCGGTGATTTGGTAAAAAAAAAAAACGAAAAAATATTTCGGGAATGATATTAGAGGTCGCCCCAATGTCGCCAGTGGTGGCTTCCGTTCAGGCCGTAGATGGGGGTGCCTTTTTTCGGGTCTGGGACATTGAAATCGACTCATGGGTGTTGTCAATCCACCTGGCTGGCGGGTGGAATGTCTTGCAGATCGAGGGACTGAGATATCCTTATGTGGGTGGCTGACAGGGGGCTTCTGATTTACTAGGTTCGAATGTGAGTGCCATCTTTCGGCCAGCGAGATCAGAATGTAAGACTTTTCTGTTTCTTGCCGAGTTCCAATGGGATATTGGCTAATATTTTGAATTTAAGCAACATTGAGTTGGGTTCTCTGACAATTGGGTTAAATTTGGAACATTGGACCACATTAACCTGGTTCACCCCTTTTCTGACTTTCTGATCAAAATTTGGAACTACTTACCTTCGAGTTTGATCTTTCCGCTTGTGTTTTTTCGGCCAACATTCGAACTTAGGCTCGGTTTTCTGGCAGCTTGATCAAAATTTGGACATGATGCGATGCAATTTTTCTAAAAATCTTTCAGCGCAAGGGCAACATTTCGAATTAAAGTGTCGTTCAGTTGTCAGACATCTTGATCGAAATTTTAAACTTTTGGATCAAAATGACACTGCCCAATCTTTCCAACAAAAATTCCGAACTTTTCAAAGCTTTGTGAAAAGGTCCAATATTTCATAGGCTCTTAAGTATCTGAATTCTCCGTCAGTTTGATTAAAATTTGGAACCTGTCCACCATTTATGCTCGAATTTGAGCATGATTCCGTGGCCCAATATTTTTTCGATTAACAATTTTGACCAACTATGTCTTTGTTCACTTGAATCTTTTTCAATTCCGATCGAGATTTTGAGTGTCGGTGGTTTTTCACCAACTTTTAGTAGAAACGTCAAACATTTTACGCGTCGAAATTTTGGCTGACGGAAATTTTATTTTGTCAGATTAGGACTCGAATCGTGACGTTGGTCATCTTGTATATAATTTTTTGCGTCTTTTGGACATCCCACTTGGTCGCTCTTTTGTACGAAAATGTTGAAGTTTAAGGCCTTCTCCTAGTTTCTCTGTATGAATAGGTAATGCATTGCTACCTTTTCTCGAATCTTACTCGACTACTATGTTATCCGATGGAAGGGGCTTCTATAAAATGCCAAGACCAGAAAATCAATCAAGCCTTGGGCCAGGTTCGACTGCAAGGCAGTTGGGCAACGTATCAAAGAGCGCTTTCGCTTAAAGTGGCCCAGGTTGGTGTGCGATTCTGGGGACAGCGATTCCGAGAGGCTTGTTGCTGAGACCCTAGTCCACCCAAGGCGGCGCACTCTTCTGTAAACGGGCCTCAACCAGCTTGCTGTGCGATACTAAGTGCAGCTAGTTCAATAAGCTAGGTCACAAGTCCCCTGAAGCCTTACACGAAGAAGCCCAAAACGCCACAAAAGTTGAAGAAAAATTCCGTATCTGTTGAACTCTTAAAAAGAGCTTCTCAAAACGACTCGAGTTCTCTAAGAGACCTCAAGAGCCACTCGAAGGCTTGCCGAAGCCCTACCGCCCTACTTCCAAGTCACCCTTCTTGCAAAGTTTCAATCGCCCCCACAAATCTCCTTAAATCCCCACAAAGGACTCCGATTCCGTCAAGCAACCATAATGAGACTTCAGAGAGAGTTTCTGTTTCATGCCACAAGCCTCCGCCACCGTGACACAGTCAATTCCATGCTTATAGCCTAATTGCAAACAATTAATTAATCCACGCTAAGCCTTACGACGACGTTAGTAATTATTTTTAATCGTCACCACACCACACACACGTACACACACAGCCACATCGCCAGCCACAGTCTCAGACGCCACACTGTCGAGTTAATTACGAGCGTATCCAAGAAGTTCCGTAATGAGATTCATGAAATTAATAAATAATAACTAACATGGAACATGATGTGTAGCGCGTAACTCGAGCCTCCAATCGGCTGTCCATATTCAGCGCTGCGAGGGACCAAGAGGTAGCGCAAGCCAGCACAGCGGCATCAGATGCAGATGCAATTCTGATTCAAATTCAGAGATATTAATTGCGAACTCTGCAACCAGCGGCCAATGGCCAGTGACCAGAATAGACTCTGTGACGCACTCGCAGTCACAGTTCTACTTCCAGATTCCAGTTCGGCTTCGATCTGTGCTGCGAGCTTGCGCGATCGTCGCATTTGAATTGCGCGGCTTAGGTCGAGGCGAGCACTCATTATTCGGCATGACTTCATTGGCTTCCTCCTCCCACTCGGTGTCAGTGTCCGGTGTCGCGTCGTCGCTGGTACCTGTGCACAGCGACGCGTTGCTTCAAATATCTATCCGAGTGTACATACACACACCGAGATATCGTGCGCGTCGTCGATTGCAATGACGCGCAGCTCGCTGTGGCTAATCAGAAAGCCACAGCGCACATTTTCAAGATGGCCATATATGGCCCCGAGAACCATCTATGGTCGGGGCGATATATAACTCGCCGAATGGCTAATACTCGTGCAAAATCTAACTTGTGTCGCTTGTGAGACTCGTCGGCGTGTGTGTGTGGAGCGTGTTTCTGACTGCCACACAGGGTTGAAGGGTCTTTCACTTTCGCGATGATGAGCCGAGCTGTTTGGTGGCCCACCAAATATGGCGTACACATCCGGGGGTGGGAAGATCTGTTAACTGACCTCTTGTTTATGTGTTTTTTTTCCCTCTCAAACTGCCAAACGCTGTGGCAACCTGCTAAACAACGCAAAAAAAATAAAACGGCGACACCAGCTCTTGGCTTTTGAAAGTTGTCATCGATTAGACAAAGCGTTTGGGCGTCACATTACGTGCACAGTTTGATGGTGAATCGCGAATCTATTGAACTGCTTCTCAAGTCTTGACTTGACTGGTCTTGTAGTTTTCCATCTGAATTAGTAAATTTCCAATTAAGGCGTTGGTGGTGGCGCGGTGCGGCGCGACGCTCGCATGGATTTTAAGTATCGTCTGAGAGTTGAATGTCCGCTCGGGCGGTGGGTGGGCGTTTTTGATGTGAAATGCGTTCCTTGACAGTTTCTCAGTGGAGGAGGAGAGGAAGTTTGATGAAGCGGTGGAGGTCTTGAGGGGTTTTGAAATCGTTTTGTCAGTCCATCATACTTCTGGCAAATCGCTGTGTAGTTGAGCTCAAGAGGCAGTTGAGTGGAAGGCCCTCGAAAGACTAAGCTGACCTTATGCAGGATCTTCTATGGCCTCCCATCACTCATCGCTGTCCTCCTCCACGACGCAGAGTGATGGACAATATCGGAATTCGTTTGAAGAAGCCTTTGGTCTTTTCCAGAGAGGATTTCTGCGTACTACTCGCCTTGCCGGAGGTTGGGGCACCAGCATGAGGCTATCCAACGCCCAAGGTGACTGATCAAGAGACTACGGCCTCATGAACAAATTTCCTCCTTCCATACGACGAGGAAGCCTCTTACAATGTTCAAACTAAGCCGGTAGGCTATAGTCAACGGTCGCATGGGCTCGGTCTGGCAGGCTCTTGTCCACGTCCCTTGGCTAGCTTGTCTATGTTCTTCTCATATTAGTACTTAGACTCTTAATTCTTCTTGTATGTCTCGTGGAACTGACATGATGCATGGATGGCTCCGGTACCATGCCATAAATCCAAGTAACACAAGGTCATATGCTCGAATTTTTCATCCACCCACTGCTGTCGAGATGATAGTTAGATCTTCCCCGCCTGCTCTCGAAGGAGGCATTTCCAGCGTTCGTCTGAATAGTCTGCTCTTTCGCACTAGCCAGGTGGCACCTGTTTGTCCTAATTTCCCACAAATTGTCCCTCTTGAGCCATAGTCCGTGCCTGAACAATTGTCCCTTCTTCGTTTTCAATCCGTTTGAATAGATCCACAAAAGTTCGGTTCCAGGGTCTGATTGTTAGACCTGTCCTCCTGTCTCTGGTGGAAAGGCCGGTTTTCTTTCAAACCTTTGAAAACTTAAAGATTTCCACCGAAAAGTTGATACGAATAGTACTTCGATCGTCCCAATTTGTCTTCACCTACTCTCGGTTTACTCACCATCCCGTGGTGACTTCCCACCTGAAAACGCTTCTCCGGCTCATGCTCCAGCGAAGTAACACATCCTCAACTCCATCCCAACAGTCTACAAGCAAAGTCAAAGCAATCACTCTCAGTACTCCGAACTTAGCACAGACACTCACCTCATCTGCCCAACTGATGACGTCAGAGTTTGTAAATTCAACTTTTAATCGTCGATTTTTCCACGAAAACTGCCAAGAATGCACTTGAAATGGATGAAATCATTGATGGGGCATCTAAATCTATCATCTGAATACATTCCCACTCAAAAATTGAAGATTTTTTGGAAAATCGAGAAAATGCACGATTTCACCGAAAAAATGCGGTGAATTGTGAAATAATCTGAGTCGACTTTTTCTGCTGAGAGCGTGCAATTTTTAGAAACTCGATTTTTTCGAAAACTGGATGGAATTTAGAGTCGTAATTTGGTGAAATGAAGTGAGTTTAGGGGCAATGTGAGGTGTTGGTCGAAGATTTGAAGGAAATCGGCTGGGAAATGCGAAAATGAGATGATGGCTGTGGTGGCTTGGTGAGAGTGGAGCAACAAAGAATGCTCGTGTTTAAGCGGATAGAGAGGGACTTCCTGTAATGCTGGTGTGGGAAATTGGAGACAAGGAGCATGGGATCTTGGTGGGGATGAGGACTTTAGGTCTATAGGGAGAGAGAGAGATAGAGACAAGATGGTGTTCATTTGCCTTTATTTGAATATGGACTGACTGACATTTGCAAAGAGTTTCTGTTGGCTGATTCGCAGGTGTGATCTGGCAAAGAGGAGTACTCAGCAATAATTCTAGTTGCGTTGACTGAACTCCATGAGCCGTTCGTAGATTATCTCTCTACCTGCACTTACCTCGTCAAAGCGGGTAGTTCCTCTTGAATCTATACCCACGTCCACCTCGGACTGCACGTCTTTGTCTGTGTACACATTCCCACTAGTCATATGCATTCCTTGATGATCCTTGTGACTTAATCCTCGGTCCTGTCCTATTTACTCACCCACTTCCGAGCCATTTCCTTCATTAAAACTCTCGCCTTGCTGCAAAGTGCTCAAGCAGCCAAGGGAGCCGGGAGAACTTTTAATTAAATTGCAATCGTTCCATGTCGTCACTGGGAAGAATTAAACTCGCCACCCCAACCCCCGCCCGTCCCACTCAATAATTCAGCAACAATCTGTCGGCACAGCAGCGTATTGGGGCTCATGTGCAAACACAAAAGTGCACAACTTAACTACATTTTCACATTTTCACCTTTTCTCGCCGCAATATAAAGATGCGGCGACGACGACGACGTGCTGTGACTCGAGATCTCATTGTGTATGCACTGGAAACTGAGGAAATTACTTTTTGAATTCTTCAAGTTTCTGAATGTGTATCTCTTCCGGGGGGTTGATTGCCACGAAGTTTGTTTTTGTCTTCTGGAGGGGCGGCAAGTTCCTCAGAGGGTCTTGGAATTTGATGTCTCAAGCTCGCAGTACGGCCTTCTCTCGAAGATTGCCTGTCTAACTGCTTGTCAATCCCTCGACGAAATTCGATTGGGCCAATAGAACCGCTGATCAACCCCCCATATGGCCACCAGTGGCTGAGCGATGCCGCGCTCAGTGCGTTGCGACTTTCATGCGTGCGTAAGGGAGTAACTGAGAGGGAGAGAGACCGAGCGAGAGAGAGAGAGGACAGATTTGTTGACCAAACCTTTTATATAGAAATTGTTTAAATAAATCAATAATAAATTCAAGTGTCTTTATCCATTTTCGTCGCGAGGAATTTTTCCAGCGCTGGCAATCTCTCGACGAGCACCGAACCGAACTACTACAATCGACGGTCGACGACAGGCGACAACGACGACGACGACAACGACGAGAACGACGACAACCCAGCACAAGACATGAGAGGCTCCAGTGCCAGCAACGTGCGCGCATCAGGTTGAAGTGGATGGCGGCAGGCGGTCAGCCATCCAGTCGACCTGTCGTGCGTACATAGCCTACCGCCGCGGTGGTAACCACCACCTAGCCTGGTCGAGTATATCACATTCCAAGTTATTTATAACCAAGTGTGTGCGCACTCAGGAGGCAGGAGAGTGCAACAAAAATTGCACACACAACAAAATGGCAGCCCGGCGAGAGAGAGGTGAATCCGAAAAGGACAAACCGGCTGCGCGACGACTGCGAAGCTTCAATTTTCACTCTTACAGCAGTGATTTGAGTGATTTATCATGCGCCGCTGCTCTGACAGCAAGCTTGCAAGGAACGACGACGCACACCGGGCATAAAAACGACGACGCGACGAGGCAGCTCGCAAAAACCGTCAAGCCACTGGCAGTTGGAATTTTTTTCCAAACCACTAATGAGAGTGGCTAATTTGATTTCATTGGTCGGCGATGTGCACCACCGTGGTGCACCAGTCCAGTCCAGTCCAGCGCGGTCCCCGGGGGATGGCGGGCTGTGTTCTATGCCGGACCAGTCAATAATTAAAACCGACCGTATGGTTCCTTGCGCATTTCTAATGAGCTACAACCATGTCAGCGCCATTGGAGGTGCTGCTGTGACAAGCACACATCCATCCACATCCACATGCATCCATCCGAGCGTCTATCCGTTCACCGGATCGCACCGCATGTGATTGATGGCGCGTTTGATTGACTGATTTGATATTAACAAGCCGACGGCATATGTCGGATTGCCAGGGCCACCTGCACCGGCATGGCACTTCCATCTGCATATGACACTGATTGCCCAAGCCTGGTGTCAACTGGGACACACTGACCGTGCGCATCTCTCTCTGTGCCTCTAGGTAGGTGTCCCATTGTCGAATTGCGCATCGCATCGTAGGAAACGCAGTAAACAACGATCGGACGACAGATCGCGGATCTGCGGTGTTGCGGCGGCTGGCTCCTGTGCATCTGCCGACAGTGATACTCTGCGATGAAAACATCGAAATAAAAATGCAAATTGAGTGTGCCCCGTTGCGTCGGCGCGCGGCGGTAGCTGGGCCACACACAAAAGAGAATTCGAAATTCAATTGATCGTAGATCTGTTCGCCAGAGCGGCGGCGGCGGCGGCGGCGTCGGAGCATGCAACATGCCGATGAGTCAACGATCGGATGCTTCCTGAAAGCTAGGCCGACACTTGCGCAACTGTGATTACGGCGCGTCCACGATCGCCCGGTTGTTCATGAAGTTTTCAAGACGGGAATTTACACGACATTCGAAACGTAATGTCCTATTCACCTCATAAATCCAGTCGCTGCCGCAGCCAGCCACCAGTTGGCGGCAGCCACCAAAAAGAGTGTCAATCGAGCTTCGTGCATCGCCACGAGCATGCCTGTGCCACCGTCACTGGTGCTGGTGCTGGTGATGCCGGTGTACACTGACAGGGTGGTTAAGTACGCAATTTGCACACTGAATCGCCGAACGTGGTGGCGGTGGCAGTGGCGGTGAAGAGTTTCCACCACAGACACATGGACACAACAATTTACGAGTGTCGCGTCGTCGATCTTTTGCCGCAACTACTTCTAGGCAAATGCAAGGATTAGCATTCAGATGGCCGCTTGATATGTCAAAGTCAAACAGTTGTGTGTGTACATTGGTTGTTCAATTGTTCTGCCATGCAATTAGGTGATTTCGATGTCCGTGGCGCGTCCGTGTCGTATCCTATGTGTGGTCGGTGGGTCGCATGATTTGAGTGTTTCTCATCGATTGTCAAAATGAACTCGTCAAACCCGCTGACACCCAAGAGATCCGATCGCGAAGCTGCAACACTCGTGGATGCCTGTCTCACCGTCATGCAAACGTAACCTATTACTCATTACGCCCGTAGGATGCAGATGCAACATTTTATAGAGATGTTTGAATTGAATTGTCTCGAGGAGACGAACCCTCCTCGAAGGCCTGCGGTGACAGCCAAGACAAGAGATATTTGGTTATGGATCGCAGACGCGCGCGCACAAGCCTCACCGACGACCGGTGGAAGCGCGGCATTTCCTTCTGGCCGTGGCAGGTTGCAGGTTGCCCCTGTCTTAACAATTATTTATAATTCCTCCCAGGAGAACAGTAGCAAGGAGGCAGAGTTGTAAACTGTGATCAGGTTTTCTCATTACCTCATTCAAATGTCGGTTGTTCGTTTTGGCATGCAAGCAGATTACTCTTGGGCCTCTTATGCGCCTTCCGTCCTTCCGTCCTTCCTTCATCGCTTCAGTGTGCCTTTTGTTCTTGGCTATGGCACCAGAAAGACCCAACCGACGGCGGCGGCGGTGGTTTGGATTTCATTCAAAACACAGACGACACAGACCCCTGGACTGAGACTGGACAATACGAAAATAATTTTTGAAATAAATTATTGCAATCCGCCGGGCGGACGGTGGAGGCGGTATGACGGTGACGGTGACGGTGACGTCGGGAGTGCGTGTGGAAAAGCGCTGAAAATCACCCAAAAGAAGACCACGACAACAATGAACGGCGACAGTGATGGTGGCAGTGGCAGTGGCGGTGTGGCGATGGCGGCTACATCAACTCTCTGGCACAGACGACTGGCAGCAGCATACGAGCAGTTGAAGAAGAGGACGATAAACGGAGGTGGTCACCTCCCACTCCCCACTGTGGCACTGCGTGCTGCACCTCAGGACGCATTTGCATTGTCAACTCGCATCTGTTTGCACGTGCGTCTGTGCGCGCGCGCGGCTCGTAAACAGAAAAATCTTTGGGGAGCAACTCTGAACGAACATAAAAGTCCCATTTTAATGGAAATGTATGTTGCCGCTACTGCTGCTGCTGTTGTTGCTGCTGGGCATTGCGATTGCACTCAGGGCAGACTTTGAGCACACTCCGCGCGCACCCAATCAGGCTTCCTTTCGAACGACGACAAGCGTCGACGACGTGCGCCCAGTCTTTGCGCGTTTGATGGTAGCCGCTTGTGGTGTATCCGATGGCCAGGGGTCACCACATTATTCGGCCTCCCTCCTACGTAACCCGTCCGCCACCCACGGCCCGAGTGCGTTGGCATTTCACTGACAAAAAATCGAAACAATTGCCTTGACTTTGGGCAGTCCGTCGCGCTTGGCCCGTCTGCTCAGTCCACCGATGCGGAACTGGACTCGAAGGCTAGCAATTAATTTGAAATGCAAATGCCAGATGCACCGCGCACAAATCATAAATTATCCAATTGTAGAGCAGTTTGTCGGCGGCGATCTATTAGCCAGTGCTCGTGGGGGCCGCATGCGCGCAGTGCGCAATGCTAGCCAGTGTCGGCGGCCAGTTTGCGATGGTTGCCCAATCGCAAAGGACGTCTAAACTGTTACTGTCATGTTAAACCAACAAGAAGTCGGTTTCGGTGACCGTGGCTCCTGTGTGTGTGTGTGTCTTTCGTTCCCGGTGGCGTCATCGATACCATCATCATCGATGGAATGGGCTCCTCTGGATGTTCGCAATTCGCAGGCGGCAACAGGACCGCGAACGTGAACTTGTCCCCAGTCGTGGCATAATCTGCAATAGTAATAACAATAATCTCTGTCCGATAGTCCATGTGCGTTCGACAATTGAATGCCTGCTGCCTACACACACGCTGCACAGGCTGGTCCTGGCTCTCGGAGGAGGCCCAGGAATGCCATTACAGCGGATAGCTCTTTCGTTTCCTGGCCATTCTTTCCAGCCAGGTACGTGTATGTACGAATTTAAATAAAAATTAAGAATTACCCGCTCTGATTGTTGTTCGTGCTCAGCTCTGGCCGTCGTCGTCGTCGTCGGTCGTCGTCGGTTCGTCCTCAATGGACAGTGGGCGCATCTGGGCGGTAGCAATATAGCTGCTAAAAGGACACTCAACACGATTATTCAATCGTACGGCGACGCGGACGACGGAACTAACGACGACCGATGCAGATGCTAAGCTATGTGCGTCCTCCCATATAGCGAGAGGGAAACCCAACGACAAAGCGACTGGCAGCGATAACTGAAATTGCAACTGCAGCGGCAACAGCAACAGCAACTGCCACTGCCACTGCGACAACGACAACGACGAGGAAGCGACATTTTCAATTTAATTAGCCAGGACCAGGAGCAGATCCTATTCCATTGTTCATTCATTACGTTCGATGTAATTTATATTTCCAAGTGCAATAAACTCAGTCCTAAGCGGATGCTGCTGTGTGCTGCCCCGCTCTGCCTTCGGAATGGCAACCCATCGACGACGGGGGGAATAAATGGAAGTTTCGAAAAACTTGTGCGCATCCGTTTGCCTCTCCCCCGGTTCTGTGACTGCTTTAGGAGAAAAGTTGACTATTTAATTAGCAACTGTAAGGACATCTCTTATCGTTCTTCAAAACGATACGATACGAATGAATATGCGGCTCTTGTGGTTATGTGGGGGCAAATGAGCGTGAGATGCAAGGGGTGGACTTTGGTTGGTTGCGCACATCAAGATGCTCCGTCATATTCACATTCTCTCCTTCCTATCGTCCGCAGGGAAGGAGGCGAGTGGAGGACTGACTGAGAGAACACAAATTTGTTGGGTGAAATTTGAGGGGGGAAGGGCTACGCTTAAATGTCAGCTCAAGGACAGGTCTTGAATGAAGACCAAACTTGGCGAATGCCGGCACGGTTCTTCTGATTTTTGAACGAATTGCCTTCGATTCTCTGACATTTTTTCGATTTTCTGATCACTCCTCGTATTCAGCCGTCGTCCTTGGACTCCCTGACGAATTCCTTTGATTTTTTGATGGCTTCTAATGTTCGACGAACTTTTCTGACTCATTCTTCATCTGAATCTGCCCCACATCTTCGGCTTTTCAGACGCATTTTTTGACGATTTCGGTCGCATTCTTACGATTTTCTGAGCAATTCTGATAACTTCTGATTTTCTGTCAATTTTTAAAGAATTTCCTGGTCACTAGACCTTGGATTTTTTGACGCAGACTGACTTCTCATTTTCGGGCAAATTTTCTTAATTTTCTGACTTTCTGGCGATTACTGATTTTCTGAACAATTCTTCCGAATTGATGCTGCAGTCCGAAATGGGCATGGGCCTCAATCAACAAGGACTGCACGTTGGAGCCTCATAGTTCTTGGTGATTCAAGCCCACATCCATCCCGGGCTGTAGTCCCTGTCGTGGCGCTGTAGTCCCAAGCGAACCCAGATCTCAACTAACACGTCTAACAGTAACAGTTTGCTAAAGCTCCTCTGCACTTACATCTATGCTCCACATTCCCTTCCACGTTATTCCACGGACTTGGAGGCGAATATTCTGCTCATTCCTTGTCAAGTTGTTCGAGGTCTAAAGCTCTCCTCACTAGGGAAAAAATTGCAGCGACTGCCTTGAGTCTGGGCAATTATGAATAGGTATGTGGCCACATTCCTCTGATCCTTAAACACAAGGCATACGGTTGGCCCCTGATATGGCTCTAGCCAACCGAAGAGTGGACAACCAACAAGCATCTTCAGTTAACTCGACCTCTAGTTAGCTGCTTCCAAGAGTGCTGACCAAAGAGGTTCTTCATCACTTGCGTTTGTGCCACCCTAAGTGCCTCTCGCCTTCTCTGTTCCTTTGTCCCTCAGGCAGCGCCTTTCTGGACAGCGTGACGAGTTCCTCTAATCTGCTGAAGATCTTCCGCCTCAATTCGTCGGTCTTTTGGCGAACATATCAGATTTCCTGTCGAATTCCGATTCGATTTCGCGATTTTCTGACGATTTCTAGCCTTCTTCGACTTTCCCGATAGTATGCCTAGTCCTTTGATGGTCTAACGAATGCCTTTAATTTTCTGACGCGTCTCGTTTTCTGTCAAAATTTTCCAATTCTCTCATTTTTTTTAATTAATTTTTTATTTCAAATTCAAAACAAACTTACATACTCGACAAAAAATGCTTAAAACTAGTTGGACGAACAATGTTTTTATTTTTATCTTACTGGCCCTCGGCGGGCACTCTAAGCTAAACTTAATCTTATCCAATGTCTTTCGACTTATTCCAATTCTCTCATGAATGCGTCGTCATGCATGACGACACCTGATTTTTGGCCCAAATTGTTCCAATTTTTTGACGTCCTCTGATTTTCTGATGAATTTTTTGTCGCAGTTTCTGAAAGCGCCTGAAATTCTGCGACAACCCTCCGATAATCTGACGAATCGAACAAATTTCTACCAACTTCTAGTTTTTAGTCGAAATTCCTCAAATTTACCTACCAACTCGCTTTAAACTCTGGTCCTTCGAGCCGGATTCGAGCGGAAATGGCCTATGGATCAGGTTTGACGCCTTCGAATTTCCGCCCACGGCCTAAGCTCCCCCAAGGACTGCCCTCTGATTCAAATACTTCCACAAAAAAAGTTGGGACCCATTAAAATAAGAACCACCATCCACACGTGAAAACAAAGTGTTAAGACCGAGGATATTAAGTCCAGTCAAACAAAAACAATGCAACGCCACCCATTCCTATTCCCTCTGCATCCAATCGACATCAGTGTGCGCAGCAGCAAGTCTCCAACAATCGCCATAACGTCTCGCTTGATCATTGACCCTATTCCAAAGATGTCACTCATTTGGACAGGCAACGAGAGAAATAGCTCAACCGGCGGGTGATGCCATCGATGGCAGCCGCAGCAGCTAGAGACTCACTGGCATTCCGTGCTCTCTGCTCTTTTTGTTCCCGTTGTCATGTCCCACAGCATAGATCCTACTTCGAATCGTCCTACAAAAAAAAACTCAAGGCAGATTGCCATTTACTTTGCCACTCGAAATGGTTTGATGAATTCTCCCTGCAACTTGTGACATAGCGTAAAAACGCGTGTGTTACATAAACTGCATACTGAACAGCCCCCGAGTGGAGCTCTGCAGAATCAAAGAAGGTGGAGAGGGGGCGAGGATGAGGGAAGAAAAGAAAAAATCGAACACGCAACATGATACGTTGGTAAATCTATTAACTTGTGGATCCGTCGGATGTCTATTTAGGTGATCCACCTTGAAGTATCCTTGTTTGGAGCCCCGACCATTACCATCGATACACAAACCTGCACCTTCCACCAGCCCATATAGTTCCGAAAGAATGCCTCTGCTGACTGTGCGCGCGTAGCACACGGAATCTCGCTAGTGCGAGAGGAGTCTTCCCTGCAACCGCCGCCTCCTGGATGTGATTGTTATATTAATTTTCTAGAAACAAAAACAAAAAAAAAAGAATAACAAATGCCAAGAGAATACTGAAGAGAAAATGTTAGCCATCAGAGAATCAGTAGCAGCACCCCCTCCTTGTTGTGTGTTCTGTTGTGGCATCATCCATCCGTCCATCCATCCATCCATCGTCGTCGTCCGTTTCGAGAGTACGCGGCGCGAAGTTGTTCCCAGCATATATGGCAAGCATGGATGGCGAGATCGATGTGAGCAGTAGGCCTTTACAAAAAGTGAGTTGTTTCCTGATCTGGGATTTTTCCTAGAAATCCCCCTCCGCTCGTCGTCGCCGTGCGTAGTGCGTCGGGCGTCGGGCGGACAAAAAATCAGAGAGAATCAGCGGAGTGGAGTGGAGGACACTCGGCTTAGCGTATAGAAATAGCTCGAATTCCCTGAAGATGCGCAGTTAGAGAGAGGAACGACGAACCAGAAGACATGAAGTCTGCCATTGCGGATGGCCGCGTAAATTACATTTATGGCATTGTGCCGGGAGGAACTCACGGTGATGTAGTGTGGCCGCACCAGGAATGCACCATCAACCATAGACATGCAGTCTCTAGTTGGAAAAGTTCACTTCTTGGCTGTACAGTCGAGGAATGGTGTTTGTTCGGGTCCAGGGGCTTCAGGTGGACCCTGATTCGAAGCTCCTTCTCCTTCAGGGGAAGTCCCTCTCCCGGATGCCCCTGTGGATCGTGTAGGTGTTCGAATTCGAGGTCAGCCCGAGCGGGAGACCCTCAAGTTGAGTCACGCCGTGTACGTCGTGTCATGTCGGTGGCGATTCGCTACTTTGTCAGGTGTACTATCAAAGCTATTGACGATCATGACGATCGGAGAAGATAAAGAGGACACATGAGCTGCGTGTTGTCCGTCTCACGCGTTTCCCATACATGAAGGCGAAAAAAAAAAAAGAAATGCCAGCCTCGTGCAATATAAGGGCATCTTTAAACGGAACAAATATCTACTTACCTCTGCTGCGACAAGATTCCCATTGCAATGGGATTGCAGATAAATAAATTATTGATTTCTAAAGAGGCCTCGAGAATAGATCAAACAACAGTAGCCTCACTTGCTGGCTGGCTGACTGGCTAGAGGCTCATAATTAGAGACCTTAACTGCTGGTCGCAATTGCGGTTGCTGTGCGTTGGAATCTATGAGGCTCATCGCTCGGAATTTGATATCTAATTAGGATTCCGAACATCACTTTAAGCATGATGATTGCGATTCGCCCCGAATGGCAATGCGCTTGCCTAGACTTATTGACTGCATGGCTTGTTGCTTGACATCTTTCATTAGAAAATTATCTCTTATCCTCTGTCTCTCTCTCTCTTTCTCTTCCGCAGGATGATCGCTCACCGATGTCATCGGGCAATGAGTCAGACGAGTCGTCAGACGTTGACTCGCCAGGACCGCCCAGTTTGAAGACCAACCAGGCCATTGTTACGGACACCTTACCTGCGGCAGCAGAGACCCCACCACATCCCCAACAGCATGAACAACAAGGTCAACAGTCAACTGCAGCCCCATCCACAGCCAACGAGCAGATCTACTACGACGTCTTCAAACCATCGACTAGCACGAACCAAAGCCAACAGCAGCAGCCCAGCAATATCGTCTATCCGGCATCGGCTCTGGCAAATATACCGCAAGAGGTGCTCCTAAGCCTGGTGCAGTCGGGCCACCTGCAAGTGCACGCCGAAGATGGTAAGAACCTAATGTTGTGCCGACGGCACCTTCGCTTTGATGCCAAGTTCATTGAAACCGAAAGTAGTACCCGCGCCACCACCGCCGACGCCGACGCCAAATTCGTTTAATAACTTAATCCATCCAACAGCCAAATCGGGATGGAAGTTCACACATCTTGAACTTCCATTTCAATCAAATTCATTCACCGTTTCCTTAACCATCTGCATAAAAACGGCGCGCGCCGTCAGTCCCGCGCTGCCGCGCACTATTGTCGTCGTCGTCGTCGTCGTTGACTTGAACGACGCACGGGATTGCGTAATAATAACAAACAACGCTCTCGACGCATATAAGGAGCCCCCATTGATCGATGCTCCTCCCGAAGGCAAATAAGCGCGCCGGACGAACTGTTCTCAAATCGCGCCCCAAAAAGGAACTCACACGCCGCTCGGGGCACTCGGGGAGGCCTCCCGATGACGACCGGATCCGGAGGAGCACCAGCACAAGCACCATCACCAGCAGCAGCTACGGTAGCAGCAACATGGAAACGAAAGCGTTCAAGCGCGCGTCTGATGCCAAACCAAGTCAAATAATTGCATGCCATGCCATGCCATACGTCGCGTCCACTGTCCGTCCATTCGTTCGTTCCATGGATGGTGGTCAGTCGTAGACGATCGGATCGATGCTCCTTTTTGGTGAATTACACATGTCGGCGTGAGGCATTTAGTTTAGTCCAGAGACCGAATACTCCGCTCGTATGTATAATCCGCAAATATGTCGAAGATGTCCATAACTTCTACGCCGCGCGGTGGACTGTCCGGCTACCATAATGGTGCGACGGCTGCGCGGTGGGTTGTGTGGGGTTGCTTGGGTTACTTTGGGCGGCGGCACAGTTCCTTCTGATTTCTCTTACTTTTTTTTCCCTCAATTTGATGCGATTTGTTTCTGTTCTGCTTTGTGTATCATTTCAGATGGAAGCGGCCATCATTACATTACCATACCGCTCTCAATGGCTGCAGCTGCGGCCGCCAGCAACAACAACGCCAGTGGAACGGCGCAGGTTAAGGATCTCTCGTCCCGAACAGGTGCTTCCAGGGAGAACAGCATCACAACGTCAACAGCAGCAGGAGGCTCTGTGGCTGGCCAAGCGTCCTCGTCGTCCTCATCTGCTGGCAGGGACACGATCCGGGTCAAGAAGGAGTTCATTGACTAGACGATGAGTCGAGTTTCGGTTGCCAAAAAAAAGAAACACAAACTCCTCCTTCTCCTCCTCATTACTAATTCAATTCAAATTATTGCAATTCTCAATGTGTATCGGCTTTAGAAAAAAAAAAAAAACAAACGAACTAGGTCTATGGTAGGGTGTCTCAGAATGTAGGACCTTTAGGGGGTTTCAAGGAGACGTTGGCTTCTTGGGATCCACTTTGGTGAACTGCTCCGGAAGCAAACGCACAAAGGAGACATTCTATGACATACTTTTTACAAGCAGCGAATTTTTTTATCACAAAACGTGGATGCGCGCACAGTGAGGGAAGCTGAGTTTATTTAGGAAAACTGGCTTGGTATTTAGGATCTCCATACTCGTCGACTTCTTCGTCACCGTGTGGGGGATACTGTCTTGTGGGCCTCAATTAAGAAGCCTATCTAGCGAGGGAGATCATTTTGCTATTTAGCCGTCTTCAGTCGAGGTCCTTGTCCACTTGTGTGAGGCGCCTTTAAGGCAGGTGTCCTATCTTGGTTTGTTTCACTAGCTTCGAGGGTTGTTAGTCCATCAGTTGAAACCTCATCGGGATCCGGATTGTCAAGTGTACAAAATGAACTCAGTTTCAAATTTTCCCTTAGGAGTAGGAGTCCAAGACTTTCCGGGTCACTCAATCTACATCACCTAGTCATCTGAGTCTAGACTGTCGTACAGTTCTTCGTTAAAAAGAACCCCTCCTTCCTCTCGAAGCGACCAATATACCCCCGTGGTTTTCGATTTTTCGAGGGAGGGCTTTATTCCTTCCAAGTCCAAAGACCCAGCGATTGGCAAGGGTGTCGTTTTATCGTGGCAGTAGTGTCTTTGATTGACTTAACGACCCAAGGTAGCCGAGGTCGTTGAATACTTCAAAGCTATCTCCGCTTCTTCCAAGACTTCTGAGTTGTTGGACCTTTTCTGTAGACAGCACATACCTTGCCTTACCCTCTTTCGCCGCAAGAATGAAGGATTTCATCCATTGGCCTTCTTAATTAGACATCAAGGTCTTGTGCTTCTAGTAATTTTCTGCCCGTCTACGTCTCCTTTCTGGAAGCAATCACACTAGCCGAGGACTCCATCAGCAGACGGAAAGATAATACAAAGTTTTGATGTTTCAATAAACCAGTGTGGTTTATCTCTCTCAAGTACGACAGTCGACAGTAGCTGGTTGCAGCCTGGGTCCAGGACGGTGTGACCCTACCGTTATGGGCGGTCCAGAGCAGAAATAAGTGATCCTTGACCCAACTTCAACCTTCCTTGGCCCTTGATTTCATCTCACAGAGTTTTTTATGCGATCTTTCGTCGCATGGCTTTGAATACGTGAGAGGCACCAGCTGATCAGCTGAAACCTCTCAGAAACCGGAGGGGGTGGATCCACTTCCCTGGCCATGGATAAGGGGTGCGCAGTTGGATATCTCCTTGATCACTTATTTCTGCTCTGGTCCACCCAGGACTGTAGGGCCACACCCATTGAGACTAAAACTAGTCCCTTAACTGAGCAAACAAATTTGACAAAACAGCGGATCTTAGGTCCTTTCTTTGAAACTTTCGCGTTAATGTTGACTTTCATCCCCTTCAAGTTTGAACCACCGACGGCGACCGATGGAAGGTCTGAGCCAAGCTAAATCTCCCTTTTTATCATGGACGCGTAGCGTGCTCCCTTTATGAGGTCCTCCAAGCTGTCCGCGATTACTAAGATTTCGAATTCGAACTACGGTTGATAAGAATAATATATAAAATAAATTTTATATAATAAAAATAGAAAATATGAAAATTCTGACAAAATGCCCTCAACTGGAATGAGTTGTCAACCAAGCGAAGAAACTATTCAAAAACCAAGTCATTTTCAAAAAAAAAACTTCCCCTCCCTCGCCACGGTGGCATCCAAAGTAGCCTACAAACCAGAAATGAAGTATTACAGAGATGCCAGACTTCTACCTCTGTTGCCCCTTAAGTTGTTTGACAGCTATCTACGTTATTTCTCGAATAACCGTAAAAAATGCATGAATATCTGTCAAAAAGGCACTCAAACTCGTCGACGGACTAGGGGGCAATCAGCTGCGAAGTCGGCTAACTCTGTAATACTTCATTTCTGCTACAAACAACACAAAAATCATTTTCTTCACTCAAAACGCCCAACTGAATTACTGCCTAATCTTTGTTATTTTTGCGATTGTTTTTGTTTTTCGCTAATCTAAACTTATTCTTTTTTTACGAATTTCATCTTAGCAAATTGTGTATAAGCTTAACTTTGCCCCAACTAGTCAAAAGTTGTTTATCTCTTTGTAAACTTTATAAGAAAACAAAAAAAAAAAAACAAAAAACAATGTAAATTGCAATTGCAACTCTGCTTTATGTGAACAGAAACGGCGTGCACGTGTGTGTGTGCGCAAACTAGTATTAAGAACATCAGCCGGATCGGAAGGAGCACATATAAAATATCTATACAATGTAATGATATATAATAAATTATAAAATAATTATTTTTTATTTAACAATCTGTCCAATTGTGTTTTGTTATTCGTATCCCCGGGGAGGAGGGAAACAATTGCAAATTTATCCATTCGAAAGCAGTACACGCAAATGATCGTATTTACATTCCAGAGGGGCTCACGCCGTCATAATTTCATCGCCAACTTGGTGTCTCGCGATCGCTCGGACTCGAGCGGCGAAGAAGAAGAAAACAACAAAAGCAAAACGTTTCTTTGTGTCTATCGAGTTTTCTTATCGGATTTCCTTATTTGTGACCCTATCGCGTATGCCTGCTTCCTTCCTTATTTAGGTCGAAGTTGCGATCGCCTTCTTTGGCGCTGCGGTGGGGCAGTGAAAATATATAAAAAAAATATTGTATATCGAAACTATTTATCGCCATCGAGCGATTCCTCTGTCAAATGAAAATGAATAATTAAAGAACACCGAGCGTGTGTCCGTCATATCAACGACACCGCTTTGCCGTGGTTTGCTGTGGTTTGCTGTGGTTTGCTGTGGTTTGCTGTGGTGGGAGGGCAGTTAACCAGCGCAACCACTTGACCGTGCGTGATGACGATGGGACTCCATGCGTTGCTTTGATAAAAATAATAATTGAAATTGAAATCGGGCTTCGATGTCAATTCTTCCGTTCTTCGCGGCGGTGGTTACTTCCTTTAGAGCGAAGTACCCCGTTACCGCCGCGTGCTTCCAGCCTGCGGAACTACCCGATTTGGTGATCGTGATACCACACGGCAAGATTATAATGTTCAAGCCGAGCCAAGTAGTGGCGTGGGTTCATGTCATGTTTTATAATAGCAACGCGTTATGTTGGGTGTCGCATTAAGACGAGACGGTACTTAGCCAACAGGAGGTACGTGCAGGTGAATAGTGTCAGTCGATTGACACAGTTGTCTGGGGGATTTCTGAAGTCGGGAGGATTTTTTTACACAACAAGAGAAAGCACTCGATTAAGAAAGAGGTCGTCGTTATTCCGAGAGACCTAGTTCAATCTGAGCAACAAACTTCTCCAGTATGGATCTTTCCCTACCGCGCGAAATCTCTCTTAACCATCCTTCAACTCGATCCTCCTGAGAATCATCCAACACAAGCATTTTGCAAAGTCAGTCCATATTGAAAATAAAAATCAATAGATGAGGGCCTAAAGTCCTCATCCCCACCAAAGAAGTTTCCCCCCCAAAATCCCATGCTCCTTGTCTCCAATTTCCCACACCAGCATTACAGGAAATCCCTCTCTGTCCTCTTAAGCACAAGCATTCTTTGTTGCCCCACTCTCACCAAGCCACCACAGCTAATTTTCGCATTTCCAAGCCGATTTCCTTCAAATTTTCGACCAACACATATTCCCCCTCCACTCACTTCATTTCACCAAATTCCAACCCAAGATTCCACCCAGTTTTGGAAAAAATCAAGTTTCCAAAAATTGTATGCTCTCAGCAGAAAAAGTCGACTCAGATCATTTCACAATTCACCTCATTTTTTCGGCGAAATCGTGAATTTTCTCGATTTTCCAAAAAATGTTCAATTTTTGAGTGTTAATGTATTCAGATGATAGATTCAGATGTTCCATCAATGATTTCATCCATTTCAAGTGGACTCCCGGCAGTTTTCGTGGAAAAATCGAGGATTTAAAGTTGAATTTACACACTCTGACGTCATCAGTTGTGAATGTCTGTGCTAAGTTCGGAGTTCTGGGAGAGATTGCTTTGACCTTGCGGGTGGGTGAGTTTGATTTTGAAGGAGAATCAAATGTAGACTGTTGGGATGGAGTTGAGGATGTGTTACTTCGCTGGAGCATGAGCCGAAGAAGGGGTTTCAGGTGGGAAGTCACCACGGGATGGTGAGTAAACCGAGAGTAGGTGAAGACAAATTGGGACGATCGAAGTACTATTCGTATCAACTTGTCGGTAGAAATCTTAACATTTTCAAAGGTTTGAAGGAATCACGAACTTCTTAGTTAGCCGCTCCACCAGGATGAGGCCAGGTCTGACAATCAGACACTGGAACCGAACTTCTAGGGACGGATCGAAGACGAACTGCGTCGAATTTCAGTCTTCTTACGAAATGGAACTGCAAAGGGCTTATTCGAAATGACGTCGTGACGCTTATCTTCTTATTTTAATTGTTTCTTTTTTTGCCTTCTGCCAAAAAATTACCATAATGCTAAGAACTTTTCACAATAAAGCTGAAACAACTGCTCACGGAAATCTCAACTAGATCTTCAGGTCCACTAAAGCTTCTAAAACTAGCTAAAAACCATCTTTAACTCCTACAAATCCTCGATCCACAACCCTCCATACTGCACGACCTCGAAAAAAATCAAAAAACTCCAAAAAAAATTAGTGAAAATCTCGAAACTTTGTGAAAAAATCACTTGGGAAATTTTCAAATTTGAGTGATCCCAGGAGGGGATGACCGACCCTATCTAAGACCCCTCGCGTGGGGAAATTTCTCAGTCTCTCACCAGTCTTCGTGGGGTGCACATCGGGGATGTTTTTGTTTGTGATTTTTTTTTTTTGGAATTTTTTTTTCGATCGATTCTCACACACACCTTTGCCTTTTGTGGGTAGTAGGTGTTGTTGTTATTCGACATATCTTGTTGTTGTTGGAGTACGTTTCGTAATTTCTTTAACAAGTGCACCTACTATTCAGCCTCCATCCACCCAAGCCCTTGATAGGTTATGAAGCATGGATGTACGTATGTATGAATGTGTGTATGTCTGTATGTACGTCGATGCATATGATGACTTTGCAAAAGGAAGCATGTGGTCTTGTTGATTCTTTGGGAGGATGTTGGTTAATTTTTTGTTCTGTCGAGTATGTACCTCCCATCGAAACCGTCGATATGTACACGATGCTAAGGCTCATGATGTTTCTTGCTTTGTCCTCGCTGAGAGGGACATGAAGGCATAATGCTTTGTCAAGTAATCGAAGATTAGCATACCTACGCGAACTTTCGTATAAAACATTTTCTCCCGTCATTTTCACAAGGCAGCACCTTCGCTTGATATGGTCTATCAATTTGGTTCGGACAAGGCAATGTCCACTCATAGCTAGAGTCTGCTTGCGATTGGCCCACACAGTTACGCTCATACATCAATGAACTCAATTGGTCTGCGGTCAGCTTCGTGGTGAATTTCACTAGAACTCCGGTGGACATTGGGGTTTTTTTCCTTCTTTTTTTTTTGTTGATTCTAAGGATGTCTCAGATTTCCTCTGAATCTTACCGACTTATGCCAGCATTGCGGACATTAATTGAGCCCAAAGACTTCCTTTCTCGTCGGCCTTCATAAATATTCAAAGTCCGTCTTAACCGGAACGTTGGTGTTCGTGGCGTTCGTTTTCCCCGAGTCAAATTAGATATGCGTGGGACCTTTACCCTTCTGGTTACAGAGAGATTCGAGATTGCTAACGGCTAATCTTGTGGGATAGTTCTTTCACGAAGTATCCTCGTCGTTTCACCACGCTACTTGGACCTCAACTGAGAAGCCTCTTCAGCCAGCCTTCGCTAGCTCTCTTCAAGTTCGCACACCAAATCAGGAAAGGTCCTTGTACACTCGTGTGCGGTGTCTTTATCGTGGGTAGCCTTTGTTGGCCTGCTCGACTGTATCGGAGTCGGAGACTTTCCTTGTCTCCTTGGCCTTGTCTCCTTAGACCTCTAGACCCACACACTCGTCCTCTGTTGCGTTGTCTCCTGCCACGTTCTCTAAGAGGAAAGCAACTCAGTTCCTCCCACTTGCTTACCTATGTTTTTCTAGACACAACTTTGGTCAAACAAGGATTTCTCAGTGGGCTCATGTAGATCTACACAGTCCGGTGCAGTTCGAGGTGGGTCTATCCATTTACTGTTCACCCACGAATGGAGGAACCCACAGTCTGTTTGCTAAGTCTCCAAAAGTCAGTGACTTGACAGACAAGCACCAAGCGTATGCCCCGTTTGTCACTCACCTTAAATCCACTTGTCTCAGGCACAACCCCTCAACGTCATCCAACACAACATCACGAACCGAAACGAAATAAATTCGAAACACCTTTCGAAAACAAAAACCATTCCCTTCACACCCGATATCAATTAATTGCCAATCGAATTGTGAATTCCTCGATGTTATGACACACATGAGCACAAATCCCTGGCAGTTTATGTAATCAATTAATTACCTCCAAAACCCACCCTCACCCCACCCCTCCCATCCACACACGCCCGCACGACCCTCGGAAAATCATCATCCATGTACGAACTACATGTCGATGATATTTGTCCTGTGAACCATAAAACATACAAAACACCCAGAGAGCAACAACGCCATCCCAGAGCTTCAATTAAGCATTCAAAATGCGAAAGTCAAACAGTCAGGAGGGGCCATCGCCTAGACCGCCAGGGGACGTGGAGAATGTGTCCTAACAAATCCCTTCCGAGTTCATGACTTTTCTCTTTTCTGTTTCTTTTTTTTTAATTAAACAAATGTAACCTAACGTCACTCAGTTCTTCAGATTCCCGACCGGGAAAACACCCACCCATCCACCTTCCCGGGATCCTGGCAGGCAACCAGCCAACCCGCTAACAACAATTGACTAGGCGGCCGCCGTGTGTGTGTGTGTGTGTGTGTGTGTGCGAAAAGAGAACTTCTAATGGGAACACGGCAATGGTAATGGCAAAGGAATAGGAATTCACGCTTCGCATGAAATTTGGTGGGCAATTAATTAAGAGAGCTTGTGTAGTCGACAAGCTTAAGGATAGACGAACGACACGTACATGTGGGGGAATGGGGCAGGGAAGCACACAACAGCGACGACAAGAACGCCAACTAGTTTGTTGTTCTTGCGGCGGCGGCAGTGGCGGCCGCTTTCTGAATGAATTAGCTGTCAAGATGTCCTTGAGATTGCTTCCGATTGAAGGGGCAAATGAGTATTTGGCAATTAAACGAGCATTACATCTTGGGCACGGGGAGAGCAGGAGGGGTGGTTGTTTTTTCCCCTCGATCTCAGCGGGAACGGTGAGCTTGTCAATCGAATGATGTGTTTTAACGATGTTTTCATTCACCTTGCACGTGAAGTCCACATTTGTTATCCCGTCGCAACAGAAGTCTGTACACGCAGCCGTACACGACAAGACAAAAGCAGTTATCTTGAATGTCGTTAAGGATTTGCGTTGTTCAGTTGAAAAATTCATCCATTAATTCTAGTGATGTATGGACTATAAATGGCGGAACGGTCATAAAAACGGTTTAACAGCGTCGAGGCGGGTAATCCGAACGAAGCTCCATTGAAAATCAAAAAGGAAGACTCAAGCAACTCATCGCACAGAAGGAAGGAGGGTTTGATTTAGTACACCGTAAACTGTGACTTTATTTCTAGTTCGTATTCATAGGATATTCCCCTGCCTCCTTCCAAAAGTCATCCTTGATCGATATCGTCTAATGCAACCACTGTCACACGAAATAAATAAAACCATCATCTTCTCTATAGCTGGGACTTTAATGCGAGAATAAGACACAAATACAAAAACTTGTCGGAATGCCACAAGAGCAACTGAATGAAATTATGTACCCTTTTGAGTGGAGTCAGTGTCATTTTGAGTAAGCTCCATTCCATCGGCAACGGCGGGCTGACTGCTGGTTAGAATGGCACTCGTCCCATCAACACTATCATCATTTTGGCCATCGTTCTCCTCAGCGTTCACAACCGCACCCTTTCCTGTAACGCTTATGATGTTGTCGATTCTCTGCTGTATGTACTGCTGACGTCTGACTTCTGCCTTGGCCAGTTTCTCTTCCAAGTCCTCAATGGTTGGTGGTGTCACAGCTGTTGCCGCTTGCTCGACCAACTTTTGCAGTCGCTTCGGAGGGTGCTTTTTGATTAGGCTATCACTTCTGTCGTCATTGTCGTTGTCAACATCATCATCCAGGGAGATTTCGAACGCCTCCGCAGGTGCTGTCACAGGTTCATTGGAAAATATACAAAGCGCCGCGTCGGTGTCGTTGTATCCCCCCGTCGGTCGTCGGTTGTCGTCCGTGTCCAGAGAGAGTGAGAGGATATGAATGTCGTTCAATTCATTGTGTGGCCATATATTCGAAATGACACGACGCGCAACACACCATGTCAATTGACAACAACGACAATGACAACGGCAACGGCAACGGCATGGGTACGGGGATGGGCAACGGGGCAAAGCCAACGACAACGACAGCCATGAAGATGATGATGACGATAAACGACAAACGACAAAAAGGAGCAAATGCGATGCCGATGCGAATAAAAGAATCGATTGTTCCCGAAGAGTGGATGGAAATGATGAAAACCAATAAAAAGAGAAAATTGTTAAATAAGTTTCATATTTTCATCGTTCAGTGACACAAATCGATATTTACGGTACTTAGCGGAAGCTCCTGTGGGGTCAGAATCACCCGCTGACTTATCCGAACCAGAACTCATCGGTATATTGCCACCCTGGGACGAGGCACAGCCCATCATCAGATTGAACAGAACGAATATAATCGGTGAGCTGAAAGACTATAATCAGATATCCGGTCGTTTATCGAAGCCGATGACATTATCCGTTCATGACGAGGGACGACAGCTGCTGGTCCACTGCTGCCACTGCTGCCAATGCTGAAGGAAATCTCAATCCTCGGAGTATCCTCCGACTTCAATCCGATGAAGAGGAAACGTAACGTATTCGCGAAATGAATATCGGTGTGCAGAGTTTTGATTTTCAATTTCCGTTCTTCCGGTGAACCGATGTGAAACGCAACGGAATAGTCACAACGTCAGACTGAACCAGCGACGGGCCACGCCACGAAAGGAGCTGAACTCAATTGCCTATGTTTGCATTCCACCACTACACTTCATGAATAAAAAACGAACCATCAGTCAATTTGTGCACCAGGACTCACACACACACATCTACGGTCACTAAACTGATATTTATTTGAGTCCATCAATTGGAACCATAAAGGGGGTAGTGACCAACACCCTCGGAGCGAGCTTGTGCGCCGCTCACATGGGGGAGCAATCATGGTAGCATGTCCTGCAGGCTGCTTATCCCCCCTGCTGTTGCGCGATGTGTTCTCCTCGGAAATGCTAATAGCCGGGGCGGTGGGGGAGCTCCTGGTCCCAATGTAATTGTGCGCTGTGTATAATAGACAAATAATTTCATGTATACACTCGTATGCCGCTGGGAGCATTACTCTGCCTTCGCTGGCTTACGTCCACAAATTTGCCGTGGCGGCTTCGGACAATTTACTTGTTTCATTTATCCGAGGTTGTTTTTTTTATGAAGAAAATTATTTGCTTGCATATAATACATTTTATCCTCGTGTGAGCGCGCTTCGTAGAAGGACACATGACCTGCGGCAAGGTCGTAAAGAATCGAATGCAAATGTTGTTTCAACTGAAGTCGGTTTCGGGGAATTTTACTCTGTTGCAACATGCAATTGATGGGGGGTTTGTAATGGATGTTGACTCAACTCTTTCAAGGCAACAGTCCCTGGGGGGTTGTCAAATCACTGCCTCTATGAATCGATGAACGCAACGTAAGGAGACACACAGGTTTTCATCAGAAATTATCATTCCTTATCAAAAAACATAAAAAACACATTTCCCTTCAAAACTGATCATTATTGAACATACCTCTGAAATTCCCCATGGGCAATATGAATATCCCATAAATTCCCACATTCAAGGAAATTTTTATTCCCACCGATATGACAAGTGTCAACAAGTTAGTTGCATGTGGGCGGTTTTGACGTTCGCTTTAACTCACGATCGGGATCAAGAGGAAATTTTTCAAAAACTTTACATTTTTCGGGTTATCGGTTCGAATTCAGTTTACAATCGTGGGTTAACGTGTGCGCTTATTCGAGAATAATTATTTTCAATCAAATAGGCAGTTTTTTAAATCGAATTTATTCTCTTCTTGTAGTGAATAGGTATCAGTTTGTGTGGATAATTTGTTTCTTGAGCTGAATATTTCTTGTCTGAGGTTGCAGTGGTTTGAATTCGTTTTCGTGATCTCGTTTGAGTTGTATTGGCAGTCGTTGATGCATTTGCACACGTATTCCTTTCGTATTTCTCGAACAAGCTTTGACATGTTCGTGGTGTAGCACAAATGTTCGCCTTCATTTCTTCTGTGGGGGTGACGCGTTGCGATTGTGTTTTTTGTCAATCAGTTGCCTCTATTCATCGTCTAGAGCGTCCTCCTGTCTGCAATTTGTCAGTGGACAGCCGTCGACTACTCAATCTGTTTCTTTTGTTCTTGGTCTAAACAGAATGTTCCATCTTCGTTGCTTGGGAAGAGGCGACTGTTGCTACAACAAGCTGCCATATGTCAGCCATTTTTAAGATATTATTTTAAGACGACAGCCAACCAGCCAATCTGTTGTCCCTCGTGCTCATCACGCTCACATTTTTGCCATAAGTCGTCTGTTCTGCGATTCTGAAGTAAACGATCGTCTCTTGTTTCTGTAGCTTGCCTAGCTTCTGTAGTTGCTCTTGCTTCCGCTGCCCCTCTAGCTACCTGTACCTTGTCATCTACAGACTCAAGTTGTTTCAATAATCCGCTCGTGCGATCAATCTGTTGCTGATGTAGTTTCTCGGGCCCCTCTAGCTTCTTGATCTTCTCTAGCTGCTTGATATCCTCTAGCTTATCTAGCTCCTCTAGCTTCTCGACTGACTTCTCTAGCGTCTGTAGCTTCTCTACCTTCCCCAGCTTCTGTTGTCAGCCTCAAATTATTCCACTTCTCAATGTCGCCCCCACGATGGTATCCCTTCTTAGTCCATATGTCCTCTTTCGCACAAAAATAGATTATCAACGACATCCCGTCATCCATCTCTCCGCAAGAAGTTAGATAACCTCAATTACACGCGCTTAGCATTCTTCTCCTTGTCTCTGGTCCCCGTCGAATGAATATCAAATACTACCCACCCTCCACTCCTTGGCCTCCCCCCAAGCGCAGCAACAAAATGTTTAAACAAATTTCAAATCTGGTTAACAACCACCATCATCTGCCAACGACACAGGGCCCCGTCGTCGCCGCCACTGCCGCCGCACACTTTATTCGTACAAGATAATGGGACCTTTTTTTATGATCCAAAGAAATTATCCTTATGCCACATCCACCCCCCTCCACACACACACATCCACGGCCGAGGGTGTACTCTCAATCTGTGGGGTAATTTAATTTGCATTACCGACCGACACATATTGATTCACTTACATGCGAAGATAAACTTTAAACTCCAGCGCCGCGCCGCCTCTCCAATGAGATGGGATGGAGTGGGGTGGGGTGTGTACCATCGTTTCGCAGCGCGGTAATGGCTGGCTGGGGTTATGAAAGAGAGGGATATTGAACGTGGCTTAGCTAGTGCTTCGACTGTTGCAGATGGCGTGAACACACGAAGTCGTTGCGAGTAATTTGATTTATTACAAAATGTGAAAATCTATAACCACAAGAAGGGGGGAAAAAAATCATCACTAAAAGCGCACTAAACTTGTTCGCGAAAGCCAATCACAAATTTGTGTTTTCCGCGTACGTGATCCGTCCAACGAACCACCCATCCCCAGACACTCTTTGCGCGTGCCTCCTCCATCGCCACACGGGTTGACACAGCGGGCGATAGGTTATTGCCCATGTAACAAGGGTTGGAGCAACACACAAAAAAGAGGACAGCCGCGCCGCCATCGACACACAAAGGGAAGAACGCCACTTCATAGGTGAATGGGTGGCGGGCAGGAATCGTGAGGTGATATTTTCCTTATTGATTTACGTCCTGCCATAAGTTCCAACTATGATAACATCAGCAGTCAGCATTTCGCCATTTCGTGCCTGTTTCGGGACGGGCCTCGTGTGTCCAGTAAGTGGGGCTGTGGCCATGGAGGAGGATTAGCCGGGAGCTTCAGGTCGGCCGACGGAGACGGTGGGATGAAATGTCACGCCAGGGGTTGCTGGCTGTAAAGCTGGTCATTGACTGAGTGGGAAATTGTTCATGGGGGACGTTGGTGTAAAATGTTCCAAATTAATCCTGCCTTCAAATTGAAAATATTTACTCCTTGCTCCGTGTGAGAGTCTGTCTATTTTTGGACACCACCCCCTTCGATCCCCTCGTCGTTGCAATCAATTCTGAATCTAATGAGGCGAAGAATTCTCGCTTCTCTGGTGAACTCGGGTGCTTCTGGTGCCTTCTGGTGGGCGGGTGGCAGTGGCATGAATTCGATTGAAGGGGATTTGATAAGTGAGTGATTGTGCGTGTGTGTGTGTGTGTGTGTGAGTGTTTCTCTCCTTTTTTTTTTGTTATGACTGAATTTTAAGCATTCCGGCTGTGTTCTAATTTGATCAGGATAATTGCTCGTGTCCAAGCCAATCTAAGATGCTTACGTGTGATCGGAATTTAAAGCACTTATCGTTTCAAAGATTTCCGCACTGCTCTCTCTGGACAATGTCCGGGAGATTGGATCATTTTGAGGAATGGGCGAACGAGTGGGTGAGAGCAGGTGTGTGGTTGATTTGTGGAACGTGTAAGTGGACTTGAGTGGGCAAACTGTTGTTCGACTGTAATTGTTTAAGGACATTTTCATGCAGCCCTGCTTTTATTAGGGGCCCGTACATAGAGGAAGTGAAGTGGTTGAGGTTGGAATGATTATGCCTGGTGTGGGGGAGAACGATGATTTATTTTATGGACGTCGATAGCAGCTGCAAAATGGAGGTGATTAAGGGATTATGAGATGGGGGAGGTGAACGACAGTCTTTTGAGACAGTGACGCAGCTCTGGTGTACATAGCGAAGCTAAGAAATGTGTCCCTGGTGAGTGAGTTTTCCGGATTGGAATCTTTGTTGAGACCATTAACCGTGAACCATCGCGTGGAGTTGAGGGGAAGTAGATTGTGTCGTGATGGTCTGGTCTTCTCGGAGATCGTTTCAAGATTGTTTCATTCGCCCATGGCCAAGCTTAAGCTTGTGACGGATGTGCTTGGCCTACCGCTCATGGTTTAGCCTAAGTCAACCTAAGCTTAGCCTGTGACGGGTATATTTTGCCTGGCGCCCATGTCAAGCTTAAGCCTGTGAAGGGTGTGTTTGACCTGGCGCCCATGGCTTAGTCTAAGCCGGTGACGAGTATGCTTTGCCAATAGACCGTGGCCTAGCCTAAGCCAGTAACTGGCATGTTTTGTCTAGCGTTAATCGCCTTGCTCATGTTCAATGGCAAGCTAGTGACGGATTTTCTTTGTCGGACGAGCATAAACGAAGTGCCCTGCTACTCAATCGCTAGATCTGGGGAAGATTTAGGGCAGTATCTCGTCTTGAAGCGGAGTCTCTGTGCCCTGTACTGATCTTTCTGAAGGGAACCTCATAAGATATTCTTTGTTCTGTTCTGTGTGCTCTGTAGGCCTTGCTCGCTAGACTTACCTTCCCTCCCTCTTCGACTTTCTAATTGCTTTCCGGAAGATACGCCAGATTTCCTTCCAACCCTGAAACCCTTAAAAAAGCCCTCGAAGAAAGAAAACCAACATATATTTTTTTTTATTAAACATACATATATATTTTTCCTTTGACTTTTGTTCTGTTTACCATCCTATAAACTACATGCACACATATCCATATATTGTATGTACATTTACAAATATCTCCACATACATAGAATTTTATTTCTGTGTTATTTTTGTTTTTGTTTTTATTTTTTATATAATTTATTTATTTTTTTTTTTTCATGGTATATAGTTTTCTTGAATTTATGTTGCAGCTGTATCTTTTGCATTTGCATACCCGTATAGTTGTATGTGTCTTATGTAAATATCTACTATTTGTTATGTAAAAAACGAATGATTTCATAAATTTTATTGTTTTTTCTTTTTTCAAAAAACTGACATTGACGGGTCATCAAAGTAGTAGTTGTAGTATAGTATGTACATGCATGTGTGGATTAAATCGGATGAGAATTTGTTTCACTATCTTCTAGATGTATTCATTTATTTCATATATAATATATTTTCTTTAAAATTTTATTTAGATTGCTCTATGAATTCATATTCTTTTTTTAAAGGATTCGAGTTTCCTCTTGTGTGACGTATGACTTAATTAGGTATTCATTCTCCTTTTTGGTTGCCTTTAAACATTTACATAGTGTATTTTATCTAAATTCTATAATATTCTCGTTTTTTAAATGTTTTTCTTTTCTTTTGTTTTTGTTTATCTATCTACTTTGCGTTGGTGGTTACCTTTGGTTGTTTTTTTTTTTTTTTTTTTTTTTTTGTTGCTTTGTGGATTCACTTGAATTTCTTGTATAAAAAATTATATATATATATATGTATGTGTATATATATACTGATCTAACTAATTTGTAAAGAGGTTTGGGAAGAGTCGTGCATTTCTATTCGAGTTGGAGTCTGGAATGGGCTGCCGAGTTCGAACTCAAGTGATTTTCTGTGATTGTTGTGAGAAGGGGTGTAATTTGAAACTGAAGCGTGCGTGTAATGGAGAATTAATCAATGTCCGGATACAATTTCTTGCTTAATTGAATAATTTCGGTCAAGGATGTGTCCAGACTAACTTGCGAGTTGTGGGCTTCTCTAGGAATCATCAGTTGAATTTTACCTTGCTTCCCGAAACTCTGAAAACGTTCGTTGCCAGTTTATTTGGTAGTCACTGAGTGTGTCTACTGGCGTGTGACATGTTCCGTGGTCTTCGGTCAGAAGACAAGCTTCGACACCGTTTGTGAATGTGAAAACCTTGAAAATCATCCTCCGAACAGCATTTCCACTTTATACACGGCCGTGGAATATAGAGATTATGAGGCACAGAGAATGTGTTTATCAACAGAAAACCAACAATGGTACCTTCTCCTCGACTGAATGACAAGACAAGACCGGAAGTTCCTTTGATTTGTTTTTTCTTGAATGAATTAGAGAGAGAGTTTTGATCCTCATATGTGGTTGAAATCCCAATCCCTTCGCACGACCTTTCTTTGTCAGGATGCGTCGGTTTCCTTCTCCACCTTGGTGACTTACTTGCGGTGTCTACTCAGTCATTCCACTTCTTTCTCACTGAGAAAGAGAGAGAGAGCTCATAGGGAGGGATTGTTAATCATCGTCGCGCGGGAAGTAAGACAAATTTCTGAAGATGAGTTTAAGGCTGAAAAACTTTGAAAATTTGAGTTGCTGAGTCTTGCACAGACCATTCTCGGTTCACAGACCGTTCTCGGTTCACAGACTTGTTCGACAGGTAGATTAGGTACAAGGGTAAAGTTGAGCATTTATGTAAAGTTTGACCTGCCTCCTCCCTCAGTAATCTTTTGGGGTTGAATATTGTCTAGTGAGACAAGCCATTCGAGAGGAACTGTGAAAAATTTATATGACTCTTTTGAGAAGTAATGGCCCAGAGTTTGATGTCTGTTTTGGTAAGGGTCGGAGGGATGATCAAGTGTTCCATAATTGAGCCAATCGCTGGCTCATTCCATATATCAGGTGATGCCAAGCGCTCCCTGGAGACTGAACCATCAGGATAGAATATCAGTTGACTAAGCTCTCAGTAAAGACTAAGTCATCAATGGATACCACGTCATCAGTAAGTTCTGTGTGAAGACTAAGCCATGCTATTTGAGGAAATCAAGCTGACCTAGTGGTAGAATGGTGACTTTAGGAGTTAATGTCCAACTAGCAGGCTGCAGTGAACTCTGAAAAATATGACTCCAGGCCAACACATCTTGATGACAAGAGCAACTTCATGTTCATATTGGACTACAGTCCGTCGATGATTTTGGGTCTTACGTGAAGTTCTTTACCTTCTCAAGACGGCGATGTTTGAGACAGGCTTTCACTAGAGGAATTTATTATTGAAGAGTTGTCAGAAAGTCGAAAGAGGCAGAGTCGTGAGTTGTCGAGAAGTGAATACAGAACCATCTTAGTCGGCTCGGTTAGCCACTATGTTTGTTGTTATTTTAGTGCGAATGCGAATGAACCCAGAACGACGTGACCGTAACAAGTATTCGATCCCATATATTTGTCTCTTCTCTAAATCGAATGCTCCAAGTATGGACGTCACTCAAATTATGCGCAACTGCAATCTGAAGGTGTCTTATGAGTCGGAGCGGATTTAAATCTCTACATTCTGTCGTATCGTCCCTTTTCTCGTAGGGGCCAGTTCGTCGCAGAGACTTCCTTCCGCTCATCACAGAAGGCTCCCTCCGGTGTAGTATGCTAACAATGGAGTCTTAAAAAATCCTCGAAAATTCTTGAAAAGTCTGTGAGCAGCACATTTCTTTGAATTTTATTTGTTTTAATCAGAAATCTCGTGTCCCTGTGTCCGTAAAGGAATTCGAGAGGCTTTTTGATGGCCTTTCACGAATTTCTGAAAGGATTCTTTTCTGATGGGATTTTCTGATTGACTAGTTTGGTTTTCGGGAACCGCGACAGTTTTCGAATTCGACTTGCGACCACTCTATTGCGGCTTATCGAATTTTGATTGACATGTGTTCTACTGCTGCGAGTTGGGTATTAAAGTCAACGACATTTCGTTCATTTTTAATTTCCCTATGAACTCGGAGGACTTCACGGTGCGGTGTACATTGAGTCCACGAGTGGCGATCAATTTTGAAGATCGATCTGGTATATGATGTTGTGGTGCAATGTTCTATGTTTTTCTATTAATTTAGCAAGTATTCAGTAGAATCAATTCCCATCCACCAACGAACAGAAATGTACTCCTTTCCACTAGCCCCTCGAACTAAACCACAAACAATTTGTTTTTTTTTTTTTTTATAAAAAAAAAGAAAAGAAACTAGTTTCCTTTTGTTTTTCTTCTTCTTCTTCCTCCTCTAGTTATAGGTAAGTTTAGGTAGTATGTATGTATGCATTTGTTTAAAGTTTCAGTACAACTTTAGTGTGCGCGTTTTATTTCGTTTTTTTTTTTTTTTTGTTTTCTTCTTTTGCCTTATATTTTTGTTGGGGATCATCAAATGAAAACAGAAGAAAATTCACTAGAAAGTCTATTGGGAGCAAATCGAATTAAAAACACACATATTTACAATTCTGATCCAAAATCAAAAAAATATACAAAACAAATGGGGGAGGAGGGAGGCGGCTAAGAAATAGACAAAAGTACATACTTATACGAAAGAACTATACGTAACTTAATGTATACTCACATGACCTTAAAATTTAAAATTCACTAGAATTACTCTTAAAAATAGACTCTTTGTTTAAAATTAATTAAAGCTCTCCTTTTGTTTTTAATTTCTCTTGTTTAAATACATTAAATACGATATACTTTGTTTTCTGCATATATTTGCATCTTAGTGGTTTAAAAAAAAATATAAAAAAAAACAGAAAAATCCCTCGCTAGACTCGGTATGGATTGGTATGGATTTCTGAGTAAGTGAGAAATGGGAGTTTATTTGTTTTTCATTTGTTCGATGTTGTAATTTAAACACAAAAATGACAAAATGTTTATTTTACTTTTGAATTACTTCTATTTTCAGCTTGGTTTTAATCAATTCCAGGTTTTTGGTATTTTTAAGAGAACGACTTTACTTTTTATTTTCTGTTTCGTAATATCTACTAGTTTTCTTTTGATTTTGATTGCACTTAACTAGGTAATTTCATTTTTGTATATCTCCTTCTGATTATAACTTGTTTTTTTTTGGTTTAAAATTGATTTATTTGTATTTTCTAGACACTTACTTAAGACTAGTAGATTTATGTTTTTTGTTTTTTTTGCATAAGCTTATGTATCTTATTTTGTAAAGTGCTCGGCACAAACACCGGCTTTATAACATTTTAACTCCGCTTCAAGCGTGTAGAGTTCACTCGTCATTTTAGTCGTGAGTGCCAAAAACCCACGCGCCACACAAAAAAATTGTTCACGAGCTCTCTCATTTCTCACAGTTTCGGCTCACACACACACGCGCGCGCATTTATTGGTCCGGGCGAAGCTAAAGTTTGGGACGTGTTGAGTGGGCGGGGGAGGGTGAGGTGAAAATGAATGGCGTGGGAGCCGGTTGAACATCCCGGACGGAAATTTAAATAAATCGCTAGACCAATGGTGGTGGCAAAGGAATGAAAACAAATCGCATGGAAATCAATTCATGGCTAAAATTGACCGCCAGAGTGAGTGGTGAGTAGTGCAGTGCACAGCGGCTCTAACAAGAGAAATCTCGTCCTAGTCCTCGTTCGTGTGGCGTGTGTCGAATTTGAATGATTTTTGCTGGGGAGGGAGAAAGAGAGAGAGAGCTGCCCACACGCGTTGTTGGTCCAATATTTAAAAAGCAAGCACAACCAAATCCAGCACTTCACCCGAAACCCTATCAATTGTAAACACCTCGCACCATAGCCTCACGGTTCCTCGTGTGCCATTTGCATGTCAGGATTCGAATGTAGGTCCGTCGGAAGGACGCGTTGCAGAGGGCGTAGCACACCGGATTTATGGTCGAGTTGATGTAGCACAGGGCATAGAAGAAGTCCCACAGCTCGTCGGGTATGCAGTCGGAACAGGTGGTTAGCGGCTTGATCAGCACCAGAATGTTGTACGGCGTCCAGGTGATGATGAAACTCAAAAGTATGGCGGACAGGGTTTTTGCGGCCTTCGACTCCTGTCGCTTCTCCTGGGATTTCTTCTTCTTTTTCGCTTGTCGCGCCGTCAGCGGTGGGTGCGTCTTGCCCAATGGCTTTGGGATAATTTTCGCATTCAACGGTATTCGAATGTCTGGGGCAGCATGCGACATCCGGCGCACCACCGGCAGACTGTACTCGGAATCGCGTGATGGCAGCTGCCGTCTCGGTGGTACCGACATTACTGGTAAAGGAACATCATCCTGAATCATTTTGATGGAGGGGGCATGCTCGTCGCCCCCCTTCGCTCCATCCGACGGCAAGCGGATGAGTATTGTGTAAACGGAGTCTTGGCTGACTGATCTGGAGCCAAGTCGATTGCTATTCGGTAGAGAGCGTGAGTCGCGTGGTCCCGAGATTTCTTGGAGTTGCGAGAGAGGCGTTAGCGGTGGTCGTAGGGGGGTCGGTGAAACGTCGGGTAATATCATACTGGGTGGTCGCACCGTACCATACGGATCTCGAATGACATTCATTGATGTGCATCTAGTTTTTGGTGTGAGAGAGAGAGAGAGAAACAGAAAGGAAAAGAAAAAAAATATGATTTTCTGAATGATGTTTGTGCTTCGAGCAATGTCGTGGTCAATTTTGCAAGAAGAGACGTTCAAACACGTTCAAGTCTAACACTAAACAGCAGTTTCAAGCCAAAACACAACATAATTGTTTATTTTTTATTTTTTTTTTTTGTTTTTTTTTCAACTCGCAACATGTAGAAATAAAAAAAGAAAAATAAGGAAAATCAAAACCAATTGTGCGGATGTATGGAATTTTGTTGCATTAAACTTCAAAATTCCACCAATTTTTCGAATATGTGCATTGTGCGATAAATTCTGTGCAATGTGCTGGAGAACAAGTTAAATTAAAGAAAAGAAAAAAATACGGTCATTCCTTAGACACGAACAATAACATCATCATCTCATCATCATCATCAAGTCAACCAGTTTACACGACACGACAAAACGATTCAAGACGATCGCGCTACAAATTTACGTTTCATTTTTTAATTTTTTTTTTTTTTAAGAAAAAAAAATATGTTTTTTTTTTGTACGTATAAAACAGATAATTTGTTTATTTTGGCTTTTACTACCTGGATACGGAGCTTTGTAAAGGAGTTTCTATGGTTACAGGTGTTGCATACCCTAAATCAGAGGGATCCTCATGTTCGTACACAAAATCATCAGAATCCTCACGGCCGGAGTGCCACCACGCGATGCACCACTCCTTGATGCCGCCAAAACATTTACTTGACTTTTTCACATTGCTGCCGCTTTTTATCTGGAAAATAAAAAATGGAAGAAAACAAGTACGAATCATTTGACATCGATAGTGTGACGTTAAAGCGAGCCATTCGATTTTTGGCAACTACCCAAGTACTTACACTCGATCTCCGCGAATGAATGCCATGATAGCTAGCCTCGGAGAGTACAGCGTTTGTCATGTAAACGCTTTCGGCATCAGCTGATGACTCAGATCGCGGGCGTCGCCAGTTGTCGTGGTCGTTGCCTCCAACGTGTGAAATGGACATCATGCCAGCATGGTTAACCGCGGTATTTTCATCACTGCAAAGGACACACAAAAATAATACATACATATATATAATGCCATTCTCCCTTCCCCTCCCCTCCCCTCTCAGAGAGATACACACTGCAATTGATTCCAGTGGCAGCGTGTTCAATAAAATTCCTCGCTTCCGACCGACGACGCGACGAGGCTACGACCACCATTCGCAGTGCGAAATGTATTCGAGATATTTTTCCATTACGGAGGGATCGCATTCAGTCATCCGGGGATAGTCCGTCGTCGTCGTATCGCAGGGATTAATTTCCCATTTGAAGTTCATCACTTCCTCCGTCGGTCTCGGGAGGGGGTTTAAAATTCCTTCCTTCCTATTCAAGTTGAAAAGGAATTCGGGGGTTTGGGTCGGGGACGGGTGGCGGCGGGGATTTATGGAATTGTCCTAGACTTGCCTCGCCTTGGCGGACGACGAGAATGTCCTTCCCACGAAAGGTATGTTCGTCCTTAATTGACATCCTCGTCTGGATTCGTGCCATGCGGCAGCCGCCCCCAAACACGAGCACAAGCCTTGCGGCAATAATGTCTTAATTTTATTAAATTCTCAAAAAAAAAAAAAATATGAATCATTTGGGATGACCGTGTGGTCGGTGGTGGTGGCGCGGCGGCCTAAGGAGTGCCTTTGAAGGTGTCCTTCGAAATCACACACACACACTCTGTGACCGAGGTGAATTTGATGGAGAGATTTATGAATGCAGGAGCGGCGCTGGCTCAACAACATTATCTGCGAACAAAGAAAACCGAAAAACAAAGAGACTGTCCCCACATGTCTCCTTAGCCTATCTCCTCCTCTCCCTTCATCATCATCATCAGCAGCAGCAGCTACTTGTGTGAAATAGATAGAACGACCTTCTATTATGGATAATACGCCATTACTTACCGCATCAACCTATGGGCTGTAGAGGGGAGGGAGAGAGAGATATTGTAAAGAGATATCCTGCGAGTGAGGATGGTGTGACTGCTTTCTTAAAAGGAAAGGACATCCTTCGTAGCAATTTGCATTAATGTTCGATTAAAATTGAGGGTCATCCCTGACATTGAATTTCTGATATTACAACTAATTATGACAACCGAACCCGGAGACCGGCACCAGGGCACACCAAGGGCGAAGCAGAAAGTCCATGTTTCTGTTCGAGGGTCGGGGCGGATGGCCATGTTTGTGGATGCGTGATGAATGAAGATGAAGCTGAAGAAAGCTGATCTTGTGGGTTCGTCGCAGTGACTGGGTGTGGGTGTGAGTCCACGTGGACAGAAGATGGGTGAAGTGTCTAGACAGTAGACAGAATGTGTCCATTGTGCTGTGGTGAATACTCGTGGAGTAGGAGTATATTTCTGGAGATCTTCAGGTGTGTCTAACAGTTTTCTTAGCGAAAGTCAATTCCTCTTGTCTTTTTAAGAAGCAGTTCTCCAACTTCGGCCTTCAAAGTCGAACGTAAAACGCTGGGTCCCATCCACAAAAGCACGGGAAACACAAGTGGTTATTGAAGAAGCTTCGCTCAGGTTCATTTCGGAGGACAGTATCTGGCAGTTACGGAATAGCGTTGTGAGTGCGGATCTATCGTGTTCATCATCAATACGTCTTCCGTAGTCTCTGATTTTTCGAAGAGAGTGAACACCTAACTGCCGGGAAGCCGCCTTTGGGAAGATCACACCAGAAGACCTAAAAACCACCCTTTTCTGCGAGACAGAGCCCCCTCTTGGAGCTTCTCCAGAGCCCAGCAGGAACAAAGATTTGTACCTCTTCTCATGCATCTGTTCTAGAAGTCTTTAGTGATGTCCATCAAGTCTCCTGGGAGTCCTGTTCAGTGACAGCAGCACCCTTGAGAGTTTGGAGTCCCGTCTGGGCCGGACTATCTTGGAGTTTTGCCGAGTAGTCCCGGCCAGTCATGCGTGACCGAATTTTTCATTTGGTTGAAACAACTCGTTAATAACAGTGGCCTAAGGACTCCTCCCTGAGGTCTGCCATGTTTGATTCGTTATTTTGTGCCAAAACTTCCTCTCTTTCTTGAACAAGACGAAGGTTCTTTTCTCTGGTCCTCTTGCGAGCGACGTGAACAAGTCTGTATAATCGATGGATAAGGAGTTCGTTCATAGTAAGAAGCGCGGCCTCTGGTTTACCACGTAATGCTCGTCATTTTGGAAGCCAACGACTTCGGTTTCTGTCAGTTGTTCTATCGCCATTTGGATCTTCGACACGAGGGAAGTCCCCCCCTCTCATAAGAAAAACAATACAAATGCCTTCAGTTGAATCACTCGCAATCAAATATGTCCTTTATCCCGTTCGCACCTCGAGGCCAACAAGTTTCCATTAATAAATGAAATCTCTCCTCTCTCGCTGGGACCCATTAAGCGGGGGGCAGCAGCCCACAATCTGCAATCCATGCTTCCCCTTGAAACGACCTCAGAGTGTAGGGAAGGACCCTTTTTTTAACCTAAGGGTTATTACTTAATCCAGAGGAGAGAGAGATACTTTACTTTGCTGAACAAATTCTAGTCCGAACACTATAATTCATGATTCACCCTTCGGCGCGCACACACACACACACACACACAGAGAGAGCAAGAAGAAGAAGATAGATAACATGTGGTAGGCATAGAGTCGCATCCCATCCGTTCCGAAACCGAAACAATGGCCAAAAAAGCATAAAGCACTCCACTCGGACGGGGGCATAATGAGTTCCACACAGCAGCAGCCACCCCGTTCCACACCCGGCCTTTATGTGCTTTTATCATCTCAACACGAGTGCTGGCATCGATTGTGGTGTGTATACCATCCAGAGTTACCTGGAGGCAACTCTGACGGCCAACGTTGGAGCAGCTACGAGCACGAGTGTGTACGTATGTAGGTCACCGAACAGCGGCACCAGCAATCTGATACTGAACACGGAAACACAGGCATCCTGCTGCCGCTGCTGCTGCTGCTCTGGTGCCTGTTAAAAGGGACATATCCTGTTGCATTGTGCGAGTGATGGAGGGAAGGGAGGGAATACGCCTCACTTGAGATAAACAGGTAAATACTGTTTGTGTTATTAACTTCACCAAAAGAAAGAAGCGTCATGACAGAAGACAGACGACAGAAGAGAGGAGAGATGAGAGATGAGATGGCTTGACAGGGATGCTGTCAGAGGGAACATTCCTTTATTTTTCCTCTCGTGTCCTTTTCTGTTTCTTTTCTTGTTCATTGTGTGCTTCACTTTCCGGTGTGGAAGCACACGCGCCCATTTACGTCAGGGTCCGTTCAAAAGTTGTGAGAGGCTCTCGCGTGTGGGTGGTGAAATGTTGTAATTTGATGGTTTCCCTTTATTTTTTTTTTTTGCCTGGCCTTTCTGGCTCTCTCCCGGTGAAGCATGACACACTGGAGACCGTTTACAATTGCCTCCATCTTAATCTTGCGAAATTAAATAAGTCCCCTTCGCTATCATTCTGAAGCACATAAACGAGGAACAAAAAGAAAAAAAAAGAGGAAATAACGCTGCCATAGTGGAGATTAAAGCAATTGTCTGTATCCATAGCTGCTGCTGTTGCTGACCCTTCTCAAACCCTCCTCAGACCCTCATCATGTGCGCGCAGAGGGGCGAGTCTAGTTTTCATCTTTTTCAAATGCCACAAGTATCCGTTGAGGCGATGAGAGGGAGAGCGAGAGCGAGAGAGTGTGTGTGTGTGCGTATCGTTGGCCGTCACTGGCCTGTCGTTAAGCTCCTCCGATGGAGCTGGCTGCACATCCTAGGCCATCCTCTAATCCCATTATCCAGTGTGTGAAATCAAGGTTATCCGGACGGCAGTAAATTCCCTTCTTTAATAATGATTGACGACAGGAATGGAGCCGAAGCATCGAACTCGAATTCTCAGTTGCTCCTGATAATGAACTTCTCGTAGAATGGAATGGAATGCTATTTATTTCTCAATTGCGTAATTCTCCCCCGAAAGCTAATGAATTCCAGAAGCCATTTGCCAGTGGGTTGAAATGAAATTGCACCACGATTTGTCGAAGTCATTATACACATTTGTTGCCTCGGCTCCAGCGAGAAGTGAAAAGTTTCAAAACAAACTAATTACAGTACATTCCCGAGACTATAAACTGACTGACAAAACAAAAAAAAAAAAAAAGCAAGAAAAACAAACAAAAACTTTTCCCTGCCGCCCGTCGTCGTGACCTTCTGAAGACACAGGCGCTCTTTTCTCCCCACTCTCTCTGGGGGAGAAGGGAACCCAAAAAAATTACACTCACCTTGAATTTGACCGCTTCGATGAGTCCTTCTTGCCAGCCTGCAGATTGGGCAGATCCTTCTGTCGTTTCTTCGTCTCCCGCCAGATGCGATAGTACAGGAAGCACATTATCGTGACGGGAAAATAGAACGCCGCCAGGGCAGTGCCAAATGTGATGTACTGATTGGTTTCAATAAATTGAATATAGCACTCGTCCTGCGGTACGGTACGCTTGCCCTCGATATATGGCCAACTGTAGATCCACGGTGGCCAGAGCAAGAGACTTATGCCCCAGGCGGCGCTGATCATGACGGCCGCACGACTTGTTGTACGCTTGGCACGATATGTTAATGGTCTTGTTACACTAAAATATCTATCAAAACTTATAATTAGCAAGTTAAGCACCGACGCATTGGATGCTAAATAGTCCAGCGCTAGCCAGGTGTCACAGATGTGCGGCCCGAGAGGCCAATATCCAAGTATGGTCGATACTGAGAATAACGGCATCGAAATGAGACCGATCGCAAAATCCGCGATCGCCAATGAGAATAGAAAATAGTTACTGATGGTCTGCAATTGTTTGTCGATTTTAAACGAGATCATGACCATCACATTGCCCGCCACTGTGAGTATGCTCAAGATGGCCGCTATGATCGCGAGGACAACCATTTGCGGTATGGTGTAGCGGAGGCCACGCTCTTCGACGTTCGTGGCATTTGAATGATTGGCCTGAACGATGTCGTCGAACACAAGTGTCGTGAAGTTCTCTAGAAGTACGAGGACTGCTTGTGTTGTGGCCGCTGTTGTTGTTGTTGTTGTCGTAGTCGTCGTCGTAGTTGTAGTAGTGGTGGTAGTGGTTTTCATAAGAGTCGGCGATAATGGAGCCAAAATCGATGGAGGCGCCTGTCCCCCAAATCCAAAAGCACTGTAGGCGACCATTCTGATGTTTCAGGCAATTGAACTGCAACAGCAAACCAGCTGCAAACGGTGACAGTGATGATGATGAAGTGTATGACAAATTGCCTCTAAGCCGCTTCGATGAATGGAGGAGTAATCCAAATGATGACACTATATGGATGACTGCGATGATGTTGTGTATAGCGATGCTGAAACGAATAAACAAACGAAAACAAAAAAGCTGTTGTTAGAGATGCATACACCCTCTGCTCCTCGGCGTTCCCCCACGCAAGCCAAGCGAAATAACAAGAATAATAGAAATTAATAACTAGTCCTGTGCTGGTGGTGGTGCTGCTGCTGCTCCTTTCAGTGAACTTTGAAGCTTTGTTTGCAGTGGCACTTGTAGACTAGTGCAAACTGCAAATAAACAGCACTCTGCCATTGCTACACAGTCAAGTGCGCAGCGCGCCATCTGAGGGCTTTTCAACTTAAACATGCACCACGTCAACAATATATAAGCCAGATGGGATGGATGTAGCAAGAAAGGAGAGAGAACACACCCAAGTCTTCGACTGTTGAGTGTCCTTGCTGACAATTGTTTATTTAACGCCGTTGTGACGATGGGGATGTGTCCAGGTCAGTGACGTTCAATTGAAGCTGACGCCTGTGAAGCGGTGCGACGGACCGTGCGATCTTTTGTTCGCCTTTAAAATGCCTCTAATCCTCGAGAAGACTGTGATCCCTGGCAGTAGGAACAAAGAATTACAACGCATTGCGCCTCGTTCGGGGATAAGTAGCTAAGCGCCAAGCAAATGAGTGCGGCTCGGTTGAGCTAAAATCAATACCGAGCATGCATTTGCAGTGTTTTATGCTGACTAAGCCCTCAGCAGCATGCGATGACAGAGGCATCTTTTCAAGGACCCGGCGGGCGGGCGGGGTGTAAGTAAATATCCTGCTTCTCTGCGAACACCCAAATTACTTCCTGGACGCGAGAGTTGGAAGCAGGTGGTGACACAACCCTTCTTGGAGTTCAAGGGATTGAGGAATTTAATTTTCAGCTTGAAAGGAGTCAGCCAGGACAGCTCACTGAATTAGGCAACACACACATGAGCAGAGTTCCAACGAATTAAAATTCTTTTTTACGACCGAATGGGTCTTGGGCGAGGGGTGTGGGAGTGGGAGCGGGAGTCTTTCTGGTTGTCTGTATGGCCTGGATTAATTGAAGGATTAAGAGAAGGATGTCATGTGCACACTGAAACACACACACACACCCACACCCAAAATGCTTGTCGTTTATGTCTCCGCTGCCGTTGGTCCTCGTCGTCGTCCTTGATGGCATGACGACGACGAGAGTGCTTTAAATTATTTCCCGTCGTCCTGCTGTGCGCGCTGCTGTTGTGCCCGGCGATGTTGCAAGCCATGCGAAAATTGGATAAGGATTATTTTTCGTCGATGACAAAGTTTTATTTGAATTTGACTTACCTTACACAATGCGGCTGTGTGTAATGTGTGATAGAGGAGGAGGACGGATGGTTGGATGGATGGATGGTTGGTTGGTTGGGTTCGGTTGGGCTGGGCTGGGTTCACTCGCTGGGTGAGGAGGCCCATAAAACGAGGATAATATGGAACTTTAACGACATGTGTTGCTATTTTACGTCTCTTGTGTACTTTGTGCTCGAAGTCGACTCAGCTTCCAGCGCGCAAAGAAGCTTATCGGTAGCGTCTTTTTATTTTTCTTCTTCTTGATATTCATATGTCCCCCGGGGCTTATAGCGATTTGTACACATTGTAATAGCTGATCTTAGCCGATTGGAAATTGCCTCTCGCTTAACCGACAGAAAAAAAAAGATTTGCCTGAATTTGCCGGATCCTTTCGGTCCTTGCGAATGAATGAATCCCGGGTCCTGATTTTTATTGGCTGTCCCCGAAGGGGACGCTCACACAGGATGCAAATTCCGTGATTGTAGACGAAATTTCGAAGGAGAATGCTCAATTACGTCATTTGGCATACAATTCACGCCCACACGTACCCCCGACAGAGATGAATTATTAAGAAAAAGCACGCATGTTTATGAGTCGAGTGCCCCACCCGAGGCTGAAATCTAATTAAATCATTTTGAGAACTTTAAACAAGACATTCCCAACTGAATTTGGTCACTTTTAACCTTTTGCCGATGTGTTGTTGTTACCCAAACTCCGGCCAACTCCGCTCCTTGGAGACTCATTAAAAATTAACTCTTTTTCATATACACCACCCCCACCATCATCCATTATGGTCTTTGTTGACAAACGTCCCTTGAAAGTCTTCATTTACCATTACACTCAGATATTAACATGGCTCGTCCGAAAAGCACATTCGAGACTGGGGCGTCCGCCCACTTTTCGATTAACCAATTCCGCCCAGAAAATGCTTGATAAATGGAATGTGATAAAACAGATTGCTCTCCCAACGGGTACACCGACAAATGGAAAGAGATTGAGTGGTGGTGGTGGTGGCGGTGGTCCTGATGGCGGTGGGGTTCGTACACATTTCCAAATAACTTTGAAGGATATTTACGATTTTGTTATTCAATACTTTAGCCTGATGCGGATCCTTGACCCTCGGCTGATGTATGGATGTGTGCTTTAAGGATCTGAGTGCTTGTAAACGATTTGAAATTTAACTTAAAGTCACATGCCATGGGTTTCGTTAACATTGAATGATTTTTTTTTCAAATGTACGCACTGAATGCTGTCATTTTCCTTTGCTTAATTCAGCGGGTGCCAAGGCTGGCGTGTCATAAAGGACTGTGTTCAGAAAGTAAAATCAAGCTTTCACTGAGTTCGCTAACATGTCCTAGAAGGCTTAAACCGTCCTGTTGTCTGTGCAGAACTTCTGAAGTTGTTTTTTTTTTTTATTCGTCCTGCGGTAGAGGCTGTCACTGCCAGCAATCGGACTGCGTTCAGAAACTAAACTCGAGTCTTCACTGAGTCCTGCGTCATAGATTGTGGGCAAAAATAAATAGTTTGATTGTCTGATCCTTGTTGCCAGACTTCTGACGTGGGATAGGTTGTTACAGTTTCCAATCGGACTGTGTTCGCAAACTAAACTCAAACTTTGACTGGTTTCTATGACATTTCTTGGTGGTATGTTGGCTTAAGAAACTTTCTGCGTGTCTCATCCCCATTGCAAAACTTCTGACGTTTCAAAAGCGCTGTCACTGTCACCAATTGTTCCTATGTTCAGAAACTAAACTCAAGTCTTCTCTGTCTTCTCTGAACTCGTTTAGAACAAAAAACCCAATAAATGATCGCTTCTCCGGAGAATCTTGGTGTCAAAAACACAGGATGTACTTGACAGCTTGTCAAAAGTACCCGTTCTTGACACTGCATAGATGTGTTTCAAAAGATAGGACTAGAAATTAATTTCGTGGATAAAAATCAGAAAAAGGCGAAGGGTCCTAAGCACCGACAGTCACAAATGAGTACTTGACTTGACAATTGTAACCTGTGAGCCTGGCGTGCCCAGCGAGCCAGGCTCACAGGCAAGGAGTTTCCAATTTGGTGGGATCACAATGGACGGTATAGAGGAACGTGTCTTATTATTTTTTGTTTCTCTTGTAGATACTACCTATGCCGTAAAGGCAACTACACTGCGACCTGAAGGGATCTAAAATTTAGGCAGTATCTCTCACATCCCTACGGACGCGACAGAAGTTCCATAGTTCCACAGGAGAGACTGCCGAGGGCGTCACCCCTCCGCCAGCTTCAAACTTCCTCCGCTATAGCATCCCTCATCGCCTCTTTTTTTCCTTCTACTGAATCCGATTAAACTAAGATCTCCCATTACGACTGCAAAACTGAATCCAAAACTTGTAAGGACCAACATAATCCGACGCCCGATCCAACCCAGCCACCCCAACGTCGTGGAAGTTGAAAATTTAAATCAAAACCCAAGCACAGCACACTGCCGCGCCGAACCCTCTCAAATTGACTCCGAGCCCGGGGGAGACAGCGGCAACAGCCCGAGCCTCCCGCCCAGAGCATGCCCACCAATACCGTCTTGGCTCTGATTTATGAAGATCGACACCGCCACCGCCACCGTAGCAAGTTCAAGAGCCATGAAAACCGTATTAAAACATCTCTTTTTTTTTTTTTTTTGCCTTCCGAATTCCCCGAGCATAAAACCAGTAAAAGACGGTATCGGCATCGACATCGACATCGACATCAGCATCGGTATGCCGCCACCCCCACATCGAGGCTCTCAGGTGAGTCTCTCAAGTGCGCCGCCCGCCCGCAAAGAGCAGTATCCACATATCGCAAAACATAAACGAGTGTACTTGCACTCAACACGTTTGCCGGAGGATCTCGGAGACCAATAAAAGCCGGATGAATGTGAGTAATTGGATTCCCTAGAAGAGAGTGAAACTTGAAACTATTGACGAATGGGAGGCGGCAGGGAGGGGTGGTATACACCGTATGCCATCCAATTCAAATCCATTCATGTAATCTCAGGAGTGAGTGCTTGCGCCGCGCCGCGCCACACTGCGCCGCAGCGTATCCCGTGGCTTAATTGTTTTAGAAAAGTTACTCTCTACACAACTGGTGGGCAAATGCCACCCTTGAGTTTAATTGTCGTTCGTCTTGAAGTTAAGCTTTTCTTTCTTTTTCTCCTCCTTCTGGCGCCCCCTCCCCCTCCCCCTCCACCACGCTTTTCTCATTCGAACAGAGACACATCGCATTGTGTGCATCTGCGACGGAGTTTGTCCTTTATGCAATCATGAGCGAAGTACAAATGAGCCAACAACAACAATGGCAGACAGACCTAGAACCTACACACCAGCGTTCAGAGTCCCTTGGGCTGCAAGAAAGACGGACGCGGGAAGCTTTTATCATTTCGCTTCACCCTGTCTGCTATTATTTGCAAGACAGTAGCATTATTCTATCTCTCTCCCTTTCTTCTCGGTTGGCATTCGTGTGTTTTTTTTTCTCTGGTTTGGTGTAGCCTCTGTATTTTGCTTAGGAAATGAAGTGTTCTTGTGTTTCATACAGAATCTCTCGTGTCTCCTCAAGTGGAAGGCTGGCGGGTGGAGCGTGGAGGGTGGAGGGGGCAGAGATTCACAATCATACTGAGACACAGATATGCATATGCATGGAGACGTGTGTGGTAGGGTGGCGTGGAGGTGGGGGGATATGATGTGAATGATATAAAGAAGATGACACAAGCTGGGTTATCCTTTCATGGAACTATTAAACGAATCACTCGTTTTGAGAATGACTCAAGAGCATTGTTATCGGTTGGGCGGAGGCAGGGGGCGGGACTAGGGGATGTGCATTTTCACTGCAAGGCATTTTGAAGAAGTGGGTGGGGTTTTTGTTTCCTAATCGAGCAACATTGAAAAGGAATTAGTTTCTTTCAAGAAGAGGCTTTCATTCTTTCGTGTGTGTCGTCGCATCTGGAACCAGTCGGTGATCTGATGCAGGTTTGCAGACTGAGTGCAATTAAAGGATTTCCCTTCATTAGCATATTGGACAAGGGATGCTAGAGAAGGGACTGTTTTTTGGCTAGTTTCAGAACGATGATGCGACAATGAAGACAATTCCTCTTCAATGGGTAGCCTTGGGCAAACTGAAATGTCATAAGAAACTTCTTAGGGTGAAGCCACATCGTTTTTTTCCAACAAGAATACATCGATCCTTATGAACCAGCAGACATCGAAGCAGACACGGCAAGACATGCGATCCGAATTCAATACTTTACATCCCTTTCAACCGCTGCTCTTTAGGTTAGGGTGAAAGCTTTCGGGTGGAAGGTTATCCTGCCATTCATGTGATATGGACCAGGACCAGGATGACAGACCTGGATCTTGAGCTGGACGAGAACAAGGCAGACCTGAACCTTCGTCCCTTGGCGCAGAGCTGGTTCGTGAGCTGGACTAGAACCAGGGCGTATAATTGGAGCTGATTGCGATAATGGAGCTATGCACGATATACAAAGACGCGGAGCTACGAAGTTAAAGATCGAAGAAAGGCCCACGAAGTGCCTTCGAAAGCCAAATTCTGCGTCGGATATTTGTCCATGTCTTGCGAATAAGGAGACATTGGCGCAGACTACAAGGACTCGGATCCCTGATTGACCATGGATCCCATTAGCTGCCACCTTTTGCCAAGGCGATAAATTAGTGCTCGAAAAGTGTAAATTCACATCACGACAGCCGCGTTTAAAGTTCCCTTTCAACAGAATCAAGTGCGATTCAAGAATCCGATGTTTTTACCCGTGCTTTATCCGTCTTGAAGTAGAAGCTTCCAGTCCATACTGTCACCGCAAGCTATCTAAAAACAGAAAAACCACCTAGAAATGATAAGGTTGACTTTGAAGCGAGCTCACGTAAGTTGATATTTATCGGTCTCGTGGGGGAGTCAAAGAAGTATTTCCGTTTCTTGGGTAAGCCAGTGCTAGACATTGACTTCCCAGAACCTCATCTATCTTTAGACAAACTCCTTTCATCTCTCTCATTCATTCCAAAAAATAAACCACCACTCACCTTATCATGTATCCAAGAAATGTCTTCCTTTCCGACTGTTCCATTTTCCTAAATTATCATGCAGCATCGTAATGAACGCGGATATCCGGATTGTATTATATTGCTGCACTCGTTCTCACTGTCCCAGTGTTTATCCGCGACGAAACGAAGCAAACGCATTTCAACCACTATTTGCACAGGTACCTGATACTATTTCAGAAGTAATTCCATTAGTACCACGAGCTGGCATATTCAAAGCGCGCGTTCAACCTGCAACGAAGAAAAAAAGACAGTGAATGTGAGCGTGAATGCATGTAAAATATTGAAATGGGAATTCACAGAGTGTGCTGGCAAGTAAATGAAATGAAATCAATTATCGGTCCGTTTCGGTGTTCAAATACCACAAGTGAGTTTGCTAACGATGGCCTAATTAAGTGAATAGAAATTCAAACAAAAAACAACCGGAGGACTGGGTTGAGGGGGCTGGCTTGGGTTCGTGCCCCGCGGTTTTGATAAATCGATTGGGTAATCATTCAAATTATGTGTTGAATAGACTAGTTTGCACCGCATAACTCGATGATGGCCTAATGATAGGACATTCCAACCGATGATGTTAACTGAATTTGGAATACGTAATTGAAACGTTGACTGGGGCCGCAAGTTCCTTTGGGGTTGTAACGCCAGCAGAAGAAGAAATGAAACCAACCAACTGTCGCATTTACGGGTACGTTCTCAAATCATTCAAAGCCTTTCGATAACAATCGCTTCGAAATGAAAATAAATCAACGACATCCTGCGTAAGTGAAGGACAGAGGCAGCAACTTGTCAGAATGCAGAAACAGCTTTCCTTTCTGTCTGGAGATGGCGCTGCAGTCTGAGGTAAACTTGAGCCTACTTGTGATGGCGTGTAATCTTCTTTCAAGGGTGAGGCGGAGGCAAGGGCGACTTCTGCTAATTTTGATATGCTCTGCAACAAGTGAAGTCATGGCAGGAAGGTGGTAAATACCCGTGAAGACCAATGCTTCGGCTAAGAGGATCTTCGAATCTAAACTCGTTCGAGGAAATGAGGAAGATTGGAGTTATGACGGCGACGCCCTTGTTTTTGACATCCTTTATTCCTAATATCTTTGATGGCACTTGTCTTGTAGGTCTAAGTGGCAACATGTGTGTCTACCCAGGCATCTACAGATGCGACTCAAGTATTGGCCTGTCCTCGAAAGGTCTTCAACAGAGTCTTCATCATCGATACACATTGATGCGACTGCTGCTGCTCCTGCTGATGATAAAATAGCCGATCTCTCGAGTACGCTTCACACCGTCCAAAGAGGAAATGGACCTGGCATGGATGCCCTATAGGAGGTAACACTAGTCCCATGATTTGACCTAGTTTGGTGGCGAAAGATAATTTCACAGGAGAACCTCAATCAATTTGGTGTGCTAAACTGGAGACTGCGAGCAAAAGTTCGTGTCAGCTGAAATGCTTGAAACTCATTGGAAGGACGAATGCTCATCAGGGATTATGCAGAATCGGAACCAACGAGTTGTTGTTCCAACCACCTCCGCTCCTAACATAGGTTTATCAAGCAGTTGCCTACCTAATTGAATCCCATTCAAGGCACGCCTCGGAAGTCGTGATGATCGGGAAGACTTGTGCCACGTGGATAATCTATCGAAGCATAGCAAGAATCAGCTTTGAGTTCCCTGCTCTCTGCCGTGTTCCTCACCCTATCACGACGAGTAACTCCTGCAACAGCCCGAGGAAAGCTCGTATCGGCAGCTTGTATACGAGACCTTACAACCTTCGGGAAGGTCCATGTTACCTTCTCCTTCTCTAAAAGGTAGACGACCATTTAGGCATTGAAAGCAGTCTCGTTGTTGTCAGTCTCTGGAGGAGATGGGTCTACATATGCTTGGCCTGGGTGTCAGGGCATAGAGACTTTCTGCAGACAATCTAGTCAGGCACACAACACCCCACATTCACGTGTATGCCTGCCCTAGACTTCGAAACATTTGAGTGCCGTGTTGGAGCTTGTTTGGAATGTGAGTTAGGTTAGGTGGAACAAGATATAGCATTGAAGCCGATGTAAGCCTGCTTATGACAAATCAGATTAGCTCGCTAATATAGACGCCATTTAGTTCTCTTAAATGTGAGTGCCTCTGACTGGTCAGAGAGCAGAGCAGAGGAGGTGCTTGGTGGTTTCTACAGCCTCGTCAACCACTCAGTTGTATGGGGCACACATCCCACGGGACAGTTGTTCTGAGTCGAGGTCTGCTTGGCCTGAGCAGACAGAGTGATCGTTCAAGCAGGTGGTGCCTTCTAGCCACACTTGGAGATGAAGACGATTGTAGGCTGTAGTGATCGGCACAGAAGGTGGATCATCTCTTAGTTTTAGAGAAGAGGTTGTACCACACCTAGATTCTTGGCTTAGAAATTGCCCGATATGTTACATTAAATGGACGCACGGGGCAAGGGCAAGAATTGAACACGTCCTTCCATCTACTGTCTGTTTGTCAAAACCTGACACAGGGGCAGTTTCACAATATCCAATGCATAGGCTAAGAATGTCAAACTTAAGCTGAGTCCTGTCTGTTCATCAAAGGCGACCTCTATCCTTGCCACTCAATAGGCCTTACAAACATGATTGCTTGCGTAAATGGCGACCTAACCCATCCCAAGCCCCATTCACAATTGATCGGTTTATACATTACACGAAAACCTAAAAGTAAAATTGAAATGCAAATGGGATTGCAACAATCAGTGCTTGGACACGGGAAATACACTCAGAAATCAGGCCGAAACAAATAATCAATGACATGGCTCCCACACACACACACATATGCGTAATTCCTTTATCCTTGTCATGAATGTATTAGCAGACGTGTGCGTGGCCTATACACCTCTTGGTCCTGCCGGCCGGAATGGAGAAATAAAACAAAAAGCAGATACATCGACAAAGACCGGGCGCCGGGGGTGAGGGGGGATAAGACAAAGCACACCGGATGCCAATAATAAGGGTTCGGAAGCATAAAAGGTCCTTGAGAGAGCATATGAAACTAATTTAAATGTAAAATTATGGATATGCGTTCAAGCTAACCTGCTCCATAATGCTTTCATAACCACCTTTGACTTCTGACATCAATTTGAAACTGTGCTAACGTGGGTGTGTAGGAAGTCCCCCCTCGGCCCCCATCAACCCACCCACATCCATATTCTGTCCCAGTGAAGGTTGTGGTGGCGGTTGAAAGGTTGAAATGCAGGATTAATGGGGTCGAGCGCTAAGCATCACGATTCCTTAGGGATTTGCGGACGGCGAAAGCTCGCAATGAAAGGTTGATGCTGGCGGCTGAGGGGGAGCAAGACTTAGCACTTCATAGAGATGGATCAGCAGAAGGCAACGGAGGTCGCGCACAACTTCTTAGACACATGGACATCTGGGTGCTGTCCCGATGCAAAAGAAGTTGAGGATCTTCTAGCATTCAGATGATAAATGCATTTCGTGTCGATTGACATCAAACGACGACAAAGTCCACTCGCCCTGGTCATAAAGCTGGTTAAAAACTCACCACTTGTGGATTCTACAGCTCATCACGCGCCCCAATCGCCCAACCAACGGCAGACAACAGTCATAAACCACAACACACCATTGAGACACAAAGTCCCTCGTGTCAGGCAGTGCCTGTGACCGTGACAATACGCGCAGTAATGGGTAAGGTTTGTTCTCGCTTTTATGTCCCTCAATCATGAATCGAACCGAACAGGGCGGCGTTGGTGGTCACACCTTGAAGGCATTCATTTAAATAAATGCCCTCCAGCTATGACATGAGGGAATGTCTTCAAGGAGCCTGTTTGTGTCGTTTGGCTTTGGATTGGAAAAATTTTCTCTTAGCTCATCAATGTTTTTATGGGTGCTTCATCGTATCAACCCTGCGAATCTATGACATAATTTTGTAAGGGAACTGATAAGGTGGTAGTGGACTGTGGTGGCTTGGACCTGGGGAAGAGAACTTTTGAGGCAATAGGCCGTAGAGGCGATTCTCTGGGAGGAGAGGACAATCTTTTGAGAGTTTCCAATTTCGGAGGACAGTCGGGGCGCGAGGATTGGTTGGGAGAACGGTTCGAACAGCAAATGGAAGACCATTTGGACCATAAATCTGAAAACCCTTGATGTATCGCATCGATTAAATAGATCTCTTCAGGTTGCGGTGTCGTTGCCTTCACGGCATGGGTGGTACAAGAGGAAATCAAATCCTGCAACAACCGAACCTAAATCTGCCGTAAAACAAAAGGAGAACCACTGAGAGCCTAAATTGCACATCTCATCTTATCGCAAACCCGCAGTCTTTGGACTTCAAAAACTCTAGGAACCAAGTATAATGTGCAAGAGGGTCTACAAATGCTCGGAACCTTGAGCATCCGACGACTTAGCATTCAGTCGCAAGCAACCGCTGAGTTGCAGCAGTCCACGAGTATTCGGTTTCGACTCCCAGGAGGAGAATAAAGCCCACCACCATTTTTGTCGAAGCACTCGCCTCTCGTGAATCAAACTTCCGACTCAAACTGATGGTCATTCGATTTCCTGTAAAAAAAAAAGTAAAGTGTCCCTACTAGTGACCTTATATGCCAAACATGAAGAAAACAGTCGCGAAATCAGCGAGTCGACTAGTTTGTAATCCCCTTCCTTCGGCATAAGAAGAATTTTCCCTTCGAAATGAGCAGGACAATTTGTAAGGTTAGGGCGAAGGCAAGTAGTAAGACTACTTAAGTCCTATCGTAGCCAGTTTTGTAGTTGTTTGAGGGCTTCACCACACTTAGGTCCAAATGGTCGCAGTGTTGAGGACACATTCCTTTAGTTAGGAATACTTTTAGAGACTTCTGTTCAGTCCAATGCGTAGTTTGTGAGGTTAGGGGGCAGTCGCAGGGGGGCAACATCTCAGATAGGTCCCAGTGGAACCATTGTTATGAGGTGGCTATGTGCGTTTATCTTTCTTTGGCTGGAGCCAACTTAAGCCGGATTGTTTTCCCCAATTGGGTGCCCTAACTGTCTTAAGCACGTGGCTCACTTAGAACATCGTTTTCGGTCCATTGTGCTCATGCCAGGGAATGGTTTACCACCGCGAGACCTACTTAAGTCCTAAAACCACCCAGATCCACGTACGAATCATAGGAAGTTCTTCAGTTTAACACCGCTAAGTTCTCCAGCTTTGTGAAGATTTGCTTTCCTAGGAACTGCCCCTGATGTTGATCTCTTTTTGGTAAGAGGCTTTGATTTTGCTCCACTTTGCAGACCAAGGCAATGAAATCTGGCTCTGTCCGGAGCTTCGTGTTCTAGTTTCGGGACAGCTAGAGATTGTCCCAGCTTCCGATACCTTCAGCAAAGGCTTACGGAGATCACTAAGGATATGGCACTGATGCTGTGTACATAACCTTACCAGCTTCGATGTCAGAATATTTGATTCCATGGCTTTTATTGCCGCTTCGCTATCAGGAAAGATGGTGATCGACTTGTCAGAACCCTAGAGCTGCCTCGTGTATCCCAGCCACCACTCGGGTTGAAAGGCTCTCCAGACGTCTTTCAGCGCAATGGAAGGCACAGAACCACGTGACTTTACTCGTGCTCGTCCCAGAGATGTAAGTGGATAAATCGATCTTCTGTTCTGCTAAGGTAATTGGTTAAGGGCCAGCTCTGACTTATAGGGCCTAGTGGACCCATTGTCATGAAGACTTTCGCGAAACAGTTTCTATTCAACAGGACGAGTGGGTAGGACTCTAGTTTCTAGTTAGTCTTCTAGTGGGTAGGACTCTAGTTTCCTAGTCTTCTTAAGAGGAAGAGTGGATAAGTAGGCGAGAGCACATGTCTTAGGTTCCACTTAGGCCCTAGTGGATGCAATGATCGATTTCAGGTAAATCTCCCTTTCGAGAGACTTTAGAGGAACGGTTTCTTTGCAGTTTTAGAATGAGGCCCTAGTTTACCCAATGATCGTCCTTGATTTTGAGGTGGTTCTCGCTTCGGCGAGCGTTTAGCCGAGTGGGTCCTATTCAGGCTTTGCAGCATGTGTGCAAACTGGCGCAGAGGCTGAGGCCCTAGTGGGTCGTCCCGTTCTCAACGTTAGGTGGGTCTCCCTTTGATCAGAACCTTTACCATTCACTCTAAGCATGCTTTGGCAAACTCACGTAGAATTTGTAGAATGTTTCGTGGTAAATTCGGGTAATCACCCATATTTCGACTGCAATTCGCCGTGAAACCAAAATAAGGGCCCCCTTTACTTGTTGCCCAACCAACTTTGTTTGAATGTTAATCAAATTTTGTGCGATTTTCAAACAAGGCCACTCCAACCAGTTCTGTGTAGGAGCTGAAATTTGTAAAAAAAAAAAAAAACCACATTGTATCGATCCAGACTACGGCGAATGTTTGCCACACACGCACACATTGCCACACAGGCAACCGCCATCAAATATTCACTCGGCTTATCATTCGCGTACAAACAAACAAAAACCCTCGTGCTGCTAACTACACACGCCTGTCCTCTGGTAATCCTTTTGATTTCTAAATGTGTAATCAAATCAGCGGCCGCCGCGCCGCTGCTGCCATTGCCTGTGAAACCGAAAAACCAAAACCAGAAAGTATGGTAGAGCCTAAACAGGAAGAAGATCCTGGTGAGTGAGGGAATTTTTGGGAAAATATGCTGTAAACACTTGTCACACCAGGATGAAATGTATCTACGAGGCGCAGATTGGAGGACGAGACGACGCATTCCAGTCACACACACATCCACACACACACGACGGTGATGTGATAAACAAATGAGAGACACTGCTGCTGGTGGTACAAAGGATTCCAGGAATGTTGTATCCTGGCCTGGTCCACTTACTTTTTCTCCGCGCGACTAATAGCAACGATAATGGTGTGTATCGGTTGATGCTGGGAATATCCTTATTCTATCCTATCCTATCCAATCCTGTGTGTGGGCTCTCTCTCCATCGCGTGTGTGTGTCTCTATTGCTTATGAGAGAGTCTTTTTGTTTTTGTTATTGTTGTTGTATTATATTCATTTTTTTCTTTCTTTCTTCCACTTGGATGATTGATACCACAAAAGGGAAGTTCCTGTGTGGGTGACTGTGTGTAAATTTGCAGAATGAACAGCAACAAAAATAGAGACATAGAGACAAACTCTGGGACAGAAAAAAAGGAGATATTCTCCGTCCACCACCCCTGACACCAGACGAACAACACAAACGAATAGGGGAAGGTAGAGAATTTTGCAAAAACTCACATTTTCGATATCCTTTTGATCACTTTGATCCCTTTGATCCCTTTGACTTCCCGAATGATTTATGCACAAAATCTACATTTCTTGTCGATTAAAAATATATCTGTTAGAAGATCTGATACAATTTGCAAACACACCACTGCTGCCACTCGCCAACGCGCACACACACTCGCAAAAACGCACACTCACTCACACGCGCGCACACGCTGCTGCCGAGAAATACACAGATATTAGCACGCCCACTTCACATAATTCACTTTGCATCAATCAAACCGAGAAGCAGGATTTTTTTCCCCCGTTTTTCTTTTTTTTTTTTCTTCCTTTTCTGTTTAAGATTTTCCCGATTCCCTTCCTAGGCCATCCTTCGTTCGCCTGGCACACGGGACACACTCAAAATCGAAATCAAAAAAAAAAGGTGAAACTCCAAATGACCGTGTTTTCGAGTGGAAAAGGATCACACAAAAATTCGAAGAACCAGATTCACTGAGATACCCGGAGTATCTAGAAATTTATATAATCATTCGAGTTGACTGGGTTCTACTTCGGCTTTGGATTTTCGGGAATGCTGCTGTGTACACTTGGGAGCCAAATCAGATATTTTTTTCGATTCATTCGTTACTTATTTTTTTTTGTTTTTTTTTTTCTTCTGTTTTTTGTTGCTTTCAATTTGAACAGAAAACAAGAAAATTTCCAATATTCGAACACGAACACTGTGTATCCGTCGAGTGAGGAGCTTTCGATGCAAATTCTCGTCCGGGACTGAATACAAACAACAAGGAGGATAACAGAGATCCTTACTCTTAGAGCACAGCACCACACAGCAGCACACGGTCAGACGGGAAAGATTGGAATGATGCGCGTCTCTCGCACTCGCACTCGCTCTCGAACGAGCCGTATGAGGGCTGATTTTGTGTGTATTGCTCTCCGAGCTCCACAAGCTTCCTCATAAAGTGGGTGGTGAGCAACTCATTTTTGAAACACGGTTAACACTCTACACAGTGGGGATAGGCGAAGAAGTGAGAATCGAGCAAAAAAAAAAAAGGACAACTCTGGAAGGGAATGAAGGACACTGACACAGATATTGATGCTCCCTGCTCATGTGTTGTGTGTTGACCTACTAATTCAATGTGTGCGCCTGTGTCTGTGAATATCCTGCGAGTGTAGTGTTATCAGCAAAAACCTGAGAGATGTGTCAACAGGACGATAGTTTTGTGTCTCAGTTGGGCGGAGGGGTAGATGGGCGGGGCGGGGAACTCAACGTTTGTATTTGTGCCCCTCGCGGGGATTGATGGAATTAGCCAGGATTTCTCAGCGGGCGCCTTCAAGATGTTTCTCAGAGTTCTGTTTCAAGTTGAAGATTGTTTTCGGGCGCGTCAGGCGTGCGCACTACCAAACTAGGTGAATTCCTTCCTCGATGCACATGTGTGTGCGAGAGCTCTAAGAGGGTAGGCAAGGGACACATCCTAGACCAGCGGAAGCTGGAAAGTGGAAGTGCTACACCGTATCTCTGATTGGAATGTTATCAGTTGTTTTCAATTATTATTACTTCAAGGCAACAGGGAGCACAGTATCTGTGTCTGTATCGTAACGAGCATCAACATTGGTTTTCTTCTCCTAGGCAATAAATAAGAAATCCATTAGGCATTGATATTCGGGTTGATTTACTGAATCTACAAGATGACGTGGCCGTTGCTGTGGCTGGCTGGCTGGCTGGCTGCTGGTGTTGGTGCTGGTGGAGAAAAGGACATTCCACGGCGGTGACAACCACCTCAGGTAACACCACCGTGACGGTGGTGTTGGTGGTTGGCTGGCTGTAAGGCCCATTCATAGAATGATTTACTACGCGTGTACAATGTGAGAGATGTTTGTGTGCATCTTTGAGCTTGGTTATGAATTTTGAATGGATGCATATAGGAACTTCTTTCGATTGGTAGAAGATACTTACTTCAGTTCCCCTGATGTGATAAGGATGCTGAACATATTGCTCATCGGTCACAGATGCATTCTCCAATTTATACTTTCATTTTTGCAAGAACTTTGAGAAACTCTCTGAAATAAGAGTAATCCTTTTCTAATCCAAGTCTTAGAAAAATTCGCAGCAGCAACGCGTGTGTAATTCCCATCCCACTCTGTTTTCAAACAGAGAGAGAACGGAAATTCATAACACTTATCGGCAAGAATTACCTCCATCACCAGAACACCAGCAATTTCAACCGACTTCCCTGCAAATAGTTGTGCGTGCGATCTTTGTCCCTGTTTGTAGAAGATTCAACATGAGCCTAGCCAAGCGTCTACGGATCCAACGCCTAAAGTGACTGTAGAGCGTATGAACAACTCATATCCGTCCCGAAGACTCTTCGAGTCACAATATGTGGGACAAAAGAGGAAGTCCTGCATCGGTTTTCGAATGAATCAACGACAACAAACAAAAAAAAATCAACATACCTTAATCCAGGAAACGAAATGTCATTGAAGTGCGTCTATAATCATCGTCCATCGCATGTCCTTGGTCTTGGTGGTTGACCAAATAATCTAGATGTTTCCAAAATATGTACTAACGCGTTGCTTACAATCATCATTGTCTTTTCGACAGCCATCACAAATTTCCATCATCCAACATTCAGTAGAACTTCAGTCCAATTCAACTGAAACACTAGGCGCCCAGAATTTTCAGCAGGGTCTCCTGCGAGAAAAATCTCATTTGCATTCACTTTGCAGTCATTTTGAGCTAAATCCAAGTCTTAGATGGCCGAGATCTCCTAAAAGGACGCATTCACAACCCATACTTTCTCCAGATCATGTCCTGGAAATGGAACGTCCTTCTTGGACTGTCGTTTAAGGATCTCTTTTTGAATAAAAGGTTATGGCCCGTCGCATAGTCACAAAGCAAGTAAACTTTCATGCATTTAGCTCAAACCGTGGTCAAGACCACGCGCTAAAATCCCCCCCCCCATTCAACGTGAAATACTAGGCAACCCGAAAAACTAGAACTTTGAAAGTGTTTATCTCAAGAACTGCAGCGGTACCAAGAGCAAGAGTAGCTGGATCAGTTCTGTGTGTTCTTGGATGATCTACAAGGTGGAACTATAGAGGAAAACATTTATCAAGCCTAACAATGATTTTCCATCCATCCCCCCCTTATTCTTGACTGACAATCAAGCACTTGTGATTGCCTTTCTGTGCAAGAACACCCTCGTTGTCTCCAAGTCTCAATCATTAGCACAAGTAAATAAAAGACTTCAAATGTTTTTTTTTACCATGTACTCTTTAATGACACGCTTAAAATTGTTTGTATAATGCAAGATTTTCTTTTGCTTTCGTTACTTGTTCGGATATCATTCTGTTACAGTTTTTAAGTCTGGCTCGCATGAACGCATTTGTTTTATAATCAAATACATTTATAATCAATGATGCTTTAAAAGTACACAATTACACATTACAATAAGGAAACTTAAGAGAGATAGATAGATAGAGTTTAAGAACAAATTGGTTTAATTTGATTTCCAATTGACTGAAGAGAAGCTGAATCTGTGAAGTTAAACTATGAGATACGCCTGTGCGGAGTCACAATCGGAGTCGCAGTTGTTCTTATTGTTTTGTGTGTTTCTTCGCCTCGGATGCTTTTGAAATAAATTATACGCCTACTCAATGGTGTCCTTGAAAGGAATCGGATAGATAATCGGGGTCTAATTTGGAAACTGGAAGCGGGTGGTTCTTGTGATTTTACCTTATAATCCGTCCCGTAGAATTGGTCCAAATCCAAAGGTCTGCTTAATACTGTGCCAATAGTATCGCTTCCAATTCGTCTCTGTTGTCTCGTATTCGGCGGACGGGATGCCACTTTGTTTCAATGTCAGTTGGGTGTGATCTCTCTGAAATGATGGGATATCAAATGAATCCGAAAGAGTGGGGCGATGGCTTTGTGGGACTTACCATTTGTTCTAATTCGATTGTAACATGGGAATAGTGACCCGAGGGCCAGGACTTCAGTCGCCACGACTGTTTTATCTTCTTCTCAGGAAGCAATTCCTCAAATTTTCCTTGAATGTTTCCCCCAAACAGTGCGAATCTGTGGAAAAAGAAAAAGCATTAGAAAATGGGAAGGCAACCAGGTAAGTGCAAACTCACTCTCCACCGCGAATTGGTTCAATTTTGACTTGACCGCGGGTAAAGGCAGTGACCATATCCTGTTTGGTGAGTGCGTTGTACAAGTCAAAAGCGCTGCACTGGAACTCCTCGCTCATCGTGAGTGTTTTTACGTCCAACTTGTAACCAATGGCATGTGCCTCTGTATTGCCATTCTTATTTGACATTGCGGTTGTGCTTGAATTGTTGAAGGCGCTTCGCTTGCCCTGCGTTTCACTCTTGGGAGAGGTTACTTCATCGGCACTTTTCCTCGGCAATATGAGACCCTTGGAGTACTCCTCTTTCAGTTCTTTAATGTACTTGCCTAGCTGTTCTCTGATCACATCTCGGCCAACGTTATACATAAATTGCTTTAGTTTATCAGCCACTTCGTTATTGGATTCATCTATGGTTATGGTTATCTCTATCTCGTTTATGTTGTACTCTTCCGAGAGGTTGGGAATCGTTGCTTTGCCCGTGTGCTTATCACTGGTGCCTGGCCAGAGACCAGACCACTTCAGTACTATGTTCCATTCATAGAAGAATATCAGCTTTCCTTTTCGATTGTTTGCAGTCGCTTCGCCAGTGCAAGAGTCGATACTATCGATAACACAGCTAATACCGTTTTTAACTACACAAGAATAAGAAGTAGTTTACATAGTTTATGAATCATTTATACATACATACCTATCTCCAGATCGGTAAAGAGCTCTTTAAGTCTGTCTTTTGACCATGGTGTGGCGTTTTTCTCAGCCCAATGCCAGTTATTTACGTTTGTCGCATCGGGACGTTCCTCGACAATCCAGCGTGGATCACCTTCTCCCCATTTGGCCATTTTAATGCAGACGGTTACAGTGATTCAGAAGTCAGTCGATAAGTACAAGTTGTTGCTAGAAAAGAAACAATTTTCTATTGTATTCTGAACGAAATGTTCAATATAATCACATACAGACAACTGGATTAATGCTGCGAATGATTAATTGAAATATTAGCGAATCTTATTTTCACAAATTTCCGAATTAATCACGTTCTTATTGAACTTGGGCTGAGTTGTAGGAATTGCAATTGACAGAATACAGCAGAGAGAATCCTATTGTCAGAACTGAAAATTCGCGACAAGAAATTTCGAGAACACAAACGTCAGACTTTCGAACTTCGAATCAGAATTGAAAATAAATGAATTTCCAAGGTATTTATTAGGTAACAAATGTTAATGATGCATTTTCCGATTGGAAATAGTTTCGTTTTGGGAAGATATGAGGATATTCAAGGGAAAATGTATTTTTCATAACAATTTCGAATTTTCGAAGGCCGTTTTAGTACTGAACATGTGAGTCGATTTGAAGAGTTTGTATTTCGAAATGAGGATTAGGGTGGAGGCACATTTTGAATTGTGTTGTGAGTGGATAAATTCTCGTTGAATATATTTTTCGAATCTATTTTTTCGGTGAAGACGCAAAGAAAGCATTATTTAAATACAATGTCCAATGGAAGCTGAGCGAGGCATATTTTCGTTTTTTATTCAATTAGCGTTTCAGTGTTGATAAAGTAATTCGATCCGAAATGAGTGCTGTTCATTTCTTGAGGTATTTTCTTATGTTATACGATTTTCGGGGACCAATGTATCATCAAGTTCAGTACAAAACATAACGTTCTCAATAGAATACAATAATTGCAACATCCAATATAATTCCACTTCCATCTCGACATCACATGTAATCGGTGTCTTAGTTTCGAAATTGAATTCGAACATATAATGAGTAGACTGACCGTGTACTAAAAAGTGAAGTATGGCCTATTTGCTCTTTCCGTTTCCTTTTTTGAGAACGCTGCCAAAATGAAAGCTAAGGGACAGGTAATTTTCCTCAAAAAAACATTGAATTTTAATAGAAAAATTCATTTAATTCAAACTAAACAAAGTTCAATGTGTTAAGAAACAATTCCAAGTGAATTTCAGTAAAAAATTAAACAGATTTCGCTAGAAACTGATGAAAAATAAGTGAACCAACGCCATGTGTTGTGGTTAGCTGTCAAAGTGTGCATTATCATCAACATGAAATGTATGAAATTGCAATTGAACTTGTGTTATCCATTTGAATTAAAAAATGTTCATATGTTACGTGAAAGAAAAATGATTTTAATTCTATACCGTGTCTGTTCTTTTCTTTTTCGTCAATTTTAGTTGAAGGAATACGAAGTCATTGGGCGCAAATTGCCCACAGAGAAGGAGCCACAAACTCCTCTCTATAAAATGAGGATCTTCGCCCCAGACAACATTGTGGCCAAGTCACGTTTCTGGTATTTCTTGCGTCAACTAAAGAAGTTCAAGAAGACCACCGGCGAAATCGTCTCTCTCAAGCAGGTGTACGAGACATCACCCATCAAGATTAAGAACTTCGGAATTTGGCTGCGTTATGATTCCCGTTCGGGAACACACAACATGTACCGCGAATATCGTGATTTGACAGTCGGCGGTGCCGTCACACAATGCTACCGTGATATGGGTGCACGTCATCGTGCTCGTGCTCATTCTATTCAAATCATCAAGGTTGAGGCTATCCCTGCCAGCAAGACTCGTCGCGTGCACATCAAACAATTCCACGACTCGAAGATCAAGTTCCCACTTGTCCAGAGAGTGCACCACAAGGGCAACAGGAAACTGTTCTCATTCAGGAAGCCAAGGACATACTTCTTGTAAATATGCTACAATGGAGTTGTTTTTTTATAAGACCGATTACTTGTAAACTAAAGAAAAAATATGGAAAATAAATAGTTTTCCAAAAAAAAAATTAAAAGTGCCGATTTGTTTCAAGTGGTTCAGAGTGGCGTTCAGTGTTTTTTGGTTGTGATCAGGAAGAGGGAAGTTGTGCTGCACAGAAAAATGTATAGACCACAGGGAGAGAGATTCAACTCTGCGGTGATGGTCTGTGTAACATGTAGAACACTTGAGTGCAGATGTGGATTTTGAGGATAGTGCTGCGCTTTCAGTTGCATTACAGGACTACTCTGCGTTTTCGGAAGCATCGCTTTCCGATCAAATCGTTTTTACACGCAATGTGGGTCCTACCCGTCTTCTAGTTGATCTCTATGCCAACTTTAGAGAAGTTTGATTATTGTGACAAAAGTTCGATGCTTTCTTGAACTGAGCAATGTTCATCAGAATTCAATAGAGCGGTATATTTTGCGAGAAAAACCGATTGGCGTCTTACACAGGTCGTAATGATACCATCAAAAACAGATTGCTCCTCTGTGTATGCTTTGTTTTCCTGCGTACAAAAAATTGCATTTTAAAAACAATTCTTCCTCCATAACATCTACCTCCACTCAAAATTCAAATCTAACACGTGTAACTTTTTATTTATAATCGAACAGAACTATCTCATTTGACATTTGTTAAAATCATCCACCATTTTCGATTTCCTCATCAGCTGTCTATCCCCGAATATTTTGGGCAAGAAAATTTGACACTAAAACTGGAAAACTTCTGGTGAATTACCTGGTTCTGATGAAATTGAAAATTCTATATCTTCCCGATTTTCCTAAAAATAGTTCCATCTACCTACACCCAAATTAAATACGGGTATTTCCACCCATATATTGATTTGAATACCCTAAAGTGAAAAACCAGAAATATGTGAGGAATTAAGTCATTGAATGAGTCTGTGCATCCTGCTGCTTGCGATAAGATCTAATGTTATATTTTCTTATTTGTTTGGGCTGTAGGTTCAAATCTCTCAAGTGATATCGCCAATTTGTTGATTTTGTTGAGAGGGGCTGGCTTTTTATTGCGTCTCAGAAATAAACACATATTTCGTGGCTGCTGTCAAACAACAATAAGAACGCATCAAATCGTCTCTGAGTAAGATGAACGTGGAACAGAATCGTCTAATATCTTTCAATATATGGCCAACGAACGCCCCCATTGATCCCGAACGTTTGGCCAAGGCAGGCTTTTACGCAACGGGAAAAGCCTTAGAAACCGAGTGCTATTGGTGTCGCAAACGAATTTCCGACTGGCAATATGGAGATCAGGTTTGTTCTTGAATATCAATCGATCAGAAGTTCTAATCATTCCCTCACTAGACCATGATGAGGCATCGTCGCTTGTTTCCACTCTGCCCGTTTGTCCTCGATCCAGGGGCAACGGAAAATGTTCCCCTAATTGGTCCACCTCTGTCCACTGTGATCAACCGTACAACCGATTGCAATAGCGAAGAACCTCTTGACATGAAAAAGGAATCGAATCGCTTGCTTACATTTAAATACTGGCCCGTAAGTATTTCGAATACCAGGTAAAATGTATCAGAGGAGGAAAGAGATTTGTCTCTGTTTACCTTTTAGAATCCCAATATATCTCCGCAATCGCTGTCAAAGGCTGGATTCTACTATATCAACTTGGCAGACCAGGTTAAGTGCGCCTGGTGCAAGGGTGTCATGGCAAGGTGGGAGAAGCACGACAACGCTTTTGACGAGCATAAACGGTTCTTCCCAGACTGTCCACTTGTTCAACTTGGTCCGTATATCGAATTGGCCAACGACGATATCCGCGAGTTGGGCATTCAGCAGTGGACTCCGCCGAAGAAAGCCAAATACTCGAGCTTAGACGCACGCTTGCGAACGTACACGAACTGGCCGATTAGTGACATACAAAAACCCGAGACATTGGCGAATGCGGGGTTTTACTATCAAAACACTGACGATCATGTGCGCTGCTTTCATTGCAACGGAGGCTTACGATCTTGGCAAAAAGACGACGATCCCTGGGTCGATCACGCCAAATGGTTTCCCCATTGCCAGTTCGTGAAGTTGGTAAAGGGCCCAAATTACGTGGCAGAAGTGCAGCGACTACTTTTGAACGAGTATTCCAATGCAGAGACCGAACCTGAAACTCCAATGTCATTGGAAGAAGCTATGTGTACTCAGCCTGTACTGCAGGCTCTAGAGATGGGTCTAAACGCTGCGGTTGTGCGAAACGCAACCCAAAGGCATCTCCAAAGCACCGGTCGCCCGTACCAAACAAACGAAGAACTGGTTACGGCAGTTCTTGACGACCAAAATGACGTTGAAGAGGAGGAGGAGGAGGAGGAGGAAGTAATGGCTGAATATCAGCAGAGTTCATCTCGTAATCTATCTCGAATCATAAACTGCTTTGTGAACGCAGGCAGCCGTTCAGAAGCGGCAGAGGCACAAACAGCCTCATCCACAGACACAATACCCAATAACATTCCATTGTCTGCAAGCTCGTCTGCCAGTGCAAACGTAGTAGATCGCCGTTGCGAGTGTCCCCCGTCACAATCTGACGACGACGAGCCTCACTCATCCAGATCCCCGGTTCCCGGTCCAAGGAACATTGATGATGAAAAGCCCACATGTTCGGACGTCAAACTTGAGAGGAATGTTTCGTTGGAAGAGGAAAATCGCAAGCTAAAGGACGCGCGTCTCTGCAAGGTGTGCATGGATGAGGAAGTCGGTGTTGTTTTCCTTCCCTGCGGACATCTTGGTAAGATTTTCTTTTTTTCCTCGACCCTATGGCATGGTTCGTTATGTGGACTCTGTATTTCTCATTTCAGTTACATGCGTGCAATGTGCATCTGGCATAAATCAGTGTCCACTGTGCAGAACCGATATGAAAGGCTTCGTGCGGACCTTCTTATCGTGAACAACGATGTCAGCTACTGTTTCATTCGAGTATTTCAGTAAAGTGTTGTTTTCTGTGTTTCAAGTGCTAACCTGTTTTGAAATATCCTGTAGAACCAGACGGAGAGCAGACCAGCAGACATATATCGAAAAGATCACAACATAAAGTTCCTACCCGGCGATCCTCGTGTGCGATTTTCGGTTCGGATGTCTACTGTTTTGCTTTTCTGTTTTCTTTCAGTTTATGCATGCGTATATAAATAAATAAATAATGTAAATAATACATCATTTCTGTTTGGTGGTTTGTGATTGTGGCTTGCAATATACAAACCCGTCCCCATCTTCCCATCGGTGTGCACAGGACTGCAATCTATAGTCTTGTACAAGCTCCTACTCCCAATCTCAATATTCCTGTGTATGTAATATGTATCTCGAAAATGTTTATTACTTTTTTTCTGTTTATTGCAACAATAAAGTGTATTAAGCGTAAATCGTTTTTGGTCATCGGACGGTCACAGAGTTTGTAAAGGCTTCAAATCTCAGCAAATCATAAGGTCAACGGAATCTCTGGAAAAAACATGGTGGAACAAAGTAGACAGACGTTTTACTCCCGATTCCGTAAAAATCACACTTAAATAACGGTAAATCCGGTCCTTTGTCCAGTGCCAGCTTCTATTTCAAGTTATAAGCTACACAATCCACCTTGGTCACTTTGGCGTAGGAAGCATCGTTCTCGAGATATAATCAATCGAAGTTGCATTCCAGCGGACCCCCTGCTAGAAATTCTGGTGGCCTGGTGTCCCAGGAGAAGTTTTATGCAAAAATGTGTTTTTTCGCATTTCGGATTTGTTGCAGACGACTTGATGCGGATGGAAAAAGCTGGAAGAGCTTAGCCCTGCCTTCGTGGCTGGGAAGGACCTCTCACGAGCAAGGTCGTGATCTTACCATTATGAGCTGAAAAATGTTTAAGGGTAAGGATTTTGACAAGGTTGGACAAATGACATGGTGGAACGACGCAAATATTTGCATACATAAAGAGCAGAGCTGTTCGAGAGCTTCCCAAGGACACTCAATTACCAGGATACTACCCTGATCATGGATCATTACTTACCTCTACCAAGAAGCAACTCAATGAAGTTGAAAATGTTTGGGCTTACTTAAATAAAACGCATGATTTTGATGCATTCAATGCATTTTATAGACTTTATTGAAACTAAAGACTACATAAATGGGTGTACATTTATCAATGCAAGAAGACAATCTTATAACTACTCCCCATCTTCGCCTTCTTTGTGTGATGAGATCTTAAGCAAAAAGCCGCTATGGTGCATTGTCTGTTGCTGGAGTTCCTCCTTCACGCGTGTGCGATGCCAAGTTGTGCAAGAACTCTACACTGCACAGAGTTGAATACCTGGACGCCTCTCTGGAATCCTATCGCTATACAGCCCGCATAGTTCGACGTTTAATTTTCTTCTCCTCAACGTGAACAGATTGAAGAATCTGACGCAGAACTTTTCTCTTGAAGAGACGAAGAACATCCGGAAGTGCTTCTGAAATGACTAGAACGATTCCTTGAGACGGACGCTGTTGCTTGTTTGTCATCTGAGCGCAAAGAAACATTGGTTGGTTAAAGGTATTATGCATTAGTTTTCTGTGCTGATGTACTGGACTCTTTACCGTGGTGCCAATGTAGATAAAGTCCAAGGCGCTTTGTCCAAGCTGTCAATGTCAATGTAAAATGAAGTCGATAACTTCGATGAAACTGTCGATGTCAAATGACCATTCTTAGGAACTTGGCACTGCTTTTGATTCCTCGGATAATAGAAAGGAGTACTTACACAACACTCATAGTTGTTGAGGAGGTGCTGCTGACAGCAGGATTGTTGCTCTGCACACAGATTTCTGTACCTGGTATCAATTTCAATACTTCATCCAATTGAAATCTTGAATCGCCTAAGTTCAAGTAACACCCACACGAACTCCGCATGAGAAATCATACCAGTCTAACGATTGAAGACCATGTGGTTGAGCGCAGGAAGGGAGGGGAGAGGGGACGTCCGCCATAAATTCCATTGAGTAGCCAAGCCTTCGACCAACAATTTGGTGTACGCAACATTTCTCTGGGCCCAGTCATCTCGGAGGAACACAACGAGAAAGTCGCTGGAAAATCATGAAATTCAGAATGAAGTACCAGGCCACCAGAAATTTAAGCAGGTATATTTTTTTTCATTTTTACAAGATTTGACTTCAAATATCTCCATAACGGTATCTCCTATTGGAAACGTAATGATGAGCGATTGTAGATTAAAGTGCCCTCTACAAGATGACTGGTAAAAGGATTTCGAATTTACCGTTATTTTCAAAGGATTTTGAAGGACAATGTGAAAAACAGACAAAAATTCCAAAATTCATTGTTTCTCTTAAAATGTTCTCACTTATCGGGGCAGGTTTAAAGTCCATCGAGGACTTCAGCTGAAATTACCAGGTACCCATGAACTTACGTTGGTTGCTCGTTGCCTTCTCAGTCGTTTTTCAAGGCTTTACATAGAGTCATCTGGGAAGTGGAGGGATTCATGAAAAAGTGATTGAGTTCGAAGGGAGGAAACGCAGTTTGTCCAGACTTCTGTAACAAAGTGAGTATGTATGTCAGTCCCACGACACGGCGTCACGGCCAACTTTACTAATTCAAGCCACCTCCACTTTCGAGTTACCGACAATGACGAGAGAGGAACGACACAGCGACACGGGCAAACTTTACTAATTCAAGCCTCCTCCACTTTGGAGTTACCGACAATGGCGAGAGAGGAACGATGGCTACAAAAATCTTCACTGACGGTTCCGTTCACTTGTGAGGGAGGGAACAGGCGCACATACGACACGAAGTTGCTGCTATAGAAGACGGACTGTAGCTTTTTTTCACTTTGTGTGGCCCTGAAATTCATACACAGTGGAATTAAGGCTCAACTAATAAGCCTCTCCAGCGATCTCTGGCTAGCTACCTCCAGTTTCGCTCACCAAGTTGTTTGGTGTCATTCTCGGATTCCTTGCTAAGAGAAAGGGGTATATGATCTGCTTCCATTTTAATCATTTCATGCGACCATCTTTAAATGTTCCCCAGTCCCAACTCAAAGCCAGGCACAGTCACAATCTAGCAATACACTCTCAACCCAAATCGCGCCAGACACACAGTCAGATAGTGATGACCTCAATAGGAATTGTGCAGCACGATCCTACAGTCCAACTCACTCAGTGATTTCACTTAAAAGCATGTGATATCTGCTCAGTCTCTGTTCAGACCTCTGAACATTCAGTTTCAATTACAACACAGAGAACGAGATAAGGTCGCGCATGCAGTCAATATGCTCAGCATTAGACAAACACATGCAGGAAAAATACATAACCACATCAAATCCTGACTTTGAGGGAGTCGATTGAGAATGGAAACCCTTATTTTGATAAGAGACCCTTCTTATCGTTGTCGTTTTCAAACAAAGACCCACAGCAGGGGTACGTAAAAAAAAACGTTACACACTTTTCGCTTCCATCTACTTGTGGGCACATGCATGCATACATATGAACGAGGAATGAATGTACATGTGTGTCGTTGTTGGTCTCTCCCGCTGTTGCTGCTGCTGCTGCTGCGGCTAGCGAGCGCTGGGGCTCGCTTGCGATGGCGACGATGGTGTTGGTGGTGGTGGTGGTTAATATTGAAGTTTAATTTGGAAAGAAAGCAAATAAAAACCAGTTTTGATTTCGGTTCGACGCGGCGACAACCGACAACGTTGCTGCTGTGGTTCCATTGTGATCTGTTCATTCGTGTGTATTGCTTTTTTTTTCATTTTTATATGCCATGAATTTCTTGAGCTAAATAGAGATACTTGCTCTTGCTACTTCTGCAATCACCGTTTTGTCAGTCAGTTTGAGTCAGTTCGCTGTCAATGGTGGACGTGTTGAGATCGCGTCGGTCGTGTTTATTCGTGTTTTCACCTTTTTCACTCTGTGCTCTCTGTTGTCACCGCGCCGCTGATGGTTGGTGATCTTTAACCTAATTTCATTCGAATAAATGCTCCTTAAGAGAGAAGAGAGAAAAAAAAATTCAATCAAATATTCTTAATCAGAAAACCGCGCGTCGTCTGTGTGAGTGTTTGTGTGCGAATACGCCTTGAGTGAATATTGAAAAGAAATAAGTTTTATGTGGTTGAAGAACCGCCTAACACTCCCCTCGTGCATTGATCGCAGCGCAGTGTATCTCGGAAATTTTATATCGAAACAAGTTTCCTTCGATTCGACGCAGATTAGAAGCAGTCCCTTGCTGGCAAGCAGCACACATTCAAACGGATACTGAATGGACTAAATGCAGTTTATATGCGCATACGGATACTCGTGAGGTAAGCCACAGCAAAATGCAGGAAACCATCGTGCCCACCTTTTGCATGGCTCAGTGATTTAGTTTGTTTTTATTGAATAAATAATAGCACTTGGAGATGGATAATCATCTCAACGAACACACTCACTCGCTCTCTCGCTCTCTCTCTGTGTCTCTCTTCCTATCGTGTCTCTCGTTCTGTTCATCTTCAGCGTGGTCGTTAACCTTTTTGTTTTAATTTTTTCCACTCCATATGCGAGAGAGCTCCTTCAGATCCGCATGAGCCGAAGATGGATGGTGAATGGTACCGCCCTCAAGATCATACAGAGTCTGAACTGAAATAATTGCGCGATTTCCCTGGACTGAGAGTGGGTCCCACTCGACACACTTGGATGTTCTCGAATTCAACAACAAACAAAAAAGAAAAAAATATATCCTCTTAAGTGATTCTTTTTTCTTTTTTGTGTTTCCTTATTATGGTTCGCAACAATTTTATCAGCAAGATGTTGCTGCAACACACTGGATAGAGTGCGCCGCGGCAGGCAGAGCTGCGATATGGTTCGTTGGGCAGAAAGCGCAAAGCACGATCGCGATCACTGCGCGAAGTTAAGCAATCTATCCACTGGTGGCACTGGTCTAAAAAAAGAACTGCACGGAGTTTTGCTCCGAGATCCCGGTCGTCCGGCGCGGTTTTGCTCCGCAGCGGGAGTAAGCAAGAGAGAATCTTTCTCCATGTTTTCATCATTCAATGGGGAGGGATTAAATTACACACCAAAAACCACCACGTTCATGAGATCAATGTGCTATGTACCCCATACGTCCATGTGTGTGTAGCAACGGCTGCCGCTGCGGCGTGCTAGGACACGGTGTATGAGATGCTTGCACCATTTGCTTTGTTTATTGCTCGTCCGGCCTAAATAGTGGTTTTACCGGATTTTCTCGTTCTCCGGCGCTGCCGAGCGCACTGAGTCCAAAAAAATTCTTAGTCACGAAATCATCATATGTTTAATGCCACCATGAGGTGAGTGTTTTCGTTTCCTTTCAGGCAAATGTCATCCACCAACTGACTGTGATTTCCCTTAAAATGTCACCGAAAGGGGATGTGTCCATTCCATGCACTCCATGCACCTGTGTGGATTTTTATTCTCTCTCCAATTCGTGGGAAACAATGAAATGTTTGTGTGTTCTTCGAATGTGACGCATGTCCAATGTACTGTACTGCAGTTCATCGCAGCGTACTGCACACAGGTAGATTCGGTTCCGCTGACCTTAGATATATGATTAAGGTCACTCGAACTGCAACAACACCTGGCTGTCATTAACGACGGGGTGTGAAATGTTTTATTTACTTCTTTCCGTTGAATTTTGTTTATTTTGTTCTTCGTCCGACTATACTTTGTTCGGACGGCAACTGATATTGCTAACTCAATTTGAGGTGATTTAGAATATTTCTCCGCTTAGTCATGCATTGTAGAACTGGTAGTCTGTCTGAATCGATTGATATTGCATCACTCGATGGAGAGTAGTTTTTCGTTAAATTACTGACTAAAATGCATCTAATTTTCTTGTAGTGTGCATTCTCGAGGAGAGGTTAACGCCTCCCAGACTAGACAAATATTTCACATTATGGAATTAGGTGATTCTATTTCGAGCAATCTATTTTGAATCAAGCGCACAAGTTGTCCCAAGGAACGGAGACAACATCCGAAGCGAAACGCTTGGAATTGCCGCATTTTAAAGGGTCACCTCCATGATCCGTGCTCGTGTGTGTCATTTCTGGTCGTACCTGGAAGGAGAAATGTCAATTAAACTCCATGTTCAATAAACAAAAGTAGTCCTCTTAAAGCAAACAAAACACAAAGTACTAGTTTTCCGGGTTTTCTTGCATCGACTGTGTGCGCACATAGAATACAACTCGAAGGCGAAAAAAAACCAAAAACAAAACGAAACGACAACGGGCAAAAACCCGTTCAAAGGCCGTAAATATAAAAGCTAAATAGTCTCACAGAGCGTTCATATTCATTCTGTGCTGCTGTCGAATGCATGAAGTCGAAGGTTGTCTTGCAATAAATTACTTTTAGGCAGGTAAACCGACATTTCAATTTTTTTTTGTTGTACTCATTGCATCCTAAACAAGTACGGCACCACAACACCATCGCTGTGTTTTCCATTTGAATAATTTTGTAGGCTATTTGCGTTCACCTATCTCCAATCCAGTACAAAGTTGAGTTTTCCTTTCTCGAACACGAGCCCAGGCTGCTTGCTCCGTCTTGATTCTCTCGATTAGGCAAACACTTGGTTGCTACATGCATGCAAGCGATGTGTGTACACAGTTGCAGTGCAGACGTCAGATTGCCAGCATAGCTGAATGTGGACGTCGCGTCGTGTCAGTGTGGAGTCAGTGTTAATGAATTCCACAGCTTCACTGGCGGTGCACATTTGTTTTCGAAAAAACCTGACCTTTCCAATTGTTCAAATTGAAGTCACTCTGGCCCATTTTGTTGTTTTGTGTGTGTGTGTGTCTCCACCAGTATCACGTAACCGTGTTCTGAGGAGTAAGCAGTTTTTTAAGAACGACGCCAGTTGTCTGCAGTTGAACTCCGTCTCCCTGAATCACTAGCCATGAATCACTACTTCAAAGTGGATTTTAATTTTCACAGAGGTCCGCAAAGTGAGCTACATAGCTGCGCGCCGTGTGTCTGTCGATTGATTTGATAGTTGCGAAGGCCATTAATTTAGCACGAAAAATGTTTAAGAGCAAACCGAATCTCTGTTTAATGAATATGTACAAGCTATTTAGCCTTGTAGTTGCGGCGCGTTGAAAACTTTGAAGGGTGCTCCAATGGCATTCGTATTTGGATGAACCAGCTCTGCAGAGACAAATGATATGAAAAATAAAACCCGCGCTTGGCCTGTTTGACCAGTCCAGCGCCGCACACATGCAGAGTTGCCCAGCTGCGAACAACACTGCCCGCCAGTCAGCCATTTAGTGAAGTTAACATTTGACCTCCGGTTGTGGTTTCTAACTCACTCAATTGATGAAATTGATACCTCAGCGGAATGTCGTGTGTTGGGTCAATTTGATCTATGAAGGAGTCCATGGAACAGCCCCAAAGGAGCGTTGGGACCTTCAAGTAAACTCTTAGCACGCCCATGCCCGGAAGTAGAATTAATTGATTGCTGCACACATTCGTGGAAATGTGTTCACGATGTTTGTTCGCTCAGTGCAAGCGATTTATTTAAAAATCGTGAATTCCAGTAAACTGCACGTTCATGCATGCAGCGCGTGCTCATGTATCTGCTCCCATTAGACTTAGAATTGTGAACTTCAGAGACTCTATTGTATCGTCCTCCTCCTCCTCCTCAACCCCCTCATGCCACTCACAGACTGAAAGAACTTCCTACTGAGCTGAGTGTCACTCACGACATGGCACAAAACAAACGACGATTTAACAGCCGCAGTGTAACATCATAAATGCGTGAAATTTTCATGTTTTTTGTTACCCTCCTAATTACTCGGAAATTATCGCAGCGCAAAGAATGCTTGTACCAGAGCTTCTACTTTAATTACTGCTTTGCAAAGCAAAACCGAATAAAAGACAAGCATTAGACCCAGATACTCATTCACTGTGAAGAAACTGGAACTGAAGAGAAGGCAAATGCGATTCTCTATTCGGACTTTGTCATTCATACGGCTGGCGCAGGTTGGTAATCAATCCGTGGGAATCGACTTGTCCCTCGGAGCACATCTTGTTCCGTGTCAAGACCAACATGCTTTTGGGCCAGAAGAGTGGAAGTGACGTCAATAGAAACGACGTGCTGTGTGATTCGTGTGGCGAAAGTCATTTCAAATGTGTGGGACACATGAATAATGTAAATTAACCACCCCCCACCGCATGAACATATCTTGTAAACTAATTTTATTCTTTGTTTAATTGATTTACGGCCAGCCAGAGCCACACGAGATTGTGTGTGCGAATTTGTCAGTCAAGTCAAATCCCAGTCCCAGGCGTGAACGCCCTGTTTAGTGCCCTACTGAGATAACCGCCAACCTAACGTACTCGTGTTTTCTTTTTCATTCACAGACAACCAAATAATCCAAACATGAAATAAGTCAAAGGCACAGAATATAAAGCAATGTTCCCGGCAACATCACAAGCTGCACCGGCGTACTGCACACTGCCGTCCTTTCGGAAGAAGTCTAAGGTGTCGCCAACCTCAACAATCATCACATACGGTGACTGCAATCGATTGTCCCAGCTCAGCGATGACTCAGCGGTGACATCATCATCGTCGTCGGCCTACGGAACAGTGGGGAGAAAGCTGAGAAGAGTAATAAAAAGCCAGGACGAGTCACTTCCGCCGTATAAGAAACTCAAAGCAGAATCGGAAGAGAACAGTTCGTTCGGTCTGTCCAACGATCTGTCCACCGAGTCCATACGAAACGCATGCGAATATGTTGAACTCAGTGACGATGAGGCTGTGGACATACCAGCAACGTTTCAGCAGCGAATCTTCAGCGAAAGGAGGTCACTTCGCTCACCCGACACGGCCATGCGAGATCGGGACAAATGGAAAGGGAATTCGAATCCATTTTGCACTCTACGAAGGGGTGCAGGTGGCGCAAGCGGCTTTCCCTCAACAACACTGCTCAGCGAGGAACAATTCAACCGCGAGATCAATCACAGTTCACTAACCCTCAATCAAGAGGAAGCAATCAATGTGCTCAACGAACTCGATGCCATTCTTGATAATCATGCCGGCTCAAGTGTTGAGCTCACATCGTCATCGGAGCAAACGGAAAAAGTGGAAGACTGCCTTCTGGAGCTGGACACATACCTGGATGAGTTGGACGACAAGAGTGTCAGTAGTTCCATCGACTGTGATAATGCTGAGGTGGTGCTATCGAAGCCGCACAAACAAAGACGGCCTCAGACTCTGCCAAAGAATATGCGAGCAAGTTTCACGTTAACACGTTCCAGCAAAGACGCCGCCTGTGGAAATGGTTCACTCAATCGCGGCCAAGTGCTCAGAAAGACCATTGGCAACGGCTCTTTGCTGAGAAGCAGTCGTCCCACCAACCAAAAGACCACCAGCAACACCAACACAGCGCAGGCCACAGGTATGACAACTATTCTCTTTTGGTTTCTTTTGATATCAGGTTCTGACTGCTTCTGAGTTCGTCTTCACACCTTCTTGCGCTTAACGGCGCTCGACGTCGTCGTCGCCGCCGCCGCTGCTGCTGCTGCTGCTGCTGCTGCTGCTGCTGCTGCTGCTGCTGCTGCTGTTCCGCTAACGATTGTGTGGGACGGGGAGGGGAGTCGACAAGCGACTTGTCGTCTGCCCGTCTCTCTGTCCGCCGATCGTCTTCAGTTGTGCATAGCGGAATAAAACTCCGTTTCGAGTGGACAAAATAATTGGAATGCAGATTTTAACCGCATAAATTGGTCCCGTCATCGCTCGTCAGCTCGAACAAGAAAGTCGCATCAAATCTGTGTGGATACAGTTAGACAACACACGAGTGGTGTCTTATTGGGAATAGAGTAGAGATCGTGGCTGATGTCAAAGCAGCTCTACACAGTTCGTTGTCTTTGGCACTCATCGCGCTTAACTGCTGAATGGCCTTCGAAAATCGTTCTTGTACCCACTTTCACGCCGCCACGGCGGCATCGCATTCGGTATTGTGAATCCATTACCATGTGGACTAACCAATGATCACAGCGACGAATCAACAAATCTCCGGTTCATCGGAATAAACACAACAAACTTTCACCATAAACAATGTCCCACGGAGAGATGCGCTTCATTACGCAACCCTTTTCTTTCACTTCATCAATATTCAGTTGTGACGAAATAGTTTTCTTCGCTACTCTAACTACCCTGTGTCTGGGAACGAGGGGTTATGATTGTTGCTAGGTGACCAGGACGCCAGCCGGGCAAAACACAACGCGGTTCTTCATTCGTTATGTTTTTTCATAGGAACAGCTGAAGCACAACCGAAGTTGGCATTCGCATTTGCATTCGCAGAAGAAGAACAATTAAATTAGTGGCAATAGGGTCAATTGATGTATTAATTTGTGCCGTTCTCTTCCTTTTTTCTATGCAGGCAAATTGGCCAGAGCCACCTCGCCGACTCGCAAGTCATGGCGCCGTAATTCGATGAGAAAAACATCACTTCTCGTTCTTCCTGATCATCACACACGGAGTGATTGCGACGACGACGGAGCGGAAGAGGCGGAGGAGGAGGAGGAGACCACACCAACTGCTAGTGCAGCTGGCGAACTGGGAGCATCGCCGCCTCAAGTAGAGGAAGAGCAACCGACGGAGAGTTGCACAGAGCCGGAGGAATTGCCAATAAGTACAACGAGCGTGCGAAGGTGCTTGTCACAGGCTGAGTTTGTACCCAGCTTTCTGACATCCTCCGACATCCTGCAAGAAATGGTGCAACGCAGCTCTGAAGAAGGACTGACGCGTGCAGACAATCGGCCGCGGCAGTTTGGAAGACGAGGTGACGGACATCCGCGAATATTCTCAATTCGATCACAAGAGACGGCCGGTGGGAACCACTGCATCATCGTAAACCATGACCGGCCGTTGAGCGCTCCTGTGAGTAGGTCTCTGGAGTGCGAGCGACGCGCCTCGCAATTGGCGGACGCCATGTGCTCAGATTTCATTGGTTCCGAGCCCAGCTCGGTCGCATCTTCGCGCAATCCGAGCCCCGTTTCGCTCGTGTCGAGCACAGGGTCCAGCTCAATGGGATCGACGGCAGCCGATCAGCCGCCTCACACTACCTCCACCCCGCCATTAGAGAGTAACGTAAGCAACCAACCCAGAATTCCAAACCTCGACCCAGACAACAGCCAAACCGTTGCGCAACAAGGCTTTAATGCTGAGTGGCCGCAAGCGTGCAGCAGAACCTTAGCTCTGCTGTGCTGCACACTGGGACTCTTCAATATCTGCCGCTTCGCCAACCAGACCATTCACTACGGCGGCAATTTCCTGCTTCAGTTCCTGCTCCTATCGGTCATATTTGGCATTCCCCTTTTCTGGCTACAGATGTGTCTGGGGGCGAAGATCAAGGCCGGTCCTATTTCAATGTGGAAAATCAGCCCTATTTGCCGGGGCATCGGGATAGCCATTGTCATCGGGCAGTGTGTCATGACGTTGTATTCCACGGTCAGCATTGGCTGGCTTCTCGTATATCTGAGGGACTCGTTTCTGACGAAGACACAGCCACTGTACCGGTGGCAGGAGTCGTTCTACATGTACCGCAGGGCAACGAACGTGTCAGGAAATCTGACCGAAACCGTGGCCGACTACTTCAATGGAATCGTTCTGCAACGGCTTCACTTGGGCAGGCGAACTGAAGGTGGTGACGTCCGATTCCAGGTGAGTGACAGGGTAAGTCGGAATTTAACTGCTCAAGTTGCGGCTTGATGTGTTTTTGCTGTAATCAATTCCTCTCTCAAGCAGCTCGCCTTCAACTTGGCCATTGTTTGGGCGATGGTCTTTCTCGTTCTGTGCAAGGGATTGAAGTCGTTCGGAAAAGTTGTCGCTGCGTTAACGCTGCTTCCTCTAGTCCTGTTCGTTGTGATCACTTGTCGCCTGCTACACTACGTCGGCTTCTCAAGTGCTCAGAATATCTTCTCCGCCTCGGATTTTGAGGACTTCCTCATCAATTCGAAGACCTGGATAGCGGCAGCGCAGGAGGCATTCTTGACGTGGGGCCTCCTAGGCGCATCCGTGATTGCTATTTGCAGCAGAGCGCATAAGTACAGCAACAGCAAGATTATCCTGCGCCGGGAGGCATTACTTGTGGTCCTAATGACAATGCTGGGGCTAGGTTTCGCGGCCTTGTTCGGGTTCTCGTGTGAACAGATTCTGAACAAGAATGGATACATTTACGTCCCAGGCTCCTACGGTAAGTTCGAATACGTCCCATAGAAATAAGTTGACTGATCTGTTCCCTTTTCTTAGAGTACATCGACACGTATACATCGGTTTTCTCACTGAAGGCACCGATATCTCCTGCCCTCGTATCAATCCCGACCAAATGGGTGCCGCACTACTCCACGCTTCTGGGTGAGACCTATCGACGGCCGCCAGTCACCGCACAACGGGAGAGTGGCTACCAGGCGCTGCGTCTCATTACGGAACTGTTTCCAGCGGCAATGGCACTCGCCCATGGCTCCATTTCTTGGATCTGGACAGCACTGACATTTTTCACTTTCATTCTCTTTGGATTGGGTCAACTGTGCGCCATTTGGAAGCCGATATCCAGTGCACTGGGAAACTCTACGAGTTCAGTTCTCCTCAGTTGTGTAACCGCGCTCTTGCTTGGCATTCCTTTTGCCACCGAAATGGGCCTGTCCATCGTCCATTACTTGGACTTGGTTTTCGGAGGAGCTTGGTGGTTGCCGATACTATGGACGGCAGAGATCTTAGCTGTGTTCCTGATACGCGGGCGCCCCTATAATGGAGATGTGTTGGTGAATGACCTGCGAATGAACGGATCGATGTCAGCATTCTTAGCACTCTCCTGGAATGTGCTGCTTCCCATCGGAATGGTTACTCTGGCAATCATACAGTACAAGGTGTCACTCTCAAGTCAGTTCTACCACTGGAGGGGCAAGTCCTACTTCAGTTTTTGGGCTCGAAAGGTGGGCGGCCTCACCCAAGTCGGATTTCTGCTTGTGGTCCCGATAACAGCCATTATACAAATATATCGTTATCTCACCAATGGCCCACCGGACATCCTAGATGTAAGTTGTTTTTTTTTAAATGCTTCTCGAGCGTTGGTGTTAATTGAATCGGAATTTTGCAGCGCATCCAATTGTTGTACCGCCCGACACAATCACCACTGCCGCACCGCCGCAATCGTCCTGGAATTGATCGCACCAATTCCGGCCATCCGCATAGTCAATACACAGCAAGGAACACGGACCTAGAGGCGAGTAGTGCGCAGGACGACGCACCGCCAAAGTACACTCCGCCTCCCTCCTACACAACGGCCACTGGAGCGCGACTCGCTAAGATCTTACGTCAGAGTATAAGGCGCAGCGTTCGAAGGTAAGATAAATGAAAGCTGCATCCATTCACTACTAACTAATGTCACTTGATAGATTCCTCGGAGAACCAAGTCGCCCTAGGCCGATCCTTTCGCTCGAGTCTGCGGACAACAGTCTTCCACCCGACTACTCAACAGTGCTCTCAAATCCGGCCGGTGTAGACAATCAACCAGAAAACATAGAAATCCGTCCTAGACCCCTGTACAATAGTTACACGCAGCGAACCCTCTCGCTGGGACGCAATTTGCGAACACACAAGATAGACGAGTCCGATGAGGGACGACCCTCGTCGGCCGGTATAACGCTTTTCTCACGATCCAGACAACCGTATACCGCTTCAGATGTGGCCAGCGTCTTACGGTCGTCCTCTCATCGCCGCCCAGCCGGTGTGAATTCGATCGCTTCTCGGATCGATCAGTCGCTGCGAAACAAAACCTCATGGTCAGCGGAGAATTTAGTAATTAACGCCGCCCCACTTGGCGAAAGCAATGCAATTACAATAAGTGCTTCCCCAGATTCCTTACCCGTTAACCCACCGGATAGGTTAAATATATACGAAAATACATCTGTGATTTAAATCCTGCTTACCCCGGCTCTTATGGCATTGCTAGACCGAGCATGCAATAATATAGAAGGTCTAGTGTAGCTCTGTAATTTAATATTTATGCTTTTAAGTTAAATTTGTAGAACACGGAGTGCGTAATAAATAAATGAACGCAGCAATGTGAATACATAATCGGAGGGGTTTTTGTTTTGTCTCATTCAATGAGGAAGCGTGAACGGCTGTAGCAGCGGCGTTAAAACACAAGTCATCCACGATAGGTTGGTGGCCTGGTATCAAAGATTCGGGTGACATTTTTTCTTGCTCACGCAATTTCTTGAAAACGACTCAATGGAAATTAATGGAATTTGGCATACATAAAGAACAAAGGTTGATCTACATTTTGAGACTAAAAGGACCCCGCAAGGACACCTTGGGACTTGGGACTTGGGTGGGAAAAAATTAATGCTTGTGGCTACATTTTGACAAATTCTGATCACAGATGAATGATTTCACCCTGGATTGTTTTACCAGACTACAGCGCATTGCCAACGACCACGACCCTCAATCATCAGGAAAGCGTGTCAGAGAAATGATTGAGCAACAAATATCCATTATCCTTGTAAAATTACACAAAAAAAAACGGTAAATATCCTTTTATGAATGCCATCCTCTAAGTGACAACATAAGCTACAAGACCGCCCTTGGTCATTTTAACGTACGATGCACCGTTTCCGAGATACACACAGTCAAAAGTTGCTCAGGAATGAACAGAGCCCCTCCTACAATTTCTGGTGGCCTGGTGTCCCAGCCAGAATTTCTAGGGAAAAGTGTACCCACCAGCCACACATATTGTTCAGAAGTTAGCAATGGATTTTATTGGATTCTGTTGGCCTTATGTCTTCTCATTGAGAGCTCCTGAAAACCACCAAGAACAGATTACTTACCTTCGCCGTGGATCACATACTTACCCCCTATCTCTAGCATGTCCATTCTATTAGCTGAAAATGATGGGTTTGCTTAAATAAAACGCATGATTTGTTGCATTCAATGCAGTTCATGTGCTTTATTGATTTCGAATTCAAGCTTAACAATGTTTTACTTACTAACTACTTACAGACTAAACATAATTACATGTGTGAGTGCTTTGTACATTTGACTTAAGATAAGTTTCTTTTATATTTTATAAGATTGAACTGCGATTGGTGTTATCGACTGGCTGTGTAGCTGCTTGCAAGGACTTATTGGCGGGTGTTTGGACAGCACTGTACGGTTGCATTTATGATTTGTTTTTCCTTTCTGCTCCTCTTCCTCGTCACAGAGAGCTCCTCGTCCCGGTCTCCTTAGAGACCTCTTCCTCCTGGTCGTGACAGATGGCTTCGTCTCGGTCGCCTTAGGGGCCTCCTCACCCTGGTCACCTTGGAGGCTTCCTCGACGCCTTAGAGCCCTCCTCGCCCCGGTCGCCTTAGAGGTCTCCAAGTGCCGGTCGTCTTAATGGACTCTTCCTCCTGGTGTTGACAGATGCGTTCTCGTCCCGGTCGTCGCAGAGGCCTCCTCGTCCCGGTCGTCGCAGAGGCCTCCTCGTCCCGGTCGTCGCAGAGGCCTTCTCGTCCCGGTCGTCGCAGGGACTTCCTCGTACCGGTCGTCGCAGAGGCCTCCTCGTCCCGGTCGTCGCAGAGGCCTCCTCGTCCCGGTCGTCGCAGAGGCCTCCTCGTCCCGGTCGTCGCAGAGGCCTCCCCGTCCCGGTCGGTCGTCGCAGAGGCCTCCTCGTCCCGGTCGTCGCAGAGGCCTTCTCGTCCCGGTCGTCGCAGGGACCTCCTCGTACCGGTCGTCGCAGAGGCCTCCTCGTCCCGGTCGTCGCAGAGGCCTCCTCGTCCCGGTCGTCGCAGAGGCCTCCCCGTCCCGGTCGGTCGTCGCAGAGGCCTCCTCGTACCGGTCGTCGCAGAGGCCTCCTCGTCCCGGTCGTCGCAGAGGCCTCCCCGTCCCGGTCGTCGCAGAGGCCTCCTCGTTCGGTCATCGCAGAGGCCTCCCCGCCTCGGTCGGTCGTCGCAGAGGCCTCCTCGTCCCGGTCGTCGCAGAGGCCTCCTCGTCCCGGTCGTGTCAGAGGCCTCCTCGTCCCGGTCGTGTCAGAGGCCTCCTCGTCCCGGTCGTGGCAGAGGCCTCCTCGTCCCGGTCGTCGCAGAGGCCTCCTCGTCCGGTCATCGCAGAGGCCTCCCCGCCTCGGTCGGTCGTCGCAGAGGCCTCCTCGTCCCGGTCGCCGCAGAGGCCTCCTCGTCCCGGTCGCCGCAGAGGCCTCCTCGTCCCGGTCGCCGCAGAGGCCTCCTCGTCCCGGTCGTCGCAGAGGCCTCCCCGTCCCGGTCGGTCGTTGCAGCGGCCTCCTCGTCCCGGTCGTCGCAGAGGCCTCCTCGTACCGGTCGTCGCAGAGGCCTCCTCGTCCCGGTCATCGCAGGGACCTCCTCGTCCCGGTCGTCGCAGAGGCCTCCCCGTCCCGGTCGGTCGTCGCAGAGGCCTCCTCGTCCCGGTCGTCGCAGAGGCCTTCTCGTCCCGGTCGTCGCAGGGACCTCCTCGTACCGGTCGTCGCAGAGGCCTCCTCGTACCGGTCGTCGCAGAGGCCTCCTCGTCCCGGTCGTCGCAGAGGCCTCCTCGTCCCGGTCGTCGCAGAGGCCTCCCCGTCCCGGTCGGTCGTCGCAGAGGCCTCCTCGTACCGGTCGTCGCAGAGGCCTCCTCGTCCCGGTCGTCGCAGAGGCCTCCCCGTCCCGGTCGGTCGTCGCAGAGGCCTCCTCGTACCGGTCGTCGCAGAGGCCTCCCCATCCCGGTCGTCGCAGAGGCCTCCCCGTCCCGGTCGGTCGTCGCAGAGGCCTCCTCGTCCCGGTCGTCGCAGAGGCCTCCTCGTCCCGGTCGTCGCAGAGGCCTCCTCGTCCCGGTCGTCGCAGGGACCTCCTCGTCCCGGTCGTCGTATAGGCCTCCCCGTCCCGGTCGTCGCAGAGGCCTCCTCGTCCCGGTCGTCGCAGAGGCCTTCTCGTCCCGGTCGTCGCAGAGGCCTCCCCGTCCCGGTCGGTCGTCGCAGAGGCCTCCTCGTCCCGGTCGTCGCAGAGGCCTTCTCGTCCCGGTCGTCGCAGGGACCTCCTCGTACCGGTCGTCGCAGAGGCCTCCTCGTCCCGGTCGTCGCAGAGGCCTCCTCGTCCCGGTCGTCGCAGAGGCCTCCCCGTCCCGGTCGGTCGTCGCAGAGGCCTCCTCGTACCGGTCGTCGCAGAGGCCTCCTCGTCCCGGTCGTCGCAGAGGCCTCCCCGTCCCGGTCGTCGCAGAGGCCTCCTCGTTCGGTCATCGCAGAGGCCTCCCCGCCTCGGTCGGTCGTCGCAGAGGCCTCCTCGTCCCGGTCGTCGCAGAGGCCTCCTCGTCCCGGTCGTGTCAGAGGCCTCCTCGTCCCGGTCGTGTCAGAGGCCTCCTCGTCCCGGTCGTGGCAGAGGCCTCCTCGTCCCGGTCGTCGCAGAGGCCTCCTCGTCCGGTCATCGCAGAGGCCTCCCCGCCTCGGTCGGTCGTCGCAGAGGCCTCCTCGTCCCGGTCGCCGCAGAGGCCTCCTCGTCCCGGTCGCCGCAGAGGCCTCCTCGTCCCGGTCGCCGCAGAGGCCTCCTCGTCCCGGTCGTCGCAGAGGCCTCCCCGTCCCGGTCGGTCGTTGCAGCGGCCTCCTCGTCCCGGTCGTCGCAGAGGCCTCCTCGTACCGGTCGTCGCAGAGGCCTCCTCGTCCCGGTCATCGCAGGGACCTCCTCGTCCCGGTCGTCGCAGAGGCCTCCCCGTCCCGGTCGGTCGTCGCAGAGGCCTCCTCGTCCCGGTCGTCGCAGAGGCCTTCTCGTCCCGGTCGTCGCAGGGACCTCCTCGTACCGGTCGTCGCAGAGGCCTCCTCGTCCCGGTCGTCGCAGAGGCCTCCTCGTCCCGGTCGTCGCAGAGGCCTCCTCGTACCGGTCGTCGCAGAGGCCTCCTCGTCCCGGTCGTCGCAGAGGCCTCCTCGTCCCGGTCGTCGCAGAGGCCTCCCCGTCCCGGTCGGTCGTCGCAGAGGCCTCCTCGTACCGGTCGTCGCAGAGGCCTCCTCGTCCCGGTCGTCGCAGAGGCCTCCCCGTCCCGGTCGGTCGTCGCAGAGGCCTCCTCGTACCGGTCGTCGCAGAGGCCTCCCCATCCCGGTCGTCGCAGAGGCCTCCCCGTCCCGGTCGGTCGTCGCAGAGGCCTCCTCGTCCCGGTCGTCGCAGAGGCCTCCTCGTCCCGGTCGTCGCAGAGGCCTCCTCGTCCCGGTCGTCGCAGGGACCTCCTCGTCCCGGTCGTCGTATAGGCCTCCCCGTCCCGGTCGTGGCATAGGCCTCCTCGTCCCGGTCGCCGCAAAGGCCTCCTCGTCGAGGTCGTCGCAGAGGCCTCCTCGTCCTGGTCGTGGCAGAGGCCTCCTCGTCCCGGTCGTCGCAGAGGCCTCCTCGTCCCGGTCGTCGCAGAGGCCTCCTCGTCCCGGTCATCGCAGAGGCCTCCCCGTCCCGGTCGGTCGTCGCAGAGGCCTCCTCGTCCCGGTCGTCGCAGAGGCCTCCCCGTCCCGGTCGGTCGTCGCAGAGGCCTCCTTGTCCCGGTCGTCGCAGAGGCCTCCCCGTCCCGGTCGGTCGTCGCAGAGGCCTCCTCGTACCGGTCGTCGCAGAGGCCTCCTCGTACCGGTCGTCCCGGTCGTCGCAGAGGCCTCCTCGTCCCGGTCGTCGCAGAGGCCTCCTCGTCCCGGTCGTCGCAAGGACCTCCTCGTCCCGGTCGTCGCAGAGGCCTCCTCGTCCCGGTCGTCGCAGAGGCCTCCTCGTCCCGGTCGTGGCAGAGGTCGTCGTATAGGCCTCCCCGTCGCGGTCGTGGCATAGGCCTCCTCGTCCCGGTCGTCGCAGAGGCCTCCTCGTCCCGGTCGTCGCAGAGGCCTCCTCGTCCCGGTCATCGCAGAGGCCTCCCCGTCCCGGTCGGTCGTCGCAGAGGCCTCCTCGTCCCGGTCGTCGCAGAGGCCTCCTTGACCCGGTCGTCGCAGAGGCCTCCTCGTACCGGTCGTCCCGGTCGTCGTATAGGCCTCCTCGTCCCGGTCATCGCAGAGGCCTCCCCGTCCCGGTCGGTCGTCGCAGAGGCCTCCTCGTCCCGGTCGTCGCAGAGGCCTCCTCGTCCCGGTCGTCGGAGAGGCCTTCTCGTCCCGGTCGTCGCAGGGACCTCCTCGTACCGGTCGTCGCAGAGGCCTCCTCGTCCCGGTCGTCGCAGAGGCCTCCTCGTCCCGGTCGTCGCAGAGGCCTCCTCGTCCCGGTCGTCGCAGAGACCTCCTCGTACCGGTCGTCGCAGAGGCCTCCTCGTCCCGGTCGTCGCAGAGGCCTCCTCGTCCCGGTCGTCGCAGAGGCCTCCCCGTCCCGGTCGGTCGTCGCAGAGGCCTCCTCGTCCCGGTCGTCGCGGAGGCCTCCCCGTCCCGGTCGGTCGTCGCAGAGGCCTCCTCGTACCGGTCGTCGCAGAGGCCTCCCCGTCCCGGTCGGTCGTCGCAGAGGCCTCCTCGTCCCGGTCGTCGCAGAGGCCTCCTCGTCCCGGTCGTCGCAGGGACCTCCTCGTCCCGGTCGTCGTATAGGCCTCCCCGTCCCGGTCGTGGCATAGGCCTCCTCGTCCCGGTCGTCCCAAAGGCCTCCTCGTCGAGGTCGTCGCAGAGGCCTCCTCGTCCTGATCGTGGCAGAGGCCTCCTCGTCCCGGTCGTCGCAGAGGCCTCCTCGTCCTGGTCGTGGCAGAGGCCTCCTCGTCCCGGTCGTCGCAGAGGCCTCCTCGTCCCGGTCGTCGCAGAGGCCTCCTCGTCCCGGTCATCGCAGAGGCCTCCCCGTCCCGGTCGGTCGTCGCAGAGGCCTCCTCGTCCCGGTCGTCGCAGAGGCCTCCTTGACCCGGTCGTCGCAGAGGCCTCCTCGTACCGGTCGTCCCGGTCGTCGTATAGGCCTCCCCGTCGCGGTCGTCGCAGAGGCCTCCTCGTCCCGGTCGTCGCAGAGGCCTACTCGTCCCGGTCGTCGCAGGGACCTCCTCGTCCCGGTCGTCGCAGATGCCTCCTCGTCCCGGTCGTGGCAGATGCCTCCTCGTCCCGGTCGTGGCAGATGCCTCCTCGTCCCGGTCGTCGCAGAGGCCTCCTCGTCCGGTCATCGCAGAGGCCTCCCCGCCCCGGTCGGTCGTCGCAGAGGCCTCCTCGTCCCGGTCGTCGCAGAGGCCTCCTCGTCCCGGTCGTCGCAGAGGCCTACCCGTCCCGGTCGGTCGTCGCAGAGGCCTCCTCGTACCGGTCGTCGCAGAGGCCTCCTCGTCCCGGTCGTCGTATAGGCCTCCCCGTCGCGGTCGTCGCAGAGGCCTCCTCGTCCCGGTCGTCGCAGAGGCCTCCTCGTCCCAGTCGTCGCAGAGGCCTCCCCGTCCCGGTCGGTCGTCGCAGAGGCCTCCTCGTCCCGGTCGTCGTATAGGCCTCCCCGTCGCGGTCGTCGCAGAGGCCTCCTCGTCCCGGTCGTCGCAGAGGCCTCCTCGTCCCGATCGTCGCAGAGGCCTCCTCGTCCCGGTCGTCGCAGAGGCCTCCCCGTCGCGGTCGTCGCAGAGGCCTCCTCGTCCCGGTCGTCGCAGAGGCCTCCTCGTCCCAGTCGTCGCAGAGGCCTCCCCGTCCCGGTCGGTCGTCGCAGAGGCCTCCTCGTCCCGGTCGTCGTATAGGCCTCCCCGTCGCGGTCGTCGCAGAGGCCTCCTCGTCCCGGTCGTCGCAGAGGCCTCCTCGTCCCGGTCGTCGCAGAGGCCTCCTCGTCCCGATCGTCGCAGAGGCCTCCTCGTCCCGGTCGTCGCAGAGGCCTCCTCGTCCCGGTCGTCGCAGAGGCCTCCTCGTCCGGTCGTCGCAGAGGCCTCCCCGTCCCGGTCGGTCGTCGCAGAGGCCTCCTCGTCCCGGTCGTCGCAGAGGCCTTCTCGTCCCGGTCGTCGCAGGGACCTCCTCGTACCGGTCGTCGCAGAGGCCTCCTCGTCCCGGTCGTCGCAGAGGCCTCCTCGTCCCGGTCGTCGCAGAGGCCTCCCCGTCCCGGTCGGTCGTCGCAGAGGCCTCCTCGTACCGGTCGTCGCAGAGGCCTCCTCGTCCCGGTCGTCGCAGAGGCCTCCCCGTCCCGGTCGTCGCAGAGGCCTCCTCGTTCGGTCATCGCAGAGGCCTCCCCGCCTCGGTCGGTCGTCGCAGAGGCCTCCTCGTCCCGGTCGTCGCAGAGGCCTCCTCGTCCCGGTCGTGTCAGAGGCCTCCTCGTCCCGGTCGTGTCAGAGGCCTCCTCGTCCCGGTCGTGGCAGAGGCCTCCTCGTCCCGGTCGTCGCAGAGGCCTCCTCGTCCGGTCATCGCAGAGGCCTCCCCGCCTCGGTCGGTCGTCGCAGAGGCCTCCTCGTCCCGGTCGCCGCAGAGGCCTCCCCATCCCGGTCGTCGCAGAGGCCTCCTCGTCCCGGTCGTCGCAGAGGCCTCCTCGTCCCGGTCGTCGCAGAGGCCTCCCCGTCCCGGTCGGTCGTCGCAGAGGCCTCCTCGTCCCGGTCGTCGCGGAGGCCTCCCCGTCCCGGTCGGTCGTCGCAGAGGCCTCCTCGTACCGGTCGTCGCAGAGGCCTACTCGTCCCGGTCGTCGCAGGGACCTCCTCGTCCCGGTCGTCGCAGATGCCTCCTCGTACCGGTCGTCGCAGAGGCCTCCCCGTCCCGGTCGGTCGTCGCAGAGGCCTCCTCGTCCCGGTCGTCGCAGAGGCCTCCCCGTCCCGGTCGGTCGTCGCAGAGGCCTCCTCGTACCGGTCGTCGCAGAGGCCTCCCCGTCCCGGTCGGTCGTCGCAGAGGCCTCCTCGTCCCGGTCGTCGCAGAGGCCTCCTCGTCCCGGTCGTCGCAGGGACCTCCTCGTCCCGGTCGTCGTATAGGCCTCCCCGTCCCGGTCGTGGCATAGGCCTCCTCGTCCCGGTCGTCCCAAAGGCCTCCTCGTCGAGGTCGTCGCAGAGGCCTCCTCGTCCTGGTCGTGGCAGAGGCCTCCTCGTCCCGGTCGTCGCAGAGGCCTCCTCGTCCCGGTCGTCGCAGAGGCCTCCTCGTCCCGGTCATCGCAGAGGCCTCCCCGTCGCAGGGACCTCCTCGTCCCGGTCGTCGCAGAGGCCTCCTCGTCCCGGTCGTCGCAGAGGCCTCCTCGTCCCGGTCGTCGCAGAGGCCTCCTCGTCCCGGTCGTCGCAGAGGCCTCCTCGTCCCGGTCGTCGCAGGGACCTCCTCGTCCCGGTCGTCGCAGAGGCCTCCTCGTCCCGGTCGTCGCAGAGGCCTCCTCGTCCCGGTCGCCGCAAAGGCCTCCTCGTCGAGGTCGTCGCAGAGGCCTCCTCGTCCTGGTCGTGGCAGAGGCCTCCTCGTCCCGGTCGTCGCAGAGGCCTCCTCGTCCCGGTCGTCGCAGAGGCCTCCTCGTCCCGGTCATCGCAGAGGCCTCCCCGTCGCAGGGACCTCCTCGTCCCGGTCGTCGCAGAGGCCTCCTCGTCCCGGTCGTCGCAGAGGCCTCCTCGTCCCGGTCGTGGCAGAGGTCGTCGTATAGGCCTCCCCGTCGCGGTCGTCGCAGAGGCCTCCTCGTCCCGGTCATCGCAGAGGCCTCCCCGTCCCGGTCGGTCGTCGCAGAGGCCTCCTCGTCCCGGTCGTCGCAGAGGCCTCCTTGACCCGGTCGTCGCAGAGGCCTCCTCGTACCGGTCGTCCCGGTCGTCGTATAGGCCTCCCCGTCGCGGTCGTCGCAGAGGCCTCCTCGTCCCGGTCGTCGCAGAGGCCTCCTCGTCCCGGTCGTCGCAGAGGCCTTCTCGTCCCGGTCGTCGCAGGGACCTCCTCGTACCGGTCGTCGCAGAGGCCTCCTCGTCCCGGTCGTCGCAGAGGCCTCCTCGTCCCGGTCGTCGCAGAGGCCTCCCCGTCCCGGTCGGTCGTCGCAGAGGCCTCCTCGTACCGGTCGTCGCAGAGGCCTCCTCGTCCCGGTCGTCGCAGAGGCCTCCCCGTCCCGGTCGGTCGTCGCAGAGGCCTCCTCGTACCGGTCGTCGCAGAGGCCTCCCCATCCCGGTCGTCGCAGAGGCCTCCCCGTCCCGGTCGGTCGTCGCAGAGGCCTCCTCGTCCCGGTCGTCGCAGAGGCCTCCTCGTCCCGGTCGTCGCAGAGGCCTCCTCGTCCCGGTCGTCGCAGGGACCTCCTCGTCCCGGTCGTCGTATAGGCCTCCCCGTCCCGGTCGTGGCATAGGCCTCCTCGTCCCGGTCGCCGCAAAGGCCTCCTCGTCGAGGTCGTCGCAGAGGCCTCCTCGTCCTGGTCGTGGCAGAGGCCTCCTCGTCCCGGTCGTCGCAGAGGCCTCCTCGTCCCGGTCGTCGCAGAGGCCTCCTCGTCCCGGTCATCGCAGAGGCCTCCCCGTCCCGGTCGGTCGTCGCAGAGGCCTCCTCGTCCCGGTCGTCGCAGAGGCCTCCCCGTCCCGGTCGGTCGTCGCAGAGGCCTCCTTGTCCCGGTCGTCGCAGAGGCCTCCCCGTCCCGGTCGGTCGTCGCAGAAGCCTCCTCGTACCGGTCGTCGCAGAGGCCTCCTCGTACCGGTCGTCCCGGTCGTCGCAGAGGCCTCCTCGTCCCGGTCGTCGCAGAGGCCTCCTCGTCCCGGTCGTCGCAGGGACCTCCTCGTCCCGGTCGTCGCAGAGGCCTCCTCGTCCCGGTCGTCGCAGAGGCCTCCTCGTCCCGGTCGTGGCAGAGGTCGTCGTATAGGCCTCCCCGTCGCGGTCGTGGCATAGGCCTCCTCGTCCCGGTCGTCGCAGAGGCCTCCTCGTCCCGGTCGTCGCAGAGGCCTCCTCGTCCCGGTCATCGCAGAGGCCTCCCCGTCCCGGTCGGTCGTCGCAGAGGCCTCCTCGTCCCGGTCGTCGCAGAGGCCTCCTTGACCCGGTCGTCGCAGAGGCCTCCTCGTACCGGTCGTCCCGGTCGTCGTATAGGCCTCCTCGTCCCGGTCATCGCAGAGGCCTCCCCGTCCCGGTCGGTCGTCGCAGAGGCCTCCTCGTCCCGGTCGTCGCAGAGGCCTCCTCGTCCCGGTCGTCGCAGAGGCCTTCTCGTCCCGGTCGTCGCAGGGACCTCCTCGTACCGGTCGTCGCAGAGGCCTCCTCGTCCCGCTCGTCGCAGAGGCCTCCTCGTCCCGGTCGTCGCAGAGGCCTCCCCGTCCCGGTCGGTCGTCGCAGAGGCCTCCTCGTCCCGGTCGTCGCAGAGGCCTCCTCGTCCCGGTCGTCGCAGGGACCTCCTCGTCCCGGTCGTCGTATAGGCCTCCCCGTCCCGGTCGTGGCATAGGCCTCCTCGTCCCGGGCGTCCCAAAGGCCTCCTCGTCGAGGTCGTCGCAGAGGCCTCCTCGTCCTGATCGTGGCAGAGGCCTCCTCGTCCCGGTCGTCGCAGAGGCCTCCTCGTCCCGGTCGTCGCAGAGGCCTCCTCGTCCTGGTCGTTTCAGAGGCCTCCTCGTCCCGGTCGTCGCAGAGGCCTCCTCGACCCGGTCGTCGCAGAGGCCTCCTCGTACCGGTCGTCCCGGTCGTCGTATAGGCCTCCCCGTCGCGGTCGTCGCAGAGGCCTCCTCGTCCCGGTCGTCGCAGAGGCCTACTCGTCCCGGTCGTCGCAGGGACCTCCTCGTCCCGGTCGTCGCAGATGCCTCCTCGTCCCGGTCGTGGCAGATGCCTCCTCGTCCCGGTCGTGGCAGATGCCTCCTCGTCCCGGTCGTCGCAGAGGCCTCCTCGTCCGGTCATCGCAGAGGCCTCCCCGCCCCGGTCGGTCGTCGCAGAGGCCTCCTCGTCCCGGTCGTCGCAGAGGCCTCCTCGTCCGGTCGTCGCAGAGGCCTCCCCGTCCCGGTCGGTCGTCGCAGAGGCCTCCTCGTCCCGGTCGTCGCAGAGGCCTTCTCGTCCCGGTCGTCGCAGGGACCTCCTCGTACCGGTCGTCGCAGAGGCCTCCTCGTCCCGGTCGTCGCAGAGGCCTCCTCGTCCCGGTCGTCGCAGAGGCCTCCCCGTCCCGGTCGGTCGTCGCAGAGGCCTCCTCGTACCGGTCGTCGCAGAGGCCTCCTCGTCCCGGTCGTCGCAGAGGCCTCCCCGTTCGGTCATCGCAGAGGCCTCCCCGCCTCGGTCGGTCGTCGCAGAGGCCTCCCCGCCTCGGTCGGTCGTCGCAGAGGCCTCCTCGTCCCGGTCGTCGCAGAGGCCTCCTCGTCCCGGTCGTCGCAGAGGCCTCCTCGTCCCGGTCGTGTCAGAGGCCTCCTCGTCCCGGTCGTGTCAGAGGCCTCCTCGTCCCGGTCGTGGCAGAGGCCTCCTCGTCCGGTCATCGCAGAGGCCTCCCCGCCTCGGTCGGTCGTCGCAGAGGCCTCCTCGTCCCGGTCGCCGCAGAGGCCTCCCCATCCCGGTCGTCGCAGAGGCCTCCTCGTCCCGGTCGTCGCAGAGGCCTCCTCGTCCCGGTCGTCGCAGAGGCCTCCCCGTCCCGGTCGGTCGTCGCAGAGGCCTCCTCGTCCCGGTCGTCGCGGAGGCCTCCCCGTCCCGGTCGGTCGTCGCAGAGGCCTCCTCGTACCGGTCGTCGCAGAGGCCTCCCCGTCCCGGTCGGTCGTCGCAGAGGCCTCCTCGTCATCGCAGAGGCCTCCCCGCCTCGGTCGGTCGTCGCAGAGGCCTCCTCGTCCCGGTCGCCGCAGAGGCCTCCCCATCCCGGTCGTCGCAGAGGCCTCCTCGTCCCGGTCGTCGCAGAGGCCTCCTCGTCCCGGTCGTCGCAGAGGCCTCCCCGTCCCGGTCGGTCGTCGCAGAGGCCTCCTCGTCCCGGTCGTCGCGGAGGCCTCCCCGTCCCGGTCGGTCGTCGCAGAGGCCTCCTCGTACCGGTCGTCGCAGAGGCCTCCCCGTCCCGGTCGGTCGTCGCAGAGGCCTCCCCGTCCCGGTCGGTCGTCGCAGAGGCCTCCTCGTCCCGGTCGTCGCAGAGGCCTCCTCGTCCCGGTCGTCGCAGGGACCTCCTCGTCCCGGTCGTCGTATAGGCCTCCCCGTCCCGGTCGTGGCATAGGCCTCCTCGTCCCGGTCGTCCCAAAGGCCTCCTCGTCGAGGTCGTCGCAGAGGCCTCCTCGTCCTGGTCGTGGCAGAGGCCTCCTCGTACCGGTCGTCCCGGTCGTCGTATAGGCCTCCCCGTCGCGGTCGTCGCAGAGGCCTCCTCGTCCCGGTCGTCGCAGAGGCCTACTCGTCCCGGTCGTCGCAGAGGCCTCCTCGTCCCGGTCGTCGCAGGGACCTCCCCGCCCCGGTCGGTCGTCGCAGAGGCCACCTCGTCCCGGTCGTCGTATAGGCCTCCCCGTCGCGGTCGTCGCAGAGGCCTCCTCGTCCCGGTCGTCGCAGAGGCCTCCTCGTCGCGGTCGTCGCAGGGACCTCCTCGTCCCGGTCGTCGCAGATGCCTCCTCGTCCCGGTCGTGGCAGATGCCTCCTCGTCCCGGTCGTCGCAGAGGCCTCCACGTCCCGGTCGTCGCAGAGGCCTCCTCGTCCCGGTCGTCGCAGGGACCTCCTCGTCCCGGTCGTCGCAGATGCCTCCTCGTCCCGGTCGTCGTATAGGCCTCCCCGTCCCGGTCGTCGCAGAGGCCTCCTCGTCGCGGTCGTCGCAGAGGCCTCCTCGTCGCGGTCGTCGCAGGGACCTCCTCGTCCCGGTCGTCGCAGATGCCTCCTCGTCCCGGTCGTCGCAGAGGCCTACCCGTCCCGGTCGGTCGTCGCAGAGGCCTCCTCGTACCGGTCGTCGCAGAGGCCTCCTCGTCCCGGTCGTCGCAGAGGCCTCCTCGTCCCGGTCGTCGCAGAGGCCTCCTCGTCCCGGTCGTCGCAGGGACCTCCTCGTCCCGGTCGTCGCAGGGACCTCCTCGTCCCGGTCGTCGCAGGGACCTCCGGTCCCGGTCGTCGTCGCAGAGGCCTCCTCATCCCGGTCGTCGCAGAGGCCTCCTCGTCCCGGTCGTCGCAGAGGCCTTCTCGTCCCGGTTGTCGCAGGGACCTCCTCGTCCCGGTCGTCGCAGAGGCCTCCCCGTCCCGGTCGGTCGTCGCAGAGGCCTCCTCGTACCGGTCGTCGCAGAGGCCTCCCCGTCCCGGTCGGTCGTCGCAGAGGCCTCCTTGTCCCGGTCGTCGCAGAGGCCTCCCCGTCCCGGTCGGTCGTCGCAGAGGCCTCCTCGTACCGGTCGTCGCAGAGGCCTCCTCGTCCCGGTCGTCGCAGAGGCCTCCTCGTCCCGGTCGTCGCAGGGACCTTCTCGTCCCGGTCGTCGCAGAGGCCTCCTCGTCCCGGTCGTCGCAGAGGCCTTCTCGTCCCGGTCGTCGCAGAGGCCTCCTCGTCCCGGTCGTCGTATAGGCCTCCCCGTCGCGGTCGTCGCAGAGGCCTCCCCGTCCCGGTCGGTCGTCGCAGAGGCCTCCTCGTCGCGGTCGTCGCAGGGACCTCCTCGTCCCGGTCGTCGCAGATGCCTCCTCTTCCCGGTCGTGGCAGATGCCTCCTCGTCCCGGTCGTCGCAGAGGCCTCCTCGTCCCGGTCGTGGCAGAGGTCGTCGTATAGGCCTCCCCGTCGCGGTCGTGGCATAGGCCTCCTCGTCCCGGTCGTCGCAGAGGCCTCCTCGTCCCGGTCGTCGCAGAGGCCTCCTCGTCCTGGTCATCGCAGAGGCCTCCCCGTCCCGGTCGGTCGTCGCAGAGGCCTCCTCGTACCGGTCGTCCCGGTCGTCGTATAGGCCTCCCCGTCGCGGTCGTCGCAGAGGCCTCCTCGTCCCGGTCGTCGCAGAGGCCTACTCGTCCCGGTCGTCGCAGGGACCTCCTCGTCCCGGTCGTCGCAGATGCCTCCTCGTCCCGGTCGTGGCAGATGCCTCCTCGTCCCGGTCGTCGCAGAGGCCTCCTCGTCCGGTCATCGCAGAGGCCTCCCCGCCCCGGTCGGTCGTCGCAGTGGCCTCCTCGTCCCGGTCGTGGCAGATGCCTCCCCGTCTCGGTCGGTCGTCGCAGAGGCCTCCTCGAGGCATCTGCCACGACCGGTCGTCGCAGAGGCCTACTCGTCCCGGTCGTCGCAGGGACCTCCTCGTCCCGGTCGTCGCAGATGCCTCCTCGTCCCGGTCGTGGCAGATGCCTCCTCGTCCCGGTCGTCGCAGAGGCCTCCTCGTCCGGTCATCGCAGAGGCCTCCCCGCCCCGGTCGGTCGTCGCAGTGGCCTCCTCGTCCCGGTCGTGGCAGATGCCTCCCCGTCTCGGTCGGTCGTCGCAGAGGCCTCCTCGTCCCGGTCGTCGCAGAGGCCTCCCCGTCCCGGTCGGTCGTCGCAGAGGCCTCCTCGTACCGGTCGTCGCAGAGGCCTCCTCGTCCCGGTCGTCGCAGAGGCCTCCTCGTCCCGGTCGTCGCAGAGGCCTCCTCGTCCCGGTCGTCGCAGAGGCCTTCTCGTCCCGGTCGTCGCAGAGGCCTCCTCGTCCCGGTCGTCGTATAGGCCTCCCCGTCGCGGTCGTCGCAGAGGCCTCCCCGTCCCGGTCGGTCGTCGCAGGGACCTCCTCGTCCCGGTCGTCGCAGATGCCTCCTCGTCCCGGTCGTGGCAGATGCCTCCTCGTCCCGGTCGTCGCAGAGGCCTCCTCGTCCCGGTCGTCGCAGAGGCCTCCTCGTCCCGGTCGTGGCAGAGGTCTTCGTATAGGCCTCCCCGTCGCGGTCGTGGCATAGGCCTCCTCGTCCCGGTCGTCGCAGAGGCCTCCTCGTCCCGGTCGTCGCAGAGGCCTCCTCGTCCCGGTCATCGCAGAGGCCTCCTCGTACCGGTCGTCCCGGTCGTCGTATAGGCCTCCCCGTCGCGGTCGTCGCAGAGGCCTCCTCGTCCCGGTCGTCGCAGAGGCCTACTCGTCCCGGTCGTCGCAGGGACCTCCTCGTCCCGGTCGTCGCAGATGACTCCTCGTCCCGGTCGTGGCAGATGCCTCCTCGTCCCGGTCGTCGCAGAGGCCTCCTCGTCCGGTCATCGCAGAGGCCTCCCCGCCCCGGTCGGTCGTCGCAGTGGCCTCCTCGTCCCGGTCGTGGCAGATGCCTCCCCGTCTCGGTCGGTCGTCGCAGAGGCCTCCTCGTCCCGGTCGTCGCAGAGGCCTCCCCGTCCCGGTCGGTCGTCGCAGAGGCCTCCTCGTACCGGTCGTCGCAGAGGCCTCCTCGTCCCGGTCGTCGCAGAGGCCTCCTCGTCCCGGTCGTCGCAGGGACCTCCTCGTCCCGGTCGTCGCAGGGACCTCCTCGTCCCGGTCGTCGCAGGGACCTCCTCGTCCCGGTCGTCGTAGAGTCCTCCTGGTCCCGGTCGTCGTAGAGGCCTCCTCGTCCCGGTCGTGTCAGAGGCCTCCTCGTCCCGGTCGTGGCAGAGGCCTCCTCGTCCCGGTCGTCGCAGAGGCCTCCTCGTCCCAGTCGTCGCAGAGGCCTCCCCGTCCCGGTCGGTCGTCGCAGAGGCCTCCTCGTCCCAGTCGTCGCAGAGGCCTCCCCGTCCCGGTCGGTCGTCGCAGAGGCCTCCTCATCCCGGTCGTCGCAGAGGCCTCCTCGTCCCGGTCGTCGCAGAGGCCTTCTCGTCCCGGTTGTCGCAGGGACCTCCTCGTCCCGGTCGTCGCAGAGGCCTCCCCGTCCCGGTCGGTCGTCGCAGAGGCCTCCTCGTACCGGTCGTCGCAGAGGCCTCCCCGTCCCGGTCGGTCGTCGCAGAGGCCTCCTTGTCCCGGTCGTCGCAGAGGCCTCCCCGTCCCGGTCGGTCGTCGCAGAGGCCTCCTCGTACCGGTCGTCGCAGAGGCCTCCTCGTCCCGGTCGTCGCAGAGGCCTCCTCGTCCCGGTCGTCGCAGGGACCTTCTCGTCCCGGTCGTCGCAGAGGCCTCCTCGTCCCGGTCGTCGCAGAGGCCTTCTCGTCCCGGTCGTCGCAGAGGCCTCCTCGTCCCGGTCGTCGTATAGGCCTCCCCGTCGCGGTCGTCGCAGAGGCCTCCCCGTCCCGGTCGGTCGTCGCAGAGGCCTCCTCGTCGCGGTCGTCGCAGGGACCTCCTCGTCCCGGTCGTCGCAGATGCCTCCTCGTCCCGGTCGTGGCAGAGGCCTCCTCGTCCCGGTCGTCGCAGAGGCCTCCTCGTCCCGGTCGTGGCAGAGGTCGTCGTATAGGCCTCCCCGTCGCGGTCGTGGCATAGGCCTCCTCGTCCCGGTCGTCGCAGAGGCCTCCTCGTCCCGGTCGTCGCAGAGGCCTCCTCGTCCCGGTCGTCGCAGAGGCCTCCTCGTACCGGTCGTCCCGGTCGTCGTATAGGCCTCCCCGTCGCGGTCGTCGCAGAGGCCTCCTCGTCCCGGTCGTCGCAGAGGCCTACTCGTCCCGGTCGTCGCAGGGACCTCCTCGTCCCGGTCGTCGCAGAGGCCTCCTCGTCCCGGTCGTCGCAGAGGTCTCCTCGTCCCGGTCGTGGCAGAGGCCTCCCCGCTCCGGTCGGTCGTCGCAGAGGCCTCCTCGTCCCGGTCGTCGCAGAGGCCTCCTCGTCCCGTTCGTCGCAGAGGCCTCCTCGTCCCGGTCGTGGCAGAGGCCTCCTCGTACCGGTCGTCGCAGAGGCCTCCTCGTCCCGGTCGTCGCAGAGGCCTTCTCGTCCCGGTTGTCGCAGGGACCTCCTCGTACCGGTCGTCCCGGTCGTCGTATAGGCCTCCCCGTCGCGGTCGTCGCAGAGGCCTCCTCGTCCCGGTCGTCGCAGAGGCCTCCTCGTCCCGGTCGTCGCAAGGACCTCCTCGTCCCGGTCGTCGCAGATGCCTCCTCGTCCCGGTCGTGGCAGAGGCCTCCTCGTACCGGTCGTCCCGGTCGTCGTATAGGCCTCCCCGTCGCGGTCGTCGCAGAGGCCTCCTCGTCCCGGTCGTCGCAGAGGCCTACTCGTCCCGGTCGTCGCAGGGACCTCCTCGTCCCGGTCGTCGCAGAGGCCTCCTCGTCCCGGTCGTCGCAGAGGTCTCCTCGTCCCGGTCGTGGCAGAGGCCTCCCCGCTCCGGTCGGTCGTCGCAGAGGCCTCCTCGTCCCGGTCGTCGCAGAGGCCTCCTCGTCCCGTTCGTCGCAGAGGCCTCCTCGTCCCGGTCGTCGCAGAGGCCTACTCGTCCCGGTCGTCGCAGGGACCTCCTCGTCCCGGTCGTCGCAGAGGCCTCCTCGTCCCGGTCGTCGCAGAGGCCTTCTCGTCCCGGTTGTCGCAGGGACCTCCTCGTACCGGTCGTCGCGGTCGTCGCAGAGGCCTCCTCGTCCCGGTCGTCGCAGAGGCCTCCTCGTCCCGGTCGTCGCAGGGACCTCCTCGTCCCGGTCGTCGCAGATGCCTCCTCGTCCCGGTCGTGGCAGATGCCTCCTCGTCCCGGTCGTCGCAGGGACCTCCTCGTCCCGGTCGTCGCAGAGGCCTCCTCGTCCCGGTCGTCGCAGAGGCCTCCTCGTCCCGGTCGTGGCAGAGGTCGTCGTATAGGCCTCCCCGTCGCGGTCGTGGCATAGGCCTCCTCGTCCCAGTCGTGTCAGAGGCCTCCCCGTCCCGGTCGTGGCATAGGCCTCCTCGTCCCGGTCGTCGCAAAGGCCTCCTCGTCCCGGTCGTCGCAGAGGCCTTCTCGTCCCGGTTGTCGCAGGGACCTCCTCGTACCGGTCGTCGCGGTCGTCGCAGAGGCCTCCTCGTCCCGGTCGTCGCAGAGGCCTCCTCGTCCCGGTCGTCGCAGGGACCTCCTCGTCCCGGTCGTCGCAGATGCCTCCTCGTCCCGGTCGTGGCAGATGCCTCCTCGTCCCGGTCGTCGCAGGGACCTCCTCGTCCCGGTCGTCGCAGAGGCCTCCTCGTCCCGTTCGTCGCAGAGGCCTCCTCGTCCCGGTCGTGGCAGAGGCCTCCTCGTACCGGTCGTCGCAGAGGCCTCCTCGTCCCGGTCGTCGCAGAGGCCTTCTCGTCCCGGTTGTCGCAGGGACCTCCTCGTACCGGTCGTCGCGGTCGTCGCAGAGGCCTCCTCGTCCCGGTCGTCGCAGAGGCCTCCTCGTCCCGGTCGTCGCAGGGACCTCCTCGTCCCGGTCGTCGCAGAGGCCTCCTCGTCCCGGTCGTCGCAAGGACCTCCTCGTCCCGGTCGTCGCAGATGCCTCCTCGTCCCGGTCGTGGCAGAGGCCTCCTCGTACCGGTCGTCCCGGTCGTCGTATAGGCCTCCCCGTCGCGGTCGTCGCAGAGGCCTCCTCGTCCCGGTCGTCGCAGAGGCCTACTCGTCCCGGTCGTCGCAGGGACCTCCTCGTCCCGGTCGTCGCAGAGGCCTCCTCGTCCCGGTCGTCGCAGAGGCCTTCTCGTCCCGGTTGTCGCAGGGACCTCCTCGTACCGGTCGTCGCGGTCGTCGCAGAGGCCTCCTCGTCCCGGTCGTCGCAGAGGCCTCCTCGTCCCGGTCGTCGCAGGGACCTCCTCGTCCCGGTCGTCGCAGATGCCTCCTCGTCCCGGTCGTGGCAGATGCCTCCTCGTCCCGGTCGTCGCAGGGACCTCCTCGTCCCGGTCGTCGCAGAGGCCTCCTCGTCCCGGTCGTCGCAGAGGCCTCCTCGTCCCGGTCGTGGCAGAGGTCGTCGTATAGGCCTCCCCGTCGCGGTCGTGGCATAGGCCTCCTCGTCCCGGTCGTCGCAGAGGCCTCCTCGTCCCGGTCGTGGCAGATGCCTCCTCGTCCCGGTCGTCGCAGAGGCCTCCTCGTCCCGGTCATCGCAGAGTCCTCCTGGTCCCGGTCGTCGTAGAGGCCTCCTCGTCCCGGTCGTGTCAGAGGCCTCCTCGTCCCGGTCGTCGCAGAGGCCTCCCCGTCCCGGTCGGTCGTCGCAGAGGCCTCCTCGTACCGGTCGTGGCAGAGGCCTCCTCGTCCCGGTCGTCGCAGAGGCCTCCTCGCCCCGGTCGTCGCAGAGGCCTCCCCGTCCCGGTCGGTCGTCGCAGAGGCCTCCTCGTCCCGGTCGTCGCAGAGGCCTCCTCGTCCCGGTCGTCGCAGAGGCCTCCCCGTCCCGGTCGTGGCATAGGCCTCCTCGTCCCGGTCGTCGCAAAGGCCTCCTCGTCCCGGTCGTCGCAGAGGCCTCCCCGTCCCGGTCGGTCGTCGCAGAGGCCTCCTTGTCCCGGTCGTCGCAGAGGCCTCCCCGTCCCGGTCGGTCGTCGCAGAGGCCTCCTCGTACCGGTCGTCGCAGAGGCCTCCTCGTCCCGGTCGTCGCAGAGGCCTCCTCGTCCCGGTCGTCGCAGAGGCCTCCTCGTCCCGGTCGTCGCAGATGCCTCCTCGTCCCGGTCGTGGCAGATGCCTCCTCGTCCCAGTCGTGTCAGAGGCCTCCCCGTCCCGGTCGTGGCATAGGCCTCCTCGTCCCGGTCGTCGCAAAGGCCTCCTCGTCCCGGTCGTCGCAGAGGCCTCCCCGTCCCGGTCGGTCGTCGCAGAGGCCTCCTTGTCCCGGTCGTCGCAGAGGCCTCCCCGTCCCGGTCGGTCGTCGCAGAGGCCTCCTCGTACCGGTCGTCGCAGAGGCCTCCTCGTCCCGGTCGTCGCAGAGGCCTCCTCGTCGCGGTCGTCGCAGGGACCTCCTCGTCCCGGTCGTCGCAGATGCCTCCTCGTCCCGGTCGTGGCAGAGGCCTCCTCGTCCCGGTCGTCGCAGAGGCCTCCTCGTCCCGGTCGTGGCAGAGGTCGTCGTATAGGCCTCCCCGTCGCGGTCGTGGCATAGGCCTCCTCGTCCCGGTCGTCGCAGAGGCCTCCTCGTCCCGGTCGTCGCAGAGGCCTCCTCGTCCCGGTCGTCGCAGAGGCCTCCTCGTCCCGGTCGTCGCAGATGCCTCCTCGTCCCGGTCGTGGCAGATGCCTCCTCGTCCCAGTCGTGTCAGAGGCCTCCTCGTCCCGGTCGTGGCATAGGCCTCCTCGTCCCGGTCGTCGCAGAGGCCTCCTCGTCCCGGTCGTCGCAGAGGCCTCCTCGTCCCGGTCGTCGCAGAGGTCTCCTCGTCCCGGTCGTGGCAGAGGCCTCCCCGCTCCGGTCGGTCGTCGCAGAGGCCTCCTCGTCCCGGTCGTCGCAGAGGCCTCCTCGTCCCGGTCGTCGCAGAGGCCTCCTCGTACCGGTCGTCCCGGTCGTCGTATAGGCCTCCCCGTCGCGGTCGTCGCAGAGGCCTCCTCGTCCCGGTCGTCGCAGAGGCCTCCTCGTCCCGGTCGTCGCAAGGACCTCCTCGTCCCGGTCGTCGCAGATGCCTCCTCGTCCCGGTCGTGGCAGAGGCCTCCTCGTACCGGTCGTCCCGGTCGTCGTATAGGCCTCCCCGTCGCGGTCGTCGCAGAGGCCTCCTCGTCCCGGTCGTCGCAGAGGCCTCCTTGTCCCGGTCGTCGCAGAGGCCTCCCCGTCCCGGTCGGTCGTCGCAGAGGCCTCCTCGTACCGGTCGTCGCAGAGGCCTCCTCGTCCCGGTCGTCGCAGAGGCCTCCTCGTCCCGGTCGTCGCAGATGCCTCCTCGTCCCGGTCGTGGCAGATGCCTCCTCGTCCCGGTCGTGGCAGATGCCTCCTCGTCCCGGTCGTGGCAGATGCCTCCTCGTCCCGGTCGTCGCAGAGGCCTCCTCGTCCCGGTCGTCGCAGATGCCTCCTCGTCCCGGTCGTGGCAGATGCCTCCTCGTCCCAGTCGTGTCAGAGGCCTCCTCGTCCCGGTCGTCGCAGATGCCTCCTCGTCCCGGTCGTGGCAGATGCCTCCTCGTCCCGGTCGTCGCAGATGCCTCCTCGTCCCGGTCGTGGCAGAGGCCTCCTCGTACCGGTCGTACCGGTCGTCGCAGAGGCCTCCTCGTCCCGGTCGTCGCAGAGGCCTCCTCGTCCCGGTCGTCGCAGATGCCTCCTCGTCCCGGTCGTGGCAGATGCCTCCTCGTCCCGGTCGTGGCAGATGCCTCCTCGTCCCGGTCGTGGCAGATGCCTCCTCGTCCCGGTCGTCGCAGAGGCCTCCTCGTCCCGGTCGTCGCAGATGCCTCCTCGTCCCGGTCGTGGCAGATGCCTCCTCGTCCCAGTCGTGTCAGAGGCCTCCTCGTCCCGGTCGTCGCAGATGCCTCCTCGTCCCGGTCGTGGCAGATGCCTCCTCGTCCCGGTCGTCGCAGATGCCTCCTCGTCCCGGTCGTGGCAGATGCCTCCTCGTCCCGGTCGTCGCAGATGCCTCCTCGTCCCGGTCGTCGCAGGGACCTCCTCGTCCCGGTCGTCGCAGAGGCCTCCTCGTCCCGGTCGTCGCAGAGGCCTCCTCGTCCCGGTCGTCGCAGAGGTCTCCTCGTCCCGGTCGTGGCAGAGGCCTCCCCGCTCCGGTCGGTCGTCGCAGAGGCCTCCTCGTCCCGGTCGTCGCAGAGGCCTCCTCGTCCCGGTCGTCGCAGAGGCCTCCTCGTCCCGGTCGTCGCAGAGGCCTCCTCGTCCCGGTCGTCGCAGATGCCTCCTCGTCCCGGTCGTGGCAGATGCCTCCTCGTCCCAGTCGTGTCAGAGGCCTCCTCGTCCCGGTCGTGGCATAGGCCTCCTCGTCCCGGTCGTCGCAGAGGCCTCCTCGTCCCGGTCGTCGCAGAGGCCTCCTCGTCCCGGTCGTCGCAGAGGTCTCCTCGTCCCGGTCGTGGCAGAGGCCTCCCCGCTCCGGTCGGTCGTCGCAGAGGCCTCCTCGTCCCGGTCGTCGCAGAGGCCTCCTCGTCCCGGTCGTCGCAGAGGCCTCCTCGTACCGGTCGTCCCGGTCGTCGTATAGGCCTCCCCGTCGCGGTCGTCGCAGAGGCCTCCTCGTCCCGGTCGTCGCAGAGGCCTCCTCGTCCCGGTCGTCGCAAGGACCTCCTCGTCCCGGTCGTCGCAGATGCCTCCTCGTCCCGGTCGTGGCAGAGGCCTCCTCGTACCGGTCGTCCCGGTCGTCGTATAGGCCTCCCCGTCGCGGTCGTCGCAGAGGCCTCCTCGTCCCGGTCGTCGCAGAGGCCTCCTTGTCCCGGTCGTCGCAGAGGCCTCCCCGTCCCGGTCGGTCGTCGCAGAGGCCTCCTCGTACCGGTCGTCGCAGAGGCCTCCTCGTCCCGGTCGTCGCAGAGGCCTCCTCGTCCCGGTCGTCGCAGAGGCCTCCTCGTCCCGGTCGTCGCAGATGCCTCCTCGTCCCGGTCGTGGCAGATGCCTCCTCGTCCCAGTCGTGTCAGAGGCCTCCTCGTCCCGGTCGTCGCAGAGGCCTCCTCGTCCCGGTCGTCGCAGATGCCTCCTCGTCCCGGTCGTGGCAGATGCCTCCTCGTCCCAGTCGTGTCAGAGGCCTCCTCGTCCCGGTCGTCGCAGATGCCTCCTCGTCCCGGTCGTGGCAGATGCCTCCTCGTCCCAGTCGTGTCAGAGGCCTCCTCGTCCCGGTCGTCGCAGATGCCTCCTCGTCCCGGTCGTGGCAGATGCCTCCTCGTCCCGGTCGTCGCAGAGGCCTCCTCGTCCCGGTCGTCGCAGAGGCCTCCTCGTACCGGTCGTCCCGGTCGTCGTATAGGCCTCCCCGTCGCGGTCGTCGCAGAGGCCTCCTCGTCCCGGTCGTCGCAGAGGCCTCCTCGTCCCGGTCGTCGCAAGGACCTCCTCGTCCCGGTCGTCGCAGATGCCTCCTCGTCCCGGTCGTGGCAGAGGCCTCCTCGTACCGGTCGTCCCGGTCGTCGTATAGGCCTCCCCGTCGCGGTCGTCGCAGAGGCCTCCTCGTCCCGGTCGTCGCAGAGGCCTCCTTGTCCCGGTCGTCGCAGAGGCCTCCCCGTCCCGGTCGGTCGTCGCAGAGGCCTCCTCGTACCGGTCGTCGCAGAGGCCTCCTCGTCCCGGTCGTCGCAGAGGCCTCCTCGTCCCGGTCGTCGCAGAGGCCTCCTCGTCCCGGTCGTCGCAGATGCCTCCTCGTCCCAGTCGTGTCAGAGGCCTCCTCGTCCCGGTCGTCGCAGATGCCTCCTCGTCCCGGTCGTGGCAGATGCCTCCTCGTCCCGGTCGTCGTAGAGGCCTCCTCGTCCCGGTCGTGTCAGAGGCCTCCTCGTCCCGGTCGTCGCAGAGGCCTCCCCGTCCCGGTCGGTCGTCGCAGAGGCCTCCTCGTCCCGGTCGTGGCAGAGGCCTCCTCGTCCCGGTCGTCGCAGAGGCCTCCTCGTCCCGGTCGTCGCAGAGGCCTCCCCGTCCCGGTCGGTCGTCGCAGAGGCCTCCTCGTACCGGTCGTGGCAGAGGCCTCCTCGTCCCGGTCGTCGCAGAGGCCTCCTCGCCCCGGTCGTCGCAGAGGCCTCCCCGTCCCGGTCGGTCGTCGCAGAGGCCTCCTCGTCCCGGTCGTCGCAGAGGCCTCCTCGTCCCGGTCGTCGCAGAGGCCTCCCCGTCCCGGTCGTGGCATAGGCCTCCTCGTCCCGGTCGTCGCAAAGGCCTCCTCGTCCCGGTCGTCGCAGAGGCCTCCCCGTCCCGGTCGGTCGTCGCAGAGGCCTCCTTGTCCCGGTCGTCGCAGAGGCCTCCTTGTCCCGGTCGTCGCAGAGGCCTCCTTGTCCCGGTCGTCGCAGAGGCCTCCCCGTCCCGGTCGGTCGTCGCAGAGGCCTCCTCGTACCGGTCGTCGCAGAGGCCTCCTCGTCCCGGTCGTCGCAGAGGCCTCCTCGTCCCGGTCGTCGCAGATGCCTCCTCGTCCCGGTCGTGGCAGATGCCTCCTCGTCCCGGTCGCCGTACAGGTCTCCTCGTCCTGGTCGCTTTAGATGCCTCCTGGTTCCGGTCTTTGCAGAAGTCTCCTCCTCTCACTACATGCAGAAGCTACTTAATCGTATCACAGAGATGAAGCCAAACGTTCAAGGTAAAGTGCCTACTTTATATTACCTATGTAACCCAATAACTTGTATTTTTTGTTTTGTTTCTTTACAGGACTCTCCTCTAACAAGCATTGGAGAACTGGTCTGCAGAAAGAAATCACGTCCACAGCAGCCTCACATCTTAAGACAACGCCTGCAGGCATCAGCAACAATCCACTCGCTAGCCGCTAACATTGGAAGCAGTACATGCAATCAGTTTAGTTTTAGTTAAGTTTACACACATTTATGGCTTGTAATATTTATCTAAATATGTATGTAAGATTGTTAGTAAATAAGTAAAAGACTGTAAAAGTTTGATCTAGAACCAATAAAGACTATAAACTGCATTGATTGCAGCAAATCATGTGTTTTCTTTAGTAAACCCAACCAATTCCAAATAAGACAAGATTTTAGATAAAAAAGTAAGTATGTACGTAAGTATCCATCTGAAAGGTAAGCAAACGAGTGTCCTGAAGAGGTCATCCAAACTAGGACTACAATATGCAATGTGCGTCCATCGACTTGTTTTGCAGAAATTCGCTACACGAAAATAGCGATTTCTATCCAAAACACCAGGTCACCAGAAACCCAGAAAAAGCTGTAGGTATCCAAATTTTCAACCAGGTTGGTGTGCAATGAATTTCTGCATCTGTGACTTGCTAAAAATCAATGCATATTGGCTAGGTATAAAAAAAATGCACAAAATGCTATTTTCGGGGTCATCTGATCCTTACGAATCTTGATCCTGAAAAGGACCTTTTATGAGTGTGTGTGTGTTGTGCCTGACATTGGGGTTCACGCAAATTTTCTAGCATACATATGTCGGGTCGAGCAGGAGATGTCCCTGCACAAAAATGCATTTTTCGATGAAAATTCTGGCTGGGATACCAGGCCACCAGAAATTGTAGCAGGGGGGTCTGTTCATTCCTGAGCAACTTTTTTTTGTACGTATATCTCGGAAACGGTGCATCGTACGTTAAAATGACCAAGGGCGGTCTTAGAGCGTGACTTAAAGATGACGTTCATAAAAGGACATATTTACCGTTATTTTTGTGTGATTTTACAAGGATAATGGATATTTGTTGCTGAATAATTTCTCTGACAGGCTTTACTGATGATTAGGGGTCGTGAGAATTTGTTGACAATGCGCTGTGGTCTGGTAAAATAACCCAGGGTGAAATCATTCATCTGTGATCAGAGACTTGTCAAAATGTAGCCACAAGCATTAATTTTTCCACCCAAGTCCTTGAAATCCTGTCATATCCTTGAAACATGGTGTCCTTGCAGGGTCCTTTGGGTCTCAAAATGTAGATCAACCTTTGTTTTTTATGTATGCCAAATTCCACTCATCTCCATTGAGCAGTTTTCAAGAAATTGGGTGAGCAAGAAAAAGTCTTACCCGAATCTGGGATACCAGGCCACCAGAAATTTTAGTAGGGGGTCTGAGCATATGCATGCAATTTTTGACTGCTTATATCTCGGTAACGGTGCATTGTACGGTAAAATTACCAAGAGCGATCTTGATGCTTACGACTTAAACTAGAAGATGGGAATCAAAAAAGGACCAAAGTGCAGTTATTTTGGTATGAGTTTTAAAAAAGAAGTGGTTTTTTGTGGAAAAACACTTGTAAATCACCCCTAATTGATGGCTGAGTGTGATGAAAAGTTAAATGGTGAGTGTCCAGGCTTGAAGCAACAATTCTGCATCAATCCCATTCATCTCTGATGTGAAATTTGCTGTTTGAGGTCACAGAAACATGTTTCAGCAAAAAATTGCTCATTCTTCGAAAATCTTATCGAAATAACGGTAAATATGTCCGTTATCCAGGTCCATCATTTGGTTCATGTCGTACGCTACAAAGTTGGCTTTGGTCATTTTGTTGTAGGCCGAACCGTTACCGAAATACAAGCAATCAAAAGTTGCAGAGAAATGAACAGACCCCCCTGCTACAATTGCTGGTGGCCTGGTGTCCCAGCAGATCTTCTGATTTTTTGAGCCCACTTTGCAAATGAATAATTGCCATATGGTCCTTACAACGTTCGTCTGCAAATGTGGATAAGGCTCTGGTCTTTATGTGCCAGATTCCATTCACATATCTTTAGATTTTCTGGAGAAGGGAAAATAATAACACAGCGTTGGCCATTAAAATTGTGTAATTTACAATACAAAACAATAACATATGGTAGTCGCCCCGGGCAACTTTCTATGCATAACAAGCCAGTTAAATAACATACTAAAATTAACCTAGACATATATAATATATAAAATATGCAGACATGAAATGTTTAGAACATATAACTCAATCTTACACTAAAGTATTGATTAAAGACAATTAACTTTCTCGTAAAATCTGTAGGGCCATCTTGGAAGCGGCTTTCTTCGCCATCACTTGATTGCCTCCACAGCCAATGACCGTCTTCACCAGATCGCGACAATGGAACGTGCATTGCATCATGATGACGTCGGTCTCCACATGATAAAGGTTGAATGATGGATTAGCTCCACGATACTCGCACAGTTGACGCACAGGATCAATGGGTATGACCTTAATGAAATCATGTATTTCGATATTTAATAATCCGTAGATGACATCCCATGTTCGCTTGATGTCGTTCCCAGAGTCGATGAATACTGCGCCAATGATCGCTTCCACGACGTCACCCAGTGCCTTGGGCACGTCGATGTTTTGCGACATATTGAATGACTGCGGAGATGAGGTCTCTTCCAACAAAATCCTCACCTGATCAGTCACACGATGATCTTGTCCGTTTTGGAATTCAACGAATTTCTTTATGGAATCTGATAGACCTGGACTTTCGTATAGCATGAACTGATGGAATCGATTCCTGATGCAAATGCATCCCAGAGTTATGTTATTGACAAGCGCAGACCTCAGATCTGTTATCTCTCCAGGAGTCATATGTGTACAGCTTTCATAAATGAATGAAGACACCAAGAAGTCGAGAACAGCGTCGCCGATGAATTCGAGTTGCTGGTAACATCCAGTCAGACGATTTGTTGGGTAGGAGGGATGCGTTAAAGCCTGCAGAAGATACGCGCGGTCTTTGAATTCGTATTTCAAGTTATTCTCTAGGAACTGATAGTTGGGTAAATAGCTATCAATCTCCCTTTGATTTATGTCTGTTTTCACTCGTGGATTAACCATTTTGGTTGTTAACAATTTCGAAAGTAAATCTTCGTTTGTGTCCTTGTAAATTCCGAAGTAATCAAGCATTTTAAAGCTCATTTCCACCCCGTAATTTTTCACACAAACTCCAAGCAAAGCCTCAAGGCAATCGGCCATCACTTTGTCACGAACTGCTTGCTTGAATTGGAATACATTGAAGGCATCATCTGACTCATCGGTTATGGACATGTTCTGCAATAACTCCGACAATGTGCTCTCGGAACACAAGCCTGAATCCTTCTCGCTGTCTGTGAGATGAATTCTAGATATGCTATTCAATGAAATTTGCTTTAAATTGATGGCATCTTGCACGTTCGGGGGAATGGCTGCCATTGGCGGCACCCACTCATCCTTTGCATCAAAATTCGAAGTACGTATGAAAGAGCAGTTGTACTTGGTACGCATGCAATAAAGGAAATTCCGATTGCTGACAATCTTCGACTTGGTGGCTGTCAGAAAGCCCTCATTCCAAGTCGGATGTTTCATCATGAGAAGTAATGAGACACTAAACTTAAGGAACGAATCACCCAACACTTCAAAACGTTCCATATCGAAGACGTCATTCGCTGCAGCTGTTGTGATCGCAGCTAAGAACTCGCACTGCTCGGCAGTGAACAATGCTCTTGGAGTCTTCTCCAGCAACTCTAGGCGATACGTGCAATCATCATTTGAGAACTTGATCCTCTTTAATCCTTGGTCGTATTGAGTTTCCATTTTCGGCTTATATGGATTCAAATTACAAGTGGAGACTTGTTGCTCAGTTACATTGTCTATGGAGAGGTTTTCCATATCTTGCAGCAAATTATTGACAAACATGTAATAGTAATCGATCTCAATTGGGTACACGGAGTTCATATTGCGGAACACATCCATTGGTTCATAGTGCGTCTTCCAGTTGCCCTGTTCCACGTCTACTAATGCATGCGACGGCTTCGTAAATTCATCTCTCCGCATATTGTCCAATGCGGGTAACAAGCTCCGTGGCGTTTCGAATTCGTCTTCATTTTGAACTCTTGCTAGAGAGAAATCGATCTTCAAAGGAGCCGGCGAATAATTGGGCGGAGAAGGAATTCCTAAGAATTTATTTATGTCAATGCGAAGCCATTCGGCACATTGCAGATAGTGCAGCCTGTGGAGAATTGATGGAAGCAACAAAGCCTTGAACCAAAGATTTCCAGGAAAATTGAAATTGTGACACATTTCCGGAATCAATACAATCTTGTTGGAACGTTTATTTTTCTTCGTCTCTCCGGGTTTCTCTGTTATATTGACGAAGAATCTAGTTCGCTTATTGATTGGTCTGGCTTCAATCATAAACTGATTCTTTTGCATAACTCTCTTGCTGTACTTCGATTCTACATAATCCGCAAATGTGTATGGATTTTTGCGACTTACTTCGTTGTCACTTGGGAATGGACTTAAAGGAGTTAGATCATGGAGTATTTTTGTAACAGTATATCTTGGGCTGTCTTCGCATTCATTGTACCATGTGCATACAACTCTTCCAATATAATCCTCTGGGCGATAAGTTTTCCGAGCTCTTTCTGTTTCGCTGGGCTCCCTGACTTGAGTCATTCTCTGGAATCGTCGAATCAAATCCCAATCGATTTCGCCACTACAGGTGGTCGGTGCTATCAGGAATGAGTTGGGTTTACTTCCATCGCTCAAGGCCAAGAAATCTTGCCAAAACCTTTTGATATCATGGAAAATCATTTTGGTGAATTTCTTGAGCATATTTATTTCGTCCCCATTCAGAATTGTCACCACAAGAGGTGTGCTGCACACCTCCACTGTCAGCTGGCCTTGTGTCACGTACAATGGCATAGGAGCAAATGCTGGCAATTTGTTACTGGAAATGATGGCGTAGCTCGCTTTCGATGACAGCATATCGTAAATTTCAGAATTTGCTTCGTCCATGACAAAATTTGGAACTGTAGTTATGCGGTAAACGTATGAGCATTGATTTGACAAGGGCATACTCGGACTGGTCTCCTTTGGGAAGAAGACGTCGTATATTTGTTTATTTTTCTTTGTGCCTTCTTCTACACATTCCTCTGAAAATAAACGCATTTTTATTTATCAGAATATCCAGTTCTTTTTAGAAGTTCCTTACCGTTTGCTAAATCTTTCCATTTGCTGAAGTACACATCAGAAACATTTTCGATTATTTGCTTTCTGGTTACCGGCAAAAGTTTTTCGTTAAGTTCGCCTTTTTGATAAAGTTTAAGGCAAGCCTTAAACGCAGCTGATATTTTTGCTTCCTTAAAACTGTTCACAAAGTCGCTCTGAAGAAAAAGAAAACAACATTTGAGATCGTCTATATATACATATGTCTAATAAGGAACTTACGCAAATAATTTCCCTTACAGTTGATTGGATTGGAAGTTCCACTGAAACCTGGATTTCCTTGGGTACTTTTGAAATAATCGCCCAGGTCGGATTTAAATTAGTGAAACTGTCATGAGGCAATGTCTGGCAGTAACGATGCAAAAGCATAAGAGCCCCTTCCGCTGTTAGAATGGCTCCCGAAGGTGTAATAAAAGGCTGAATTTCTGTCGAATATTGCTCCACAGTGCGACTCTGATCGGGAGCTTCCCTATCAATGGTACGTGTTAGGAGATATTCCTTTAATTTCTTATCAACTTCCTTATAGCTTTTGATTTGCTGTGCGACCTTTGCGGCATCGTCATTCTGACAAAGCACAAGGAATGTACTGTCAACCGATCGTGCTCGACCTTTCATTTGCACATAGGAACCGAATTGGTGGATTGGATCAAAGGAGATCACATAGTTACAAGCCTGCACATCAATGCCCTCTTCAAGTACACTAGAGCACACGATCAAATTGCACTCTTTTCTTCGAAAGCTTTCTATTGCCTGTAATCAATCGGGCATAAAGTCAAGTTAATTGAATAAAAATATATATGAATTTAATAACCTGACGGTTCCATTTCAAGTCAAGTACGGTATCGATCGAATAAATCATTCCGGCATTTCGTCCAACCATAAACTCGGCTTGTATGTGCGATAAGCCTTTGTAAACAGCAACAAAATTCCTTATAACAAAACACAGACATTTTGCCGTATAGCGACGTTGAACAAAAAGTAAACAGCTTATATCCGATGCTTTCTTTGTTGAGAATTCCCTGATGAAATATGATATCAAACCTTGAAGTTTTGGCTTTGAGAAATTCAGTATAACATCAGCTTCATCGGTATCATCATCAGGATCGTCGCAAAATGTACTCATTTTTTTCACTAAAATATGTCGAACTAGCTCGCACTGGGTAATCAAATAACGATACATATTCTTCAGCAAGAACGTTTCAGCATTGCGCTTGTTCACTTCAAATTGGACAATTAGTCCCATGATTGCAATTGAAGCAGGATACAATCCCATATCATCCATTTGATAGAGAAAATCCAACATTATCGAAGTTACTTGCTTGATTTTGTTCGGCTCACGAACTTCTTGTAGATTCTTGGAGAATTTCAGCACTGTATTTCCTAAATTCCACACCGTAATTTCCTCCATGGACTCGTTGATAATTCTCCGAACTACTGATTCCACATCAAAAACTGGTGATACATTAGTGAACTTTAATAAACTCTCCTTCGGAGCTGTTGAATATCTGCGGTAAAGGAACAAATATCATTTGTACATAAGATTTTTTCAATCAATCTATAAATAAACATAAGTACATATTATCCGCTTTTTATGCATCCCGACTGTTATGGAAACGATGCAATTTAGACTACTTACAAAGGCCACGTCAGCTCAAACATGTACACTTAAACGATTTGAGCACACACTCACATTAAGACATTATGAAGTTCGTTAAGATTCTGCACGGTGATAATATTTCCTCGGAATACAGCTTCCAGATCTTGGAGGGGTTTAAGAATATCTGTTTTTTTACTGGACTTTAGAAGGATACCCGTCAGACCAACGACTCGCGGTAATTCTTTTTGTGGTGCATACATTGACAGAGATAAGAACTGGTGCATCGGGTGCGATTTTGTTGCATGATGGCATTCATCAATAATCACACAACTCAGGTCTGTAATAGCTAGATACTTGTGAGACACCATATCCACAAATACTTGACTTGTTCCAACTAGAACCTGCAAACCGAACATTATTCCTCTTCAAAATTCAAGTTGAATTTTACTTACTTGATTTGAATTGATTTCTGATTCCCATTTTGCCTGTGGCCAATTGTCGACGTTCATGTCGCCGATAAAAAGAGCGACTTTGAAATTTGTTGCTGAGGCAATTTCATTAACAAGTTGACGTGCCAAGGCAACTGTGTTTGAAAGGACAACACAACGTTTTCCACCCTCCTTAATTGGTCTGTTTGAAAGGAAAAAATTATTGTAATACAATGAAATAGATGGAAACACACATGAACATACAGCATGTAGTTCTTGGAGAAATGCCTGATGATCATAATGGCGATGTAAGTCTTACCACTCCCAGTGGGGAGATATATAATTGAGTTATGTTTAACTGCATGGTCAAACAGACGCAACTGATACGGTCGGGCCACCTTCTCGTCCTTTGTATCCTATGCAAAGAGTCAATTTGTATTGAGTACAACAATAATTGAATACATTTCACAACACTCACCGGAATACTGGCCATTGTTTATGTTCAGCTTCTTATTAACAACTACTAAAAATTAACAAAAATTAATATCGACCGTCCACAGTAAGATCTGCCAGAAAACTAATTTCAGTCGCCTACTATATTAATGGCTACACTCCAGAAGTTCACTTGTGGGGTTTTCCCCCGCTTTCAAACGTCCGGTCTTATCTTTTTTTTCCCTCTTTCCTATCAAGAAATTAAATAAGAAGAAGCATAAATTCAACTACTCATACACATGGGACAAACTAATCGAAACCGAACCTCAACTTTATTTATCTGAAAACAAATATCACATTGGCTTACTACTTACCTTCGGATTTTGAAGAGAAAAACCGAAAGACTGTTGAATTTTCTTAGCCAATTGGATGTATCTGCATTATTCCCACCCCCATCAGCAGAAATACCACCGGCAAAGATATAAACAAAGTTAAGTAAGACTGAAATAATGTTGTTCATACCTGAACGATATCAGATTCCGTCAAGCGACTACGTACTGTCAAAACGATACGTAATATCTGTCAAAACGAAACTCCCACATCCAGTGATACCAACCGTAATTTGAAAAACGACTACAAACAGAAAGAAAAAAAATCGCCAATAAGAAAATGGCCTCCCTCTGGAATTTTTAATCGACTTCTGTGAAGTTTTACTTTGTTTTATTAGAAAAACGATGTATTAAAAGTATGCAAATAATCGTAGTTTCACAAAGCGTAAATACAGAATGTGAGCACAAATTGTTGTAGTAATAAATATTGTGCTTTATCTAATTATGTTTCTGTGTATTGTTTCCATTTCTTGTGGTGTATTTTGCAGACCTAGTGCTGGCACTTGTTGGTGGTGACCAGGGAAGAGAGTTCGAACAAATCAAGCTTATTGATTTACCATTAAAAACGTGAGACGAATATAAAAAGAAAGGGAATGCTGTCGTTGTTCTCGCTACTGTTGTCTGTTGACCATTTTTATTTTGTTTGCATTGTTAGCCGCCGAAGCTTCAGTGTTAAGTTGGAAAATTGGTTAAACTCTGATTTGCATCAATTGCAATGGAAAACGAGTCTGTAAAATCAGAGCATAGCGGTCGATCACGTCGCTCAAGAAATCACAACAATAATAGTTCATCAATCGGTGGTAATAGTGGAGGTGGTACAATTAACAGCAGCTATCATCGTGATCGAACGAGACATTCGCATCGAAGTACACATTCGAAATCTAGCAAACAGCCTAGGGACATGGCACCTTTTCAAACGAGCGTCAACATGACTGGTAAGTGTGGTACACCCGAACAGTGCATACGTGTGTATTTCGTAAAAGACAAACAAAGAAATGAGCTAGCCGTGAATAAACACAACTTTGATGTGTACATTTATGTGCTTTCTCTTTGGCAGACGAAAATCGAGATGGACAAGAGATAATTGAAGTGCAGATTTTACCGCAAGACGAAAACTGGGGAGAGAATACAACGGCCGTCACTGGAAACACTTCAGAGCAGAGCATCTCCATGGAGGACATCAACAGCACATGGAATCGCGACAACGAGACAAGTTTGGGATTTGCATGCAAGCGATACATTGAATCGGTGTTTTGCTTGATTCTCGGGTTTGTCTCATTTTTCTCTCCGGTGGCAATGGTTATGATGCCAAAGCTGGGCTTTTTTCCTTCGGCTTTTGATCATCCGGAACTAACGCAAACTGTAAAGACACAATTGCTGGCATGTAGTAGCGAGTGCAAGGGTCTGCTCGTGTCGCTAACAGCAAGGCTGATTCTGTTAGCCCTGGGACTTTGGGCGTTGTTCTTGCGCCGTCCAAGCGCCACCATGCCGAGGATTTTCCTCTTCCGGGCAACTGTACTCCTTTTAGTAGCCGTTTCGACATTTGCTTACTGGCTGTTTTATATTGTCCAGGTGACGAATGGGGCCAAAATAGTCGTGGAGACTGGAGGAGATGCAGTTGACTACAAGTCCTTGGTGGCATACGCCACTAATTTCGTAGACACTCTCATATTTATTCATTATATAGCAGTTGTTCTTCTGGAACTGAGGCACAAGCAACCCACGTACTACGTGAAAATCATCCGCTCTCCTGATGGCATGAGTCGATCATACACTCTCGGTCAACTGAGCATACAGAGGGCGGCTGTTTGGGTCTTGCAGCGCTACTACGTCGACTTTCCCATTTATAATCCTTATCTCGAGAGAATTCCGATTTCAAAGTCACAGCGAAACAAGATCTCGACCAGCTTCAAGTACTACGAAGTGGACGGAGTAAGTTCAGCACAGCAACAAAGCCAAAGCCGGGCCGTTCTCGCAGCCAACGCTCGCCGACGAGATTCATCCCATAACGAACGATTCTACGAGGAGCACGAGTACGAACGCCGAGTGAAGAAGAGACGTGCACGTTTAATAACTGCCGCCGAGGAAGCGTTTACACACATCAAACGCATACACAATGAACCTGCACCAGCTATTCCACTCGATCCGCAGGAAGCTGCCCAGGCAGTTTTCCCATCGATGGCACGTGCATTGCAGAAATATCTTCGAGTGACACGACAACAACCCCGTCACACTTTCGAGAGCATTCTCAAGCATTTGGCTCATTGCCTGAAACATGACCTATCGCCAAGAGCATTCCTGGAACCATATCTCACCGAATCGCCCGTCCTTCAAAGTGAAAAGGAGAGACGCTGGGTACAGTCGTGGTCGCTTATTTGCGATGAACTGCTATCTCGACCAATATCAACTGAATGCACATTCCAACTGATCCAGAATGATGTCTCCCTAATCGTATCCATACATAAACTGCCGCATTTCAACATATCCGAAGAGGTCGTCGACCCAAAAAGTAATAAATTTGTCCTCAAACTTAACTCGGAGACATCAGTATGACAAAACAGCAACAACACATCATCGTCATATTTACACATCTTAGTATAGCACTTGACTCTACAAAGTACTCGCAAAAACATATCATAAAAGCGAACCTTTCCCAGATGCTGATGTACTTAAGTCAAAGGCTCAAACCACATGCCCTAAGTATTCCCCCAATCAGTAAGCTACTATAAACATTCTCATTTAGAATATGCTTTACACATTTTTCCTAGCTCGTAGTCGATTAGGTTAGAACTCATTAACGTGCATCTACTCCACTTTAGGTATGTAAGTATTCTAGATAATTAATACGCTCAGACTATGTGTAAAATCGAAGATTCCTCTTGACATGATAATAATACTGAGAGCAACCACAAATAAGTTAGTAATTGTATTTCGAAACTAAGAATGACTGCCGCTGACAGAGCAGAAACTATGATTAATCAATAAGATCTTGTAATTGCTTGGTGTTCAACATTTACTCTGCTAAATGCACACAAAAAGAAACCTAAAGGCAACAACTAAGTAACAGCATGACAAACTATTTTAGATATTTATTTGTTTTGTACTTTTGTATATCTAGATAATTCCTTTTTTCGTTTGTGGACACATTCAACGTAACATACAAAACGAAGAGATTACGAGTATGTATTGTGTACTCACATTTGTACGTTGGCCGAAAGATGATGTATAGTTTATAAGGAAAACTTTTGTAAGATACAAACTCAATTTTTTATAAACGGCAAAATATTGTGTTTTATTTGGTGTCACTGACGGCTTTAGTGTGTCGATTATCTAACAAGATCTTTTATTCCACTGATCAGCAGCGCAACTAATTGCTTAACAGGTGATTAAAGCCGCTACCAGATATTATGGTAACAACTGTAAAAGCCATTTGATGGGCGCTTATGCTACAAGATTAATTGGTCTACAAGTGTTCAAAGTTCATCGGTGAATGACGAAGGCCAAGAATATGAACCCACAATAAAGCAGAAACCTTGAGCCCCCTCCCCAAAGTCGATTACTCTGTAAAACTTCTGCAAGAGTTCAAGCGATGATTGAGACTCTCTCAAATAAACATTTCAATGGACTATGCATAACTGGAAAAACTGCATTTTGTATTTACAAGTTCATTCATAGCCCAACCGCCATACCCACGTGCATTCAATTGAGACGAACATAAAAAAAAGAGAGAAAGATAGAATGACACTTGACTTCCAACACAGATGCAGCGAAAAGCACACAGCAACATCAACATTTCTGATTCGGTGGTGGTGGTGGTAAGAGGGCCAGTGTTTTGACCATTTGACTTACATTAAAGGGAAACGTCAAATATTATTCAAATTCAGTTAGAGAAAGTGGTCGACGTTGTTGGCGAATAGGCCAATTTTACGAAAAAAATCCAATAAGGAAAGTCCTCTTGCCATTGGACGCACTGATCCCGATATGACCAGATAACATCACATTTGTGCCATTTCATTTCATCTATTCTCTAATCGTCCCTAATCAAGCCCACGGATCATCAAAGAAAGTGAGTACACACCACACAAAATAAACAAAATTCCACCCGCACAGGGATACTTTATGTAACTTAAATGTCACAAGTGGTTTGCTTCAGAACAGTGCTTGCAATCCAGTAAGAAATCGTGAAATCGTGTGGAATAATGTGATGTGTTATTACACTGTGTTCATGTAACCCCTCCTTCATCTGTGCGCATTTTTTCATTGCAGAGTTTTCCTCCACACCGCAGTCGAAATTTAAGGTGACTCAGTTAAGAATGATTCGTCGGCTTATAACGTACACGGTGCTGGGTGCGGGTGTCACTGGAACTGGGTTGAGTCTTCGTGCCAACGATTACGATGTAAATTCCCTGGGTATCGTGCGACTGGGGAGATCTGCCATAACTGTTTTCGATGTGGCGCTTACGTACAAACGTGAACTCTACTACAAAGAGTGGGATAAAACATCACCCGAGTTTAAGGCCGAAAAAAGTCGAGTTCACACAATTGCCGCAAAGAAATTGCTCGAACTTATGTGCACAAATAAAGGCGTCTACATCAAAGTGGGACAACATGTTGGTGCTTTAGATTACTTGCTGCCAAAGGAATTCGTACAAACTATGAAAATCCTGCATTCGAATGCACCCACGAATCCTGTAGAGGATCTGTACAAAGTGATTAAGCAGGATTTGAAAGCTCATCCAGATGAGATATTCGAGTCATTCGATCCGGAGCCATTGGGCACTGCATCATTGGCACAGGTGCACAAGGCCAAGCTGAAAACAGGTGAAGTGGTTGCGGTTAAAGTCCAGCACCCCTACGTCAAAGGCAATTCCATAGTCGACATGAAAACGATGGAAATTCTTGTGAATTTAATGGGCAAAGTATTTCCGGACTTCAAAATCAATTGGCTAGTAGAAGAATCCAAAAAGAATCTTCCAGTGGAACTGGATTTCCTCAATGAAGGACGCAATGCAGAAAAAGTCGCACAACAATTCAAGAACTACAGCTGGCTGAAAATTCCAAAGATATACTGGAAACTTTCATCTCCACGTGTCCTCGTAATGGAGTATTTAGAGGGAGGACAAGTGACTGACGTTAATTACATGAAAGCAAACAAAATCGACCCGTTCTCCGTTTCCAATAAAATTGGCCAGCTGTACTCGGACATGATATTCACGACGGGCTTTGTGCATAGCGATCCGCACCCTGGAAATATTCTTGTGAAGAAGAACGACAACGGGAATGTGGATATCGTCTTGCTGGACCATGGACTGTACGCCGACCTGACGGACAAATTCCGCTTCGAGTATTCCAAACTTTGGTTAAGCATATTGAAAGTAGATAGGGACGGTATGCGTGAGCATTGTTGTAATCTGGGTGTGAAAGGCGACTTGTATGGATTGTTCGCCTGCATGGTGACTGGGAGACCGTGGGAGACAGTTGTGCAGGGCGTGAGCAAGATTCGATACTCTAAGGATGAGGTGAGTTGGAAGGTCCTTTTACGTCATTAGATAATCTATCATGATTGTACCATTTCAGAAAGATTTACTCCAAAACAATACCTCCTTGGTGCTGCCTCATATTTCAGATGTGCTGGAGCAAGTTGATCGGCAAATGCTACTCATTCTGAAGACGAACGATTTGATCCGTGGCATTGAGGCGACGCTGCAAACACAAAATCGAATGACTGCCTTTTGGGTTATGTCCAAGTGTTGTGTGCACTCCACCTTCAGCGAGAAGAAACGCTCTGAGCCTAGTCGGACGTTGCGTCTACGGGTCACACTCCGCGAACAGTGGGAGATACTTAAGCTTAATGTCTACTATTTGTATTTGGGTCTAGTGAATTTTGGTTTCATCACTGCAGTGAAGCAGTTGTTACAGTAGATTGGTATTATGTATTTATTTATGGATTGGTTGTTGAAAATTAGGAAAAAGTGATGTTTTATACCTCAAATAAAACTTAACATAATTGTACTCTAAAGAAGAGCTGGAAATAGTTGAGTTTAAATCTTGCGATTGAGCCGTTCCATTTTTGTCTCGACGATGATAGTAGGAAGATTGGCAACCCTGGCCGCACATGGTTGACAGCAATCATACGGTTGTCTCATCCACCTGTCGGAATGGTCGGCTCGGCATATGTTACATAAGACTGAGTGAGTTGTGTGCAATTATTTAGTCTTCATTTTTTCCCAGGCCGCCCAAGATGTCCGCATTCTTTAAAGCATCCACAGTAAGCGATTTGGTAACCATTTATATGATGGCAATGCTAATATAAAAAAACACATTTATAAGGTTATTGCCAAGCAAACTCGCAGCTTTAGCTCGAAAATCAACGATGTGGTTATTGTGTCAGCCGCAAGAACACCAATTGGAAGTTTCCAAAGTTCACTCGCACCATTGACTGCGTCGCAATTAGGAGCAACAGCAATTGAGGCTGCAGTTCAGCGAGCTGGCATCTCAAAGGAGGACATCGATGAGGTGTACATGGGAAATGTGGTCTCAGCTGGTTTGGGCCAAGCACCAGCTCGTCAAGCGGCAATGTTCGCTGGACTGCCAAAGAACGTGTGCTGCACAACAATTAATAAAGTGTGCTCGTCTGGCATGAAGGCTACAATGGTAGCAGCGCAAACTCTAATGCTCGGCCAAGCTGAAGTGATTGTTGCCGGCGGTATGGAGTCCATGTCCAATGTACCATTCTACTTGAAACGTGGTGCCACGCCATATGGAGGAATCCAGCTCATTGATGGTATTGTTTTTGACGGACTCACCGATGTCTACAACAAGTTTCACATGGGAAACTGCGCTGAGAACACGGCCAAGAAAATGGGAATTTCGAGGAAGGATCAAGACGACTTCGCCGTCAACTCCTACCAACGATCGGCCAAAGCTTGGGCTGACAAGGTGTTCGAAGCAGAGATCGCACCAGTAAAGATTCAACAAAAGAAGAAGGGCGAGATCATCGTTGCCGAGGATGAGGAGTTCAAAAGGGTCAACTTCGACAAATTCGGTCAGTTGGCAACAGTGTTCCAAAAGGAGAATGGAACTGTAACCGCTGGCAATGCATCAACCTTGAACGATGGTGGCGCTGCACTCGTTTTGATGACAGCCGAAGTTGCAGAACGTTTCAAGTTGAAACCTTTAGCTCGTATTGTTGGCTTCCAGGATGCCGAAACCGATCCAATTGACTTCCCAATTGCTCCAGCAATCGCTATACCCAAACTTCTCGAAAAGACTGGCATTCGCAAAGATGAAGTGGCTATGTGGGAAATCAATGAAGCCTTTTCATTAGTTGTAGTCGCAAACATTCAAAAATTGGACGTGGACCCAAACAAAGTGAATGTACATGGAGGAGCAGTTTCCATTGGCCATCCAATTGGCATGTCCGGAGCCAGATTGATCACACATTTGTCACATTCACTTAAGTCTGGCCAATATGGATGCGCTTCCATTTGCAACGGAGGTGGTGGTGCCTCTTCAATCCTCATTCAAAAACTGTAAGACTTTTTCCTTAAAAGATATACCTTGTGCCTTTGCCAGAATTTTGCATTTATATATGTTTACACCTAAAACTAATTGTGTTAAGAAAAGAAATTATATAATCTTTATATTAAATAAAAAGTGAACATTTTCGAAATTCGTTGGGATTTTGAGTTTAAATCTTTGCATTTCAGGTCAAACGATAACCCAGAGGACAAGAGCGGTCGTCCGGTGTTGACTCTCTACACCAAAGATCCATGTCCACTTTGTGATGAACTCGTACTCGAATTGGAGACTCATTTCCAAGGGGAATATGAACTTGAGAAGGTGTACATTACGGAGAAGGAGAATCTTCGGTATTTACGCCTCTTTAGATATGACATTCCTGTGGTATTTTTGAACGGACAGTATCTGTGCATGCATAGACTGAATCATGACCTCTTGCGAAGGAAATTGAATCAGTTGAAGGAATTTGATTAAAATGATTAAATAAAGTATTATTAAGCAAATCCTTTACACTTGTGTGTGCTTAGTGACGATAAAGTGATGTGTGGGACGATACACTGCAGATGTATAGGTTATCACTCTTGTATCACTAATCATGTGATGGTATACCATTCAGTGCGACGGAGAAAATGTTGGTTTTGGTGGCTAAGGCCATATTCAATATAAGATAGTTCACTGAAATTGGGAGTACGGTAGACGATTGAATGCTGCATATTCAAATTGAAGTAAGAATCCTTCACTTAAACAACTACAACCAATATTACTCCGAACCTGTATGAAAAATGGTATAAAGAAATACCGTCCCTAACTGTACAAATAACACACAACCGAAGAACCGCTGTGCACAACAGTACATTCAGCAAAGCATAGAACCTAGACAGCTGTCATTTGTCGTTCAAGTGTGTTTTGTTTTCTGTGTTTTTTTTCGATACGACAGTTGTGCGCTGGGCAGTGGTACACAGTTCTTTTCTCCTATCCACAATTTTTGTGTCCGTTGTGAATGTGTTATTGGAATAATTTTAAACTTTTTACCTAGGCAAACATTCAATTGAATGAAAGAAAAATGAAATAAAATTACTTTTAATCACATCAGCAGCTCGTTAAAGTCAAATTTAAAATATCGAAACGACGAAACAATCGGGTATTGAGAGAGGACAGAGACGAAACTCCTTACAACAGCAACCCCATTTTCTTTGTTCCATTGCGCTTCCTCTGTGTATCCTTGTCGGGGGGTTGGCATAAAGCGAAAGAAGAAAAAATACTCTAAATCAACATTTCAACGCTTTCAACGAAATACAATAAATAACTTTGATGGAAACTTGTTGAACAGAACGCAATGATTAGCGCACTAATTTCCCGATTGATCATGTAAGTACTTGCATTTTGATATAATTTTATTTTCCCAATATTCAAGCTGAAGTGAATAAATCACCTCGAACTGTGATGAGAAGGAAAATATCGATTTTGAGAAGATTCTCTCTCAGCCTCTTCGAGAAATTTTTTGCAAAGTGCAAAAATGAACTGATGTATAATTAATTTGACATTGTTCATGTCTGTAAGCGGTATATAACTCTTCCTAAAGGAAACTCATCATATCTACGGTTAAGTAATAAGTAGTATAATCCGCAAATCTCGAGATGGGCCCACTGGCAAAACAACAAAACAGCAAAGGCAAACACATTTAACAAATTCTTTGTTTCATTAGTATACCGTCACTGTTGTAGACGTTGAAATTGGATTTAAATTTAATTGCGTGACAATTACGAGACTATCTGCCTTTTTTGTGTGTGCATTCGTTGTTGCCCCTTCAAGGCAGTCCGCAATAGCACTTGTGGGTCATTTACGTTATTGAACGTTCTGTGGTTCAATTCAGTCAGTTACCCGTCTAGCTGCTACCAATGTAGCAGCAACAACAACACGAGAGTAGTTTTCTGGGTTTGCCTCTCCTGCTGCCTTATTTGGAATGTTGACACGGCCAAACAGTCCAAGTTTATTTAAAGATCGTTTTGTTGTCTAGGTGACAATACGCGACATGGGATATTGACCGTGAATCATAGTGTGTTAGTTCATTGAAATGGTTCTTATTTTATCCAAAGAATTATGCGAAAAAACAAGTCTTCGAATGCGTGCCCGCAGTGTATGGGCGTGCGATGACTATTTCCGTACTGCCTGAGTCTCGAGTGCATTGAACGTTGCCCACCTCAACCTGGAACGTCCACACACGATTGATACGTGTAGTATATAAGAAATTCTAAAAGTCCAGACCGCTGTTTTCGTTCAATGAGGTCATTCTATGTTTGGCTCTTCGTAGCCTCCGTCTTATACCACAAGGTAGGGGTAATTAATTTTGATTATACCTTATCATTTTACAGCTACACGAACTTCCACAAAAAAAAAACCTAACAACAAATGTTGTATCCATTAGCGTGGTAATTTCCAAACGTTTCTTCTTCGTATCTTTCACACCCGGGCGATTTTTTGTTTTACGCAAACAAAGTTCAGTGATTCAATCGCACATGGCCTCATTTGTTCTTACGCATCCCTTGGAGAATATTGTAAACAAATCATTGTTGAGCAGTAACACCAGGAAGCTGAAAATCCAACTATCTGTGCTAATGGAATCCCTTTGTGTGGAGTCAATTTAACGAGCGCTTGCAACTTGATTTTGAGGCAAGTCATTTATGGTGAAACATGAAACGATCATTCGGTCTTTGTTTCATCAAGTGATTGAATTCCATGAGTCGGTTTCCTCTGATTCGTATCTGCGGTTCTCGGTTCTCTGCAAAGTGAAAATCATTTACCCATTCGTCATGTACATACATGCACACATGTATCAGCCCGTGAGCGAATTTAAGCAAATCAAATCTCACAGTGACTGTGGCGGTCGCCTTGTTGATGATAATTTTTTTGTTTGTTTTGTCGCCGTTTTGACGTGCGACTGTCTGCTGGCCGCTGGCTACTGCTGCTGCTGCCCATCATCATGCGATTGGATGAGCGTGGACATCATTAAATCGAATACGAAAAAAAAAACGAGTTTTTGCAAATTTCGTTTTCTTTTCTGTTGCGCAAGGTTGTGATTGTTTTGCTTATACGAACATCATGTGTTAACTTGTGTGCGTGTTTTTGTTGTGTATACATACATGTCTTCATGTAAACATGAATATGTCCAGTAGACCAAACATCCCACACTCAGTGTTGGCCATAAAGACACTCCCAATTTTGAATTTTGAAAAGCGTGTCACCTCTGTCATGGCGCATTCTAATTATAAGGCATGCTCCTCGGTAATAATTTCTTCTTGCATTCCCACCAACAGAGAGAAATTTCATTTGCATAGGTTTCAGAGCGGCAGAATCACCCTAGTGGCGGTGAGGAAGCTGCCACAGATCTTTCATAGACGTACGAAAGCCCGTGCTGTTCTAAAGTTGTTTTCTTTCATTTGCCCAAGTCGAGTGGAAACTATTTTTAGGACTCGAACGCGTGCCAGCTCTCATTCAGTCGATTCAGGTTGAACGAAATTTTCAGTTTTCATTTCGTTTTCGAATGGAACGGACAGCAAACAGTTTTTCTCAAATTTAAAACCTTGCGAAATAGCAGTGCATTTGTACGTTGAAGTAGTAGCAGACAGGCGGATTTGACGGATCATCCACTCAATGACGGCGGATATAACGGCGGGACTATGCGCAGAACAGCCATAGGTGGGGGGCAGTATCCTCCGTCGATGAAAAGTACCCGAAATATCGAGGAATTGATATATCAATATGAAAATGCCCCCCGATATTCAGCTCCGATGCAGTTGACGACCTCCATTCGAGACATCGAAGTCCGTTCGAATCGTCCCTGGCAATCGAATTACTCAGGCGCACCATCTTTGAGTTCATTGACTGATTCAGAATTTTACAGTGACAGTGATGCTGGTCCTCAAATAGCTCACGGCACGCAATCGCCTATCGCCTATGATAGATCAAATGCAGTCGAAGAAAAAGTCATCTATAATCTCTCCATGGTTGGGAGATTTCTAGAGATGCTACAACGTTTACCACTGCCACGGATGTCACTTACAGCAACGGGAATATGCTTTCTTATTGCTATTTTCATATCGCCCAGACCATGTGCTCAAAGTATTATATTTCCCGCTTTCAGATTGACTTTTGGCACTTTGTATCCAGCCTATGCATCTTACAAAGCGGTCCGGACCAAGAATGTAAAAGAATATGTAAGTAAATAAAAGATAAAGGGAATGGGGATGATGGGAGATGCAGCTGCGCAGCTCAATTGAAACAATTGAAATCAATTGTCTTGCCGTTGCATTGGGAGAAGTTTTTTGTTTTGTTGTTGTTCGTCATTCAACTGAATGTTCTCTGTCTGTTATTCGTAGGTGAAATGGATGATGTATTGGATCGTGTACGCCTTCTTCAATTGCACAGAGACGTTTACAGACATTTTCCTTTCATGGTTCCCATTTTACTACGAGGTTAAAGTGATTATCGTCCTATGGCTTCTATCGCCGGCCACCAAAGGCAGTTCGACACTGTACCGCAAGTTTGTTCATCCCATGCTCACTCGGAGAGAGCAGGTTAGTCCGAAATTCGTTACTAAATGCGTTCTTATTGTCTGAACTTTTGTTGGATTAATTTTCAGGAAATTGATGAATATCTAAATCAAGCAAAGGAGCGCGGATATTCGGCTGTCTTACAACTGGGCTCGAAAGGCGTTAACTATGCCACCAATGTTATCATGCAGACTGCACTTAAGGTATAGATATTTTTTTCAAAACATTCATATGTATATCGTTCTAAATAAACGCTCTTAATGTGCTTTTACTTGTTTATGCCCGAAGGCTAGTCATGGTCGTAAGCCAATTTCAGTTGGTTGAGGCACATTTAAGACTCATACTCTATCTATTGCACTTTTCATCATCGCTTCTCTTCATTTCACAAACAGCGTTTTTATTTGTTTTTTCTTTTCTTTCCATTATGTACTCTTAAATAACTTACTTAATAAATTATTACACGATTTGTTTTGTTAACTTATTCGTTTCTTTTTTTTTATCATTACTGTTGTTTGTGCATACTATTATATATATTTTAATATTGTGTCATCCGAACAATCTGCTAACATCCACCATACGTAGTTCAGTTGAGCGCTATTGCATACCTCTCTACTTAACCCAAGCTATTTTTTTTTTTTTTTGCTGGTTTTGTTTAATGAATCGAGGTGGTTTTGTGTCCGACACAGTTGAGAGATTTTTTGGAGTAGAAAAAGGCAATGAGTATGCTTGCTCACTGAAGTGAAATAAACTTCAACTAAGCCTTGAGTGGCGAAATAATTAACGAATGACGAATGCGTGGCGATTAAGTGTGGCAGTGGCATGGATCAGCCGGAACACAGAAATCACTTCAAGCACAGAGAAATACTGGAAAATAATTCTTTCTTTGTTCCCGTGATAAATGTTTACGTTTTTTTTCTTTTTTGTCGTCGGCGCTGAAGACATCACATCAGACTTATTAATAGTCACATGATTTAGAAGTTTTCGGTTTTACGTCATAAAAGCCCATAAATTGGGTGAGGAATCTTTGACAATAAAAAGAAAAACATCCGTCAGGAAGTTGTATATACCGCATATCAAATGTTCGCTCTGTGTGATGGTTATTTGCGTCTGATGGTGCAGTCCAGGAAGAGAAAGACTATTTTCGTATGAGTTTCACAACTTCATGTACGCATATGTTTTCTACTCAGTCACATCTATCTAGACGAGATGATTTCAAAGAAAACAAAATGAATAATTCATGCTTGCATGTTTGATTCTAAGTCGCCGCAACAGCGAACACTTAGTGAGTGGCTGATTGAGCACGATCTACCAATGCACGTTGTTTTGCCGACGAGTGATCAACGCGAGCAATGTCTGGCGCTATTTGTCTTCCTGTTCCAGTCATCGATCAACGTAAAATACATCTGCAAATTTGTGAAGAATCTCTTCAATTTCTCAAAACAACTTCCTCTCACCTCGCTTTAATTGGACAAAACAGCTTTTTTGCTTCATAAATGTTTCTCTAACCATGCTTGATATGTAACAGATTGACGTTTGATTTGTATCTAAAATATTAAAAGGCGGCTTTTAATCGGTCGGTTGTAGGTTTTCCGAAAATACAACGACTCCGGTTCATTGAACACTGTTCTGCGATGTGTGTATACACCCACCACCTACATGGAATCAATTTTTGGATGAAAGCAGAATGTTTGGTTGGCGTAGTCTAGTCCAGTGCATGCTTCACATGCTCTGTCTCTATCTCTCACCCACATGAATTCTCATCACATACACGAAGAATGTTTTCTCTATTTTTGTTCTTTCTTTTTTTCTCTTTTATGTTATTTTGATTTGATTTCTGCATTCGAAAACTCATCATCGACGTCTGTCGAATACAAAACGCAGACATTTCAAATTGGCGCCGTAAATACTATGGGCACTTCAAGAATGCTTGCATCCAGTCAATCAGATAATTCAATATCAACGAGAACCCGGACGGGCAGCGATATGCCGGACGGTACCAGTGGATCGTTTATACCTCCAGATGTAGTTATCCGATCGCGTTCATTGAATTCCGTTAACTATCGCGAAGATTTCTGCGAAGAAGATGAAAACTTTGTGATACAAGAAACCGAAGATGAATACTTTCCGGAACAAGGCCGTGATGATGGTGCGGTTAGATGCCGTGAACCGCCAAAAAGGAAAACTAAACCTATTCGAACAAAGGTCATCGAGAAAAAGCCTTCACAACAACCATCGACAAGTGGAAGTAAAGTCCCAGTACGAGGGCGTCGTAAACTGCGCGAATGTACTCCTGATGTCGATGTCGATATCGAGTAGACAGGAAGTGCTCGAATGCGCGCACATCCATTCGAATGATCTCTAAATGTCTAAGCAAGCATCCGTCTATAATTTAAATAAATATCAACGGTTCTTATTTTTATAAAAGCCAGCTAGTTTTGGTTATCATTTATCTGGTTGCTCCATTTATTATTATTATTATTTTTTTTTACACAAATTACAACTCGAACTTAGTGTTACTTGCTTTGATGTGCTTCAGAGTCATCCTTTTATGTGGTAATCTCTTTGCTCAAACCTCAGGCCTGCCCTACTGTGTCATGTATGTTTTTTTTTTTTTATATACTTTACGACTTCGCACAATCATTGAATGACATCAATGCAACGATTTGCGCACAAACATAAACATATAAGTGAGATTAAATAGATATAGTGTTGTAGCTTAATTAGGAAGCATTCTCTATTTTTCTAGGTATACATTAATTCAGCAACCACTTTCGAGTGAGAGATGTATTTTGTTTGTATTTCAACTTTCTTTGTTTTGTCAAATAAACGAATGTAATGTACATACAGTTCTAGTCTGTTTTATTACGCTTGGCGAGAGCTCGTTTTAGGCATACACCCGCGCGCATGTTTCTTTTTAATGCTCACACTTAATTCTAACAGACACACTGCTAACCAACAAACACAAAAACCGAAAGCCACTCGATACACCACGCAAGAATCTTGTGCTTTGGTTGAATAATTTTAAATGCATTCTTGTAGGGTGGCGGAAATCTAGTACAGACGATTCGTCGCAGCTATAGCTTAAGCGATTTGTCAGAGCCCGATATTCATCGCACTCAGGACGAGGTAAGTCTCAGCCAACCACTCCACCTCAAAAAACCCTAACAAATAATTGTAAACTCTTTGCAGATTGACGAAATTACTAGGCCACAGCAGCGAATTCTGCGGCCTCGAAACCCGGTGGCACGGTCCGCCTCGGGCAGCAGGCATTCGACCGGAATGTATTTCTCAGAAGTCGATGTAGCTTCCAAGAATCCATCGGACTTTACGAGGTATGTACATTTCTAAAGGTCTTTTCATGTTCAGTTGCTTAACGTTTAACGTCTCTCTGTTTTTGTATAGCTACAATATTCGCTCATCGGAGGACATCAGTTCGGGATATTCTAGCGCTGAGCCAATTTCCGGGGGACTGAGCCGCACCTCATCTATGACAAATGCGACAAGAGCCAGATTTAAAGCAAAAAAGGCTGAAGTAAGTGCGTTTAATGATCCTGCAATAAGTTCTCTCTTTCATTAGTTTCTTTTGTAATGTAAAAAAGGCGGAAAATGAGATGCAATATAGGCAAAATCACCCAAACTACGAAATTGATTATCGCTTTGATCAGGCACAAGCGGCGAGAATGCCTCCGGAGGAAATGTACAATCAATGGAGAGATCAATCGTTTCTTGAGAATGAGCACTATTTTCAAGACCGCCTCCCTGTAAATAGTGCGAAGCCTTTGAACGAAACACGTGATCTTTCAGATCTTCTTACTGATGACTTCAAAAAGTATCTCGCCCCAAGTAGTGTCGACAGAAGAACCTATTCCGAGGAGGAGAAATTGCAATTTACGAAGTGGCTTGAGGATAAATGGCTTGCAGAGCAGCAGGCGGAGGAGGAAAGAACAAATGAATCTACATTGAATGCGGAGCACTCGAATGAGGAAAAACCAAAGGAAACCCTTGAAGGCGTCAAGAATGTATGGAATGTGAAGCCTTTGGAGGAAGACAGACCAAAGGAGGATTCGAAGGCTACACAGAATGCTGAGCCTGAGTCTGATGATGAGTTTCTGGACGCAATACCAGAAGGGTTCTTAGAAAGCGAAGTAGAACCGGTGGTCAGTTCCGTAACAACCCCAGAAAATAAAAAGGGTGATGAGACACGTTCCACTGATGGTAAGAATTATGATGCTACTGTTGACCGGGATGTGGGAGTTAAAAACTCGATACAATTCACAGGACAACAAGTCGAGACCAAAAACGGTCAGGGTCAGACTAATACAGTACCGACCACGCCTTCGATGGGACCCAAGGCACTCAAGGAGTCCCTAGAGGAGATCCAAAATAGTTTCCGAACTGCAATTCACTCGCCACTCAAGGTAACAACCCCAGGTTATGATTTAAAAAAGTATGCACATCCTCAGACATCAGAAGGTGTTCTTCGCAAATCACCCAGCCACAGTAAGGGAAAAGCTCCCCCTCCGCCAATGCAATCTCCCGACAGTATTCCAATGCCATCCTCGAGTGCGTCGAACTCTCGCAGCTCCTCTCCCATGCCCGAGAAAGCAACCAACAAAAAGGCAGGTCTTCTAAAGACCTATTTACCATCAATCTTTCGTTCAGAACCTAAAACTCAAGCAAAAGTGATCAGTCAGCCAATTGAGTCTTCGTGTTCCAGCATATCTAACGAGTATCCTCGCGAAACTGAAATCTAACGTTAGCGTTCCCTCACCACAAACCAGTAAGATATGTTGTTTGGCGATCTTGGTCATCTCTGGATTTGTGTATCATCATGCTCTTGTACATACTGCTACTTCGTCCGAACTGTGTAAATAATATCATTAGCATTCCTAACAGCCACCCATTTGTGCATTTGCAAACACAATCGAGTCTCCTTCAGGCAGGTGAATGTGATTTTTGATACGTTTTTTTTTCGAAAGGAACATTCTCTTTGAGTTCCTTTTTGAGTAACAGTGCTTGCGGTAGTATGAAATGCGATTTGTTAAATGCACAAGTTGATGTGAATTTCTGTGGCTTTTTTTTTGAGACATAGTGTGAACTCTCCTCCCCCCGTTTTGGCTCCTTTTCGGAGTTTCCATATTCAATTGTAACACTTTTCAGCTGGAATACTAACAAAATGAAAGTTGTTTCTTGTGATCGCCGTCATGTTTTGCATAGTTTCTCTCGTTAAAATCAATATTCTTTGTTTGTTTACAGGAAAAGTCCATGTCAGCTAGTTGCACAACTCTACCTCGAAGCAAAAAGTCGGAGAAAGCAATGAAATCAAGGATGACAAAATCAGAAAAGTAACTGGCTACAAATCGTCAAGCCATCCTAATCAGCGCACAGGAAATAGATACATATACGTATGATAAATGAGAAGACTCAGAAAACGATACAGAATCTCATCATCATCATCCTCTTTCTCCACATCCTTACACCACACCCTAACACACACGTATTGTGTATAGACTGGTTGAAAGGTCCTTTCCTAATTTTTCATATTCGATAAGTTTTAAGCCATAGCGTTAACGATCTCAATGCAGGCGTTAAGGAATTGTAAGATTTTATGTTCGGTGCTCATTGCTATTAATAAATAATGTCATGTACATTTGCTCCATTAATTTATAGATAGACTTAAAATATTTGTTTTCCCTTCATTTTCAAATGAATCAAAATCAGATGTTATATTTATTCATGCTTTTGCTCCTATTGCTCAGATCGTGTTTTGCTTGTTTCGGTTTTCAATTGATTTTCTGTTTCATTTTGTTGGTTGCTTGTGCAATTGCATCCAAACATTTTCTTGTTACGTTTGATAATTACTTTGTTATTATGAAAACATGTATCAGTTGAATTTTGGACGCCTCTGCGGGAATATATAAATATATATGTATGTACGTTTAGAAAATGTATTTAGATGAAAAAACAAAGGATTTGAAAGCGAAAAAAAAGCTATTAAATTAAAAACAAAATCAATAAACAATTCTTGAACAAAGTTTAATCACCATGTGTTTTCAATGAGCTGTGTGCCTGTCAGCTGAATTCGATGAGATCCGTTTGAACATCTTCACACAGACAAAACACGCGAACGACGAAGTGGAGAAGTGCTATGGGAAAGGCGAAAGTTACCGCGACGAAAGGGGAAGACAAGAATAAGAAAGGTTAGGTCGTGCGTCGACTATCGAGGGGTTAGTCTCTCTATTTAACCGTATAAAATCTTCCCTGACGTTTTGTGCTCTCGTTTTTCAGTGTGGCTTCAGGCCAAGGCAGATCTCGGATAAGCCCCAACGGAATGCAGACCGACACCCACCGGCCAACCATGCATGCGTCGCCACAACACTGTTCGCGACTGAGCGAGTTTTTCGAGTGGACCCCAAGCCAAGCTGATCCTCGGCACGCTTCGTACATGTCGATTCGTCCGACCGGATGGGATGAAGGTAGGAACGCTGGAATAGGGATGGCTGAATCTTAGCTTCATGTCTCCTCATAGGGAAGGCGTTCCCAAGAGTCATTGACCTTTACTAAGCCTCCGCACCACGTCAAGGTGTTCAGCCACGCGGAGGTTGAGGAGAACAAGTCTGTAACGAACTAAATGTAAATGAACCAGGCGACCGGCCCCCAACAAACTTCTTCAATCTTATTCTTGAGGATATCCATCAACACCAGAGGCACTCCGGAAGTCTCTTTAGCGGATGAAATTAACAACACAGCTAGCCGTCAATGAGGCATTGCAATGTATACGAGGCAAATGAGACTCGCTGCGAATGAGGGCGGAACGAAATAAAGACACGACGTCGACGTCTTAGATCAAGTCCTACAGACAACTTCGGTACCTCATCTACCTCTGCTCTGTAGTAAACTGAACTCAACCCACTAAATGACTCCTACTAGAGGTAGCCAACCAGCATCGCACCGAATGAAGAGGCTTATTAGAACCAGATTCTCCCGGGACTGTAGGTACCGGCCTAAGACACTCTCCACTGGGCCCGTGTGTTTTACAAAATGACAGACTACCCGACTGAACTCTCTCCAAATGCATTTAAGGAAGTAAGACCCGTAAGTCCATTAATTCCATTATTGAAGTTCGCTAACAACTCTCCAGCATACTAACCCGCTTTAAAGCATCCACCTTTAACCGCCCAGTAACACTTCATATCACCCAGAGTACATGAACCGAACGAAAAAATTGCGTGTCTACTTGCTGAATATAAAGTGCTGGCGCCCCCTACCATTTGCAACACACGAAAAAAAATTAAAAAGGGAACCAAAAATAAGCAGAAAATAACTTTTTTGTGATTCACATCATAAATTAACTGGTGCCACAGCCATTCAGGCCAACACAAAGGACACACTGCTTTGCCGTGGCGACTGGATAGGCGGCGAGGTGGTGGGTGAAATGAACGCAAGCCATTGATTGCTCCGTTCCCTTCATATTCGACATCCGGCTTATATTTTACTTCCGATAGACTTGCTTCGCTTTTTGTTCTACTCCCATGTGTCATTGTGGTTAAGTTTATGAATTTTTTTTTCGTTCGATTTTATTGCACAAATCTTGTCGGGATAAAAAGCTGAAAGAGAATTTTTGTTGATAGTTTTAATTTTATACCACTCAGCGGTTTTAGTGGTTGCAATTTAAATTTGTTGCAAGTTAATTGAATGTGTTGCCTTGAGTTATGACGGAGTCATAGATTGTGGGCGTTAGGCTGAACCATTTTCTGGTAGGCTGTTGCTCGCATTTAAGACGCATTCGATTTTGCCAAGGCCTCGAATCCTGACCTCACAAGAAACACAAGTGTTGTCAGATTCTGTTCTGGCATATCGTACCCATCCATCAAACCGATTATTTGACAAGCATATCCTAAGGACATCTCGAGACAAGGATCTACATGTTCAAAAAAAAATAAAGCCCCAACCAAGCAAAGGGAACCAGCCTATCCATGCGAGTGCCTGAATGGACGATTGGGCAATTCATTAAGTGAACTACTTCCTGATTTGACAAACACCACAAATCCCATAACACAAGGAACATGAGAACTCTCTTCACATCCTAATCTCCAGCAAATCCGGTTGAACACATAAAAAACAAAGGCGCACACTTAAAAACAACACGAAACCCCAACGCTGCCAAAAAAAAGGACTACAATCTTCACAAGGAAAGATTTTCCAAATGGAAATGCCATTAGGACAATCTCATTACCATAAAATGTCCCTTTTTCCCATCGAACAGAAAAGAAATTATTGATAGATAGATACAATTTGTACGGATTTTTCTCCCGCACTAACCGAGGGATAGGATAAAGCAAGGCAACTGTCATAGTCAACAATCGTAGTGCTCCCAATACGAGGATTCACAGAAGAATGAAAGATCTCTGAGCTAATTTAGCTTGATGGTTCATTAAGATTACCTCAACTCTATGCTTACAATCGAGAAGTGCTCGTCGGAACGACAATGTTCGATGAGAACTCATTCGAGCGACGATAATCACATTCATTTGGATTGGCATCTTTATTACTTAGTTATTGCCTATTGGTTGTCGATGAGGGAGAGGGTACGACGGGATGCGAACTTATGAGACGAACCGAACCGAACTGCGCTTAAGTGGGCACGGAACTAAATTAAATAATTGATTTGCTCTTAGCGAACTTGTTTTATTGCCCAGTGACACTGGGTCTGTCCGTCGATGTGGTGGATGGGGTTAGCGCCGGGGATCTGAAACAAAAGCAAAAGAGAACAAAAAATGTATCCATTGTGTTTGGGTAGGTTATCAAATCTAATTAAGTGTGAAAAGCTTCCAATTCGTTTGTTGTCTGTTGACGAGCAGTGCCCTCACGGGGTGGATCAGTGGATGATGTCAGCAAGTTTTCGACTGCAACTGAACAGCAGACAGGGACGGTAATCCAAATTGAAACCAGAAGTCGTGGCATGAGAGGTACGATGGGAGTACGTTGTGTGCAATGAGCCTGTGAAGGCCATTATGATTTTTTTCCGCCTCTTTCCCTGGAACTGGAATCCATTTCAAGTGCGGGTGTGTTTTTATGATTCCCACAGCAGTGCATTGCTATCTCATCAGGTTATGAGAGATGTGCAAAAGCAAAACAAAAAAGTCCTTAAACACTAAGCATTCCAGTTTTAATTGAATTGAACGTGATTTCAGATGGAGTTCGGATTCGTCGCTAGGGATTCGTATTGTTGTTCTCTTGGGCTTTTGCACGGTGCTCTTTGTCATGGCAACAAGAACAACAGACACTGCCACTTTTTTATCAACTCGACTCCGTGCCACTTCTAAGCCAATTCAATGAGTCAATGGATTCACACAGGATGATGTGAATCACTCTCTGGTGGCAGTGGAGCGATGAATTCACTTCAATTGCAAATGCTACGGCACACGTTGATAAATGAGGCAACTGGTTCACTGAAATTCTTGATTCTTCTTCCTCTGTGCAGTGGTGTGTGCCTTTCGTGGGCGAGTGCTCTCTTTAAGGACGATGACTAAGTTGAAATGCCGTTTAAATTTTGTGACGACTAGGAGGATGGATGGGCAGAATATGTTTCAGTGATTTGAGATGAATTGCTGATCGTTTGACAAGACAGTCAACAAGTCGATTTGGCCCTTATTCCACCCGTCTGTCACATGTCATTCTGAAAGATTCAATGTCAGTGGCGTAGTGGAAATTCCTTCCATATTTCACGCTAATTGACATTTTGCCGCGTCGTCCATTCATAGTCCGGCAAATCTGCCATCGCTGGTGATTGTAATTTGTTACTTCCCATCGCGTACTGGGGCCCCACTGGTGGTACGTAACTTAAGCCGCCTTTTTCCACAGAAGAAACCAAAAATCCAATTTGTGTTACAGTCACATTCTTTTATGCATGCAAACGACACAAGCCAACGCAGCTCAACAGCGCCACAGAAATGACTTTTTGATGGCATAAGGGAGCCTGTCCGGTGGTAACTAGACAGATTTGTCCCTGCGAGCAGACACATTTTCATTTATATTTCATTTTTCATTTGTGCCACACCAGCTAGTCCTAGCAGAAACATTCCCTCCCACCCATTGTGTCATGCGAGAAGGAGCACATGCACAATTAGAGTCACAACAATGGTCGTAGGATCGTGTGGTGATGGGTGCTTGGGGGCTCGAGGCTATTTTTCAACTTCCTTTGACTTCTTCAAAGACGAGGAGCATGAGCAGAAAGCTTCGTCGCAAGTGTCAGACATTGGCCCTTACACTTGAATGTTTAATTAAACTTTCAGTATCATTATGCGACTTCTATCGGTTCTCATGGAGCGTGGGTTACAGACGGATGTTACAGGGTGGCGTCTCGGTAGAAAGGATACACGCTCAACTAATCCGGTTAATTAAAATCTGCAATCACAGCTCTCGTAGTCAACACTTCAACAACTGACATTAGACATCAGGAAGTGTGGTGTGTTCGGGTTGGGGAGCAGAAGGAGAGCGTTTATCCAACAAAAACAAATGATGATTTATCAAATTGGTATGTAAGAGCATATCGCACTTACCGCAATGTTCCTTCGCCCTCGGAGATACGAGTGAAGAACTTTACATCTTGGCCACTTATAATTCGCTGGATCATTCCCCCACTCTCCACTCTCTCTCTCTCTACACCTCTCCCGGCGGCATTTGTCCTGTTCGTCCTGTTTTCACAATCTCACAAATTGAAGTTAGTTTTAGTGGCGAAGTTTTGTGTGTGATGTCGTGTCCTTTCTCGGCGCGACACAACGATGCTGGTTTTGTCTTCTGCTGCTGCTACTACTGCTGCTGGTGATGCTCCGACTGATGATGATGATGATGACGACAAAATATTCCTCATGGCAACATCGGGGCCAAATGCAAAAGCAAAATCCAACCTCAAATTGCTAATTCATATTCTCTACCCCTTCTGGAGGCCAGAACAGAGGGGTTTCTTGTTCACCAGTGTACAAGTGGCAATGGCAGCAGTAGAGACTACACAGCATGAAGTTCCTGAGGCTGACTACTGAATCTTCTCTCCCTCTGGCGCAAAGATATAATTAGTTAAGGGCCACTCGTCTCTCCTTGTTAACCCACCACACAGGATACTGTACACTGTGCACTGCACACTACCGTTCATTTGGTGTGTAGTCTGTGTCTATGATTTCGGTAAGTTTCCACCCCGGTCGCTCCCCGGCCGGAGTGAGCCAGTTAGTTATCCTTTAAACTTTTCAAAGTGCTGGAAATTGGTTTTAGATTAAAGAATGAGACCAGGACGTGCCGGCCAGGAGGAGGGGCCCAGTTGGGTAATCTTCATCGCAAACATCATCAATTTTGGAAGTCGAAATTTATTCAAACCCTACGAGCATGTATGTCCTTCGTCGGCTTCGGTGTGATTCAGTGATTCGGTGATTCAGTGTGTTTCAGGGATCCAGGGATTCTGGGATTCGCTGGTTAATTAAAGGATGTGTGAGGTTGTTGGTTTCTTCCGCACGGTCACTGATGACGATAATGACGACGATGACGATGATGATGATGCTGCTGCTGCTCTGCTCTGTTAATTCTCATAACAACCATGGGGGAAAAGTTTTCAGCTCCCCGTCAGCCGGGTGGATGATTACGTTGAGAGGAGCACACCACTCTTTAAAATTCCTGATCTGTGTACACCCGGTGGGGGAACAAGCACTCATCTGAAGCGTTAAATCGTTTTTGATGGTTGCAAATCATTGTTCTTTGGCCTGTGAAGTCAGTGAGGTCAGAGGCGGTAAAGTCTGCTTGGCATAATGACCTTGTTCACACGAGAACCGAAATCGGTTTAGTATGTACCGTGATTTTGAAGTTCTGTTGGGAGCCTTTCAATGCGGTTACGGAATCCCATTATGCAAATCATTATCAATTGACGACGAGAGAGTGCGTCCAGTCAAGAGAGAAAGAGAGCGAAAGACTGAGTTTTACTATGCAAATATTTTGTAATTTGCTCGTCGTTGGTTCTTATTTTTTGGTGTAAGGATGTCGTTAATTGAAAAATTTCCATTTTCTTGAGAAACTTGTTAAGTAAGCAACAGCTACTTATACTCTCCTCGCGCTACAACACCGCCATCGACAGCGACTTCGGCTCCGTCTATACGTTGGTTGGTTGTTATGTAAGAACGATGCGAGGAAAGCAACGATTCGTTTGCCATTATATTGAACAGTTGATCCTTGTGCAATATCTACGACGGCACAGTGATGTCGTGTCGCTGTGTGCCGTTGTGGAAAAACGAAGATATTTAAGGCGATTATGTTAATTATGTTGGACGATAGATAGAAAAGGAGTGTGAGACGTGAAAGACAGAAGGGGGAGAATTTTAAGGGCGGAAGCACCACGATTTATCCTCATTTTCTTGGACCAACAAGCTCCGACCGGAGACTGAGTGCGGCTTGGTTCTTAGGAACGCTGATTTCTACTACTTAATGGCTCATTTTGAAAACACTTAAGTTGTTGTTTTTTGAGTGCCAAGTTCCAGGTCCCTTCTCCGCCCCTTTTGTGTCCTCGTAAATCTTATTTAAAGTTTGGTCTGCTTGTCTGTTTTCGTCTTATCGAGCACGCTGTAGATGGTTGTTTTCTCATCGAGGGAAGGATTTGGCAGGGCTTCCCTGCTGCTCCTGGTCCTCCTAGAGGATTCAATAGGAAATTAATTAAATGGAAATATTTAGGAATATACTGCAGACATTAACTTCGTGTACCGGGGAACCGGAGGAGGATTATGCTGATGTTCCTGTTAAACATTTCAAATTAATAAATTGTTCTTGGGTTCCTGGGTTCATTGTATCGTTTAGCACTTCACTTCAGAGGAATCGCTGTATCGAATCGAAAGTTCTGCAATAGGGTTGCCGATGCAAATGACTGTGCATGGGAAGGTGAACATTGGAACACTGGCACCCCTATCCGCCTGGCGAAGGAGCAACTTTGTGCAATTTTGAGTTTGAAGTGGTGAAGTGTTTTATATGGAAAAACATTTAATGTATTTCATTTTTTTGCAGTGCCGGCAATACCTTTGTTTTAATCCTGGCCTGGGCTGCTGTCAATGGGTAAAGTTGGCGTGTCATGGTACTTGTTCGGGCAAGTGGGTCTTATCCAAAAACAGAGCGAAAAGAGGGGCTTCAAAGTAAAAGATTGGATTTTTCAAAAGTTCATGACGTTACAATGACCTCAGTCCTTCTTCAGGTCTGCAGAATGGGTTCCATAAGTGATGCGTGGTCAATAGGCTCTGGATTGGTGAGGTTGAAGTGACTGCAAGACGGGGAAGCCTGCGGACTGGTTGGAGAAGGTGTGGAAGACGGAATCTCCGATGTAAAGACCAAGGCCTCGCTGATGCAAGGCACATTGATCTTGATGACGATCAGCCTCAGACCGAGTAATTAAGTAAGTAAGAAGAGAGCGCTTCAGGAGCAGAGAAGTTGGACCAGATGATTTGATGTAGCAAGATGCATGGATTGTAGGTCTCCACATGGAAGGAGTGACGAGCTGGTACTAAGTCAAGTGAGATAATGGATTTTGCGATTGCCTGGAATGGTACAATGTCATGAGATGCATTCTAAACGACTTGGCCATCATCAAGAGAAAGGCGCTTGTTCAGAGAAGTTACTGCATACAGAATCTTGATCTCAGGCTGGTTGACGGCGGAGTTGACAATATCCCTTTTCAAAATTGACTAGTTCTTGAGCTTAGACAGAACATCTTTGATCACTCCCGCCGGAACCTATGATTCGGCATTCGAAGGAATGGGTGCAAGGCCGGTCCGAGTGCAATGAGCACACTGTGCAAGGCCTACGTTTTTAACAGCGGCCCCAAAGTCTTGGCGCTCTGTTCATTTGCAGATCCCCTCCACTCGCAATGGTTTGCCTTTATTGCCCCTCTTCAGGGTACCCCACTTTGATTCTGCAACCCATTCGAAGTCGCTTTTGCATTCACATGCCGCTGCAATTCGCAAAGGCGCTCATTTATTTGATGAAATTCTTTCCAGGCCTCGTTGAACTTGCGGAAGACACATATTCCCACTCCGTTCCACTGCCAAGCGAGACGGATTGGTCTGAGGCCTTGGATGAAAATATAAAACGTGTCAATCTTCTTCCAAGACTTATGAACTAGTATAGAACCAGGAGACTGTGTGGACTCTTCACATTGGGAGCAGACGAGGAGCTTGATGTGAAAAAATTCTAATAAGTAGACTTCTATCGGCCACATTGTGATTGCCATATTTCACCTACTTGCCTAGGACCTTGCCTAGAAGCAAACAAAATTCTGTCAACACCCATCTTGAATACCAACACCCTTCTTATCATTGATAAAGACGTTGCTACGTCACACCTCAGACTCCACATGCATCAAGCTTGTTTATGAGTCCTCCATCATATCTAGGTCATGACTGCATCAGCAGAGTAAGAGAAAGAGAGGGAGGATTGCACAATCAAAATCAAAGTCAAATTGCAAGACTACCCCACTCTTTTGTGTGAAAGAAACGATGTCGATAACATCCCAATACATCTTTATTAAATTCAATCCCAGTACCGGCCACAGAAATTCAATGAATTTTTAAAATGCAGATACATGTTCAGCACATCCTTTTAGCAGATCTCCTCATCTTGGTCAGTTTGCTGAGTTTGAGGGGGAGAGGGCGGAGGTGTGGCACAGCATGCAGGAGAATGCACAGCATACCACCCGACATCCCACAAGAACTGTGAAGGACATTTTAAGTCAATGCACACAATAAAGCTTAAGCACAGCGAAAGGAATCTCTCTCCTTCTCTCCAACCATGTGTGGTGGATGTGGATGTGGATGAGGATGTGGTTGGGAGAGAGGAGGGAAATGTAATAACCTTAGAACATTGTGAAACACAAAAAGGACGCAAAGGAATGAAAATTGTTATATTAGATTACTTCATGGTCGAGTGACGATATCATCTTGAAGCGTAATATTTTCTCGAGAGGAGGAGAGAACTCCACAGCGACGACTTTGCCACTGCCACCGCCACTGCCACTATCGTTCTACGGCTACTCTTTGAACAAGCACTTCATTTTGTGTGCAGCAGCAGGATTTTGATCGATTGAACGTTCAATGACGGTTTGCTCTACTCCGCTATACCGCCGCCGCCGCCGCCCACATCATGTCACGTTTTTTCTTCTTCTTCTCCATCATCTCATCCTGCAGTACTCCTCCATCTCAGCGCCCTCGCCTGTGGACAGACTCGAACTCCGATTCTTGTATATTGTGAAATAGTGAAAACTGTCGAAGCGTTAACGTTCCATGGTGATTCACATCACATGACTATTAAGGCAGTGGTGTGGGGCGGCAATGGCGGATTGATCTAGCAAAACAGTGGTGGAATGTGGGGAAGGCAAGGCATGGCAAGGGTTCGAAATATGGACATGTGTACATTGAACGCGGGAGCAGCAGCCATATATACTGCACGCCGGAAATATTGAACTTACAAAGTTGAATGGAATTCCACAAAAGAAATTCTATTCAACTGGGTGTCCTTAAAGTATGCATAATAATGGACTTGCACGAGCAACTTTTTTTCCTTTTCAGGGCATCTCTCCTCCTCCATCTTTCCATCTGAACACAGAGACCTCCAGCAGCAGCAGGAACACCGATTCGCATCACTATTGTGGAACGACTTGTAAACAAGGGCGACATTTCTTCTACTCGCTCGCTCGCTCTCTCTCTCTCTCTCTCATTGCTTGCTCCACGGTGTGTGTAGTTGATTGGGTGGCTGGAGGGATGGAAAATCCTTGCATGCCACTATGGAGTTTTTATAGCTTCGCCATGTAGCCTTTTAATACCAATTCCCATTCGGTATTTATGAACATAAAATCAATGTTCCATGGAAGTATATTATGGGTATTGCTTTTAAGAATACCTCCTCATCCTCCTCCTCGTCATCCGTACGCCCCCAACCCCTTTCGCATGTGTGCCCTTCTTCGCAACCAGTGCCACTACAGTGCTACAGTGCCAAGTGAAGTGATACATTCAAGCTTTGCAAATGGACCTGGTAGGTAATGTGGCCTGCTTAATAGGCGCCATCGGATAGTTGTTGGCCGAAATGACTAGACGTTGAACTGAATACGTAATGCGATGAGGGGTCTTGCAATAGAAAAGAGATTTTCTGTAATTCGATTCCACCTCCGACTCAGACCGATGCCGCCTTCGCTGTCGTTGCTGTCATTGCTGTCTTTGCTGCCTTCGCCGTCTTTGTTCCCTTCATCGTTGCCGCTGCCGTTGTCGCTGTCGCTGTCGTCATCGTCCATCGACCATTGACGTTGAATCGACAAAAAAACAAAAAAAGCAGTGAACTTCTCTCCCATAAACGAGTTGCCACGGCGGGCAGTGTGTCCTGTTCATCGGATAAAGACGAAATTTTTGGCATTCTTTCAAAAAGCAGTGCCGAGAGCATTTATTGAATGCGCTGCTGATCTGTATTTGGGTGCAATTTAATATGGCGGAGAGGCACTTCATCCATTTGACGCTACTGAAGAGCGAACGAACACTTTACGATAGCGAAGCTCGCCACGACCAGGGAGTGTATTGTTGCCACTTTGGCAGAAGATAAAGTTCAATTTTTATGGAGTGCAACTGCATGGAGTCCCGCTGGAGACGTGGTGCCCGAGCGAATGCCTGGGCATGTGGAAAGATGAACTTGATTTAGTGTGGCGAGGAAAAAATAATGAACGAACCCATCGACGGGGAATGTGTGGGCTTGGCATGAATTAAGACATCAAGCGGATGGCGGACGGCGGCAGGCGGAAGCAATTTAGTTTGATGACAAATTTCAAGGGTTCTTGAGAAATTATTACCGGCAGGAAATAAATGGTTGACTGGTCAAGCTTCGAAGGGCTCGGCTCAATTGACAATCAGTTTTCGTTGGTTTCGGTCGAGTGTCGGGGAAGTACTTCAGCCATTTGATGCCGCTGAAGAACGAACGCCTTACGAGCGTTTGTCACCCTCAGTGAACTCCATTCCATGTCACCGCTAATTACCTCAGAAACGAAGTTCAACCACACATCACGCAGCCATCATGTGGGCGATGTCGAACGAGCGAGCCTTTCTGTTTCCCTGATCCGCTTTAAACTTAAGAAGAAAGTGCCTCACACATATGAAAGATTCTCCTCGAGCTCCCCACGATTGTGTACGTAATGCGAAACAGTTTAGGATTTTTCACGGAGGGCGCTGGGATGATGGAGGGCTTAGGCGACTTAAGTCTACGTCGTCTCTCGTCGCGCTGTGGAAACTTTCAGGTGTCACATTGATGAGACAATTGTTTGGGGATTTGTGCGGAGGAGGAGCAAGTTGAAATGAGATGGCGGGGCAGTCGAATAGATTGAGTTGCAGGGTGTTCAAGGAGGGTATTGATATGAGGTAATGGATGAGCAAGGGGATTGATGTTCATTGCGGAACTAGTGAAGACGATTGAGCTTGAGAACAGACACCATCGCCCCAATATGTCGACAAGTGAATTCCAAAAAATAACAAGGTACTACATGTCTCCGGGACGCTGAGGATCCAGAGAGTAGTAGTGACTCACAAATAAAATTAAAAAAAAATATGCCAAAGGGTGGCTGATACGTTGTAATAAAAGAAAGGTAATCCCTCTCTCTCTGCAGATCACTTCTAGATAGATGGACCGATTAAATACAACGCATGCACACTCTACAACAAGTAGGCTGGACCAAACCGAATTGCCCAACCAGGTCAGAGCAGGGTATCGGCCGAGTACACGACAGAAGACTAAGGAAGTCTATGCATGTCCGTACCGCTGCATGCTAATGTCCAAGCATGGCTCCCTTGACGAACCATTCTCAATCCATGCATAGCAAAACATCGAGACAAGCATTGAAGGCAAATACAAAAAAAAATGCAAAATGTCTTGAAGGGTAGTTGGGTGTGTTATTGTTGTCGCCGACGACGACGTGATCAACCACGATAAGGCAAGAAATGGCTTAAAAATATTCGAAAGACAACGTGTGTCTCAGCTTCAAGTACATTCATGTATGTCAAGGGCTTGGGTGGGTGTTGGGTGAGAGTGATAATCGAAAAAAAAACAAAAAATCGCAGATGATCATGTGTCCCGACATAAATATACAACGGAGGTCTGGACGGGAGCTTGCCTCAGAAACAAGACAACAACAAAACCATCATGACAAGCGGTTCGAAAAAAAAAGTCGGTGAAAAATAAAAATAACCTCTCAGAAAAACAACAACAAAAACCAATGTCAAAAAACAAAAAAACAAATGACCAAATGCAACAACAACATCCTCATATACCATGTTAACTGGGTGGATGTGTCAATCGACAAAAAAAAAACATTTAAAAAAATCGGCGAAAAACAAAAAAAAATATTCTGAGAAAATTCCAACAACAACAACACATGTCCAATTGCAACAACAACATCCTCATATACCATGTCAACTGGGTGGATATGTGTCAATTGACAAAAGAAAAATTTAAAAAATCGGCGAAAAACAAAAAAAAATACTCTGAAAAAAAATTCCAACAACAACAACATATGTCCAAATGTAACAACAACATCCTCATATACCATGCCCACTTGGTGGGTGTGGGTCGAAAAAAATTCCGAAAAAAAATTCCAAAAATAAACATCCCCGAAGTGCACTCCACGGAGGGTGGTGAGAGACTGAGAAAATTTCCCCCCGGGAGGGGCTCATATAGGCTCAGTAATCCCCTCCTGGGGTCACTCAAACTTGAAAAATTCCCAAGTCATTTTTTCACATTTTTTGGTTCAATTTCAGTCATTTTTTGCAATTTTTTTAATTTTTTCCTATGAGGGGTTTTTGGGGCCGTGGGGGGATGGTTTGTGAGGTGTCGTTAGACGGCTACGATGGGTTTTAAGGCTACTTTGAGGGTGTTTAGATGGCATGAGGGACGTTTTTGAACTCTTTTTACACATTTTTCGAAACGCGGCTTCTGCAATTATTGGCTAATCTTTGTGAGAAGTTCCTGCAAAGCCTAAATGGGATGAGGAAATGATTGTGAATCCGCGGAGTAAGGTTAGAGTTGAAAGCAACCACAAGACACCGACCACCGACTTCGATGAACTCCAGTGTTGAGTCTCTTTCCAAATGTCTTCTCTGAATCGTCATATCATGCCTGTGGTGTGTGTGTGTTCAACTGCATCCAAGGGTTCTGACCAAGTCCACTTGATGACATCTTAGAGGTCGCCTTAAACAGTTGCTCACCCAACCGCCTTTTTTGGTCCTTTCTTTGATTTTCTTTGAACGGATATGAAGGGACGTATATGATAGCCAAATGGGTTCCTCAGCATCTGACCATTTGGAGAAGAAGACACTAACAACGAATTCCATGAAAAGACACGATAAAGTTACAACAGCTTGACACATGTTACTTTACTGCCCTTCCAATGGATTTTCTCTTGAGGCACTGAAGCCCCAGAGCCTTCATTGGCCTTGCTTGTTGGCGAATCCCTCAAAAATAATCGAAAAACTTCAGAACGCCTTTTCAAACAAAACTAAACTCTCCCAAAACATAGATTTCAATTAAAATGCCCTCGCTCGCAAATACATTTTCCACCTGTGGTTCATAACAGATGTTCCCAATACTTCGTAATACCTGATTAATGAACGGCATCCGCAATTATGCAGCACCGACTTCGTTAGGCACTTCAGTTGTTGTCTGGTCGGTACGTTATTGCCGAAGTCAGCGTCGCCAACGTAACCGGTATTCAATGTTCAATGGATTTTAAGTCTCATGCTTATCCGTCCACCTCCACCGCGAGGCATCCTTCCACAGGATCCACATTACAGCAGAAGAGATTCCTGCCTCCTGTTGTAGTGTACTGCTGCAGCTTCCTTGGATCGTTGCCAAAGCAGTTTATCGTCGGGACAAGGGATTAAGGTATTCTGACTTACTGCAGGCGTGATACGAGAAAATTTCGATTGCAAACTCAGTTTCGAAACTATTTGGGAGAAAACGAGACTTTCTCTTCCTCTGCCGAAGGAGCGGGCGATGAAATGGCGAAAGGAAAGCCGCCCCAGGATATGCTTATTACAAGAAATTTGGCTTTGTATTCATTGATAACTGAAACTCCTTTGTCAGCTGCTAATTTTTACATCTGTGGCGGCGCAGTGTATCAACATTTTTCTTTGATGCCGCATCATCATCTTCCAGTCCCCAGGGCGGGACGCCATTTAAATAAGAATAAATTCATCTATTAAGGGCGAGTTAGCGCGAACGAACGACTCATCGTAGGCGTATTCCAAGGATGTTGCAAAGAATGGGCAACCCACACCCGCGAGGCGAACGGCGTGACCTTAAAAAAAGAAACGAGCACAAAAAGACTGTCTCCTTTCGAAGCCGCACTTCGAAATGGTCCAACGGGAGCGGAATTCCATGCCAAGACATCCGGTGAACAAATGAATAAGACCTTTAGCCACCACAGATTGCATCACTGAATATCTGCACTGCAAACTTATTGGCCTTGTTAAGACTGAGTGTACACCATCTCAGGCTGTCCCACTCGCACATCCGCATTGTCGTCAGCACCGGGCGGGCAACTGTGAGCAAAATAAAGGTGTCAGTGGGGTGAAATGTCGCACCAAGCCCACATGAGCACTTCACTTCACACAGATGTGGCTGCCTAAAACTCCGGTGGGAAATTAGTGTGAGAAGTTGCCCTTGCTGCTGCGGCAGATGCAGCAAGTGTTGCATCAAGTTTATCCACTGTTGAGGAGAATTGCAAGGAAAGTGAGTGCTTATCTCACGGGAGATTCGAGTTTAGTTTGTTTGTCGCCTCAGCGCACAGGATACCTGCAGCGGCAGAGAAACTTCTCGAGTTGAGCAGGGGGCCAGGAAACAGGTCACATTTTGGGAGTTAATTAAGTAAATTTCTTCTCAACCTCTCTTTCCCTGTGTGTGTGTGTCTTCGATTGGAGAATGTGCAGAGCATCGTCGGTCTTCAAAAAGACATCTGAATCATCTAGCAGTCCATTAGTCTGATAGTCGTTTTCGATAACAATAAAAAAGTGAAGACGGGGAAAAATCACTTCCCTCCTTAGCAAAACTGAGAAGACGAAAAAACAAGCAAACTCCACACAAAGGCTGATGACGATAATGGCTTAATAGATCTCCAACTTGGGCATGAGTCGGTCGCAGCGTCGATTCCGCGCCCCATCGATTTAGCGTTTCAATAAAACTGTTTACGATCTGCAAGATAGTTTTTATTGATGGCAAAATGTTCAAAGTTTGTTCATCTCCTGACATCGCATCCTACACACGAGTGGACGAGTGGGGATCCATGATGGGGCATTGTGTTACCCCATCATTTGCATGCACCCATTCCATATATGAGTGCGGCGACGTTTTGAAGCAGGCGTGTGTGATTGACGTTAATTGGTGGTGTTTTACTCGACAACAACAAGCCCACACCCACGAAACAAAGGAACTTCACCTGATAACGCTCTTGCTTTAAACTTTCTTTCAACGGAGAATCACTGTGACGTTCCGCTCTCTCCACGCTCCGGTCCTCGTAATGAACGTCTTCGAAAAGTCACAAACTTTCGATTGAAGCGATGGCAAGGAGTGGAGACTGAAGAGATGAGAGAGAGAGAAGAAAAAAACCCCCAAAAGGAGCTCAGCAACTATGTATAATTAATTTTAATTACAATCGCGCATTTCATGCTCGTCATAGAAGTTCCTCATTAAGTTGGGAAACACTTTTTGTGCATTTGTCACTGGGACGGCACTTCGGCATCCGGACTTAATCAACATTTAACTTCACAGCAAATTAACAGTTTTCGCATGGAATGCGAACTTTTATTTACATCGATTGAAAACCGGAGCGGTGGCACGGGGAAGGCTGTGCGAAGGAAGCAGGCAGACGGTCCTATTTGGCTAGTGCACAAAATAAAAGTTATTTAATGGTTAGCCAGGCAGTCGGACGACTAGCCAGACCAGCCCGAGCAGCATCGGAGAGGGACGTCAAAGTGGCCGACACTTGCACAGAGAGAGAGCGAGAACAGGAATGTGAGTGGGTGGGTATGTGATTTGCATTCAATAAGCAGTCAAGAACACGCGCGACCACCCTTAAACTCAATTAAAACTTTACCTAACCACAGGACCTTTCCGTTCTGGATGTGGCTGCTGGATGGCTGCAGAATCAGAAGCAGAAGCGCCACTCAAGCCTCTAAATATAGTCAGCCAGTCCGCCACCGCGCCGTCATTAAATCGCCTGGTGTGCAAGGCAGTGGGTGTCTCTGGCGAGTGAGGAACGCAACAAATCCCGGAATGGCTGAAACTTTAATTGAATTTAAATGACATTTCGATTGAAGATGCGACAGGGGATGTACACACATATTTTTGTTTGTTTTTTTTTTCTTTCACGCCAGCGATTGCGTCTGCGAATGGTCGGCGAATGTGTTCAATTTCGCGTGTGACTGAGACGGTCAGGAATGGCGAGAGCGTGGACTCAATTTCACGCGTTAAATTTGTGGGGAAGGAGGGGGCGATTCATGCTATGGGATGGATGGCTGCAGCATGGGGGCCCAATGGACTTTGCCCGAGGAATGGATAAGTGACAATTTGTGTGGTGAACTGAGAGGCATGTCCATGAAGTCAGCGGAGCGGAAGAAACTGGGCGTGCACACAGAAAGGCAGTTAATTTGAGAATGAAGCGATCTAGGGACTGGCTGGGTGGCCTTTGGTCCAGACAATCGTGATCCCCTGCTCGTTGAGACTTGGAGGAGAACGCAATGGGATTGCACATTAAAGGCCAGATTTTTCCAAAGACCCTCCCCAACCATCAGACAAACAGGATGTCTCAGACAAAAGGAAAAGTCTCAACCTCCCCCCAGCTCCATCACAAGACATCACGTTCAAATTGAAGATTCTATTTCAAATTAAAGAAATCCCTCTCGAGTGCATATTGACACAGACTCTATGTACATCCTTGCAAATTACCTCAACTCAAATGCGACTCTCTCCCGCTGTATCCACGGGCTCGTGAATGAGGATGTCGATGTCGATGTGGATGTGGTGGCTCACAGGACGAGCGGTAGAAGTAATCAATTTCTTTTTTAGAAAGCGTATATTGCCGGGCTATAAATTCACCTGCCTGTTTGAAATATCCTCCGGTGAAATTGCTTTGTTCCTTTTTTTCCTTTCTTTGCTGTTGTTGGTCCTGGTTGGTGTGGTGTGGCTTGAAGGCATGAAAGGCACGGGCGCAAGACATGGGCATGGCACTACTATTTTCTGTGACTTTTCGACGTATACAAAATAAAATAAAATAAACGCATAGTCGGTGGTGTGGCTGTGTGTATCGGTCGGCACAAGGAAATACTTATCCATTTCGCTGGCAATCTCCAGAACATTTCCAATATCCTTTCTCTTAGACACACTTCCTCTTCCTGTTTTGTTATGTGTTGCTGTCGATATTATATTTGACTGTACACTGTATTATAGCGAGGCATACGCTCGTCGGGTCGGGCTGACTTTTATTGTGTCCTTTCCACCGTCACACCGAGGAGGGTGGAATACACATCCGCAATAAAGACATTTTTATTTGAATATACGACATGGGCACACACAGTGAACAACTTATTTAGCAAATACGAATGTACTTGCATACGTATGTTGTTCCGCTCCCGAAGACTTCTCATCAGATGAGGATGAGGACAAGGACGACGACTGTGATGGCTGATGACGGCGGAGACAGACATTCACAGAAAGAAATACATACTCCCCGCCCCACGCCACCATTTCTCCTGGGGATTCTCTAGCCAGTTCGTCGTTCGCATTGAAATTGGAAGCTCGCGCAAGGGAGAGCTGTTCAATACTACCCCAGCCCGTAGTGGAAGGGTTATTCGCTGCGAGAGGATGAGTACTGTTTTCATTTGCCAGAGATGATAGCTTCGGCTTTTAAGTGTTCCTATAAATTCGTCTTTGCCTCGGTGGCGGCGGCGGTTATGATGAACATCAGCAGCTCTTCGCATTAGCTTTGCACATCAAGTTCTGCGGGACGCGGTGCCACTTTCACTGTAATGTGAGGGTGTACTACAGAACTGGCGCCAGAGATATCCTCAAGAATTCAACGAGGGATCATTTTAAATTTTAACAATTGCCAGTCAGTGTTTTTTGTTTTTTTTTTTTGTTTTTCTTCGAAGATTCATGGGAAATGTAAAAGATGTTGTTTATTTTGGACGCAATTGAGGAGAGTTTATGTTTATCGTTTGCAAAGAGACTTAATGGCGACTCTAAAAGAATTGCTTTGTGAACAGGGAATGACTTTATAGAGCGCGTGCTCGATTGAGTGTTACTCTTTATTTGGCTCTTAATTTGTGGATTATTTTCTGCTCCAGGTTTCTCCACGACAGTGGTACGATCTCTCCCTTAGATTTCCTATCTACTAGCCATTAACCCGCTAACCAGTAGCCCTCCAAGCACTACCTACACTAGCCACTAGCATCCTAACCTCTTACCCACCTAGCCACCCGCCAATAGCTTGCCCCAGTTCATCTACTGACTGTAGCACCATTGCCGCTAAGCCCCTTTAGTTACTAGAACTCAGTAACAGCTAGCCACCCGCTCTCCTAGACAGAACTATTAACCCGTAGGCACTAGCTAAGCCTAACCACTGGTATAAGCTGCTTGCCACAAATCACTGGATTCATCTCAACCCCGTGCAAGATTATGCATGCTTCACACGAGACGGAAGACTGATTGGCTAGTACAAGTGGAGAGTGTAGACCGTGTTCTCACCAAATCCATCTTGCGCATGCGCTGTGCTTCGGCAAGTTTAGTCATTTAAGCCATGTGCAAGATTGTCCATGCACACGATAGAGACAGAGACACCGACTAATGTAAGTGGAGACTTTGTGTAGACAAATCGCGCACCAATGTAAGCTTAATGTCGAAGAGCATGTTACGCTTTACCGTTCATTTTGGGTGGAGCATAGCAATGTGGAGACCAGAAGTCAAGTACGATCGAGAAAGAGTTGATTGTCATCCTTGTCCATCCACGAATTTGGGAGACTTTTTGACAGTTAATCATGAATTCATGTGAATGGCATTCTTTGATTGGACAATTTGGTCCTAGGAAACAATAGAAACAAATTTAAGAGACAAGAGAGGTAGATACTCGCTGTCTCTATACATAGGCTCCCTGGCGACTAGCTTTCAGAGCCACTCCATGCCTTCAGTCCCCAAGCCTCATGGCCACTAGACCTCACAGTCCGCAGGCACTAGCCCCACCTATCCACTTGCCCATCTAGGCTCACATGTCCGTACCATCTACTCCCTCTGATATGCTATGGGTTCGGAGGGGTGGGCTATGGGTTCAAGCGCAGGCCCTGGTCTGAGGAACAAGTTCCTACAGTAAAAATAAACGCAATAAATGAACCGCAAAACCACACTCCAGACAAACTGTGCGTCTCCTCCAAGGCGTCTTAAACTAATTCCACCCATCAATCTACTCACGCACCCCCTCCATCCCATCACCATCCCGCCCTGATGGATATTTTTACATTTTTGACACAAGGCGGTGACATTCTGCCTAATGGGCTTTTCATCCTCTGACATATGTACCGGCCTATTCCCAGTGTGGGGCGACTACACTTCATTCATTTAAATATCGACCGAACACAATGACCCTGGTGCCGGGTGCCTGACCAACCACTACCACCACCACCACCACCACTCGACTACAGAATATTCAATCGTAGATAATTTAAAATTCCCGAAGAATGCTACACAACTACCATCGTGGGTGCCGGATGGTAACAGATGTGCCTTGTCTCAAGGAATTTCCAACTCAATCCCTTCAAATGAAGTGAAGGACTTCAGTGATAAATGTCGACAGCATTCATCTAACAGCAACCCCACTCGATATTAATTTGAATAAAGGACAACACACTCCATCTCCTGGGCGGGGAGTGAGCGACGAACAGAAGGGCAACGAAATAGATAGTTTAATGTATCTACTGCTTCTCTTAGGTATTCAAATTACAATTTGATTGTAATACATGGCACAGAATTTATAACGAGCAACCTATCATTTCTGGCTGTTCCCTCACTCACCTAATCACGGTGTGACCCAATTGACATGAACAAATGTCCCATAAGCATACGCACACGTAAACGCACACTTGCACATGAAGATGGAACTTGTGCACTTGGAGGTAATAGCAGCAGGCGAGTGTCGAGGAAGGACGCGCCTGAGGCAACTTCTTTCACTTATTTGTATTCAAAGTGCGGAAATTCAGCCCTGCAGTGGGGTGGGGGAGGAGTTATATACATTTTTTTCCTCTTTCCTCCTATTTTTTTGCTTCTCTCGATACAGCCTTTGGCCCCCCAACAAGCTCTAATACTTTGAAGGGGTCTTTGCTGAGGTTATTACTTTGACATTAAGCAGAAGTTCAAGGTGACGTTTGCCAGACGCTCTGAGGCTGTGTGTATCTGAGAGGGAAACCATGGAAGAGGTCGACTTATAGTTGAGAGGAGTTTCTGACTTTTTGTCGATCACAAAAAAAGTTAGAATGGCGATGGTGGTCTTTTTTTCTCAACGAAGAGGCAGATGGAGGGCCGTTGAGCTGATTTGTGTACGGACGGAGTGGAAGGAGTAGAATGATAGCCTCGTTCAGGAGCATGTCGGCAAGCCCTGAATTCTGCCTTTTTCAGTAAGCAAGGTGTGTGAAGAATGACAGCAACTTTCACCTGGAAGCTAGAGCATTTCGTCGACCTCGTAGCACACAGCTGGATTCTAATAGCTAGCCCTGAAACCTATCTTCATTCTAGAATCAAGGAGAATCAAGCCTAGAAGGCTTGTACACATCCCGAGTTCATGAACCATTCGCGGACTTCGTAGCACACAGCTAGATTCTGACAGCTAGCCCTGAAACCTACCTTCATTCTAGAATCAGGGAGAAGCAGACCTAGAAGGGCAGCAATATTTACTTGGAAGTTGCTCGTACCTATCCCGAGTTATTGAACGATTCGGACCGACATGGACATGGACCGTACCTGCTTTCTTGGAGCAACGAATAGCAGGTGTGTATAGCAAACCTATACAGCTCGACTCGAAGCCCAGGCTCTGGACGCTTCATTGCACACAGCCGGTGGCCTGACTGCTGGCCCTGACACCTATCTTGTTCTAGAAATTCCATCCCCTTGCCTTGCAGACATTTTTGCGTTATGGGAGTCTTAAGAACAAAAACACACAAAAACACAACAGCCAACTAGAAACCTAAGATAAACAAGGACACAATGGCTACAAAATAGAAAACATGCGCCGTCACAACAATTGAAGAAAATGTTTATCATAATATAAGCAAGTGTATGAAATCAATAAAATGACAAGTAAATGAATAAAATATAATGAATATGAATGTCAAATAAATAATGTAATTGTAAGCAAATAAAAACAAATACCCACCAGTTATACTCACAGAATAATCCGCAATGCAAAAAACCTGCCACCCCACCGACCGAGTGTCACACACCGACTGAGCCTGTGCACGATTATGCATGCACACCTGATGACGGAGATAACAAATCTAGACCAAGTGGAGAGTGCCCCGTGCACGTTTATGCATGCTGCGTCTCGTGTTCAAGTAGACTGATTGGCTAATGCAAGTGGAGAGTGTAGACTGTGCGTAAGCACATCTCTCACCAAATCCATCTTGCGCATGCGCTGTGCTTCGTAAGTTTAGTGATTTAAGCCATGTGCGAGATTATGTGTGCACACGATGAAGACAGAGACACCGGCTGATGCAAGTGGAGACTGTGTGTAGACAACACACGCGCCAATGTGAGCTTAGTGTCGGAGAGCATGTTACGCATTGCCGTTCATGTCGGGTGGAGCGTCACAATGTGGTGAGCAGAAGTCAAGTGTGATGGAGGTAAAATTGATTGCCTTTCTTGTCCATCGACGTTTGAACGACTTTTGTGATAGTTAATCATGAATTCATGTGAATGGCATTCTCTGATTGGTTAAGAAAAACCAAACACCTCTCAAAACCCTTCCATTACACCAAATGGAGGCAGATAATCGGGAGGAGGCTTGTCAAATTCATTAATTCCAACCGTTTGGAGAATAATCAAATGTCAACGCCGTTCCTAATTAGCATCGGCTAATTCTGCAAAACAAACACCAATCCAAAGTGCTCTGCCATTCCGCATCAACACCCAAGTCACGCACTCAGCACAACCCTCCGGAAGGCAAAAAAAAAAATACGCATAAAATCCAACGCGCCACGGTAAGTTTTCTTCAAAGAAAATCCACCGATACGAATGATTTCGCTGCCAGGGAATACGTTGGGGCGGGTTGAGAGGAGGCACAGGGCACAAAGGACACACCATATCAACTCGCATTTGTGCTTACAATTTCATCATCATCATCAACATCATCATACACAGTGTACTAGTACTTAACACGGGGCGCCGCGCCACTCCATTCACTCCCGTCGCACTTCTCGAACGTTGTGCGCGTTCGCCTCTTTATCCTCGCAATGCCGAGTGAATTTGTTCGCAATCTTCTTGGAAAATCATATTTGCATAGGAATGGAATCCGTTCATTTCCCTCGGGTGTTATTTTCTCTTCGTTTTCTTTTCGTGCGGCACACAGAGGCGGACGACCAAAAGGAGAAGAAGACGAAAGCCAGAATGTAAATCAAGACAGGACTGCAAGGAGGACGCCTTCGCTCGTTTTGTAGCATCGTTTGTACAACACGCACAGGATCATGGGCCTCCCCCCACCGCACCGAAACCCATTGGCCCCCGAAAGTTAGTGGCAAAGAAATTTATTTCCAACCGAAAAGGGAAAACAATTCCTTTTCCCCTCGGTCCTCCTGTCGACCGCCTGTTCCTCAGCCCACAGCACACCCTTCGCAGGGCGAGTGAAGACAACAAAGGCGACAGGACGACCCGCAACCGGATGCCTTTGAATTATACAATTCCGTGACACACAACGATTGTGTCACTGTAACTACCATCGGCTGGGTGTGGGTGGATACTTGTAACTGTCGTTCTCCTTCTCTCCACGCCCCTCAGACACACACTCCCGTCGGTCGAACTAACGCATTTTTTCTTGCCACTCGTTGCGAGATGAAAACTTCCACAGGAAGGTGGGCAGGGGGTGTCTACACTTGGTGATATTTGCATTGAAAATGTGTTTATTTTCTCAGGACCTCCGTCGCTCGAATGCCGCCGTCGTTGACGCCTGTTTTGAAGCGACTCGTTTTCAAATACAACTCGGAATGAAAACGTGTTTGCCATCCTGACACTCTGTTGACATCGTTCCTCGCCAACGAACCGCCATATGACTTGCTGTTGCGACGAAACCAACATTATTAGTCCATCACCTCAAGATGTTGCGCAGACCTTTTGTTCGATTGTGGGTGTCCCCAACCGACGTCGTCGGTCGGTCGTTGTCTGGCGATGCAATGGCGACGGCGGCGGTGGTGTGGCAAAATTTGAATTTGAATCTGAATTAATCAAATCTGCTGTTGTAAGGATTTTCCTCAGCAAATCTGCAACCTCTGTGCAACTGGCTTGTCTGCGAGGAGTCGTCTGCCACTGCAGCAGCAGGAGCATATGTCGCACGTGATTGATGACACTCCGTCCGACATGCATGCCACCCCCTCTCGTTGGCTAGGCCTCTCGAACGCAGGAGATGATGAATGAGAAGGGAAACAATTAAATTTTGATGAAACAGCCGAAGACGACACGGGGGCGGCATAACTCTTTCCAGTGGCAACCTGTTGCCGGGGGACGACTCCCGAATCGATGAAATTCCTTTAAATAGGCCACACCATCAGACTGATGGATGGTCTATTCGCGTGGCCCGAATCATTGGAATGGCTGTCGTTTCGGACAGCTTTCCTCGGGACACCAGTTCGGAGGTGCGCCGCAACCAGTTTGGATTCGAAAAAACGCATTGTAAAATTAAGAATTTTTCACAACTCGGCAGTAAAACCGTCGCTGGCCATAACTCTCGCGTTGATAATAGCAACGGCTTGGCGATGACGAGGATGAGAGCGAGTCTGTGGCATACGTGCATGCACGTCTGAAGGTAAATGGGCAGATTAACTTGAGGGTTACCACTGTTAACAGGCAATAAAGTGAAAATGGCATGGCTCCTCGCTGAAGCGACGAGTGTCGGATCAGATAAGTGGCGAGTGGAGCCTTACGTGCTTGAGCTCTGAATTAGCCAACTTGGCTGGAAGAACTGCAACTGCCGCGTCAATTAGGCAACCTGATCTCGCCAAACTAGCCGAGCCGTTTATGTGTCAGGCATGGCGACACACGTTCCGCGGGGTTTCTAAAAATTTCCCCTCATGGGCTAATTGTTGGAAGCGTGGCGGGAGAGTGCACAGTCTGTGCAGATATTCCCCTCGGAATACGATTGACTTTTGGGAACTTAAAAACAAACATCCGCCATAAGGTCCACATACGAATAAATTATATCCCCCACCGAAGTGCATTCAATCCGAGGCCCGGTCAATCCGAGAGACACAACAGACGGGGAGGAGAAAAGTTTCAGCATAATTTTAGCTGACTTCATTCGCATTCGAGGCCCGACTAAGAGTCCATACGAAATAATTTAAATTTCAATACAGTATCCCTTCGTCCCAGTTTGCACCTCCTTTTTGGACGCCTTTTCGTGTGTATCTTCGTTGAACGTCGCCAAACAACGAAATGAACGTACGAACAGCAGGCAGCAGTTCATCTCCCCAAGTCTAGACCCTGTCAACACTAGGAATTCGGAAGGTATCATCATCATCACCATCCCACCCCACTCTCCGGCAACAGCAGCGACCCTGGCTCACCAGCGTCCTTCGAAAAATGAACTGCAAACTTAATTGAAAAACTTTTCCATTTTCCCGTTCGTTCCCGGTACCACTGTGGTGTGGCGGGTGTGAGACAAAAAAAAGAATCCTCTGCCTCAACTATTTCAGCAATCGAAATTCACGCCTTTCGTCCTGCGAACGTAGGATGTGCTGCTCGCTTCCAAAAACCACTTCGTGGTTGTAGGACCACCATCTAGCCACGATGGCGGCGCGGCGTCCTCAACTCGCTTGATGGTGTGCACCAAATGTGTCCAGCAAACTTCCAACAGTCAGTCCCTCGTTGTTGCCTGCCGCTCCGAAAAAAACCTTTTCGAGCTTATTGCATCCGTCCATCCATAAATTTTGCAACTTTTTGAGTCTGGAACAATACAAATTTCCTGGGTTGCTTCCTTTAACAATTAGCCCGGTTCACAGAAGAAGATTGTGTCCCGACCTGGCTGTGATAAACTGGCCGTTCTGTTGTCACCGACGGGGGTGGTGGATGGAACACACACTGTAATGAACCCAGCATCCATGTCCATCCGGAATGGCTTGTCACCATCGCGTCGTCATCGTCGTCGTCGTGTGTTTGCGGGAGAAATGAGTTACGCAGCAAACATTTTTCTGGGACAACAGGCCATCAGAAATTTTAGCAGGGATTCTGGCGGTTCGTATGGGACTTTTCACAGCTTATATCTCGAGAACGGTACGTTCTACGAGAAAAATCCAGGATACTTTTTTGTAGCTTATGACTTGATCTAGAGGATGGAATTGGAAAATTCACCAAATTACCGTTATTTGGGCAAATTTAAGAAAAAAAACAGGGAAATTTGTTTCTCCGGCGTAAATTATATGAAATTTTACATCGGCTTTCAAGGAATGTCGATCTGAATTGTTGCTATCAACGTGAATTTACATTGTGCAAGTTTTTATCATTCTCAATCACCGACAAGGCGATGATGAAAATTATTTTATCACACAGAGTCTTTTATTTATTAAAAAAGTATACCCCGTTTAACGGTAAATTTATCTGTTCTCCACATCTATCCTCTAGATCAAGTCATTAGCTACAAACTCGGCCTACGTCACTTTGCTGTAGGACGCACGGTTTTTGAGATATGAACAACATTCATGAAATATTGTTACAATTACCCAATGAGCTTAATTACATTCGCCAAGGTGACGACTGGGTTTAATGGCCACTTCATAATTGTTCCCCGGAAATTGCTCCTTCAGACTTCAGCATTGACCCTATTGTGCTCAGTTGCTCCGTCGCCGTGGCAGAGGGGTGTGAGATTTTTAATAAACGCAACCACACACACACTGAAGGTCACATTAAGTACAAAGTTGCAGTTTTAGAGATATACATTTTTGTCTTGTTTTTGCGCAACAACATCATCGTGTAATGAATGCAATATGTTGTCTTGGCCAAGTCCGTGGTGGTTGGTTGGTTGGATTTTTTGACGGGGTTTGGTCGGTGGTTGGGTGGTGAGGCGTGTATGTGCAGGTTTATGTCATTCGACGCTTTACGGCGTCCATTGCCTGGTGGCAACACGGTTACCCGGGACGAACGTGTTATTTGGAAGCATCTCACAAAAGGGCATTGTCAACGATATGGTGTAAAACTCCAATGGAATATGGAATCATATCATAACGTATGGGAGCCATAAAATCGGATAGACGCTGACCGCTTCTAATGGCCCAAGATAAGACGGCTCACAAGTGCGGAAAAGTGCCTGTAATCTTGGTACACATTGTCCTTTTGATGTTCGCAAAAGGCAATCAAATCGCATCGTATACAGGACATCGAAGGAGTGAGTGAGGGTGGAGGCAAGGGCGTAAAATGTTAATTAGATTGGTCTCTCGTCTCCACCCCGATGTCACAGGGAAAAATCCCATTACCGCTTCTACACATGGGCGGGTGGGTGGTGTGGTTGGATGGTGTCTGCGCAGAGGCGGGATCATCCCCCCCAAGAGCGAGATGATGAAATCGAGAGATAATGTCAAACTTGTCATTATGTTCCAATGAATGACTCCTCGGGCGGAGGGGCACGATTGAGCGGATGTGTGGGTGGGTGTGGGTGTCACACAGAATCCATTAGATCATCTTCATAGATATGGAAAACTTGTTTTATATAAATAAAGATGAAGGATAATTATTATCCTGTCACATGGAGTGATTACATAAATTACCACAGGCCTTAATTACACACGACCGTCTCCCTCTCTATTGGCATGTGTGTGCGTGTCGTGGCGAGTGTATGCATGTGCGGCCACACATGAAGTGTTATCCTCTGGCGTCACTGGCGCCCAACAGTCATCTTCCCATCAGCGTCGTCATCGCCCTTAACATTGAATTTATGGAAATTTGACTTTAATGTGAATCGATTTGGAGCGGAGCGCATTTCATTGTTTTTGGGGCATAATTATCACACGTTGATTGATGTGCTGCTGAGCATGACGAACCGTATCGTTGCCTTGGGCCCACTACTCCCGAATACCTTTTAACCTTTTCAATCAATCCCCTAATAACTCAATCAGCAGCCGGCTCATCTCGACTGTTCGTCCGTTTGGCCTTCAAAGATAGAGAGAGAGAGAGAGGGAGGGAGCTAGACGTGGCAAAAAAATACCAATCAATCATTCTAAATTAATGGAAAGTTTGTGGTAACAAATTGAACGTTTTGTTCGGGCTTTCGGGCTCCCCCGTGGTCGGTGGAACTAGTGGTGGACGAAGAAAAGAAGACTGGAAGCGCAGAAGAACGTCCATTAATCATTGGCATTTCGATGGCGGTGGCGGTGTAGTTGGTTTGGTCTCACCTGTGGCCTGGCGGTAATGTATTCGCTTCGAATTGGCAAGTGTGCCTCGAATTAGGCATTTTGTGAAAGGGGGTGTTGGCGGTAGGAGAATGTATAACATGTGTTATGAATCGAATTGAGGATTAAAGTGATGTGAAAGGGTGTTATTGGGAGGGAGACGGTGGTTGGGGGGATGGTCTTGGGTAGATGTTCGATTGATCAAGATGAAGGAGGTCAACAGAAGTGATTGGCATACAACTTGAGAGGAGTGGGCGGAATCAACTCACTAAAAAAGCGTGGAAAATAATTGGAATTGAGTGAAGATTAGTAAATGACTGGCACGACAAACGCTGTGGCCCTTTAAATTGAAAATGAATCCCTGGATCCTGGATTGCCAACAAGTCAAGTTGCTGAATACAATTTCGTTGCAATTTTCTATATAAGGTATTCGGTTACTCCAGCTAGAGATTACGTCGTGATAATCGCTATTCGTACAGTACCCCCATTTGGCAAAGACGTCTAGTGAGAAATCAACCACAACGAGAAGCTCAACTTCTCAGCTGGTAACAGTGTCGAACACTAGCTTGTCAATGATAGGAAATACCATGTCCTCTCTTGATTTCTATACCACTCCGTGTAGTTAAACTGAATAGAAACATGGTTCCATTGCCAGATCATTAGTTGCCACCTAGTCATTCCAGAAATAGTCATCCTGTCTCATCCGTGTCATTATACGCCAATCACTCAACGCACCCAACTTGCCTCTATCTTTTTACTTGCTTACATTCCTTTAATCTCCAAAAACTCTTCCCAGATGGATGTACCCTTGCTTATTAACGCTCTTCTTTGAAATATACTTAATCACATTTATTAGAAATACTTTTAACCCATCGTTGCTTCAATAAAATTGCACCATCAATTCCCCCTGCAGGGAAAACTCAATAATTCTATGCAATTCGTTAAAGTCATTGCCAGACGTGCTGAAAAAATGAGGTAAATTGAATTTGCTCCAACCGATTCGTGACGTCATCAAAATTGAATAAGGACAATTTCAGCCGAATAAGGCCTCCACACACACCCAACCTGATTTGCAGTCTATCTGATGGGAAAACATCAAGAAAATCAACTTTTAAGAAATCGACACTTCTCAGTGGAAAAAATGCAGTAAAATGGTAAATGAATTGGGTCGACTTTTCTTGGTCTGAAGATGCCAAATTTGAGTTTAAGGATTTTAAGGACTGTAAAGGATGTGTGTGAATGAAAATGACTAGAAGATGGCTAAACTACATCAGAATCATCAGAAAAATCAAACTTTGGTGAATATTCTTTGCAAAAAGGGAGAAAATTGGGAATTTCGATTGGTGCATGGACGTCGAAATTAGTTGTTCGTCCTCTACTCTTGAATTGTGTGGAGCTAAGTGCACTTTTGTGTGGGAGAAAAATGTGAGCTCGGTCGCTTGACGTCCATCTTTGTAGCCTATTCAATGACGACTCCTTGACGTTTTTTGATAGGCTGTGGATCCTTGACGTGCTTCGGCTCTTACGCTGGGAGTGACAGATTCAATCACTAAAGGACACTACTTTCATAATTTAAGGCGCACCTCTTTCGAGTCACTGACATCATGTTCAAAGCGCACCACTGTCTAGAAAATGCCTCTCAGACGAAGTCGGCATAAAACGGCGGGTCCCTTCCGCTGGTGATAAGCTAGGTCCCGGTCCACCTTGGATCGTTTCTGAGCGTAGACATTAGAGCAGACAGCCAAGCTCCTTGTGGACTACCGCTGACTATTTTCCTCGAGACCCTGTGGCCTCCCAGTTCTCAGAGGTGCATTCCACTAGACCCCACTTCCCACCCATTCCCATTCTCAAACCTGAGCAGATCGATTTCTGTCGCATCGAAACTGATCGCATTCAATAACGTGGCAATAAAGATCGGTTCAACTAAGACAAATACCGACGTGATCCCGACAAAACCGTCACCATTCGTTACCCATTGTCCCCCGATCATGAAACCACTGACCCAAATCCATTCAACACACAACTGTCAAGCCACAAGGCAGTTTCTTTCTCCCAACCAACCAGTCATCGTTGTTAAGAATCATAAATTCATTTCCAGTGCATAACCGAAACAATGAATCCGATTCGATTGCGAATGCACCACACTCGATCCACTAATTAATAGCCTGCCTGCACTTGTGCTGCTGCACAGAAAAAAAAAAGAAAAAAACAATTTAATTGGCTTTCCAGTGGCAAATCACGATTAATAAAAATTGTGTCAAATTGATATGAATTAATTCCGATGCGGGACAGGAATGAAAATGGATCCGAAGTTGCGATTCGGAATTCCAATACAAAACAACGACGATGCATATTCCGCATTCAAAGTGCACATCGTGACTGAAACCCTGAAGACTGGCGTGGCGTGGCATGGGATATGTGGGCGCGATGAAGTAGCAAATTGCGTCCGACCATCCAAGAAAGACAGACAGACGTTTGAGAGATATGAAAATTTTATTAAATGCAATTCCGTAACGTGGCGCAGCACATGCGAAATTGAAACCCCCTCCGATAGCAGCGACCAGTGTCTGCTACAAAAGACGCAATTTTCCGGCAGCTTAGACAGCAGCAGCAGCAGCAGCCGTAGTACATCGGATTGATACGCCTGGAGGAGGAAAGCAGTGCACAAAAAAAAAAAAGAAAAACAACAGAAGGGAAATGGCCCATGGACCTCTCGGACATGGAGCCCAAGCCGGTGTCCCAGAACTGGGAAAGGGGAGATATCATATCAAACAAAGCAATATCGATGATCCGTATTGGATTCATATTCACTTCGGCTTAACGAGTGTCATTCCGTGCACACGCTTGTGTTTATTTGCATATGCCGCTGACAGCTCTCAGACAGCTCCTCGAAGACGAGGTGATTTTATTTTAATTAAAGCATCACACTCCCGGCTGGTATCTTGAATCGTCTCCGAAATTAATCTGCAAACACGCTGACGCGCGCTGGAGACGCGAATTTGAAAATTGAATGGATTCAGTTTTGTATTGACACGGCATTAGCCAAACCATAACCATAGCCATCCGCACATCCGGCATAGGGAACGGGTGAACAAATGAACAAACGAACAGACGAAACGTGTCATGCGTTCCGAAACACGGATTACGTGCTAAACGGGTGGATTACGCTACGCTCAAGCTGTGCTGCAGTTTCTCTTTCCCCGGCTCTCTGTGTGGTGTGTGTGTTGATGGGTGGCGTTGGCCGTGGTGGTGGCACAACACGTGTTGCATGCATAGGTAATTATCAAACCCCACTTGGGGAATTGTGTCTCACACTCCACAGCAGATGTTTGTAATCTTATACCAGTCACTCCTTCTCATTCCTCTTCACCCGGCGAGCGCGAAAACACACGCCCAATCGAGGACAAGACCGCAAGACAAATCTTTAATTTATTGGATATCGCGCGGCTTGGGCCAAAGTGTATCCCAGTTGGATTGTTGCGATTCGGATTGTGCAAATTCGAATGCAAGCTTTGCTTTTTTCTGTGTGCATTAATGCACATGAGCAATGTTGTGGCGCGCGGCATACGGCTGGAGTCTGGTTACCTGGAGTTTTTGATTCAGGAAACTTGAACGTTGCGGTTAAAGGTCCGAGATTTGAGGTCTGAAATTAGAGGTGCAGTCTGTAGTGGATTTTCCAGCATTTTCTGTTTTGTAGCTATAAAAGCTGTTGAATAGAATTTCAGTGTAATTTTCTAAGCACTCGTGCAAGGCTGCAAAACGTGCTTGTACAACATCCCCTTTTGGGGGAGACATGTTATGTGAAATCCACTACAACGAGACGCTCAACTTACCAGCGGATAGCAGCGTCGACCCTTAGCATGGTAATGACAAGAAACTCAAATGTTTGTCTTTCTTTTCCACTCCCTTGTCGTTAAGTTGCATAGAAACATGCTTCCACAGCCAGATCATCTAGGTCTTTAGTTGCCATCCAGTCATTCCAGGTTTAGTCATCCTGTCTCTTCGGTGACCACGCCCACCGTTCCATGTGCTCATTTTGTCCCATTCTTGCTTACATTCCTCTAATCTTCAAAACCCTTCCCAGATGGACGAGCCAGACCATAATGCATAACCCTTGCGCTTGAAGCCAACGCCCTAAATATCACTCACACTCATCACGCACAAGTCCCTTAAATCTCAACCCTCTCCCTTGAAATGGACTCAACAACACACTTTTATCACATGGCAACACTTTCACCATTCGCTGTCAATAATTCAATGCATGTCTATACAGTCATTGCCAGATATGCTGTGAAATGAGTGCAAATGAATTTGCTCCAACCGATTCGTGACGTCATCGAAATTGAAAAAGGACAATTCCAATCCGAAAAGGCAGACAATTGAGAAAATTTGTATGCAGATCTCTTACATTTAGTCCTCCACACACAGCCAACCTGATTTGCAATCATTCCCAAGCGAAAATATCAAGAAAATCGACTTTTAAGAATTTGGCAATTTTCAGCGGAAAAAATGCAGTAAAATGGTAAATGAATTGGGTCGACTTTTCTTGGTCTGAAGATGCCAAATTTGAGTTTAAGGATTTCAAGGACTGTGAAGGATGTGTGTGAATGAAAATGTCTAGAACATGACTAAACTACATCAGAATGATCAGAAAAATCAAACTTTGGTGAATATTCTTTGCAAAAAGGGCGAAAATGGGATTGTCCATTCTGGCATGGACGTCGAAATTGGTTGCAATGATTTCGTTATCTCTTCTTGAATTGTGTGAATCTGAAAACACTTGTTTGTGGGTAGATGTTATCTTGAAATATGCCTTAATAAGTTCATGATGATATCCTTTGAGATTTGAAGTTCTATTGGATTTCGAAATGGAACTGGAAAGGTCTCAGGTTGTGACCCATATCTCGGACTTTATCGTTTCTTCATGGAATTCGTCGTCATTATCTTCGTCTCCAAATTGCCGAATGAGAAGGACATCATTTGATTCTCATATATTCCCCTTCATATTCGTTTCAAGAAAATCAAAGAAATGTTAGAGCTTTTCGATGAAGTTGAGAACACACACCAGAGCCATTAGATGACGATTCAGAGAAGACATTTGGAATGATATTCAAAACTGGATATCATTGAAGTGTCGCTGTTTGCGTTTGTTTTCAACTGACTAACCTTCCGTCACAAGTTCCTAATCACCTCCTCGTCTCATCTAGACTTGGTAGCAACTTCTCACAACGATTAGCCAATAATTGACGAATGCGTGTTTTGAAAAAGTTGTAAAAAGAGTTCAAAAACGCCCCTTCATGTCCTCTAAGCCCAGTCAATGTTGCCTTAAAACCCATCGTAGCCGTCTAACGACACCTCACAATACATCCCCCACGGTCCCAAAAACCCCTCGAAGCGAAAAAATAAAAAAATTCCAAAAAATTACTGCGAAAAACCAAAAAATGAAAAAATATATCTTGGGTATTTTTCAAGTTTGAGTGACCCCCGGAGGGGATGACCGAGCCTATATAAGACCCCTCCCGGGGGGAAATTTCTCAGTCTCTCACCACCCTCCGTGGAGTGCACTTCGGGGATGTTTTTTTTTTGGAATTATTTTTTCGGAATTTTTTGCTACCCACACCCACCCAGTGGGCATGGTATATGATGATGTTGTTGTTGCCATTGGATATATATTGTTGTTGTTGGAATTTTTCTGAGATATTATTTTTTGTTTTTCGTCGATTTTTTAAAAATTTTTTTTTTTGGATTGGCAAAAATCCACCCACTGGCATGGTATATGACGATATTGTTGTTATAATTGGACATTGGTCGTTGTTGTTGTTTTTCTGAGAAGTTAATTTTATTTTTATATTATTCGTTTTTCATTTTTTTTCGAAGCGCTTGTTATGATGATGTTGTTGTTGTCTTGTCTCTGAGACAAGCTCGCACCCGTCCCGACCTCCGGTGCATGCATATGTATGTCGAGACACATTACCATCTGAGAGTTTTTGGATTATTTTTTTTTCGAGTACCACTCTCAGCCGACATCCACCTAAGCTTTTGACATACATGCTGAAGTACTTGATGTTGCGACACACGTTGTCTTTCGAACATTTTAATGCAATTTCTTGCCTTATCGTCGTCATCGATAACAGCAACAACACACCCAACCACCCATCGAGACATTTTGAATTTTTTTTCCTTCAATGCTTGTCTCGGTATTTTGGTATGCATGGAATGAGAATGGTTCGTCAAGAAAGCCATGCTTCGACATTAGCATGCAGCGGTACGGACATGCATACCTATGCAGACTTACTTAGTCTTCGGTCATGTACTCGGGCGATACCCTCCCTTGACCTGGTCGGGGAATTCGGTTCGATCTAGCAGTGCCTACTAAAGCTAGAGCTAGATATCATAAGCTGTCCACCAATGCAGAGAGAGAGAGTAATTGGATTATTTTTTTTTTCGTGCAACTCTCACACCTTTCATCTTCAAGGCCAGCAAGTGGACCATCAATGACCAAGAGCCTTCCACTGGTTGACAGCCACAAAGGGCAGCTGCCTAGGTTGCATCTGCAATTTGGTATCATTTTTATTTCGTTTTTTATTTAAACATTCATATCCATTTATACTCATACACAACCCCAAATCGTTCGAATTATTGAGTCATGACTCTCGTTTCGCATTTGAATATGCTAGCATACGCGCTTGTACATATTTAACATTCGGGCTCACGGGACACTGATTAGAACTTTTAAATTGTATATACAGATTTTCTAACCCCCTCAAGACCCGAACAGGCGTCTTTGAGGCTAGGTAGGGGACCCCTTAGGACCCGAACAGGTGTCCTGAGGTTAGGCAGGCTCTTCTCTTTTCAGGATGTTTCTGTTTCTTCTACTTTCAGGTTTTTCTTTTCTCGTTTCAGGTACAGGACCCAAGGAATTTTGATGTGCACTCTGCGACAGCAAGTGTGCACTTTGGTGAGCCCAAAAGGGTTTTTTTTATTCTATATGTATTTATTTATTTACGTATATGGGAGTTCGGAACACTTTCAAGCTAGAATGGTCTTTCTAAACTATATGTTATCTTGGCAGTTCGAAGGTATTTCTTGCTTGATAAGTGGCACTGAGCTTTCTTTAAGGATTCGTTTGTTGGTTTTATTCTGTCATCGGAAATCGCATTTTGGTTTAGTCTCGACATCTGGAATCGGTTGAACGAGTGGTATGGGGCGTTAAAGGACAGAACAGGGCCTTTCGGGGCGGTATAGGACGGTTCGGTTTGGTTCCGGGAATTCAAATATTCGGACAGTCGCAGGACGATTCGGTTTTGCTCTTGAAATTAAGGTTATCGTTGCCGATAATGAAAGAGTTTGAATTTAGTGTGCATTCGTCAGGAATTTTTTAAAGAATTATTTCGTTGTCAATTCGACTGAACGCAAATGCGAACATACGACCAGCACTTGTCCATGAAGTTGCTCAAGAACACATCGGTTATTCATTTGTTGTTTTCGTGGAAGCTTAAGCTTCCACCTTAAGGTGGCCCATTGGCCTTCTACGTCACTAACCTGCGGGCTTATGGGCCCGAAGAAATATTGTTCGACGTCTGCAACCAGTCTTATATATAGTCTTAAAACTCGTGCATTAAATCGTACGACTGGTACACTTTGATGAGCCACAATTTCTTTGGTATATTTCCTATTTATTTTCATAGAAGTTCAGAGGAATCTCTAGCGCCTTAAGGCTATTTTTGAGTTATATCATTCTTTTCATAGCAATTCGAAGCACGTCTTTGGCTGAGATGCGGTCCCTCTGAGCTTCTTTCTCGGTTTCCTTTGTTTATAGTCATTTTGCAAAGAAGAGTAGGGCTTAGATTAGGTTTATAGGCAATAAGTAGTTTTAAGTTGTTTTTCTGTTAATCATGACTATCTCTTGTCTTGGGAACATTTAAAACAACAACGCAAGTGTTTAAGTGAATGTATGCATGCGAAATATTTCGAACGTACTTGAATGAATGCACATAGAAATATAGAGACTGTAGATAAACAGGTTAGATAGGCATATAATGCAAAGGCACACAAGTCACTAGATTAGCTAGATTAGCTTTTAGATAGTTGAATAGGAAAATTCACAATGAAATAAGTAGGATTGATAGGTAGCTAGACAGATAGGGCCATAGACAGAAAGAAAGATAGATAGTTAGATAGAAATTAGGGTTTAGGCAAATGAATAGACATCTATTTAAGATGTTCAGACGCGTTTTTTCACAGTTGATGCATATCTAATAGGGCTTAGATAGGGAAATAGATGGTTAGGTAGATAGATAGATATCTCGGCACCTCGGATAAGTCTTAATTCCGACTTTTGTAAAAATCTCTCCTATTTCATAGTTAGCTTCTAAAATAGGTAGGGAACAATTCAATTGATTCGTATAGTTATTGTTTTACTGCTGAAATACAATGCTGTCGCTTTCGTTGTCACCGTCGTATGCACTGTCGGGCAAATGCAAGGTGTTAAAATCAGCTTTTCAGGTTTTCGACAATGTCAGCGACACATTGTGTTGCAGCAGTTTTTAAGTAAATTATCCGTCTTGCGATAGAATAGGTCTTCAGGCACTAAACAGGTGTCCGTGAAGTTAGGTAGGGGAACCCTCTTGGTCTCCAAACAGGGGACCTTGTAGGTAGGTAGGGGAACCCTTGAGGTCTCCAAACAGGAGGCCTTAAGGATAGGCAGGGTTCTAATCATGTTTTTGCTTTTTCAGGGAACGTGGATAGTGCATTCGATTTACAGACTACTTTAGTCGTTCATTTGTATTTAGAGCTCGAATGTTTTGCATATTAAATAGTAACGAAATTGTTCGCGTAAGTTACGTCCAGGGGGCTGCTGTTTAAGTTTGCTGTTTAAGCTGAAGATTTTGCAATCTCAAAGTTGTTGCAGAGAATTCCAAGATGTCAAGATGTAAGCAGATGTCTCATATTCGGTTTTTGACCAATGTACCCAGAAGTAATCTCTTGTAGTCCGATTTTGGGATTGCACTACGCGTATGGTGCGTTCTTCTTCAGGTTTTTGCTTTGAACTACTCTTCCGCGCTTCCGAATGTATAATTCCGCTAGACTTTGTCGATGTATCAAAGCCAATCACATTTCAGACGGCGTTGTAAGCAATTTTTCGCGTAGATACATCTCGGTAAATGTTTCAGTACAAAATGCGCGGATGTCTTCCTAATCGGAGGAGGCTACTTATGGCCCGAAGATCTCTGAGTTGCTCCCTTATTTTTTTTTCTAGTAAACTACGCTCAAACGTATATAGCCTAGTCGTTGTTTTTGGCCACTCGTCTTATCATAATCACACCTAGCAGCCGCGTAACCGTCTCTCGTTTATGTGTCCGAAGATATAGTCAACGGTTTCCACAAGTGTTCCAAATATTCCTGTAAGCAGCTGATGAATACTGATGACCAGGCCACCACTGCTGCAGTTGCACTTCGGTGCATTCACAATTTGTAAGCCATTATTTATTAGTTTTATATCTCCACATAAATTCTCAGCATATTTGTGCAATCAAATCCATGAGCTACCCCAAGATAGTCATGATAAATGTCGGTTCGCGTTGCATGCATACAAATCAGACATTATATATATATATATTTATTATTTTCCACTAACCCCCTCAAAAGCCAAACAGGCTTCCTTGAGGATAGGTAGGGCAACCCTCTTGGTCCCAAACAGGTGACCTTGTAGGTAGGTAGGGTACCCCTCAGGACCCGAACAGGTGTGTTGAGGCTAGGTAGGGCTTTGTTCTTCTCGTTTCAGGTTTTCTCTTCTCTTTTCAGGTAAGCGGGCGCGTAGCGATTGATCAGAGTCCACATTTCGAAGAGAATGTTTAGCTAGGCGGGTTTTTATATGATTTAAGAATTAACTAACTAAGCGATAACACATTTTGCCATTTCTTTTAAAAGTCACAAAAATCTTCACGGGTTTTCGAAATGTCGGGTCGATAAATTATAGCGTTTTAAAAAATGTCGTTTACAAATATTCGAGTCCATTGAAAACTCTCTCGAATTAGTTGTCCAACTAGTCCACATTTTATTTGACCAAATAAATTTAAGCTCCCTTTTCTCGCGAGAATGATCTTTCTGAACTGTTTAATATTTCCATGGCAGTTTGAAAACATGCGCATGTAGAGACGAGGTTAGCTGAACTTCTTTTGAACAAACTTCTTGCTTACATACTTTCCCCGCAAAACCCTTTCGTGATAGACTTTCAGAGCTAAACGTACGGTCATGGCAGTTCGGAAGCATTCACTGGCTGCTGGGTCATTCCTTCTTAGAGATAAGATTGATTTCTCATGATTTCCATTCATCCCTCGGTCTCTCATAGGACTCTGATCTCTAAGAGCTCTGATCTCTAAGAGTTCTTTTCTTTAAGATCTCTGAGTTGCTCCCTTATTTTTTCAGTATACTACGCTTAAACTTACATTCTCTAGTCTTTGCTTTTGGCCACTCGTCTAATTATAATCAGACCTAGCAGCAGCGTAACCGTCGTCGGTCACATGCCCTTTTCGGGCATAAACTGCAACAACAATTGCAGGAGAATAAAGCTGCCATTCCCTCATGCACTTGTTTGTTCATCAAGCTAAGTGTTAAACTGAATTGGCATACAAATCTATTTAATATTCGAATTAGCCAATCATACTAACCACCCATGCTTCCATTCCTTTCTTCTCCAGAAACCCATGGACGAGTCATTACAAATTCATTGCCTCGTAGTCCAAAACCAACGTCATCCACGTTAAACCAGCAAAAAGTCTTAAATTCCAGCTGCTCTGCATTGAAATAGCCTCAATCACATTTTTTAAACCATCGTTGCTTCAATAAAATTCCACCATAAATTCTCCTGCTGGCAACACTTTCACAATTGGCTGTCAATAATTCAACGCATTTAGCTAAAGTCATTGCCAGACGTGCTGTGAAATGAGTGTAAATGAATTTGCTCCAACCGATTCGTGACGTCATCGAAATTGAAAAAGGACAATTCCAGTCGAATAACGCGAACAATTGAAAAAACTTGGATGTAGATCTCTTACGTTTAGTCCTCCATATACACGCAACCCAGTTTGCAGTCATTCCGATGCGAAAATATCAAGAAAATCAACTTTTAAGAATTTGGCAATTCTCAGCGGAAAAAATGCAGTAAAATGGTAAATGAATTGGATCGACTTTTTTTGGTCTGAAGATGCCAAATTAAAGTTTAAGGATTTCAAGGACTGTGAAGGATGTGTGTAAATGAAAATGACTAGAACATGACTAAACTACATCAGAATGATCAGAAAAATCAAACTTTGGTGAATATTCTTTGCAAATAGGGAGTAAATTGGGAGTGTCCATTGTGGCATGGACGTCGATATTGGTTGCAATGCTTTCGTCCTCTACTCTTGAATTGTGTGGATCTAAGTACACCTGTTTGTGGGTAGATGTGATATTGAAATATGCCTTAATAAGTTTATGATATCATCGTGTGACATTTGGGGGCCTGGAGGGAATGTAAGCCTCTGTGACCAATTGATCTCTGGGACAAGCTTTGCGTCCAGAAACTGATACTCGAAGTTAATCAGACTGTAGTAGTCTACGTCTATAAGAAGGGTGACGATAAGCGAATGTCAGTCATTTCCTCATGTCATCTCATCATTTGGATAAATGTCGATCAACAGTCGCGGCAAACATCTGCATTTGCCAATGCCCCCAATACGCGCAGTTTTCCTGATTAAACGCACAAAAAAACGCCCATCATTCCAAAAATGAAAAGCTAAATTCATTCGATATCGTTGATCCCTTCAGTGAGCTTCGCATGGGCTGAGGGGAGCCTATTAATTGAGCCCACACGTCCGCGCCCACCTCATGACGCGGAAGTCAATTGAAGATTTCAAAATCGAATTTCTGTTTTCTTTTTTTGATTTCAACCCAAATGCTTTCTGACTGTTTGTTCCAATTTCCACAACAGTAGCGGGGATCCATTTGCCGCCCGCCTCCATCCACTCCCGTCCCGTCTCGTAATTAGATAAACGAATGTAGAGACGTTGGGAAATGTGGGCAGGAGATGGCTGGCTGGCTGGCTGGCTGGCTGGCTGGTTGGCTTTCGTATTTCTTCATTTTAATTTTATTTCCTTCTCCAGTGGCAACCGATTGGGTTGGCTCGATGGGAGGGAGCGATCGAATCAAGAGGGCAATCGGGGTGTAACACATAAGAACTAAGTGAAATCGATTTTCGATTTTATTTTCCATCTTCTCACGGGCGTCGGTGGCAGCGGCTGAGTGTGTGTGTGTCTGGGAGGGGGAGGGGACTCAACAAAGAGTCGTACCTATACTCAGTCATATTTCGACATCAACGCGTCGTCGTCGTCGTCGTCGTTGACGAAGAGATATATCGTACTTCGAGTTGGGTGTGTCTTGTAGTGGTAGAAACAAATTTAATTTCCTTTTGCGCCTTTGAAGATGCAAAAGGCGACGACAACAAGACAAGGCGAAAGACAGGCCGTGCCAGACGAGACGAAACGAAACGAAAGGGAAGCAATGAACACCATGGAAGTGGAGCGGGCGACAAACGAGAATTCAAACTCAAACTCGAACTGAACCTTCTCTCGTTACTGTGAGCGGAAATTAAAAAAAAAAAGAAAGTAAAAATGAATGAATAACCCTCTTGGGACCTGCCGTTGCAAGGTCAAAGGCCTCGATTCCCCAGAATCAGTCACTCTGTATACACACCACATTATCTCGATAGATAAGAGCCATTTTTCGTTGTTGTTGCAGCTCCAAAGGAAGATCTGAAAGTTAGATGCAAACAACAGCAACGAATCACGAGACGAACCGAAAGCGAAGCGGAGGCTTCAATTCGATGTGGTGTACCTTCCTGCAGATAGCATGGGGTGTAGAAGGTCGTTATCTTGTATCGCTTTCATCGAAATGTCGACACGAAGGCGAGTTAATTAATTCAATCAAATTCGATCAAGCAATCTGTACCGCGTGCGTATACGAGTGTGTACGTATCTCGTTGATATCGCGGCCACTTTGGTGGTTTAATTAAATTCCGAATTCATATTCGACTGACTGACACGTGGTAGGAAAATAATTGAAAGGAAGCAGCAGACACCAGTCGATTGATAGCACAGCATCCTGCTTCTGGTGCTGGGTGCTGGATGCTGCATTGGCCGGAAGTTTACACATTCACTTGGTCACGTGCCGAATCATCGGGCGACTGGTTGGTCGTTCGGTCGATGGTGTTTGCGCACAGGTTTCAAGTGCATCATGCAACTGGCATGTGTCGAGGAAAGTTCAAGTCTCGGATGGATTGCAGGCAAATTAAGAGCACTTCTTCAGCTTCAAAACTTCAACCCTGATGAGCATCCCACTCATATCCTTTTTCCCTGCGGATTTGCTTGTATAGCTCTGGGTGATACATTACTTATTTCTTTTTTTTTTGCAGTTTCCTTCCACTCTTTCGCTTTATTTCTTTCTGCCCCATCATCTGATTTGATGTACGTGCAGCAGCAGCAGCAGCAACCACCCGGGGCAAAAAAGTTCACACATAAATCAAATTAGTGTCACAGAATGGCTCACTCAGCTCTCGGGAGCAGCAGAGCAGCCGCAAGCGAGCGAGTCTGTAACCGCCCCGATACCCCGTCTAAATCCTCGCCACACAGGCAGGAGGCAGGCGAACGACAACGACAAAGACATCATCTAATCGAAAGTTATTGTGAAATTTTGAATGAGAATTAATTGAGTTTGGCCGCAAGGAAAATGCTTCCAAAGTGCACAGCACATCTCTCATTCGTCTGATGCCGGTGGCCAAGGATGGTGGTGGTGCGAAAGCACCTGTTAAGAAGCACTCTTCACGAGAGAAGAAAATAATCTTAATAAAGCCGAGAGGCAGAAAGAGGGGGGATATGAAGGCAGTCGGACGGATATGTTTACAACTGCCATTTCGATTCAGTTGTAAGGTTCATTGAATTGTCTCTAGCAATTTAAGCAATATCCCGGAACAGGAAAGTTGGTCCTTTCATACACACATCCTACACACATAAGGGCTCACCTTTTTTTTCCGTTTGTAGGTGCATCTCATCCCCTGTAGCCTCATTTTGGGCTTTTTGTTGTGTGTTGTGTACATCGTGCTGTTGCTGCTGCTGGTGGTGGTCTATTTATAGAGTCGTCGTCTATGTGTACCTTTGGGCCCTTTCAGTCCAGTTCATTGAAATGGATGTTATTAAAAGAGATTTTAGCCGAGCACCATACACGAAGTAGACGATTTTTCTTGGGGACCACGTCGAGCGAGAAATAATGTCACCTCAAAGGAGCATTTTGATTTTTTTTTTTCTACCTTTATTTTTCTTTTTATTGAGGGTGACAGTTTGCGTGAAAGATGTGAATGTGCTGTCGCTGTTTCCCCCTTGCCAGCGGCGATGGAACTGTCAACATCTATTTATCCATCCCCCTCTGCCGACGACGACACGCTGAAATGAGTGAGGTGCGATTGGCTGGGTGATGTACGAGCAGTGGGGAGAAATTTAATTAAATCGATGTTTGCAGCGGATAAGGATCCTTGTTCGCCTTGACGTCATTTTGAATCTAATAAGAGTGGCCACATATTTACGCTTGCAGTGATTTTAGTGTTAATTAAGAAAGCTCTATGTGACGGGGAGGGACGCTTCATATCCAACCAAAGTCTCAGTCGAGTTGCGAATCTCGTCTCGATTTTATGGCATTCCTTCACCCGCGTGACATGTTTTGACTCAAAGTCTCTTGAAGACGGTTCAATTATCACATTACGACAGTGTGACCGTTACTGTGGGTGTTCGACAGCTCCATTCGGTGTGGATTTCCTTCAGCTTTTATAGTCTCTCACCAACTTTCTCGAATCACTCTAGAGCAAAACTTCGCCCAGACTGTGGTAGCATTTAAGCAAAAAACCAAGCCCCCTTAAATTCCAGACGCCCTCTCTGGAAATAAATTCAATAAAAATTTTATAAACACGCTTTTAACACATCGTTCCACCATTAATTTACCCTGCTGGCAACACTTTCACCATTGGCTGTCAATAATTCAATGCATTTCGCTAAAGTCATTGCCAGACGTGCTGTGAAATGAGTGTAAATGAATTTGCTCCAACCGATTCGTGACGTCATCGAAATTGAAAAAGGACAATTCCAGTCGAATAACGCAAACAATTGAAAAAACTTGGATGTAGATCTCTTACATTTAGTCCTCCACATACACGCAACCCAATTTGCAGTCATTCCGATGCGAAAATATCAAGAAAATCAACTTTTAAGAATTTGGCAATTCTCAGCGGAAAAAATGCAGTGAAATGGTAAATGAACTGGGTCGAGTTTTCTTGGTCTGAAGATGCCAAATTTGAGTTTAAGGATTTCAAGGACTGTGAAGGATGTGGGTGAATGATAATGACTAGAACATGAGTAAACTGGATCAGATTGATAAAAAAAATTAAACTTTGGTTGATTTTCTTTGCATAAAGGGAAAAATGCTTTGCAATGCCTCGCCTCACTCACTCTAGAGCAAAACATTACCGAATCTGTTGCAACTCTCCTTCAGAAGCATCAAGCACTGTCTGCTCTGCACATACATCACATCTCACGCAATAGCGCGCATCACACCGCACCATGCCAAACCGCACATAACACACCCAAGATCTCACACACAGAATTTCATCAAATTTTCGGTTGCCCAATCGCACCCGCGGGATTAAGCTTCAAGGCGAATGCCATACCTCACCTTTGCTCGCGTGGCACGTAGTAGTCGCACGTCTTTCGGCTGTCAGATCAAAAATAACTTCTCAATGGGGGCGCGCACTCTTTTCGACAGACTAAGCGTCCCCTGAACTCCCCCTTGAATGCCGTCAAATAAATCGAAATCGCTTAAGACGACACTCAGTTGGAAAACACGGTTATCTCCATGGCAGCAGATCGGAAGTGAAATGGTCTCTCAAATGCTACCACATGACCTGACCCCATTCCATGGCACATCCAGTTCTCTCCAGTCTCCCGCCAGTGACACGTGGGGAAAGTGGTAATGACTCGCCGGGCATTGTTTAATTTAAATTAAAACTCTGGCAAGTGTACGTGCCCGGAATAACATGCCACTGAATAAACCATGTAACCTGTATGTCCTGCTGCACCAGTCCGCGACAGAGCACATATTAACCGATGTGTCGGAGGTCAATCGGGCCGTTGGTGAATTTACTTTTGTTTATTTGTTTGCGGTTTTAATTAAACACGAGTTAAATTGCAATTTCGCGAGTGTGTGCGCCATTGGACATGTAGGCGACGAGTCTGCCATTGCCGCCCCGTCGGTGGGTGACCAACCAACCATTCCGGCCAACAGCAGCAGGCCCATCTGTAATTGGAATGTACACGGTTTCATAATTCGTGTGATTGGAATCACATTTGCGAGTGCGGCTCTCGTTGCTTCGTTGATTCGTTGCTGGTTTGTTGTTTCGATGCGCCGTCGCGCCGCACCATGTCGTCATCCCCCCGGGAGACCTAGCAGGAACCGAAAATTAGTTCCGATTCATTTGTCTGAAGAAATCCGTAATTAAAATCATAGACGATCTCTTCAGAGCGGGCGGGTTTTATCGTTACCAGCTGGTTCACGACCGATGCCGATGCTGCTGCCGCCGTGGCCGTGGTCGTCATCATCGTCGTCGTCGGAGGCATTGTCGTTGTTTGGCAGGAACTCAACACTTTCTGGTGGTTGGTTGGCTGTGCCTTTTGTTCAACGGAAGTACACAAATCAATTGTTGTTGTGGGCCGTGGTTGTAGACAGAAGGCAGGGAACACCAGCAACACCAACTCGGGTACCAACCAGTTCGCTGTGGCAATTAATTATGGTAATTCATCGAGAGCGCGAGAGAGAGGAGAAAGCTGAGGACTCGAATGCGGTTGTGATGTGATTTTATGTCGTAGGACCGACCGGTGGTTGATGGGCGTAACCAATGGATGGGACAATGCCGACGGAGATGGCGCATCTTTGAAATTACTTCCTCTCCCGAAAATTCGTATTCCCATCGGAAATAGACTCTGGAGTGCGGTAAAACTTGACATTTCCTGTTGTTGGGAGTTTCGTGGGAGTGAATATTCTGTGGGAATTGGGGTTCTGAAATCTTGGACGTGGAAACTAGTTCGCCGCTTAAGCCATATAGCCATAAGCCGCAAGCGTTGAGACAGTTCTCCAGGAATGGCTGGCGTTACTGAGCGTTTCTAGGTCCCGGCATTTTGAAAATGACAGTTTGAACGCGGCTTAAGCCGGGAATGGTAAGCAGAAAACTGTTACCCGAGAGCCGAGCGCCGAGAGCCAAAAGTCGAAAGTTCTAAAGCCTAGGCACTGATTTCTAAAAATGTACCCATTTCTCATCTCATGGGACATCAGTTTCGTTCTGATACAACTCGATTTGAGGAATCAGTGCTTCCAATCAGAAGATCAATCCTCATCCGAGTGTGCCTAATGGTTTCGGGCCGTGTGCACGTCCTCACTATGTTTGCACAAAAATTCATACACACAACTCATCGTTTCAAAATTTGTAACATTTCACGCTCGACTGTTCATTATTTTCCAATGATTTCATTTATCCTCTGTTTGCTCAAAGGCGCACCCACGTCTAGATAAATAAGCTAGGCCGAGCACCGAGGAAGGAGAAACAGGAGGAGGAAAAAAATTAGAAAATCCAATTAAATCATCCCTTCCTACCTTCCTGTGCGAAAGCTATCTAATCTAATCCAACAAACAAAGGCAGGATACACGCCATTCTATACACACACGCACACGTGCACCGGCAGGCACATGCACGTTTTGAGAGCAACCAACAACATCCGAACTGCTCAAAATTACACACCAACAACTCGACGCGTCATACAATACGTGAACGTGTCCCCTCGTTGACCCTTAGCCACTCTCGCAGTCTCCCTCTCTCTCTATCTTCGGCTCCCATGCACGCACAAACCCATACACGGGATTGAGTACAAAACAAATTGACACTGTGTCAATAGACACAACTGACGACTGACGAGTGAGGACTGGGGACTGGGGACTGAGGACTTGTGGACCGAGAACTGAGGATTGTGGACTGTCGACCCGGTGAGGACGGACGACCGGAAGGGTCAGGCACCACCGGTGTGTGAAAGAGAGAGGGCGGGATAATGATGAAAAAGGATACCCTTATCAAAGGATACTCTCCCGTCTCTGCGGCGTATTATTATATGAACAATCGATTTCGTTTTTATTTCGGCACTTACACTTCTGCTACCACACTGACAATTGTCAGAGCATCCCGTTTTGTGTCCGCCTCCTTTGCCCGCCCAGCCACCTTCGTCTTCGTCTCGGGGTTCGGATCGGAGCAGCTCTTGAAAGATAGAATGTTGTTCCAGCATTGTTCGGTTGAGTGGATGCCCTGGATGTGGGTTCGATTTTGTACATTCTTCACCTCTCAGTGATGGTGTTTGGATTATTCGGTGTTTGCTTGTCCTGTGATAGAGGACAGTCCATTTGTTATTTCAGTTAAGAATTTGCAACTCATCAGGACATAGAAGCCGGGGGAGGGGAGGTACATCCATTTCAAGTATCCGGACCTATTTCGGTATCCCTGTAGGTGTCGAAATGGTTTCCTGATGAATCGTTCTCAAATTCCTTTCACGTCATTATGATTCCAATCATAATCAATGGATCGACAATTTACATGCGATTGTTGTCTTGTCACTGCCAGTGGACACATCGAATTCCGCCTCTCACACATCCATCCATCCATCCACCACCCACCAGGCGCACCTTGAAAAAAGGTGTGTAGCCACAAAGTGAATGCAATTGAATGGTAACTCCGAAGAAACAGAGACACAGAGACGAGGGAAATTCCAGTCCCTCAGGGAGAGTTGTCTACTTGTTGGAGGCAAGCCACAAATTATACTCAACACTACCTCGACAATTGTCTGGACTGAGTTGGAGTTGGCGGAACTACAATAAATCTCATGTTAAATGTTCCAAAATTATGTATGACTTCATGAGCAGCCAGGAGCTGGGCAGGAGCAGAGGCTGTACATATTTCAGTTGTGGATTTCAATTCTCACTACAAATTGGCTCAGGGCCAATCCTGGACTACAGACGTTCAAGGGATGATCCCGATTCGGTTCATTGGAAATTTATAAGTACACATTCGTAATTTTTGTCAAGTGCAGATATTCCCTGCACCGCAATGGAATGACGTACGTACGGGTGGATGGGTCTCCCTCTCAGTGTCGTCTACCTTCACTTTCAGACAGGAATTGTGCTCGGTGGGTTCTGTGGATCCTTATTCCGCATAGTTTCGCGTTAATTTAATCAAATCCGCATTCAAAGTTTCCATCCTCCCACACCCACACCCACTGCCGCCACATCGGTGTGCGGCAAGGAATGCCGAAAATTAAATTGGGAACGCGCGACACCTACTACGGTACTAATTCAATTTGCTTGTTCCATTAATGCACTGCGAGTGTAAAACGAAAGGATTTATCCAGTCACATGTTTGTGGCGAAAACTCCATCAGTAGGAATGGGGCGGTGTTACACCCCGCGTTCGGCAACCAGCCAGCCAGCCAGCCAGCACACATCGAGCTGAGGCTGAAAGCTGAAGTTCTGAGCAGGGAAATGCGCAGTTTAAATTAATGAAATTGTCTATAATGACGCGACATACCGCAAAGTAGATTTAAACGAAGTAATATGCTGGTCTATGAGAGCACCAGCACTACTCTGATCTCAAACAAAACTCCATACACTCCCATACTCTCATACAGACGTACTATAGGTACATCCATGTGTACACTGCTACTACTCCATTACAGTGGTCTCTTGGTCGATTTTCACCACATAAACCTGGCAGTGTACCCTTGGGGACAATTTCAAGTGAGGAGGGTTGGGCACGGGTGCTACGGGGTACTTTATAGTGCTGATGGGCTATGTGTGTAATTTTATTGATAGCTACTCATCAATTGGTGGCTAAATTCAGCTGACGATGGGGTTGCTTCTGTGTTCCATCATTCCTACCACCATTAGGAGTAGATCTGATGTCGTTCACTGCCCGCCGCCTTCCTCCATGGCCATGATGCCGTACACAACATCATCGTCGTCGGTAGTTGAGTCGTCGATAAGCTGATGAGACTGAGATAGGAAGGGTATCTACCGTCATGTGGGTCGAAACACAAAAAAATAAAAAACACCGCCGACAACACTGTACGACCGTTTATTTGGTACACTTTGTGGAATAAAGGAGGAAAAGAGACAACTATTGGATAAGTTGCGAGCATTGTCGGTGACTTAAACTGACCTTCTGGCTGTGATTCAGAATCCATTGATTCTGTGGAAAGTCATTAAATGGGAGACAAGGCAGTGATGATCGTTTTCTTTTGAATAAAATAACGTTTAGCACCTTGATCGTTAGTTCTTGGAACCCCCGACACCATCTAGAGATCAATTTCTCGTGAGTTCATAATTTCGTCCGTGAGTGTATCCGAAAATTGTACTACAAGATTGCAGCAGACAGTCATGCCAGGCCAGGACTCCCCCGCCGTACTTGGGGGAATACTCGCACGTACACCGTGCTCACGTTAGCAACCAGCAACCTCAAGTTCGATAATTTGATGCGTACACCACTCCTCGAGGGATGCATAAAGAGACCCCCTTATTAAAAAAAACGAGAAAGGTTTCAAATTTCAATGAAATTCAAATAAAATAAATGGAATGGCAAATCTTTTATGCACGAGCGGGTGCGCCGGTGCCGAGGTGGTGGGCGCAATAAAACCGAACGCAAACACCGCACAATGCTGGAATTTTGTGTTTCGAACACACACTCACAGTTTTTGAGTTGCAATCCACGTTGGATTCCTGCTGAGGGTGAACGAAGATATAACGCGGCCACTACCGTCGCCGCCGTCGTGTCGTCGCCAACGCTAGCGCCACCATTCGTGAGTATTTACTGAAACCAAATGCCATCCGCAGGAGTGATGGTGGATGGTGACGGTATTGGGGATACAGAACGGCTATATCAGCTGAACTCAATCGCCATAATGGACCTCAGCAACGAAGATTAGGGAACTGAATAGTGTTTGGGGAGGCACATTCGTGAGCGGTGAGAGTCGACGAGCCATGGTGTCGATGTTTGTAGAAGATAATCTCCTATTAATGAAACTCAAGTTATTTGTGTGAAGCTTTCGTTGTTGTCGTTCGATGGGGGAGTGGGCAGCTATCTACGATCTGTGGGTAGACCGAGATGAGTCTGCACTCGCCATTGTTACGTTTGCGGCTTTTATTCCTCTTCAACTGAAGGGGTGGACGAGATTCAGCTAAAAGTGCGTCTGCTTATCTTTCTCGCCACCGACACGTTCTTGTTTCTTTTTTCTTTTTTCTTGCCTCTCTGCAGTTTGAATAGAGGAGAGGGAGTGCATTGGAAGCTTATGAAAATTGAAGACCAAAGAAATAATCATCGTCAGTTACTTCTTTCAATCGAAAACAATTATTCTCAAGTATTCCCCCCATCACAGAGGTAAACAACACACGAGTTGAGCAATCAAAATCCAAACCCACTTGCAAAAGTCTTATCGCATACGGTCAGAGCCCACCTCCACTTGGCTTCCGCATTCGCACGTCTGTCTGTCTATTTATACACGAAAGTCACAATATGTCTGAGGACCATATTTCAACTTTCCTTCAAGAAGCAATTAAGGAGCTTATCTTCGAAGAGCACCACATCGGGGTGTTAATAGGATTTCGACTTAAGAACGGAGGCAGCTCTTGGCTGCAGGTTGATGATGGTGGCTGACTGGCGGCTGACTGTTTGGCTTGTGGCCGAGAGATGTGTGTGTGGTTGCACGAAGAAGGGAGAATGTCCGTGTTTCCAGGCTGCTTTCGCGCAGATTTTAATTAGCTACCTTGTAGTCAGTGTCTTCCTTTAGTCGAGAGTGAGGCAGTGACAAATACAATTTGTCATCTCTCCCTCACTGGGGTTCGTATTTAATTTATTTCGCGAATCATCAATCATCTCCCACATGGCCGCTGGTTTGCCGTTTCATCTTCACGACTGCAGTGAGTTATTGCTGACATTCGCGCGGACTTGGAGTGGCGGTTGGAGTTCTAAGGCCTAATGAGATGTTCGTACCCGGGCCATGCACGGGCATGGGCATGGGCAGTTTTGTTTTTTCGGCCGTTTGAACAATTCACGTTTCATTGCAGCCGCAGGCAATGGCCGAGTGCGAAGGGCTTCCTTGGATGGGACTTTTCTCTGTGGCACTTATCTAATTATTAACGTCTCTTTGATTTTTATTAAATCTGGATTTAATTATGACGCCAGTTACTTTTTGTCTGAGGTTTCCACAGTGGCATTTTAATTGCGTTTGCGAAGGTGCCTGCGAATGCCGGAGGAGGATTGTTTTCTCGCAAATATTTCGAGGAGGCGGACGCGGGTGAGCGCGTTTTAATTAAAATACAAGGAAACCACCCCTGACCCCCACCCGATACCGAATGCATGAGGAAGAGGAATTTTTCGTCGGCAATTAGGGAAGCAACGGAGATGGCTGCTGAGCATGAAATGCTTGGGTACACGAAAGTAGCCACAGGCTGGTGGTTTCTCGTTTTGCTAAATGAAATCCACTTGAGAGTATCCGTGTGCCCTGGAGCTACAGAAACGACCCACTTCCTGCCACGTCGTTGGATCATCGTCACCTCCATATCAAAGCGCAACCGAAGCGGAAAAATCACAGGTATCGATCACCGTTCGGGTGGAAATTCGACTGCAACTGTAAGATTCACATCACAGCGCGGGCACATCAAACGTCGAGCCCCGACCACCGACTGCCATGATCCAATAATCGATGCAATCATATGTTGCTCAAGGGCCGAACGATGGTTTCGATGGCTGGCTGGATGACTGGATGACTGGATGACTGGATGAGTGGGCGCCGAACACTGGCCATCCATCCTTCGACACGTTCGAACACAAACAAAATTCATTCATCGACTTATAGGTGTGTATTATGTTTATTCATTAGCTTAATGCATGAAAGATCAAAGGATTAAATTATTTGATTATTATTTCACCTCGATGAGATCTGCTGACATCGATGTTGAAGTCACGCACAAAGGACGCGAGTGCATGCATGGCAATGCACACGCCTTCCGCCACCCAATGCCCCGCAACGAGAGTCAGCGCAGGGCCGACGACATGATGGTGGTGGTCTTCTCCAGTGGCGGCGTTGATGACGCTGCTGATGGCCGTCATGGCCAGAAATGTGAGCATTAATTACAAATCTGTCACTTCAATCAACAGCAGTCGGGCGCGGTTATTCAAACAAATTAATTTATTTTCCAACACCAACCGGTCGGCCGGCTGGCCGTCCGTACCTCCATTGCACTGGCTGTGAACGCCACAAATTGCCGTTCGAAAAAGTTCGTAAAGAGTGTCCAGTGTCCTTGGAAATGCAAAAAAAAAAGCAACAAAAAATGGAAAAATTCTCGAAAACAAAAAATAAGGCCCGTGGAGTACAGGCACTCGTCCATAATACGAAAACCAACATATCGCGCGGTTTTATTAAGTGTTATGGACTTTTGTAGCGTTTTCGAGGGGTTTTCGAGTCAGTGCTCTCCTGTCAACGCTCTCGCTCTCCTCGCTTACACCCATCCACCCCCCTGCCCTTCGAGGGATCCTTTGTGCGGTTTCATCGTTGACGTATTGCCTTACAGAGTTGTTCGTTGTTCGCTGTTGCCGATTGCTTCAGAGTTATGCAACTTTGTTGTATGTGACTGTGCGAGCAAATATGTATATTTTTTGCAATTTAAAACTTTCAATTGTTCGGGATTTTTTGTTTTAAATTGAGTGTACTGGACTATAATGATGATGCTCTGCGCGTGATGCAGTGCATCGCTATTCAAATCACATGCATCCACACTGCGTCCTCCGATGGGACAATGGCGTACAAATAAATACAAGAGAGAAAGAAAAAAAAAAATAATCAAGGCACGAGCTTCACCATCACCAGCAGGAGGAATTGAATTTGGCTGGCAACCCATACCTGTAGCAGTGGGTCTAGGACGACGACGACAACGCCGACAACGACACTGTACACATTGAATTACTTGCCCCAATTAATTGCCATGGAATGAGGTCTGCAGTGCTGGTGGCTCCTCTTTAATGGGTGCAGCCAGCAGAAGGAGAGGAGATGCTACCGCAACTCGGAATTTTTATCCTTCACAGTCGGAGACTGTTTTTCTTGCTTTTGATAGGACTTCCTCCACCGACCAAGAAGATGGGGTGGCACGTTCTACAAATATTAATCCTCCGTTTTGCACTGTTGCAGATGTTCTCGGGGCGTAGATGGTCTTAGCCACTAGCTGGTTTATCCATTATATGCATTAAGAGCAGCCATTCGCCACGTTGTCCACCGCACAGGAAGCCTCGGTCCGTGCTGCACAAAGAGCGTGTGCGCTGCGGGAGGAGGCAAATCTCCGACCGCATTTAAATTGACCAACAGCAGTAATAAATGCAGGGTTTTCTTTTTGTTTTGTATCCTCTTTAAGTACTCTCCCCGAGAGTGGAGACCCGAGACCGGTAAGGCAACGACCACGAGAACGAGTACGTCCCCGACGACGTCGCATTGGTCGGTCGTCACTGGGATGCAGCTGGTGCCAGTATGTAAACCTCGTAGTTGACCATAGTTGACTCAGCGGATCAGCGAAGGGTATTGTGGTGTATCCCTGCACTCGAACTAGTACACTTTTACACCACAAAAGAGGTTACTTCATTGAAAGTGAGAATGTGGAGCTTCACATATGGCCAGACGGCCAAGAGATAGGATCTGCTAAAGAGAACAAAATAAAAAAAAAGAAACAGATTTTTTTTCCTTCCCTCCTTTGGTTGGTCGCCAGCTCTTTGTCGTTTATTATGAATTTTCCTTGAGGTTGGAGACGGAGAAAATTAATTTTGTTCTCAACAAGGTCTCGTATCAGATGGCGGCTGCTGTGGGTGTTGCTTACCATGCTGTGTGGTATACACGGCGTGAAGTAGCATGTAGTTCAGTGACAATGCACTTTTGCAGACACAGATAATTGAAGGCGCCTCGGAGTTGGGAATGCAGATTGTGGTCCGACAGGGGGAATGGAGGAGCGATGGATGAGGATTTTGTGAACGATTAGCGCCATCAATCAGTAACGAGACGAGGGCTTGGGCTACTCGATCTTCTCTCAATCAGTCTGGTTATCATCTCTCGTTGTGCCTGAGAAAGAGGGACAGGTCGTGAATAATTCGATTCTCTGCTGATGTGTCCCAAACTGAATTTAAGCCCACACAACGTCACCTCGTCGACCTCATCAAACACAGTGCAAGGTCTCTCAAATCGCATTAAGCAGATTCGCAATCAAAACAAAAGCGAACTAAGAAAGCGGGGAAGAGGAGCAAAACTTTGATCACGTGTAGAGAAAATGTCGGGGAAAAAAAGCCCATCATCCACAACTCTTGAACAATTAAGAATGCCGCGTGAATCTTTGGAAAAAGTTTCCGAGTGAATTTTTCGTTTTTCTTCTCGTTTCTGTGCGCCCCATTTGTAAGAAACTTTTGACGAATTTCAAAGAAAACTTTCCCAAGGATACTCGGATACTCACACAAATCCAACTGCAGCGTCTTCAATACCTTAAACACAAACCTGTCCGCTTGTCTGCCTGCCTGCTGACTGCCTCCAGGCTGTGCCTGGTGAGAAAGTGAGAAAAGTGCCAAGACTGCTCTTGAAATTTCACGAAAAAAAAACAGAAGGAACACTCAAGAAATTCAATTCAATCGCAGAAGTAGTTTGACCAACTTTGCAGCATCCTCTCGCCTATGCATGGGATTCCTTCCTTTTATTAGTCCAGTGAATGCAGTGGAAGGAAATTTTTTGTGTGAGAGCAAACTTCTCACCTCACGACGACGCGGTTGGACACAGTAAAAACACTTGCAAACCACTTGAACACCACTTCACCATCATTTCCCGGCTATTTTCTGTTTGTTTGTCACCGGGTATCGCAGGTATCTGGTCAAGTGGGGGAGTCTCGTTGAGAGTTTCGTTGCATGAATTGACTAGATGAGGCATAGCCGCACGCAACAATCTTCCTCAGCTATTCCGACATCTTGCCAATTCTCCAACAAAAGTACTTCCCACTGCGGACCGTTCGATACCAGAAAACAACTTCACTTCGTCAACCGGCCGAGGCGACTAACCACCGATGTGTTTGTTCTGGACAAAGAATAATATAACAAAATACCTGACCCCCGGGCGAAGCACTCTCGTCGCTGAGAGTGTGAAGTGTATGTGTGCTTACTAAAGCGATTAGCACCTCGTCGTGAGGCTGAGTAGCTAACTGCCTGACAAGCTGGCCCATTCAAAGAGCGCTCTTTGGTGGAGCCTTGAAGAGGTACGTCAGCGAGATGTTTCTAACAAGTTTGTCCCACTTTTTCGATTCAGATATAACCAGGAGATAAAACGGCCAATTTGCAAGTTGGTGCTAATCGGAAAGTCGAAATCAACAACGAGATTATGATGAGACATCCATTAGAGGGTGTCGCCGACTTAGACTTTGGTTGCGGCTTCAACTGCGACTTGGACTTCGCGACACAGTCGAACGGAAGACTCCCTAGACGTCGCACGCATTTATCTGAGTGCGGACATAGGGAGGCAGAGTCATTATTCTTAATGGCAATCCTTGCAACTCCTCGGGGACTTGATTACGAAGCAAACATGAAAGGATGGACCATAGGATAAGACAGATACACGATCCTCCACACACACACACACGCTTCTCTCCTCTTATTTACGCAACAATTCATTCTCTGCTAAGGGAGCACTTTATCATTTCACAAAGGCGTCCACTGGAGTGGGGTGGTCTTGGTTCTGCTGGCGCTGCTGGTGGGGTGTGGTGAGTGAAAAACCATAAAAAAATTGTGAGTAAATGGAAAAATTCCAACCACAGCGATGCCGCCACATATACCTGTTCGAGTAATGGAGGATGAATCACGTGCGCGTTGTTGCTAAATTTCTTAATGACCCCGAAAACCATAAAGTCCGTTATTAAGGGAGTAGCGGGAGTAGCAGGAGTAGCGGGAGTAGCATTTATTTTTTCACAACTCTCCCCAGTCCGAGGAGTTTTTAAGGGAACTTAAATCCGAGTAAACGATGATATAACTCCTTATTAAATGACCATAAGTTGACTGGGTTTCACTTACCGCACCGTGGTAAAGTCTGAGTCGGAAACATACGTCCACCGAGGGTAAATAGACTATGATTGACGAGGCGCCCTTGACCACGCTTTGAAGGGCCTGCGGATAAGAAGATAGGGAATTGAGACGTCTTAGAACTGATGTCAGTGGTCGAAGGATTAAGTGAAACGCCATGACTTGTTTAAAGAGACTGTCAAACAGTATCGCCCCGTCGCTGAGTGTACAACCATCGCACCTACGTGTTGAGGGTAAGCATTTGAGCGCGATGAACCGTGGAAAGTTTTTCTATTCGCCGAGGTTGAATAATAAAAATTGATTGCATACTAAAAGTTACTTCCATTATACCCATCTCGGGTTGGCTGGTGGCTCAGGCCATGGCCCAGCCGAAGCTAGTCTCGAGAAAAAAAAATTAAAGTTTATTTTTTCTCCACCCATCCCCACCTCCCCCACCGTTCTGAATTCATATCCTTGCTAAGTGTTTTATTATTTCAGTTTCACGTACACATCCACTCTGAGGGGGGACAAGGGAAGGTGGTTGAGTACTCCGGAAGATGGTAACAAACTCAATTCCGCCCCTATCGTCGCATCAGCCTCCTTCCGAACGTCGTCGTCGCCTTCCTTGTTGGTCGTCAGTCAGTTTCTGTATGCATGACTATGATGAGAAAGTTTCTTCGTCGGGCAAGGGAACAGTCACGAAGAATGAAAGAGCGGGGGTGGGTTGCGGGGTTCCTGGTGGCTTTAGCATTGCCTGTTAATTGAATTTCACCTTCGATTGAAGGCAGCCAAATTACAAAATAATAGGAGCCAATTAGCAATCACTTGAGAGAGGCACTTTTGGTTTAAAATTAAATTTTGTTTCTGTGTGCGTGGCTGGCTGGAAAAACAGAACAAAACACTCACACACATACACACAAAAAAATCCGAAGGATGAAGTCAGTGGACTTCTTCAGAGTGAAAGTTGCAAAACATCAAACTCGACTGTGCCCGGGAAAGGAGAAACTTTGGTCCCAATGTGCATTCAGGTGAGTGTGGCAATGCATTTCAGTTCTTCAGGCTCTAGAGCCGGAGACAGAGTCAGAGTATACGGAGGGGACTAATTTAGTTTCGCCTCCAGTCAACACACAAGCACTTTAGTGGAAATAAATCGAGTACGGTTTGACTTTTGACACATAGGCATTAATTTGTGTATATCGAGTGCATTTATCTACACAACACAACATCAGCCACACGTTGTCTAGATGCGAGTAAGTTTCGTACTAAACGAACGACGTTAGAGCGTACGGAGGTCTTAATCAGCTAATCTGTACAGCTAGATGTAGGCTCCCTGGAATCGATATTATTTTTCATTCGCTTTTTAAAAACATCCCCCTTCTCGTAGCAAGTGGATGCCCGAACTGTCCCCTGATTGTGACTGCTTCGGAGGCCACTCGAATCTCGAAAGCCTGCGAACATGCCACACTCTCTCTCTCTCTCGCTCTCGTCGGTTGCTGTGAAAACTGTCAGATGAAATAAATTTCATTTTATCGAATCGTAAATCATAAAATGACATTCATAGGTGGAGATAGTGTCGTATTTGTTCATGTTTATTGTATTGAGCCCAAGGGCCCACACACAAAGGAAAAAAAAAAACAGCTCTTCTCTGTTCATGATAAACCTGAGTTCACTTCATAAGCATAAATATATGTAGGTACGGCATATCTACGGCGCGCTCGGCACGAGGATGACAGCCGGTCGAACTGGGGGGGTTGGCGAAATGGGACTTCGGGTGCGTGCAGGCGTGCAGGCGAGCTAGGGACGAGTCCGTTGGGGGTGTGGTGTGGTATGGTGTTGTACAGTTGGAACGTGTGCCGAATTCATCGATTTTGTATCGAAGGAATGGCAACAACATAGTCGACGACAACGACGTTCTATAGTCTACGTTCCGGAATCACAACACAGGCATCAGCTTTAGCAGCAGCACCACCACCAGCATTGGCAAAGGCAGAGCAGCAGCAGCAACCAGTGAATAGGGCGCTCAGGAATTTGTAACTCCATTTGTGTGTCGATTGTTTGCAGCGAATGGTAAAAGAGAAGTGTCTAGTGGGTGGGTGGGAGTGGGAGTGGGATGGAAAAAATGCGCCGTCGCCAGTGCCAATGATACACCTAATTTGATGGTATATTGAATTCCGGAACAAAGGATTTGACAAATTGTCAATCTCAGGTGTGAGTGATAGTCCTTAATCCCTGGCCGAAGCTGACCACAATCGTGGTCCTTATTAAATCATGAGATACATGGATGAGTTGGCATTTCAGCCCTTCAAGGAGTTGGAGGGGCGGGCGAAACCACTTCCACGTTAATTAAAATGAAGCGATTAAGCGATGACCAAGTGTGCGTAACAGGCAAGAGTGCGACACCGTGGATAGATCGACTGGAGAATGGAGACTGCAGCGTGTGCAGCAACTTGTGGCGGTCACCTTCTGCCCACAGGCAGTCTGTCAATTCGATAAAGTGCCCGTCACCGGCATTATACTGCCGTGCGTGGTAGCAGCAATTAATTACCACGGATAGTCCTTAACGCCAATTACCCGTGGCGATAAGCGGCGTCGAGGTTGGACGGGTTTACGTACGTACAATGCAATCAACAACGCCGATGACGATGGAGGTGCACTCAAGTGCGAACACAGTCAGTCACAATGTTATCTCCCGGCGCGGCTCGGCGGCCGCCATACTCAGAGGTGTGCGATACTCGCTGGTAAGTGGTGCCATGCAAAGGCATTGTCCTTCAGTTCAATGGCGCTAAACGCTCCCGATAAGCCTCTAGTAATCGATGTCCAGACCTAATGGAATCTGAATGGAATTCAAACCACTTTAGTGTGGATTCAACCAATAATCCAGTTCTCTTGACAAGAAAAAAGAAACTAAAGAAAAAAGCAATTTCTTCAGGCGGTGTTCTTTATTGACTTCATCAACTTTGCATTGCACAGCCGCAAGGGAATGCTGATTCCACGCACACCTCCAATTGAAGCCAACAATCGTAACTCAAGAAAGAGTCGCATTTCAAATGAACGACGCGAAAGAACTCGTGTTCCGCTGGGGGTAAAACCAAACATTGCTTCCTTTGGGGGCATCCAACATCCTCCATCCACCATCCTCCACCATCACCACCACTCATTGGCTGTGTGTCAGCGTGCCTTCAGGAAGTTTGCATACAAACTTTCAACACGACGAAAACAAAGCCTTAAAAGGACGACTACGACGACGGGCCACCACCGCGAAGAGACGGAAAGTCAAAAGCAATTCCTCGTAATTGCTTCACAAATAAAACTCAAGTATGTTGTGGGTGTGTATCGCATAAGCCGAATCAGAATCTGAATAAATGTTCCACAAAACACAATAAAAACGGGCACCCAGGCCCCGTGAAATCCATTGCCAGGCATAAATGATGCACAAGCCAACCTCACCTTGGCAACGTTGACTATCGAGTCGCAAATTATATGACTTTCTGTAGTTTCGCCTTACAACTCCATTGACTCTATTGACGACGACGACGACGCAACGGTGCGATTTACATCTCATCTCAACAAGATGGTGAACATCATCTCGATTGGGCAACTACGTGTTGAGGAGTGTTAAGAAAATTAATACCTTTAATCGGATTAGCTTCGCGCCGGAAATTCTTCCAGCCCGGCCAGCTGCATGATGTGCCAAAGTGCAGTGGCTATGGTGCCTCTGGTGGCTAACCCCGTACCCATCGCGGTGGCATTTAACGAAAATACGAGTATAATTAAGTTTTGCATAAGTTATGTGACGGTGATGGTTGCTACTGTGTGTGGCTCTGCTCCTCCAGCAGCGCCGCAATCACTGCCATCGCCTATCGCACCGTCACCGTTGTTGGCCAAGTCGTGGCTTCTTCTGTGGCGAGTGGAGAGGAGTGGCAGGTCCCTGGGAAACAAAGTAAAAAGTTGAGTTCTTGTTTTATTGCCGACAAGGTATGAGTGGAGGTGGTAGGGTGGGGGAGTAACCCTAAGAAATTTTCAATTCGAAGCGTGCTTCGTCGGGATCTGCCCTCAATTATTCATATTTTCATTTTGCTCAAAGTTAAGTGAATTTTGCCTCCACCTTGCCGCAGCATCGTGTTGCCGATCACCACAACAACAGTTGCACGACCGAATCGTGCTAACCAGTCGACGGGCGTGTCCGATGTCATAAAGCACGCCTTCTCGATTCAAAGGTCACCTCTCTGTCTTCACGGAGACACAAAATTCCTTTCATCCAGGGATTACAAGGCGTTCCGTTTTGCAATCCTTTAAACTAATTACTTGACCTTTTCATAATTTAATTCCGTTCACGGAAGTTACTTAAGTCCACCCGCTCAAGGACGCAAGAAGTCATAAATTTTCGCCCGGTCAACTGAATATATACGGTGTGCAACGAAATTCATAAATCAACTTTAATTTACCTCGCCATGGTCGTTTTTGTTCTCTCACTCGGGATTCCCCATTCGATTTCCCCCCCAAAACGGAATTTATCGCCCTTAAAGCGTCGATGAATTCATTACACGACGTGGTCGCCGACGAAGACATTCGACCAAGTCAGGCAAGCCAGCAAGCCAGCAAGCAAGAGCCGAAACCATTCTGCAAATAAAACAATCCATTTAATGGTGTGCGCCCCATAAAGTGGTTTGCCGAATTCCCTAGATATTGCCACCTACACCCAGTCAGTCAGCCAGTCACGTGGAGAGGAAAGGCAAATCCGTTGCGTGGGCATTTTTAATGGATGCGGCGGCAGTCGTCGGTGGACCGCGGTTTTGCCAACACTGACTTTTATCACATGCGGTTTGAGTCAACTTATTCACCAGTCACCGCCTACTGCCTGCCACCCATCTGCCGCCATTGGCGATCACCACAATCCCTTTGCATTTAAATTGAAAAAGTTTTTAATTAGAGACGCGAATTCGAAAAATCAGGAACATGGTAATTGGCAATAAGGATCTGTCGGTTGTTCCCTGTGTTATGCTCTGTTGTGTGTCTCCTTCGACGAAGGGACGAGAAATTAAATTCCAAACAACTTGACAAATGATCCACGAAATGTAAACACAACCCTCGAGGAGAGTATGTTTACCAAATGAACGGCGACGTCTACGACAACGGACCGAGCCGAGACGGAGGGTCTGGCCTAAAGAATGGAAAATTGCGAAACAATATTAATTTCAACTTTCATAAATTCAACTCCTGACTGACGAATGGTAGCCAAACCGAAACAGTACAACGAACCATTGGAACAGTCAGCTAACACGCCCACCCAACCATCCATTTAACATCACAGGAAGTCTGCGGAAGTTGTGAGTCAAAAATGTTCTCTGTTTGTTCATCGGATTCGAACTGAACTGAAGAACAAGCAGAAGCAGGAAAAATCGAAAGTTAAATATTTTACTTGTTCGAGAACAAAATTGATTTACATTGCGCGCATGGATCTGTTGATTTTTTAGCTCCTTCGAGCGTGAGTCACCGATTCTTGGGATACATACATGTGTGTGTGTGCTGTCTTAAAGACAATTAAGAAAAACAAAGAAAGAGGGTGGGGATGGGTAGCTGGGGGTCTCGTAATGGATTCAAGGTCTGATGGGATTTGGAAGTTCATGCCTGCCACCTACTTCCGGCCCACCCCGGCCCTAACACGGAGGTTGAAGGATGCTTGTTGGTTGTGGAAGCGCCTTTGAGAGAAATCCTTTCAGCCCATTCATTCTTCTTCTTCACAGTGCGGCTGTATACAAATGGCCATTGTGCACAATTATGCATTGAGGGTGGTTGTTATTAATCAACCTCTTTATTTCCATTGAGAACGGGGTGGTTGTGGTATTTCAAAATGCGATTTGAAAAAAAGGGTTAAGACTCCTGCCTCTCCCTACCGCGTGGATGCGAGTTGTGTGTAGCGCCCCTAAGCGATTCGTACAATTCATCGTCACGACCTCTTGACATAAAACGTCGGAAGATCCCTTGTGGGTTGTGAGTGAAGTGCGGGTTATTGAGTGAGTGTACGTTGTAATCAATTTCCATGCACTCTTCGGTGTACAAGGATGTGTTACTCTTTGTGCTTGTCTGAGCCCAATACAAAGCAGTTTTTTCAGAAAGCCCTGTAGAGTGCTGAAAGAGGGAAATTTAGGGTGCGACTCGTTTGACATTCGAAGCGAGCTCAAGAAGTGCGCAGCTCAGAGCTCGGGTTGGTCAAACCTTTTTTCGCTGATCCGTTACCCCTTCTCTGGCTCACACAGACGAGAAGTAAGAAATCATTTAAACGCACTCCCCCCTTGTGTGTTAGAATATGGATGTACGTGGTGGTTCGTGAAGGGATTACGTTCCCTCGGATTGTGGATTGGTGTTGGCCACAACCGAGACAGACACACACATATCTCTGCGGTAAGGTGTCGGATGACCATTTGTGGATATGAATCACTGCAGGCGGCAGCACCCGCCTCATACACGATTACACTTGATTGAAAGTTACGGCTCCACGTCACCTGATCCATAATCCTATTACCAGTGCGTACAATACCACCACCACCACCACCACCCAGTGTCTTCCTCTGTGTCTCCTTCGTTCTGCCCTGCAGTTCCGCACGTTCGTCCCATTAATTTCAATTGGTCTTATGAATTTATTTAGCCCCAGTGATGATGCAAGTGTCATAAATAACTGTGTGTGGTTGCAGATCTCTCCCACTGGCATGGCGATGTCAGCGATTCGAATTCAAGTTCGACCAATGCACAATCGAGAGCCTATACTTCACGGCTTGCTGGTTGCCACCCACCTCTGCACTTTCTTGCACAAGGTCATGATTTGTCGTTGCAACGGTAATTCAGTTTTGCAGCCAACCGACCCGATCGCCTCTCACCACATTCTTCTGCCTGACACAAGTACCCTCACATGAACATGTATGTTTCGGTGAGAGAGATAGAGAGACTTTTTTTCTTCGGACATAAGACAACGGCGATGATTTACGATACGGACATGACCAAGAAACGATGTTAAACCTGTGAATGGAATCCATAAGCAACTCTAGGAGTCAGTCAGCCCATTGTGTTTACCAGTTCACGGTTCAAGGAAACGATTTTGTCTCGAGACGTGCATCTATTCCCGTGTAGCCTATAACAAGGTGAATCCGGTGAACGGTCGAACCACAGAAAAACCGTGTTCCATATGGTCTCTCCTTAACTTCGTGTCGTATGGGTTCTTTTCGTTTTTCGGGTGATATGCAAACGCCATGAACAGGCATGTGGGTAAGAGCATGAACCACCCAAGAGCAACAGCGAGAGCGAGGCAGAGAGCTTCTGTTTGTTTTTGGATCTAATAATTTGAAATGTCATGCTACTGGCACTTGACGGGGGATTAAATTCATTTAGGAGCAGTTCGTGAGGCAACCGTGTTCGAGGGAGATTACTCTAAACAAATATGGGATTAATTGAGCATCATAAGCCTTCGGTCTGTGAATACAGACATGTACCCGGGTGCAACTCAACTCATTAGAAGTTTTCCCCCTTCTCGATGGCACGGTGAATCTGAATCTGCAAAATAGAAGAGAAGACCCCCGAAGAGTGTGTAGCATGTTAAATTAAATTTAAAAGGATTTCGTTGTCAGAGTTGTGTTTCATTGAAAATCATTGCTCCCTTCGGTAATAAAAACTGAGACGATTATATGGCAAAACTGAATCCTGAATCCACCCCCGGCGGCGGCGGCGGTGGCGGTGTTTGGATGAACCGCTTCTGCCAAAAAGAGGGGGATAGGGCGATTTTCTTTATTTTATTTCCCTCGCCCTCGTCGGTTGTCTGTGCAAACACACACACGGGAGTCTACGGGAGATTTATACCGAAAGTCCTTTTTAATGAAAACATGATGAGTAATGTCTTTTGTACGAATACCGAGTGAATTTGAGGTACACCGTCCTGGGCCTGCCCCCGACCTGCATGAGTCTGTCTGAACGGCAGGGGCGGCACTGAGGGTGAAATTCCCAGGGGAGAGTGTTAGCATAGAGTGTTTGTAGTAGGCATAATAAAATTAGGAGAAATATACATTTGAAATAAATCCATTAGCAGTGAAACGTTTCCGGAATGCGAATGTGAACTGTGTTGTCTTTCATAAAAATCCACCAGCCGAGATACTCGCTTTTGTTAAAGGACATCATTTTCGGCGTCCTTCAAGCGGAGGGGGGAGGATGTCATTCGGCGGAGTATTTTGTTTTCAATAAAACGTGAGTGCTTCTCGTGGAGTAGTTGGTGTGGTGTGCACCTGGCATGCTTTGCCGAAACGGGCTTCAGTTTCACTCGTGGAGAGTCGCAAATTTGAATGTGGGTCCCTAGCATCTCTTTGAATACGTCACGGGGTGGTGGAACGGGATGGCCATTCGGAGAGAATTTCATTTTTCCATCGCCCCCTAAAGCTCTGTGTGAATAAAGAAAAATACCACGAATGTCTGTTGTGAACTTACACAACATTCTCCTCCCCATCAAATTACTCAACCCCCCACTTGTACATCCAAACAGGGTTAAAGGGAATTAGCCTGGAGGGGGCGGGGTCAAAGTAATGAACGCAATTCCTTTCAAAATCATTAAGTAAGCAAATTAATTTTCAAAAAGTTACCAATTAATGCTAAAACACGCGCCACGCAGTCCCAGCGAGCGTGTACACTGAACAACATTGTAAACATTGTTCCAATACCATAAAGTTCTCACTCCTGTTTGGCATCTGATAAACATTCGAAAACACTACAAATCGCGTCATGCTCATGAGAATTAACGCTGAAGAATGTTGAATTCAATGCGTATGCCTTGTGCACCATGTGTCGCCACTTTACAGCTTCGAACTTTGGTACATATTGCAATCCAGATCCGTGGATCCCCCACAGATCCAGCATCGAACCAGACCAGTCGAGTTGTTTATCCAACATTCGCCGGGGCCGGGTTCTATGACTGCTGTTATTATTAAGTGCTAGGGTAAATATTTACACCAGCATTTAAATTTTATTTAAATTAGGGGCTAAATAAACATAAATTAGTTGTACAGCGAGAGGCAGACGTACGTCGGCGGCGTAATTAGACTCAATGAAGCACTAACCCTTAAGTAGGTGTGTTCGCGAGTCTGTAGTGTTAATGAAATTATGTCCCCCCCCTGCAGGAATGGAAAAGCTCTCAGAATTCAATTGGTCGTTTCTGGTTTAATATTCCAAGCAGTGAACGGCAAATATTAGGAATAGTTTTTTTTATTTTCTTCACTTCTCAGTGCTTTCCACCGCCATGCACACAGAGGTCACGTATGGTGCAGTCGAACAATGGCAGTTTGGCAGTCACGTTCCGATATGGAAAAACCTTCCAACAACACTGCCTACTCGAAGGGACAACAAAGACTGGGATATCTGCAGAATTCCTTATGCAGGTTTTCGGGGTGCAGATGTCCACACACACACAGCTACACACAACCTGAGCTCGTTACGGGTAATAAATCACCGAGCACCGAGTCTGACTGGGACTAATCACTTTGACTAGCAAAAGCGGTGGCGGTGGGAGAGCAACACCTCTGCGAGGCAAAAGGAAGAACTACGTAACGACGGCATTAGCCTAAGTCTGACCCTAATTAAATTCCGGGCAAATTGAGCATTAGTCGATGGCTTATATTCCCGTCACAAATTGTCAGTCAGCATGACAAAAGGCTGTCGGACTGTAAAAACGAACGCCGTCCTTTGATGTCTTCAGTTTGGTTGGAGCAATGCAAATTACTTGAAAGAATTGTAAATCAATTAACTTTTGGCGGGGCTCCCTAATCACAAGGCAAACGAGAGAGAGAGAGCAAATGGAAGAAATCATTTCGCTGAACATGAGGAGAAAGCCATGTCGTTTGTTGGGCGTGTTGTATTTAGCGTGTTCTACACTGACACTGGCCCAAACGAAACGGAAGAACGGCGATGCTGAGCCGGAGAAGGAGGGATTTATTTATGCAAATCAGGAATTAAAATGACACGTTGAAATTGTTTTGTCTGCCTCCTGTCAGTGTTTGCTTTGGTAGCGCAATGCTGCTACTCCTAGCTCCAGGCATGGGACACCATCCGGTAGTTCATTTTTGTTGATACAAATGTTCCGTTTTTTTTTCTTCTTGTCTTCCTCTCTGTGCTCTCTTCGTAGTGCGATTGTGATAAAAGCACCCAACTCTACGACAGACGGCCACGCTCTGGCAGTGAACTCGAGCGTCGACTGTCGACTGAATCAGTGGGCAGATCTGAGCTCTCATCCTTCCCTGGTCGCTCGTCGACAATATGTTTTCTAGGATGTTTTAAATTCCACATCTTTGGCTGGGCCCGCAAACCAGAAGTGTATGTACCGACATCGTCTATAGAGAAATGTCCTTCCTGGTTACGTGTTGTGCCTGGAATCCGCAATGAAGCAAGAACGGATATTTCTGATTTTTCTAATTTTTTTTTTCGTTGCTTCTCTTGCCTTAAGGGAGACGGCATGGGAATAGCAAGAGAGTGGTTCGGTGTGGTGCTGTACTAAATGGCAAAAAAATTATGTGCATTAAATGGGATGAAGGATGGAGTCAGGAGGGGCGATGTCGATTATAATTCCCCTCAATGCCCGCCTATTTTATGACGTGCATAGGCTTATGCTACTATGTATTACCAATCCATGACTTTGCGTTACGATGGGGGAATAATAACATGGTGGCTGCAGAAGTTGCAGCCTCATCTCTGTCAATTTTCGCCTTGGAGATGTTTCCACTAGGCCTGTGGCCTGGAATTGCTTCCAAGCATAACGTGTGACTAGGGTGGTGATACTCAAACGATCTGGCTTATCTTTAAAACACATATTCCCAAATTGATTAAGTCGTTCGATGGTGACAACTCCTTGAGGGGGGTCACACAGCCTCTGAATCAGCGAAAAGACGGCAGGCTTTGTGAAATAGTTTCAAGGGCTTTTACCATTGATGTTTCTTTAGCATCTATTTGCGTACCACTTCATTCTCCGCCTCACCTGTCTCACGTTGGCGCCCATTGATTCAGTTTATCTTGTCATTAAGGCGCATAATTAAAGCCATCCAAATCCATCCATAAAACATAAGTTCACATCGGGAAAACCTTTTGCACGCGCGCTGTCGTAATGTATTTGTATGTAATAACTCCATAAAGGTCGGATTATGTCGGCTTAGAGTGTACATAAAAAAGGAAAACTGTTTGTTTCAGTTCTGTGATAGCCCTTTCACTTTCGACGTGAAGTGGGTTTGTGTTCAGTGTGGCCTGTACGAGAGACTCTCATACAAATTTAAGGGATTACACTAGAAGATGATGTTGTTTTTGGGTCCGATGTTGGTGCGCAATGAGGCGTTTGCGTGTTGCCTCAATGAGAAAAAGCTTTCAACTGCTTAGAGAACAGTGATTTCTTGAAATAAGGGGGATTATCTTAAGCGAATAGGCAACGGCTACAAGGGGATTACAAAGAGGAACCCATTACATTACCATTTGGGTGTTAACTTTTCATTTGATATGCGATGGGACGCGGATAATAAGATCCAGATGGGTTTCTACGTTCAAACATAAAATTTTAACGACTTTCTGTTTGGGTAATATGTTATTGAACTGTTTTACCGATGTCTCAGAAAACTGCATTGCCTACATTAGCTGACAGAATGTCATTAACTGACATATGTCATTCATAGTTTCGCTCGCGCGGGATAAGAACAAAGGAAATTTAATGAGTGATCGCGATTCGCGAATTTAATCGAGAAAAAACGCACAAATAATTATTTCGCTAATAAATTAATATTTTGGCAATTCTGCTAATTCATTTAAATTATTCGATAAAATTTTTTCCAATATTTCTACCTTGTGTGCATCAAAAGTGTTGTTTTTGGCGTGGTTTTTAATTTGCAACTGAGCACACAAGGAGATCTGTGCATTTCAGTTATTTGTTTTCTTTTGTATTGCAAACAATTTCTCGAAACTTGATCAACATAAGCATTCTTTTATTCCCTTTTTAACGATATGTGCTGAATTATTTCCAACTTTGTCTGGGGTTTTGTCTCTACTTACCTTAAAACCTATTCGCGAGAGTAGATACTTGAGTTTTCCACATCACATAACTGTTTTTATTTCAGATGCAAGGTGTGTATATCGCCCATTCTCTCGCTGCATTCGCTTAAGTGTATCCAAAACCCCTAAGAAGCAACAATTGATACCCAAACCCTTCCCCATCAATCTCTTCAAATGCATTAACGCCAAATGCAACCCCTGTCACTCGGTTTCAGTCGCGTGCCACTTCAAAAACTGAAGGGCACCCAGCCCTTCAAATTTGTGCTATGTGCTCCCATTATCCATGAGGATATTTGTCGCACGAGCAAACGCACTTGTCTGGCTCATCAAGTGATAAAGGGTCTCCACTCCACTCTCCAACCCTCGCCATCTGACGATTATTCAATATTTTTGGCACGTCCCTCTCATCTGTACCGCCTGGTTGATGGGTGACGACCAGTGAGTGGCTGAGTGTATGGGTAGACCGAATGCATCCACTGATCTGACAAAAAACAACGGAAGCACTCGAAAAAACAAACATACACATGAAAAGGATGCCAAATGGATTGTTACGAGTTGCGTACGTTGGTAGAAACAAAATTTGATGGCTCTGTACCTATGTATGGTACATATAAATGGTAGCAACAACTGAAACGTGTTTCACATAATAAATCCTCGGGGCTTGGCGGAGGTGTCAGTCGCCCGGTGGTGTCGGGTTGGACCCATTGCGACAGACATCAGCCGGACAGACTGACTATCGCCCGTTCTGAAAAACCCCTTAATAATACATAGCTGGTCACTTAGGAAATTGAGACGTATGTGGTTGCCGCACTGTTCGTTTCCTAGCAACCATTGTCGCTATAAATTTTCATTATTAATGAAGTCACTGGCCCAGAACACCAAGGTTTCTTTGCCATGTCTGCGTCTCCTGCAAGGGGGGCTTCCCGTGAAGCCGTGCACATTTTTGTCTTTCCTCTTGTTTCATCGTTTATTCGTTTTCTGTTTTTCAATGTTTTTCAGAGCAATTTTTTTCGGCGGTTCATGGCGAGGCAGTAATAAATAATTGTAAATGCGCCTCCCAATACGATACGGTCAGCAGTCAGAAGGATTCGGAGGACCTCTGATGCCGTTCATTGAGCTGGAAATTAATTTTAAATTATCGAGCGAAACGGAGATATGTTTGATATTCCATAATTGCATCTGTTCGCCGAATATTGTGCCGATGAACCATATTATTTCGAATTATGACATCACTCGAGATATTTTCCCATTTTAAATCCCATTAATGGGCAACGTTTTACAGCTACGGCAACTGTCACAGATACGTGGGCCGATAAAAGGTTCAATTAAGCTGGTCGACCAAAAAACAAGCACTCCGATAAGATCTCTGGTGCTGGGCAGTAGATTTTGTACACGACATGCATGGGCACGAGCACGGATGCCAGTCCGAACTCCGACATGCCACTCCAGTGATAGATGCATCCGCACAAGAACTCCGTGTGTATGTGTGTGTTTTGTAAATATTTCATCGATGTTCTTAATTAGCCAGAGTGGTGTACGTCTCACGATAAATCGTTGTTCCCCGCCTAAAACGAGACGGAGTTTTCGGGGTCTCCTCCCATCAAGATAAGATTGCTTGGGAATATCTGCGGTTAGCTTACAGCTTCTCCACCTGATGCACACCGTTTGGGGGACGATAGCGATCTGTCCAGTCTATCGAATCTACCTTGCACATAACTTTTGTTTTCTATTTATAATCCAATCAGTGGAGCCACTATCTCATCTCGTTGACCATTTCGAATGGCATGACTCTTTGGGTGGTCTGCTATGGTCTGGTCTGATCTCTGGGCGTACGTTGTTGTACACGAGCACAAAAACTAACTAGAGGCACCACATACAAAAAAAAACCGAGAGATGGAGGAACGTGAAATGTGTTCTGGAAATGTTTTCAATTCGTGGACATGTTGTTGCTCTTCTAATTTCGGGTTGTTTTCGGTATCCCAGGGGAGCTGTAGCGCAGCAACGTTTCAACTGCAGCCACATCACCAGCATCACCGCCAACACCATTGCCACTTGACAACAGTTGAATGCGGCTTCGTTGGCATGTCATGTCGTAATCATTGGTGCTGGTGGTATCCTCTGTTTTCGAAATAACATTCCGTGCACTCTGGACGTTGGGGATTTTGCGTTTCGTTCCCATGGAATTTAGCCACAGCCACAGATCTGTTTAAACATCCAGCCAACTCATCGGTTAGTGGGTGTGTGTATGTGTTGGATGGGGGTTATAAGCATTAGATTCATTCCATTTCATCCATCAAAGGTAATTAATGGAACTTGTAGCAAGTATTTTATACTACAATTTCAATTTGTTTATCAACACCCTCCGTTTACCTTCGTGTTCAGATGGTTCATCCCCCCCTTGATCATGTGATTAATCGATTGTTTAATGGCGGAACGTGCGCCTGCCCATTAGTCTTCTGCAATTTGCTGATTGCAATTACTTATCCATATGGGATGGGTGATTGCTTAGACAATTCCCAGAGGCATGCCGTCAGGAGACATCAACGCGATGGGAATCGCATGAATGACGAAATGCAGGCTCTGCCAGTCTCGGTGTGATTCATCATCATCTCTCACTTATTAACATACTCCTTCATAGGAGTCAGGATAATTTTTTTTTTTACATTTTTCGTTTCCATTTTCATTTCTGTGCACTGACCCATGAACATGCGCGACTCTGGCCCGCTTTGAAACTCTGTAACTCTCCAAGGTGCGATTTGTAATTTATTGCTTCGTTAAATCTTTGATTTCAACATTCCAGCGAATGTTTACGACCGTGTTGCACGATTGGACATTAATTAAGAAAAAAAGAAAAACAAAAAACAGGCGAAAAGAAAAATCTCAGCTGCCTTAGTGAGTGTCAAATGATTTATCTCGTGCCCACGAAACCGTGAAACTCAGTGAGCTCCTCAACAGTCGTCGGTCGGTTGGAACTCGAGAATTGAAACTAATAAATTCCGCGTGTTATCTTTGTGTCATATTTCCTAGGCTGCAGGCCAGGAATCTGATGATTTCCCTTTCTCTGTCTCTCCGCGTGTCTTTCTCTCTGTCGTTCAATTCGGAATTTGCCTTTTTGTTCTGCTCAGCTCATTCCACTGTTTCGCTTATTGTTTAAGTGAAAGCCCGGGGTACTGTGTAGACGGTGATGCTAGGTGCTTTGTCAAATCAAAACTTTTTCAATTTAAATGCAAAGGGAATTTGCACTGAGATCCTTTTTTTGTGTGTGAAGTAGGGAAAACTATTACCAAGCGAATTCGCACATGGGTTGAGAGTTTCCGACTGAAAAGGATTCTATACTTGGGAGTGACATGAGCAGGCACATGGAGGAGTGATTATATGTAGGTTGACTGTGTTCGTTTTTTTCAAAATCCGTGACTTCTCCTTAAGTGTGGATCTTTTTTTTTTTTGGCTTGGATTTGGCTTCTCTTTTCAAACATGAATACAAAAGACGTGACCATTACACGCAATCGATAGGTATCAGTGCGAATGTCAGACGGAGAAGAATTCCCAGAATTCTCAGCGAAGGAGTCTTCGCCTGAGGAACATTTTGCAATTTCAAAGGATATCATCGTCATCTTCATTGACACACAGCAGTCGGTAGACAAAGTGGAAATCCTTGAGAGTAGTTCGGAATCGGAAGCGCAACCGAATAATGGGATTTACTCGTATTTACCTTCACTTTGATAACAATTTTGTAACATCCCTTCGCAAATCCACCTCAATTCGTTGCGATCAGTGTGTGCTGCTGCTGCGTGTGAGTGTGTGATGGAAATATGGAAAATCATTTATTTACATTAATACCAACATTGTCCCTGTCACTTTCTTTCAATCATTCGCTCTCGCACGCACACAGTGTGCGATTGGTATTAGTTCTGCAACGAAGGTGGAAGGAAAGTAAAGGAAAGGATTTATTCGTAATTTAATCCTGGCGGAAGAACAAATGCGTCGTCCTACTTCATGCTTCGACGACTAAAGGAAAGCTTAAGGTCACCCCTGCTGAGTGTTAACAAACAGGATTCCCTTTGAAATTGAAGCTAAAGGAGCGAAGAGCCGTTCCACAAATGTCACGAATTAGTTGTGCGGTAGATCGTCGAAAGTAGTTGGCTTTAATTTTAAATCACGAAGTACGAAGCCAACAAGCGTTCGGACGAGGATAAAATGGACAAATTATAATTTACAGCATATTCACGTAATCGTTTCCTTTGTGTAGCTGTGTGCCACTGCAGGCAGCTGAGTTACAGTTCACCCCATGTGCTGCTGCGTTTGTAAACGAGTTTCCTGCCTCTAATCGGATTACGGCAACGACGGAGACGAGTAAGAGATATGCGCCGTGTTCCAGCACAAAAGATGAACGATTTTTGGACACACAATGCTCCCCGGTCGTTGTGAGCTCTCTGACGTCTCCGATATACACACATTGTTTCCAGCGGCTCTAAGAAACGTTTTCACACATGCATCAAAAAGATTTACTGGCCTTTTTGAGTTGTTACGTGCGTGCGTGCGTTCCTTTTCAAACGGAAACGCGATACAATTTGATGCGCTTTTGGTCGCTGGTCTCCTTGAATACAGTCAACGGAGACCTCTCTGATAGATGGGGTTTCTGATGCGCATAAACATAAACATTCGAAGAAACCAAACGCGTCGCTCCTCCACATCGATCCATTATTTCAGATGAACGTTGAAGGCGACCGCACAGCGTTCGGTAGTCTTGCGACACAACGACAAATTGACAATTATGCAAATGCAAGGCAACGCGAGATCCGCTGCCGATGCGAAGGAAATTCGCTGTTCTAACCTTGGCGCGACATCGGCGGGCAACAACCGAGCCAACAAAATCGTTGACGACGTCGAACACAAGCTACAGGAGGCCCTGCTGCACTACAAGTCTCTAAGGACTTCGCGCGTCGCGACCATAAACGAGTGATTGCAGCTATAAAGGCAGCAGCTACAAGCTCTCGACACGGCATCTTCTCGTAATTAATTCTCGCGCAGAAGAAATGTGACATCGAATGTGATAACAGGCTGTTTCCACACACTTTGGGTAGCCCACCTATTCCCTAGCCGGTATCCATGGGTGCCCGTCTATTGCCATTTATCAAACTCGAATACGGAATACTGTAGTTACAGAAGCAAGGTCCGATGAGGTGCCCTGATGAACGGCTACCAAATGCAAGCAGCCGCGCCGAGAGACACAAGCGAGAGCCAGCAGAAGGTAGCTCTGCAATTTTTCATCGTACTCACATCTGCACCACTATGTGTGTTCACTTGGGTGCACATTCAGGCGAATTGACAAAAGGAATCCCAAACAACTTAGTCGTGGAAGCCGTCATTCCGATTCCAGCAGCAAAGGAGTAAAGTGGTGCCAGAATCAAATTACCACCGCACAAATGCCTACATCTTATCGGGCGCACAAGTCTTCCCAATTTCTCACTCATTCCACTCACTCACTCCCCTGGTGCATGGCAGACAATGCACCACACACTTCCTGATTCGTTACCAGAGACCACGAGCTGACCCTTGATTTCTGTAAAATAGTAACAGCAGCAGTCATAGGTCATCGGAGATGGAGAGATTTTTCCGTTTCGCCTGTATGCATACACATCTCTGAAAGTTGTAGGAGCACAAGGATGTGCCGCTTTGTCCAATGTGCAACACCGACCAGACGAACGAACGAACGAGTTGGTTCCGAACCGCAGCTTAGTAGCAGTTAATCCGCTCCGCACAGAAGCCAAACAGGCATTCGGTGCTTGTCGCCGGCGGTTGAGACTTTCTGAAAAGATTTATTGGAGTCTAAAATGAAACTCTTAGCCTAACACACTAAACCACGCTGAGCCACACCACAACACAATGGCTATCACTCCTACTGCTGTCCTTCTGAGCACGCTGAAGTCCTCTCCTCCTCTGGAGAAATCATGTTTTCCGGTTTAAATTTGTTGCCTCTTTCATATCGCACAGAGTGTCACAAAGTATTTTGAGTTGCCAAGGGAATAGGTCTAGGACTAGGAGTAGGAATCTCTCTCTTTCGCCGGGTGAACTACTGGATGACATGCAATGTGCAATGTGCTACCTTAAATCTTCTCTATGACACGAGCTGTCTTAGTTATCGGCCGACTTTTGTTGCGCAAGAAAAGATGTCAGCAAATTAAATTTACTCATAACTACTCCTACCTCGGGCTGTTTGGTTGCTTTGTTGGCTAACTGGTAAAAGCGCCATTACTCTCTCCGCCTGCAGCACCGTCCTGGTGTTGGTGTGTCATCAGTGCTGCGGCGCGGCGGTGGCTACCCGGGAGTCATAGTGGTGCCGTATGAACTCCTTCGCCGTTCCATCAGCGAATTTCCACATCAATCACATATGCAAATTAGTTAATGAAATTACTTTGACGCATTTCTCGAACGAACGAACGTACGAACGTCCCTCGTAGTCATTCATCCTCCTTCAGAGTGTTTCCTCCGTGCGTCGAGCACGAACGGGGATAGACGGGGAGGGAGGAGGCTTTGTGTAGGTAGTGTATCGGTCGTAGTGTGCTTAGAACCACTTACATAGTATCGAGTGGAACGTTTGCAATTAATGAGGCACAGATATCTTTCCCCCGCCACATGTGAAAGCTCCTGTTCAAAGAGGAGAAGCGGCTGCTCTGCTAAGAGCCTCTAATGGATTCCATGCTTAATTAAATTTACTGTTTCGTTACACCTGTTCTCCTCGTCTTCTTTTTTCATGTGTGCAAATGATTGAGTTAAATTAATTCCTATCGTTTTGATTGAATATCTTGTTGAAAAGCTGAGATGTCAGATGGTGGCTTGATGTGATTACAACTATCATTTGGATGAAAGTAGGTATATTATGTGTTTACAAAGCCCTGATGGGTGCATTCAAGTTCTTAAATTTTTTAGGAGACGCGTACTCCAGTAGGCTCCACAAACCAACGAAATAAATCAATCAGACGGGCAAATCTGAAGATCTTTTGTAAACAAGTCGATTAGTAAAAAACGCCCCCATCACGGCTTGACGGCTTGACGCCGTCAGTATCTGTACGCACACTGAACTGAACCCCGTATAGACTCCATTGGCGACCCTGAACCTACTGTTTGTTTGCATCTGCGGTCAATGAGATTCATTAAGTACCGAATTTTACGTAAGAGCAACCGCAATAATTGTTTCAATGTGTACACAAAATAGTCTCAACCGTCCCACGGCAGCTAATTTAAAACAACGCACGGCACACGCAGCACGCAGTATTCAAAAATATCTCATCGATTCTTGGAAGAGTCCACACGAGTTAGTTGTCTGGCCGTCCAAGGTGACACAAAGTGTAACTGGACTCTAGGGGCAACATGGTATGGGGAATAATCAATTTGTTCTGGAGGCGGAACGACAACGCACTGCGTATGAAATGAAACGAAACTGGTGATATTTTTTTTAAGTTTTTTATTTATTTATTCAACTTACGACTAACTTAAATCTAGTTATGGATCAACAAACAAAATGTCTAAGTCCAAGAGCTTGGGCCATTTAGCGTGATGCGATGATCTCGTGAGGGAGAGATGACACCGAGTGCTTAATGGTGGTGATGGTGAGGCGGTGATCCATGGTGTGGTGGTCCGTGACAGTGAGATGGTCCGTGATGGTGTCCTGGGCCGTGATGGGGTGGTCCGTGATGTGGTGGTCCGTACCAGTGTGATAGTCCATGATGCGGTGGTCCGTGATGATGTCCATGGTGCGGTGGACTGTGATGCCCCGGGCCGCAATGTCCTGGTGAACCATGATGGCCATGATCATGATGATGTCCATGATGTCCACCATGGTGGTGATCCGGGCCGTGATGACCTCCACAAGTACCATTTGGTCCCATTTTAGCAATTTCGATTTAGTATTCCCTTCGAGGTATCTGCGCTTGTTGCCAGCAATAGCTCGACTGAATAATGGAACCTGTTGTGTGTGCTATTTAAACTTGCCTCCAGCTATCTTGATGGACTGAGAGCTTTCATGATTATCGCGTGTGTGTTGAGTCATGAATTCTATTCTGGGTGCTGTGATTCATTGCGGTTCACTCGAAATTCTCAACGAAACTGATGTAAATTGAAAGCAGGTTGCTGGTTAAGGACAGTGATTTGCATTAAGCGTGAAGTTTGAATTTCGACAAATTGAGAAATAATTGCAAGCGAACTGAGAATACGGGGAACGTGTGAAATTGAACGTAGTTTCTCGGTTTAGATGTTGATACATAGATTGGAGTCGCTATAATTCTTATCAGAGTGGGGCGAGGAAATTAGTAATTTGCTGTGATTATGCTTTGGTGAATGTACATTGTTAGGAGGAAATTTTATAGGAGGGGGTTTTTTTTTGCATGACTTGATCTTTGTTCCCAGCTTTTTCTTTTTGTCTTCAAGATGTTATCGAACCGTCTTTTAAAGTTCCTTTAACAAATATGGAGCCTTTAGTAATTTCTCTTTTTCGGTCCGTCCTTATGTCTTGGACGTGAGTAGTAAGTAGAAACGTACCTCGCACTTGAATGAATGGAGGGACAATTTGTCTAAAGAGATAATTTGATAAGAATTTGCGGCGTATTGCCCAGAGGGGAATATTATGAACGAGTTTCCTTTTCTTTTTCTAAAGGAAACCGATCACATGTAGTATCAGTTCGTATTAGATCAGATCAGAGGTTTGGTACGTCAACGCCTAGGTCGGGGTGCCAAGTTTAATTCCCGTATTTACCAACTTTCGTAAATCACAGCTACACCTTTTTCGAGTCACTGATAGTCCTCAAAGAGTACTCCCGTTTAGAAAAAGCATTTTTACTTCGGCATCGGAATTAAACTGTAAGTGGATAGAACATTAGCACCACCAGTGCTCTAAGGGGTATTTTAAAAAATTCCAATTCCAGAGCGGGCAGCTGGTGGCAAATTCTTAAGGATCATATGCTCTTCGAATAACACACATTTATTTACTCTATTAATTTCCAAATTTTACTCAAACATAATTTTTTTCACATTATTCCACAAAGTAATTACAAAAAGAAAACACCGTCAACACAGAAAAAAAAATTGATATCCAAATTCGTGAACATCTATCTCCTCACGGACTTCACCACCTATATCCAGGTGGTGGTGGAGGTGGATTATTCACCACGACAACCGTCGCTGGTGGTGGTGGTGGCCGTGGACGGCTTCCGAAAACTTCAAAAACTACAGCTGGCCGTGGTGGCAGAGGAGCCACAACGTCAATTTCAACTCCAAATCCTCCATGGGGATGATGATGATGGTGGTGGTGTGGTGGTCTTCCCCATCCTGGTGGTGGCATTGTGCTATATTGTGTACTAAGTCCGCGCGGTACGTGTAAAACAACTGACTCGAATGTCCGAATTTCGCCTTAAATACATTTGGGTCTTGTTCGATATCGACTGGTTCACTTTTTATCTGTGTAACTTTTGAATATAAGCCATTCCAGAAAAAAGGCTTTACTTCCAGGCAACAGGTGATTGGCGCAGCAAAACATTAATCAACCCGCGAAACATCATCAATCAATTTAATTGCGTTGTGCGTTCAAATGAGTCATTTTCACATGCTTCGCTCTTTTTTGGTGAAATTCATGTAACACAGATTCCTGTCCAATGGTTAGTGGAGACCTTGGATCGACAGAATACATTTCCTGCTTAGTATGCTTCACATGCGTTCAAATTTGAATCATTTTCTTTCCCACACGTTCCACTAAATTCCTCTAAATCATTTTATCGTATTAAACCCAGACGGCATTTAACAGAGGATAATCCTCAAGACAAATGGGATAATTTTCGAACGAAGAACCATCGTACAAAGATTCAGTCGCGCCCCATCAATCGTAATTACGTTGTTTACAAATTCTAACTTCGGTAATCGTTATCTTTATGGTTTGTTATCGAACTTAGATTACAAATAAAATATTAAAAGTTCCCCCTTTTTATTTATAAGCCCTCTGATTCATTGTCGATAACATTTTGTGGATGTTTTTTGTGTTTTTTTTTTGATTTGTGACTATTTATGTTAATTGATACTTTAAGCTGATTCGATACAGTATACCATTCGAGGAATGCCTGAAGAAGGGCATTGCTAAACATCTGATAGTGTTATCGATTGGGTTTTTGTTTTTAGAATGTCTTATGCTCACGGCATGAGAGACACTTTCGCTCTTCTTTTAGCCATTAAGGCACTTTCTCTGCGATGTGCGGTGAGGTGGACGACTGTGAGAAGATGGCAGTTCCACGATTGTATGCTTAGAAAGATGTTAAGTAACTCCCAGCAACAAAACTTGAGAATCGTCTGTCTTATCTCCTCGCAAAGTATCAGTTTTATGGCCTAAAGTGTGCGTCGATATAAATGCTATCTGCGGATATCTTCCTCGTTCGCTTTGGTAGTCTTTGTCACGTCATGTCAAGAACCTTCCATCAAATCGAAGATGATGTGATGAGAGCGACTAATTAACGCAAAAGATTACACTGCTCTTATCGGTCAGAATTACGCATGCACGGGTGGTGTGGGTGAGTGCATTCTTTGGGAATGGAAAGATCTTTAATTGCATTTAGAAGATTGTGTGTTGGTGGCTAACTGAAATCTAGCTACGGAGTGATAAATAAAACGTCGTGTGCTTAAGGACTTAAAACTTTATTCAAAAAATGTTTTGCTGGTGATCAGTGATGATGTGGTGGTGGTCCATGGTGCGGTGGTCCACAATGAGATGGTCCTTGGTGGTGTGGCGGTCCGTGCTGTGGTGGCCCATGGTGTGGTGGTCCGTGGTGTGGTGGTCCATGATGGTGTGGGGGACTATGATGTCCTGGGCCGTGATGTCCTGGCGGGCCATGATGTCCGTGACATCCGCAATGACTTCCACAAGCTCCGTGTGGTTCCATGTTATTATCTATTCCTTTAGAGGTCTCTGCACTTGTTGCTAGCAAAAGCTCGACTGAATAATGGAAAATGTTGGGTGTGCTATTTAAACTAGCCACTTCGCTATCTTGACAGACATTTTTTTCCTCATGGAATCACCGAATAACAGGGTGTGTTGGAGGGTGGAAAAAAACATTTAGATACACTGCCCATTCCTCGAAAAATGTGCTTAGTTGTTGACAGCTAAAGTCCCCATTTATTACAAGCCACAAAAACATTGACTAAGTGGCCGTCAATGTCAATGCACACATGTAACTACTTTCTGTTCCCCCGCCATATTAGATCAGTACATTGAACTGTGTACAAATCCTATTTCCTGTTGTGGTAGTCATCGCTGAAGCGTTAAATGATTCATACGGACGAGCGTTGCATGCCTCATTAGGTAAATGGATCCCCGCTGTGAGAGTTGTTAATCTTTGAACTGACTCAAAACTAAAAAAAGAAAACTACCCATGATGACACATAACCGGGCGAAGCGAATGACACTTTAACGATACCAATCAATATTACTTCCAGCCGTGCAGTCATACGAAAGGAAATCATACCGTAATCATGAACAGCCGAATCCGTAGGATTCGATAACAAACTGATTCCCTTCTATTTTGGACATGTTGCGATAAGATAAGCTCGATAAGGTCGCCACTTCAGCGGGGGCTTAGCTATTTTTGCTATAGTTCAGCTTTTCCGTATTCAATTCAATTCAGTTATAAACATTCGATCGTCTCGTTTGCACGTATTTCCAACGAAGAAACCCTAAATTCAACACAAGATGCCTCCACACGGTCCCGGTGGCCATGGTTGTGGTCCACCACCACATCATCATCACCATCATCACAGGCCTGGAGTTCAGCTTACAATCGGTGTGCCACTTTTCCGTCGTCGTCCGCCGCCACCTCCACCACCGCAACCAGCACAAGTTGTGGTCATATCTAACCCAGCACCGCCGCCGCCGCAATACGGTCAAGGATATCCACCACCACCACCTGGCTCCCAGTATCCACCCTCTCAGTATCCACCCTCCCAATATCCACCCTCACAGTATCCGCCACCTCGGTGGTAGAAACCCGAACCGGAAGGGCAGCCATACATTAGCCACCAGGCTTTAGTTGTTAAAAAAATACGTATTTAAACAAAAAAGTGTTAATTTATTTGAAATTTTTACTGTAACCAAATATATTTTCCGTCAAAACTGTATCTGTAAGCTGAGTTTTCCTCGTTTTCAGCTTTTCCATGTTTTTCATATCTTGTTCAAATATTTGATATGCGATAGCGAACTCGGAGTTATTTTTTTTTCATCCCCAAAAGGAGAGGAGGGAGGAGCGAGTTCCACTCAAGCTTGAGTGAAGAATGGAACCAAACTCCGCCAGACTAATTGACATTAGGCGAACAAACAAGCTGCGATAGGTTTTATGTGATTAGCGATTAGTTCCCCTTTATCTCTCTCTCACAGTGAAGTTGTCCTCGTTACATAATAAATGGAAGCTATTCTGGATGTGACACCAACGTTACGGCGTCAAAGGTTTCCTCTTCAACGTCTTCTTCTGCTTCTGCTTCATCATCACGCTCTCAAGGTACTCAGTCGAGTGAGTTCGCTTTGAAAATTTAATGTGCTCTTAATTTTGCCGGCTAAACATGATGTTGATGGCACTTTGACAGCAGATCCACAAACATTCATCTTCGAATCAATCTAATGGCTGGAAATTATTACATTTGTACCCTTCGCTACCAGGAGAGACGTGCACCGGAATTCCGAATTGGAATATTCTGAACTGAATCTCATCTCAATCTGAATACAGTGTCGCGCGGGAGTTTTAAATCTCATTAAGTGATTACTTTCACGTAATTAATTGCCAGAGAAAAGTACGATTGGTTGTGTGTGTGTGTAACGATGATGGCGGTGAATTTACCCATCGGTGGGGGGAATCGGATTATTTAAAATTAAATCAGACGCGCACTTATTCAAATGTGTCGTTTCGTCTTTCATGAGAGGAAGTGCTTCTTTTGAATTCATCTTCAGTTCGTTTGCTTGCTGTTGGTGGAACCGGAAGCTGAAGAATCGGTTGAATATTCATTAACTCTTTGATTGCTTCGCAATGACAGGCGGTTATAGCCCATCAAACCAGGACATTAGGTGAGGAGTTGCACAGCGAACGCAAATGCACACGGTATGGGGTGTTTATTTGATTCCCCCCCTCTCTTAATGGCATGTGCACCCCTCAACTTCAGTGCTGTCAACTCTTTTACTTATTCTCCGACAATTCACCCTGACAGCAGCGGCGGCACACTCATGCAATATTCCTCGAATATGTGGAATGACACTTACGGACGTAGATTGACGTTAAGTGCGAGGGTGAGAGAATTGACGTTGACGCAGCTGACATATGGTGCAGCTTAATTTTGGGACAATGTCATGGCAAACGTTTTGTAGACAACACTGACGACTGCGGCTGCATTGCTGACAACGACCACGACGACAATGACGATGGCGATGATGATGATGATGCCGATGTGAGGAAGAAGAGACAGACTGGCGTACAGAGAGAAAGAGAGATAGAAAGGAATCATCAGGGAAGTCCTTACGGTTGAATTGATGACTTTAATTTAATTTACTACCGGAAATTGGTGGGTTTTTCGGGCAGTAAAAGTGTAAATTGAAACATAAAACTCTATCCTTGCTTCCTTTGTGGAGCACGATGCACTGGGACATGCCTAAGTACGTCAGAGACCGAACAAATGCGCGTTATTCTTTGTAGCCATCAGGCGATTATTCAACTATCAGCAGGGTAGATAAGTAATAAAAACAGGCTTTGACATTGACTTATCGCCGACTAGTTGGGTGCTTACAGTGGAGAGGTGTGTGATCGGCGATAATGTATTGTCGCCATAAATTTACCAACAAATCTCTTGTATTATGTCACGTTGCTGACAATATGCGACAACAAAGATGTGACGGACGAATTATTAAGCATCGAGAATCTCCAATTAGTCGTCAGTTCATTAAAATATTCGCAATTTTGATGAATCGCCTGAGCACTTGACGAATTACCCTCGAAAACTGTACACAGCTGCACACGTTTGATTGCAATTGATTAGACATTGCCCCGATAAAGAGAACAACAACTTGATTGTCTGAACGGCTTATCGATTCAATTGGTATTTCTGCTGAATCAGGCACTGTTAGAAAATTGCGATTAGACCACATGACCGGCTATCACTCCGACGTTTGCGTTTGAAATCGCCTGAAAATATGTGACCCTCGTCGTTATTCGGGGAGTCTGTCTCACAGGGTGTGGCAGAAGATAGTTTTCATGCGGTGTCACAATATATTTTTTGTTGTCCGCTCCCCTATACTGGAAGTTCCTCTTTAAAAGGCTGCAGGTGCATATGTCATCTGAATCATCAGATTTCTTAGAATCCAATTGAAATCAGATACTATTTTTTAAGCTCGAAGCGAGTATAAAAATGCAATCCAGCTGTGTGTTCGTGATTGATATGGTACTGCACGTGGTGCTCCCTCTTTGTCTGAATTCCCCACAACTTTAAAGACATCCTATCAGTTGTGCGTTTGGGGAGAGAGAGAGAGATGGGAAACAAATTTATGACACATCGGCCATTGCCTTCCACTCTGATGAGATCCGATCTCACTCACATGTTTGGTGTGTTCCCCAGACACATCTGGTAGTCTCACCTCGATTGATAGATTATTATGCAACATTTACTTAAGATGCGTCTTTCTCCCGTGGCAGCCGTTTACACATCTCTTCGCAACACGTGACTTGTTCACGCTCAACTACTCAATGACCACTACATTATGCGTTTTATCAACATCTGGTCTCAACTCAACAGATTTGTCAGTAAACAAACGTGGGCATGTATTTGCTTTCGACCACCCGTGCGACCCAAGTGCAGTGCGGGGAACTTGATACTTAGAGATATCAGAGACTTCATAAAGATTTTGAGGAAAAATTAAGCAATATTTACACTCGGCACACACAGATGTGCCAATCAGGCGCCATCACTGATGCCAGAGACCGCCATTCAGCCAAATCCAACGATCGGCTTGTGATCCACTGCTGGCGCGTCTATTGTCAGTTCTCAACAGCTGACGTTGAAAGCAACGCGAGGCACATGCTAAGTGACATTCAAACTACTAGTCAGAAGCTAATCCAAAGGATGTTTGTTTCTCTGAGACTGTAAATGGTAGGCAAACAGACGATGGCTTCTCGAGTATTTGTCTTGAACGGAGAGTGGTTGGATGGGATGTACACGAGTGGTGCATCCTCTTGTTGATGGCTTGTGAACGCGGAGAGTAATCATTTCCCTTCGCACCCGCACCCACTAATAAAGCGTCGTATTTTCAACGAGGTCAGCCAGGAAATCACTTGATGGGCGATCTTTTAATCACTTGTCTGGAATCGGTTAATTTGTCATTGTATCGACGCGGTGCACAGCGACTTTGTTTTGGTGAGCTGAGTCAATACATTGTGTGATCTCGGATCACAACAGACTCGTTATGGTAACAAATAGCCTTGTTAATGATTTGTTTTGTTTATAAACAGAGTTTGCGAACGAACACACGTCCGTTCGATGGTCGATCTCGTATTTCAGCTGAGTGAATGTGCATTCAACGCTAAGGGCATATGTTCGTCATCGCCGCCTTGTTCCACTGTTTTGTGTTTTAGCAAATACATTCCCTTCAAGCAGCGCACCAAATCAACAACTTAACCCCAATGAACACCCGACTAGCCAACCAGCCAACAGACCAACTCTCTGTCGGACGAGCGATGGCCGAGCAGAGCCACGACCAAGCCACAAGAGCGAGAGCAATTCATGTGAAATAAATTTTTGAGAGGTCAATGCTTTTGTATCTGGATGGGAATAGGCTCCAATTAGAATTTATTGTGCCTCTGGTTGAAGTTCCTCCCAAACTCTCACACACGCACGCAAACACAGTGGTGCACACTTGAATGGAGCAGCTAGTTAGATTCAATTAATTCCATCTACATTCATCGTATTTTATTTCTAATCAACGAACGGAGATTTTTGATTTCTCTTGGCGCTTTCGGGACCCCATCCGAGGTTTGATGCGATGCGCAGCCCCACCGATCCAGCTTAGCCAATATCAGAGTTTAATTTGTACTTAAATTGGTTTTTTATAGGCTGTTGCACTGGATTTGAATATTCGTGTCTGGATGAGTGAGACGATTCGTGCTGGTGGCCCCCGATGAAGCCGCCGCCGCCACTCCATGCCCCCGCTCTAACGAGCGTGCATGTCAGACGATGGCGGACGACGAATATAGTCGACCAAACAATGGCCTCGGTGTTGAGTTCATTTGATTTTTATTACCACGTCAATGATCAAGAAAATCCAATAGCGAGAAAATTTTGGGGGAAGAAATATATTGTGTGTGACTCGGTGCATTGATTTGGTTCGATTTGCTTTGCGTTTGATGGCAACGACCACGACGACGACGGCGGGGAGCCCACCAAAGGCCGAGCTGCCGAAGAGTTATATTTGACCCACTTTCTCGGATTCATTCTTGCATTCATGATAAATAGCCGAGCACGAGAAAATCGGGATCGAAGAAGAATGATTACGTTTTTTTTGTCATTCTAAACAAAATTAATTTGTTATACCTCTTTTTGGTATCACTTTTAAAATGGGCCAGAATAAATTAACCGGAAGAGTGGGATATTTGCGCTCGAATGAGCTCGGTTTGGTTTTGCCGCTCGCATAAATTATTCTGGGGCTGGTTACACCGAATGGGACATCTTTATAGGTGTCCTTAAGGCGAACATAAAATTGCTTGTGGTTAGTGTATGCATGTGCATTGTGAATTCGGTGTTGCACGGTTCGTTGCATTGCAAGTGGAAGTAGGGAGAAGGTAGGATGTCAGGGAGAAAGTTCCAGTTGATTTTTCAGGCGAAATGTTTTGTTTACCTACAGATGGCAGAATTGTAATGTGGGCCAATTTATTTTCTCCCTATCGTAGAAGTTTATAGTATTTTTGGTTTTGTTTCCACTTTTTCACCGCCATTAACTGAAGGTTTATGATCCCTTTCACCCTACCTCGACTCGTGAGCTGTGACGAGAAAAGCAGTCTGTCTGGCTTCGCCAATCAACTAATCATTATTTTCAAATTAAGGATCCCTTTCACCGCGGGTGTGTTCGTGGAGAATTATCTTGAATGTGAGTTTTCGTTTCGCCCATCAGACGAAATCGAAGTCATTGTATTCAAATCAGCCACTTGGGAGTTCAACACACATGAGAATGAAAGAGTACGACAGGAGTAGTCGAGCTTCCGGTCTCCACTTCTTAATTGGGTTGCCGGCCTGCGTAGTTGCTGGCGGGTGGAATTCCTGTGGAAGGTACTCCAGAAGCGAGTGGGGCAAAGATGTTACTAGTCCGCCTTACAGTTGCCGAGAAAATCTCTATGTTCTGACCTCGGTCTCGGTTCGATAAAAAAACGGACTATTCCAACGACAATCTCCGTGCTTGAACAAGTTGCGGGATGATTTCAGAAATACCATTTCGGGTTCAAACTTCTTGTCGGTGGTAAATCGACGTGCCGTGTGATGTATTTTTTTGACCAGAGACCAGACCCAGACCTCAACTAGCACCCAGCAAACCCATCGCACAACGTAGAATACTTAAAGCCCTTTCAATTGGCATTCACATGATCAAGTTCCATTCTATTGCCCGGGCATCGAGTCATAAAACAACTTTTACATAAAAATAACCTTCTGTAAAGAACTCTTCTCATACCTCAAAGCCAACTGAAGCACGAGCACGTCAACACGACATTGTGCGCGATGCTCGTAAATTCGAAACACAATGGCTGTTGCTTGCTGTTGTTGTTTACATGTTGAGTGGTGAAGTGTATAAAACTAATCGCACATCGCATTCAATAGACGTTCAACATCAGGGAAACGTAATTAATACATCGTTTAAGAAAAGCAGAGAAAAAAAACATGAAATATTGAACTAAAAGTCAAACAGCCAAGCATTGAGTGATTTGGTGCTGGTTTGTTTTATCGTAGAAGTAATATCGTAAATATTCATTCTCTCCTGCGATGATTGTGTGTGTTTCGAGTGAGTTCAAATGTCTAGTCAAAGGAGCGATGCATCGGGCAAGAGCGTAAACTCATGGATGTGCATCAAGTTGCCGCTTCTTGCCACTTACGAAGGTGACGGTGAGTGTGAACTCACTCGAAGGGAATGAGAACTTTGGAGTATGAATCAACGCGAATTTTTATTCTGTGGACGTGCTCTGAGTCTAATGTTTGATGTGATTAGATCTGAAATGGAAGCAGACACCTTTTGACTTAAGTACCGCCGAATCCCTTCAAGCTACCTGAAATCACTTCGACTCAATCTCCCTGTCCCTCCAATGATACCTCAAATCGACATGCAATTCAACAGTGACAGAATCACTCAAAATCATTACCATCACTCAATCTCCTCCACTCGCAGATGGAGAGACCACTCCCAATGCAGTGCCACATGCACTCCACTCAAAAGTGTAAATTCTCTACGTTGCACGAATTCACACACACCATCAACATCCACTCACCCTGCACTCTGTACATCTCTTTCTTACACTCTCTCCACATCGGCACGGCATACTCACAAATATCGTACACAACAAAACCGAACGCGAGCGAACGAACCAAACCACCGAGTGCGAGGCGAGTTGTTCACTTGCAGAGAAGTCAGTTAGTTTTGCGACGTCGTGCGTGTAGGTAATAAATAATACGTGTGTCATTTGAACGCGCGGAGTTGTGAGAAATTCTGAATGCTATCCAAAGCAAATATAAATAATTCCCCGAGTGAAACAGTGATTTTCTGGTGAATTTTTTATTCAGATTCAGTGATCAGATCGTTTCTTTATTCGCATCAGTGCTGTGAGACAAATAAGTATGTCTGTAACCACTCCGGTTTTGTGATCAACTGTAGTTGAAATTCCCGTGTGTTTTCGCCTTCGAGACAGGATACGATACGATACAACGCAACGCAACACAACACAATTGGATTAAATTCTATTCTCGATTCATCAGCATCGGCATCAGCAGGATCCACAAAACAGGATTTATTCTCTCTTAAAAGGATATCTAACTATGCTTGTTGCAGTCGTCGTCTATTAAAGGTGAGGGTTGCAAATCCATTTGAATATACACTCGGATCACTTATTTCTCCCCTTCCCTTCTCTCGAGGCTGTGTACAAAAATCCAAAGGGGTCGAATATACACTTCTCTTTTTTTAATAATCATAAACGCATCCAACCAATAGATAGATTTATCTCCCCTAACCGAAATGTGAACCCTCATATTTTGAAGGGAATTCAGAAGAAAAAAAAATTATGATTCGGTTGCAAGCTCTTCATTTTGGTGCGGCGGACGGTTGCAGAGCGCTGCCGCGCCGCACCGCCCTGAATTGTTTATGTTGATGTTGATGTCTTTATTGTTTGAGGTGAGCATTGAGCACACACATACTCATACAGATGCGTCCGTCCACGAATGTTTTGTTCTTCACACAGAGTAAAATAAGCCGATTAGATACAAAGTCTCTATAATTCTGTTCTTGGCTTATATTTTAGAGGCTACTTTGTAGGCTTTCGTTTCTTCGTGCGCAGCGCCGCTCGCGTTAACCCAATTCTAACCGGCAGCGCGACGGCGGTAGGGTTCAATATAGTTTTATAGTCCCACTGGCAAAGCAGGAATCATCATTGATTCCCGAGAAGAGATGAGTTCAAGGAAAAAGAGTCAACAATGCTACACAATTGTAAATTAATCAAAACAAATAAACAGACACATAAGCTTATCGTTTGTCCAATCGGAAAGAGTGTGAATGATAGGGAGAGAGAGAGAGAGTGAAGGGCAACAGCAAAAGAAAAAACATCACAACATAACTAGACAGATACGCGAGAATCTATCTGTTGAATGCCTGGCGGCGACCGTTCAATTAAATTACAGCCTGGGGCTGTAATTATCTCTTGATCATCGGCATCGAAAGACCCGTCACCGTCGTCGTCGGCAGTCGGTAGTGTTTATGTACACGTTGGTGGTGGTGTCCAGTAAGAAACCGAGGAGGTGCCCATCGGTTACTTGTTCACCTTGTATTTGCATTCCATACGCAAGAATGATAAATGTGTACACCATTCGCCGAATCCACTAAATCACATAAGGAGCACACAGCACACACGCCTGTCAGTCATATCGTAAGTGATCCAGTTTGTTGTCAGTTTATTTCAACTACTTACTCACATAACATCAAACTTTGTTCCCCCATTAAAGAGACGACTTCGTACGACTCACTCTCTCTGCGTTCACAGCACCGCAGCGCGCGATGAAGCTCTGCAATGAAGTAGTTAGCCGAAATTACTTGAATCGCAGCGGCGCGCGGCGCATGTTGGAGCAATTAAGTGATAAAAGTAAACAATCCATCCTGGTAGGAACGTTAAATTTTATAGAGAACTTTCCCCCTCGCCCTCAACCACATCCCATTCGTTGTGACCTGGTTTTACCAAATTAGCTGATGGGAGTGCGAGACTAAATAAACATCCACATCCAGCTGCAGTGTAGATTCTAGTAGATTATCGATTCGAAACTCCTCCGGTTGCTGGTTGTGGTTGTTACAATCTAACGATAATCCTCTGAAATCAAATAAATCATCGAGGCGGCGATATACTCATCGCAGCGTGGTGTCTCCGACTGCATTCACCTGCTGGGTTCATTCGAAAACAACACGCACAACTCAAAAATGTTTTCATTGTCATTCGGGAGATACAGCGATTATTTATTGAAACAAGATATTTATTGAAAAACAAAGCAGCTCAACCAGAAACTCGAAGAAAACAAAAAAAAAAAAAAACGCACACACACACGAAATGTGAAATGAAATCCTTATGGACCCAATCGAATCGAATTGTTCTGAGGAAAAATTCCATTGTTGGCTTCGGCTTTGGTCCCAGCTCGAGCTCCTTTGAAAAACTTGTTTATGCTGTACACCCCTCTATCTCTCCGTGTCTCAGTCGTCCCGGACGGGGAGCACAAAATGCCAGCAATTAAACTTCTTTGTGGCAAAGTGAAATATTTGTGGTGTAATTCCAATAATTTCATCAAAGAGATATTATCTCTTTATGGGTGCCCGTCTTCGGATGGGGGTAGGGAGTGTCTCCTCCTCTGCTCGAGCTTCCGAATTCTGGCGATGGTATGCTTTCGTAGAGGGTTTTCAAAATATTTGCATCATATTTAGCCCTTACAGTGGATGCTTGAGGAGAATATCTAACCCAGCAATTTGTCTTTCATCGGTGAAGGTGGGCCCTTCCAATAGTCACTCTCTTTCCCTCTGTGTGGTTAGTTATTCCTCAGAAGACAAGTATTTTGTTGTAGTCATTCCTTTGATGTTCTTCCATGTTCCAAGCGATGCTATGCATATTCCAGGGGTTGCCTGGGAGATGGAGAGCGAGTGAGAGTCGGAATTCCTACGAGTTCTGATTGCCCTCGTTAAGGTTAAAAGGTCTTTGCCAGATTAGAGTTTGTTTCTGTGTGATAAAAGTTCGTCGCCTCCGACTCGTCGTCCCCCATCGACGGAGCCTTCCATGCATATCCCCGCATATGACAGGTCACGAATAATGAGTCTTTATCAATATACACAGTCGTTTTTAGCGTTTCAGTATTCAGTTCACAGTCTTTTATCGCTTGTCATAACCCCCAGGTTTCGTTGTGCAGTCCTTCGAAAGTGGCTATCCCAGCGGACCTGTGCGGCAGTGTCTGCTACTCTGACATTCCACGTTTATGACCACTAACATGACAAAGGCTGTCACCAGCTCAACATCTGTGTGCACATAAACGTCTGTCATTGCCACCCATTTTGCATTTTGTGCAGAAAAAAAACACAACAGACTACTTCACGTCGTGATGGGGTCATCAACCACAGGTCTATCGATTTTTTAACTCCGAGTGGCCTACAGGTTTGTCGACGCTGAATTTTCCTTCGTTTTTTGTTTTGTTTTAAATTTATTGCTACATCGCTTGGACTGAAGGAGAGTGAAGCTATCCGTAAAGGATCTTCGAGTCGTCGGCGGCGGCCGTGCGCTGGCGTGTCGCTGATAAGCACTGAATATTTGTCACCTAGTGATGGTGACGATGATGATGGGGATGATGCGGTAACCGCAATGAAATCTGAGTCAATATCCATTCGCTCGCAACAACAAAGATAGCCTGAAATCGATATGCGATCCAGACAATTTTAATTGTCCTCGAAACACATAAACGAGCGGTTGTGAAAAGCTGCAGCTTCAGCAGTGGGGGGATGAACCAACCGTCACTGCTGCAGTATGTTTTCAATCTGAGATTTTATCTGCGCGCCTCATTTGTTCATCTTCTGCTGGTATGAAGCGAGCCTCACAAGCGAGAGAGTGGTTCGCTTGTAAATTGAGCGCGGCGAGCCATAAAAATCTTCCCGCTTGCCCGTCACTCGTTGCCTCTGTGGTTTGCTTGCCAGTGGTCGATTGTGCTTCATGCTTAAATTAAAAGTCACCACCACCCCACCGTTGCACCATCCCCAGCATTTCTGCATGATTCCGCTCGGCGCATTGTCGAGTGCTGGGGCCAGAGTTTGAGTGACTAAGTGGACGTGTAAGCCTTTGTTTGTAAGCCGCTGGTTTGTCCTACCAACCAGAGTTCCCATTCACTCGTTACCCCCGCGTTCACTCTCGTCAGCGTGTTGTCATAGTCTTCGGTGTGGTTTTTCGATTGTTTTCATTTTTTTCTCTTTCTCTGAAATCTCAGGAATCTATAATTACGGTGGCTATTTACTGCGTGATTTTCCACACAAACGAGGGGTTTCGTAGAAAAATATTTACCTATCCTAATGGCAGTTCCCATGGGAAGCCAGTTGGTACCTCTTGAAATTTGTCAAAAGTGAGAAAATAATAACGACATTCACATCAAACAAACGAACGAGCAGAATGTTCCCTCTTGATGCTCCATGAAACCCCCGACAGAAAAAAAGAATAACAATTCGGGAAACCGTTCCCACAAGAACCGAAATCAGAAAGGCACACACAGGCACAACCAAAAACGCTGACAATGATTGCCTTCGAGGGCACCGTGGATGTGGTGATTATGATGAGCTACATCACCGTCCTGATTGCGCCATAAATTGGAAATTTCATTTTAATTCAAAACTTCTCGCTGGCCGGGGGGCGCGCGCCGCTACAGAGATGCCAGTAGATTCAGCTTCGCAGCTCGAGCACCAGCTGACTCTTGATCGAGGACCGTCACGGTTGAAATGAGAGAAGCCTACACTTCATCGTGAAGGCGACTACTGCCGCCATCAGAGAAAAGATGTCGTTCGTGATGCTGCAATAAAACCCACGAATTTATTTCTCAAAATATTTTCATTTCTCAATTGTTTGCTCCAACCATCATCAGCGTTCGGGAACTGACTGCTCTGTCTGACTGACTGACTGACTGGCTGTGTGCGTGTGTGTATACGGAGATATTTTCATAACGGTGAACAAATCATTAGTATTCGTGCAGATAGCAATGGCCCTCCTCAACCTCATTAGAGGTGGGAAATTAATTAAACGACTCCTGGACCTGGACACATGACGGGCAAGCGGTAGGTTGTGCATTTGCATATCTAGTTCAAAACAATACCTGTGTTCATCGGATGGAAAGATTAGAGAGAATTCAAAAGTTCTCATTCTTAGAAACCCAGTCACTGAAACAAAGGTCACACGCAGAGTGCACTGGAAAACTGGTTAATAACTTTGATTTTATCAAGCGGAAATCATTGGGCTCTCTCCCCTTCTCTCCTGCGCGCATTAACATATAAACTGGGTAAAACGCTATCCACATGATCGACATGAAAATCAATTAAATTCCATCGAGAAGCAGAGGAGACGGGACAGGCCAAGCCGAGCCGGGCCCATCACCCATAACACGAAAGCAGGGAGCTTATCAGCAAAGAAGTTAATCTCTGCCATGTACACGAACGGCATCCCACTGATATTCCATCTTGTCGAAACAGAGCGCTGGATCGCTGGGTCTGCTTCTTCTCTACTGCGGCTGGGATATGTCAAAGTCTGAAACTGTCAGCCACGTCATAACTTTCCATCTATGGGTTTTACGTGACATTGACGTTGACATACGAAATGGCTTTCGCCCGACGACGACGCACTGCCTTCGAGCTGTACACACTGTACACACGATGTAAGGAGCAATGGTTTAGTTGTCTTGGGAAGTTCTTGCACTAGTTTATTGTTGTTATATTCAGAGCTCCCATCGATATTTGCCGTGTTGTCGCAGCGGTTGGATGAGTGCGTGTGTGAGAGTGCGGCGTGTCAACCAGATGTATACCCAGATCATATTTCCTCCGCTTGTTAACACTTGCCATCATCTTTGCTTTGGTTAGTCGGTTTTTTTTCTCTTTCGTTTTGTCTTCTTCGCATTCTCTTCCACTCAAAGTTTGAATCTGCTTTTCGTACGGATACGGATTGTTGTCAGTTATTAATATAATCTCTGCGGGCACAATCCCCCGGCGGCGGTGGTGGGAGTGCGAGTGAGCGTGTGCATGGTATGATTTGTATCGTTAAGGGATTAATGGGGGGATTTTTTTCCCATTCGCCTTTGTTGTATCGAGGGAGGTCATCAAGCAGCAGCAAAACACCAACACGACATCAATGTGTCAGAGAGACTTCCAAATCGCCAGCATGTCCTCCTCCGCCGAAATTCAATACGATGCGGTAATTACACCAATTGCACTTGAGACTGTCTATACCATCATAATGGGACTGTGAATGGCTGTCGGCGAAATGACAGCGACGACGACGACTACGAGTCGCCTCATTAGCGATCGTTTAAGGTGTCACAAGTGTCATCACATTACGTTGAAGCGACGAATGTGGACTCGTCAGAAACAGTGAGAATCAAAAAGAAGGAAAACATACCCAGAGGGATGGTGAGCAGCGGTTGTCGGTCGCATTGTTGACACTATTTTGCTCGTTAAAACGCTGCAAAGTGGATTAGTGTGAAATCAAGAGATGATGACGAACGTACGAGTGCACAAAATGAAATGTTTTGAAGAAAAATTCCAGTCAAGCTGGGTGTGAGAACGGCGGCGAATGGTACGTCTTAAGTGCGGAATGTTTAAATGTTTGAAGGAGAGAAAGAAGAAATTAATTAAAATTACTAAGGTATCACGTTATCGTGTATAGGGTTTCAAAACGGAAGTGCGGACTTTCTTTCAGTCTGGACATCGATTTAAGGAAACGTGGGGGGGGGGGGTCTTAGATTGGTTTACGTCCACAGTCAGTAAATGCTTCAGTAGTGGCGAGTCGTATCTTCTAGAGACAGCTTCAGCTCACTCAACACCTTATCAAAATCACGCTACTTGCGTTGAATTTGTTCACACGAATGGGAAGCAGAATACAACCGTTCCTGCTAAAGAATCACTATCTTTGTAAAAGTTTGTCTTCATTTTAACTCCTTCAGTGAGAGCAAAGCGGCCAATATAATATAAAATGGCAAAACAAAGATAAGCATCTTCCAGACAAGTGGTCCAATCATCTCAACAGACATGACATTGATTGCATGGTCAGACTCCTCCCAATGAGCCCGCAAAAAAGTTGTAATGTAATTCAAACAAGTTTACACAAGTTATCACAGCCAATATCCACTCACTCGCACTGTGTTCGCTTAGCCATGGATGAATATTAAATTGTTTAATCAACAAACTCCCGCTGATATCCAGTAATGAGACAAGCGTCCACCACGATGCCATCTATTTGCATACCGACCACACCTACGAGCATGTACCACTCAGAGGAACGAGAGAAGTAGGACATATTGATACGTCCGATTGCCCGATATGTTCATTTTCGCAGAAGAAAACCATTTGAGACTATTCAAATGTAATTTATTGACTGGCGCCGACTAGTTCTTGGAGTAGTCTCTGACGCTGAGTGCATCTATTTGCGAAGCGAACAAGTGCGTCAACATAACAATTAGTTATCAACTTTGTTACGTTTCTATCTCAATCAAATACGTTGCGTGGCCAAGCACGTAGAGGTCCGTTGATTGACGGTAATGACACTAAAACGGACGTCGAACACACATATCTGGTTTTTTCTGTCTCTCGTCAAATGCGAAGTTATAAAATGTTGTTTAGTGTATTCAAATTTTTGGTTTTTATAAAACGTACCTGGAGTGGCCCGAAACTTTTAAGAGGCCGTGTCTTCTACCTGTCGTTGGATTGGAAAGGTGGATGCTAATTATAGCGTGTTTCTTGAAAAACAATCTTCCACCGGAGGCTAGACACATAAATCATCAATCAGGAGGTGTAAAGTGAAAAGGTTTTTGTTTTGTTTTGTGTGTTGCTTGCTGTTGACATTCAAACCGGAAGATGATTGCCTATGGGTATGGGTTCCGTGGCAGTTCCTCCAAGATAATAAAATATGAAATGTTTTTTCCCGGATTTCGCAGAGTTGTCGTTAAATCCTGGTCTCTGCCAAAGGAAGGACAAAGGAGTACCAAGAAAGGCAACACATTTTTAAAGATCCTCCGCACACCGATCGTCTTGACAATTGAATTCTCCACGTCCCACGTTCGAGGTCAATTGAGAAAGTCCCTCGTTCGAGGTCACAAAGCCTGCCTCTCCAATTAAGCCCCGTCCGAGGGTCGTGTTATATGTCACGAGCAAGTCCACCTTAATACCACACTAAATCCTTAAAATGTCTTCTGTCCTCGACAACACGAACTCCCATTCGAATGTCCAATCAAACGCGAACGGCCAGCAGTGGGAAATGGGTTTTCAACGGATTAAAGCCGGAGTCAAGACTTTGAACTTCCAGGCCAGGCTGAGCGTCATAAATCGTGCGTAAGCCGATTTCAAAGCCGTCATCTGCAATTTGATAGACTAAGCGCATGAAAAATTGTCCCAGAGAAAAATACAAATACCAAGTGTTCAGCACCTAGCAAGTAAGGATTGCCCTGTGCTGCCCAAGTCCACCAGGCAAATGGCCTGACTGCAGTAATAAAACTGTAATAATGCGATTAAGCGCAATTTATTTGCACATTCTACTTGGTGCATTTGCGTGCGATCACGAGACCATGAGGAAATACTATCGTCTGCGGTTCCACTCAAAGCCAGCCAGCAACAGTCATGCGGTGCGCTGCACCGCGGTTGATAATCGCTTCACGAAGACTCATTCACATGAACCACTTAAGGAGAGTCGTGACATGGCCATATGGAATTGAGCACTACATATAAACCGCGATGCCAAAATCGGTGAGTTTTCTTAGCCAAAAGCCCTCGAAATGTGGGTGGCCCATATTTGATGGTAACCATACCTTTTTCGCATGAGTCGTGGGCAACTGTAGCTGTGGAGGGGGTTGTGTTTATTCACCAATCGATCGCGGTGTGTGGTGTGTTGACGGTTGCCCTTCCCAGAGGCAGTACAGCGCGCATGAGGGCAACTTCATTAGACTGCAACACGACTTCATGGCATCCATAAATTCCTCAGATATCCAGGTGAAGAGAGAGATTAGTTTGATGACCAATGGTCGAGCCAACTTCTCCCATTCAACGCACACAATCTCCGATGGAGCTCCTATCAGCGTGGGAGGAGGCGGTTCTGCTACTTGGCCCCATAAAACTCTCAAATAATGCCACAAAATCCATTGATAAATCGCCCTTTTGGATTCGCGAGCGTTTCGCTACACACGGACGGAATCTCTCGCTCCTCGTTGCCGCTCCATAACACCCCATCCAGAATCTCCCTCCTATGGGCTGCTGTCTCGTAAAGTATCATGTTGCGAGATTATAACTTAAAACTATTAACGACGAAGGAGATACTTTTCTCGGTTCGAAGCTAAAGGAGGCCCCACGACGGAGTATAAATGCTCATGAGTTGGCTAGGAGCATAACTTCTTGGAGCCATAAAAATGCCCCGCATTCGGAGTGTGCGTGACGTGGCGTGGCTGTATGTATGCTCGGAATTTCGTTCTGCTCAAGGATAATAGGAAAATAAATCCTTGCCAACTACAGATCGCGTGGGAAGATTTAAGTGCGATTATTGTGATAAAAAGAGCGGACGACACGGCCACCAAACCAAGTGGGTGCGAATTGAAACATCATTTGAGTGCGGCTCTTGCTGTGTAGCCGCGTTTCGGTATGTAGGAGATGTCGTGTGTACCTACGGCGCGGCGCGGCGGTGTATACCATCTTGGAGCGCGTGTTAAAATGCGACCGGATTTCTGTGTTAATATCCCATGAATGGGTCCATGTTTATTTTCGCCCGTTCACTCAGCCAAGGCTAAGGCCACCAAAACACGGCCAAAAGATCTCTTATCGGTGACTTAAGTGCTGTAATTACGGGCTCTTCATTGATTTGAAGTGAATGAACAGCAACGCTCGTTGTGTGAAGCTTACGCGGCACGCCCACATCTGCTTATGCATGGTATGTGAATGAGGGAAAAAAAAAACGAAGAAGAATGTAAAAGAATAGTTCTCTATGAGGGCTTCAAAGTGCAGTTTAGTGTTGGACAAAATAGGGTTTAATTAATTCTGCTTAGTTATACCCTTGTTCGTTGGGAATCATTTAGATGCAAATTGGACAACATAAGGACCGGGAAATGCGATGACCAGCGAGAGGCTAAATAGCTTTTATGATTGGGCCATGTGACAATGGGCATTGATGATGACCTCCATTTTTTCTCTCCCCCCACCACGGCGACGTGGTGTGTTTGATGGTGCACAACAATATTATTGTGTTCAAATTGGAATTTAGAAACTTTTTTCTTCACTCCTCTCTTGTTCTGCAACGGGATCTGGCTGTAAGTATTCATAGTGTGACCAATTCGGCATTCTTCCTTTATTTTGGCCACGGACAAAGGCTGTTAGGCTTTACAGAATTTCGTTGCACAAACACTTTATAAAGTGGATGACTGGTGTTGTTGCAAACAGAGATTTGGGTATTTTTCGTATCGGTGGAGTGGTTGATGAAAGAATATGTGTGCCCACGCACGGGGGCCATTTAACGGTAGCTTAGATGAGTTCGAGAATAAAGCCTGTTTCTCCGTCGGGACTGCACACCATTGTTAAAATTCTTGTGAGAGAGCATCTACCGACCAGCTCGCAATTATTCACCGCACCAGAGTTCACCAAAAATAAAAAATGCAACTCAACACTAAGCGATTTTTAATGAACCCGATCCATCTCACGTCGCCTCGGCTCACGTCCAACTGCATTGCATCGGACCAATTCAACTTTGAGCGAAGTCAATTTTACCGAAATTGAATGCAATCCCCCCTGGAGGCGATATTTTGAGATGGGATGGGATAAACACAATTGCAAAGGCCGATTTCGTAATTACCCAATGGCCAGGACACGCATGTGCATTTGTGTATGCGGCTAGCTTGCATTCGTTCACCTTGTATGTGGGAGGATTGAACGACAGCAATATCCGACACGCAAACCACGGCTGCTTTTGCTCACGTTTACTATGCACGGCCAGCCACAAAGTCGACCACTGCACACCCGCACTTGAGTTTAGCCGGCGCTCGCCCTTGCAAACTAATCGAACTCTTTTCCCAATGGATTTTCCGCACACAGCGCTCGGAGTGTCTGGACAACGTCGCGCACACACGGCCATGCCAAACGACGACGCCATGCCATGGCCATCATCAGACAGTGGGGCTTTTCCCTGTGACCGTTGGTGAACACCTAAAGTTGTTATTGTTATTCATCCTCGTCGCCGGGAGTTAATTACATGCTATTAGATGGAATAAGGGGTGTTTATTAGTACGTCACGGGCCCATGAATAATTTATATCTAGAAACTTATTAACACAACAGGCAACAAACCATCTACTCCCAGTAGTCCCACTCTGCATAGTTAGCTGAAGGATGAGGAAGAAAGAACGCGCGACATCATTAATTACCCCACTAGAGTCAGTGAGTGAAGCGAATGAGAGAGGAACGCATGTAAAAGTGCACTGCTACAGGAACAGGACTTAAGCGCAGTTCACAGGTGTATGACTGCCACTGACTGTGTGTGTGAGGGAGAGAGAACTGAAGTTAGAAAGTGTTTGGTGTGTAAAAAGCGTTTAACATTAAGCACCTGCTGCTCAGAAAGTCGAAATTAATCGACTGCAAGTGAATCACTGGTGCAGGGGGCTCTGGCTGATGGTTGTGTGTGTCTGTTGCACTGATGGGGGATTTTAATGTCCGCATTCTTGGAATCGATGTACCAGATCAGAAGCCATAGCCATGTGGTTTCAATCAAGCCAATTAAACACAACAGACAGCAGTGCAGTGGAAGGCTAGACACAACAAAGGAAGGCACGTCTTGGGTAAATTGCATCTAAAGGACCCTTCTTCTTTTTCAGCGCACTCCATTCCATCCCTGTGCTCATTTAATTGTTTCATTGCAGCGTCGATACAAAAAAAAACACATCCAATTAAATGGTATCCCAACAACTAGTCGAATTGGGTTGCGCTCTAGATTGCGCTTAAGCCACAAGATCAGTAATTATTGTATTGCACAGCAACCATCACGCGTCGTGTACAGACCTCTGAACAGTGCGGTAATAGTTCGCGTGAGTGACGACTTAAAAACGTTAGCAAAGTGTTCAAGTGCAGAATCAACGCAGTTAAAAACAATAACCACTTGGCTGAATAGGTAGAGTCAGTACTCTTGGCTCTACAGGTTCCAAGTTCGAGCCCGGGTGAGGGCGAATTAAAAATACATTCTTTTTTTTTTTTAATAAGTAACAAAGTACTTAACAAGTGAGTGAAAGCGGGAAAATGGAATCCCAAGAGCGGTCCGCGCTCTTAGAAGCGGACAAAAACCAACAACAACCGGTGGCAGAATCAGGCCACCAGTCAACGGTGTCCCAAGAGGGCACAACGAAGAGGAGGAGGAAGAAAACCACTCCAAAGAATGCGAAACGCCGCAACACCAAGGCGTCTCCCGAGGGGCTGCAGGGAGAAGAGGCGAGTGATGCGACGGTAACGTCCGAAGCAGCAGCAGCCGACACTGAGGAAGAAGAGGAGGTACGATACGTGTCCGACGGAGGAGAAGGGCTGTTTGCGATTAGCAGCAACAGTTTTGAATCGTTGGCCTCCGATACTGAGGATGAGGTGGAGCGAGTACTTCGCGACAAAGAAACCGAAGTACAAGGTTTAGAGGAGAAAGTCAGTCGTCTTCTCCAAGAAATACGAGTGCTGAGAGAAATGACTCTCGCCAGGCAAGCGTTGGACGAGCAGAAAGAGGCCCAACAACAACAAAAGCGGCATCAACAGCCGGTAGAAGAAAAAAAAAATAAGAAGACTGCAGGGCAGAAGCAACAACTGCCCGCAACTCAGCAACAACAGCGGCCAGGAACCCAGCAGCAACAACAGCCAGCAGCTCAGCAACAACAGCAAACAGCTACACAGCAGCAGCCATCCCCATCAGCGCAGCACCAGTCAGCAGCGCAGCACCAGCCAGCAACGCAGCATCAGCCAGCAGTGCAACAAAAACAACAATCAGCAACACAGCAACACAGGATGCAGAAACAGCAGACAAGGTCAGCACCCCAGCAACAGCAGCGGCCACAAAAGGTGGAAAAGGTGCCGCCCATAAACATCTACAAGGCAAATGTAGAACAAACTGCTAAGGTATGTAAGGAAGCCATAGGTAGTGGCAATTTTATTATTAAAAGAAATAAGGGTTTTGAAAAATACTCAATCCACTGCAAGACGGTGGAACAATATAATAAAATGAAGGAATATTTGAAAATGTCGAGGTTGGAGTTCTTTTCATACACCCCGAAAAGCGAAAAATCCCACAGTTTGTTGTTGAAGATCACCACGCCGATTGAGACGGAGAGGGTCTTCCAAATGCTCAAAGAGCAAGTGTGCGACGGTGTCGAGATCGTCGGAGTTAAGCCTTTCACCACAGCGAAGGCAAAGAGAGAAGGGCGGAAATTACCCTTTTACATTGTACAGGTGTCACCCACAAGCAATCCGGGAAATCTGAGGAAAATCGAGTTCTTAGATTACTTAGATTGCAAATGGGAAAGTATAATAAGGAGCGACAGCATTCTACAATGCGTCCGCTGCCAAAGGTTTGGTCACGCCGCGTCGAACTGCCAAATGCGGCCTCGATGCGTGAAGTGCAGTAAAAACCACAAAGCGGAGGACTGCCCGCTGGGGAAAGAAGGAACAACTGACAAAAGTCAGCTAATGTGCGTACTCTGCGGGAACGCGGGGCACACCGCTAACTATCGGGGTTGCCCTAAGTTCCAAGAGCGGAAGAAACAAATGATTCTGCAGAAGCAGCTCCCAGTGAAAAATCCACTCGGGGCAGCCATAACCGTCACCCCTCAAGTGACTTACGCCCAAATGGCGTCTAGTCAGAGGAGCACGGAAAAGGAGCTACCAAAGGTAGCGCCGCCAGTCTCAGTGCCAAGAGCACACGATCCAGCGCTCGATTGGAAAACATCCATCGAAATGCGTATGGATCGGTTAGAGGAGCAGGTTGGCCAAATTCTGGCGCTCCTGCAGAATCCAGCACGTCAACAATCTTAATGGCTGCGCAAACGGGATGTGCTTATAAGATCCTTGCAGTGAATGCAAATTCATTGACAGGGATCGATCGAAAAAACGAGCTCTACAGATTGTTGGACGATCAAAGCCCAGAGCTGATGCTGATTAGCGAAACTAAGCTAACTCGGAGAGGCAAATTGGAGCACAGTAAATATAATATTATTAGAAGAGACCGGCCCAATTCCAATGGTGGAGGCGGTGTTGCGATTCTCATAAAAAATAACATTGAACACAGGGTAGTATATAGCAGTGACGTACGGAGGTTTCAGGGGTTGGAGGCCTGCATCGTATGCATTTCTCTCCGTAGTGGAAAGAAGTTGTATGCGGTGTCGGTCTACTCCTCCGGCTCTTCTCATTCCGGAACAATGATATCAGAGCTCGATTCACTCTTTCGATGTCTGAGGCTGGACTCGGAGGAAAACTACTTTATTCTGGCCGGGGACTTTAATGCCCGACATGGATATTGGGGAAACACAATTTCCAACAATAGAGGGGACCAGCTTTACAGCTGGTTTTGCTTACACAGTGTCGAGTATAGACTAGATTTGAAAGCAACTGAGATCTCGTCCTATCCCAGGAGCGGCTCTTATCTGGATCTACTGCTGTTAGACGCAAGACTGCAGCTGACAGACACAAACTCACAAACGGTAAACTGTTTGAACACTTTTGTGTATCTTAGTGACCATTGCGGACTCAGTGCCGAAATCAAGATCCCCAACGATATTGCGGTGTTAGGAGAGTTTGTTCAAACGTACCCTTACAATTACAATAAGGCTCGATGGACACGCTTCTCCAGACAAATGACAAGAGCACTCTCTTCGAATGCGCTCCACATACCGTCCAATAGAAACCTGTCAAACGAAGAGATTGACATGTATCTAATTCAATTGGACGAGACAATTAAACGAACGATGGACATTACTATACCTCGGTATACTCGCACAAACAATGAAAACTTGTACCGCAATGCGACAATCGACGCACTCCACCAACGAAAAAGTCGACTCCTGTCAAGATTAAAAACCTTGTACAGACGGTTTACTGACAGACGAGACGAGGAAATTAGGACCCTGAAATCGCTCATCAAGAATGTACAAACGTTGATTGCTCAAAATTATAGAATTTCGGTTAACTTGCACTGGGACAGTAAGATTCGGGCTGTTAGATCTAACAACCCGAGCATGTTTCCACAGATAAACAAATTCTTTAGAAGTAAGAATAGCGATCTTCCGTGTCTTAAGCTCCCCAGAACGACGGACAATGAACGCATACTGACTACAGCAGGTATAGATCCAGATAACGCTGTACTCGATGATAATTTCTTTGTGGTCGAAGATCCGCAAGAAAAAATGGAGGTACTAGGCGCGGTCTTTCAGGAAGTGTACAAGGTGAACGAGAGTGGGCGCCCGAATCACGACCTGGAGAACCGCATAATGGCTAGCAACTCTCAACTTCGAGAAGACATGCAACAATGGCGATCTGAGAACACTGGCTTTGTCGTGTTCAATGATGATAACATGGCAGATAATGCCATCGCCGACGAAGGGGTTCATCCCCCGTTCATATCAAAGACAAAGCTCAAAGCGGTCTTCGAATCACTTAAGAAGAAAAAGTCTGTTGGAATCGACGAGATCTCGAACATTGTGTTAAGGCATCTCCCTCTAAGTGTGGTTAATATGTACACAATCCTGTTTAACAATGCGCTGAATAATGCATATTATCCGGAGCATTGGAAAACTGCGATTGTACAACCCATATCCAAGCGAGGAAAAGATTCTTCGAATCCGTGCAACCTCCGGTCAATTAGTCTCCTTCCGAACATCAGCAAGGTATTCGAGAAGGTGATCAATAGAGCCTTGATCAACTGGACTGAAGACAAACATATTATTCCGGATAACCAATTCGGTTTCAAAGCGGGGCATGACACTATTCATGCCGCGTCGAAACTGGTGTCGGATATCCAATGGAACAAAAGCCAGAAACAATGTACGGGTGCCTGCTTGATTGACCTGGAGAAGGCCTTTGACACCGTATGGTTAGAAGGACTTTTCTACAAGCTCAATCGGCTAGGCATTAGCAAACCACTGCTGTACCTACTGTGTAACATGCTTACCGGTAGACGGTTCGTAGTCAAGAATGGCAACGTGACCTCGACAGGTGTATTCCAAGTTAAAAATGGTCTCCAACAGGGTGCCGTTAATTCGCCGATCCTGTTCAACATTTACTTGAGTGATCTTTTAAGTTCTCTTCCTCATGCAATTGCGTATGCCGATGACTTGATCGTGTACAGATCAGGCAAAAAGATCGAGGAAATCACTACCCTCACGCAGGGCGACTTCGATTCATTCATGAGAAGTTGCGATGACTGGAAGTTGAGTATCAACTTCCAGAAGTCGGAAACCATTCTGTTCAGGACGCCGTTGTATAAGGCATCGTCGGATACGAAAAAGAATTGGCGAAAGTTCTCAATCGTTGGAAGACACGGGGAACCACTGGCGCAAAAGACTGTAGTCAGATACCTGGGGATCTGGCTAGATCAGTATCTATATTTTAACAAACATGTAGATGCTGCTCTGGCCAGAGCCCGAGGCGCTTTTGCCCTTACAAAGAGACTGTTTTACAACAGCCAACTCGATGCAAGGGTGAAGGTCATCTGCTACATGGCGCTCATCCGGCCAATGCTCACCTATGGCTGTCCCGTGTGGTTCAACGTGAGTGCAAGCTTAATGGAAAAGATTCGGTTGTTCGAGAGGGCTTGTCTTAGGGCTTGCCTTCGCCTTTACCGAACTCCAGAGTCCCAGTACATAAAATACTATTCCAATGAGGTCTTATACAACAGGGCAAACCTGATAAGAGTGGACAATTTCCTGTTGAAGTTGGTTCGAGGTCACACTGCTAGAGCGATGAACTCGGTCAACAATCTGATCTCTGGGGCTTACTACCCCAACCCACTATACCACGAAAGGGTACGTCACAACGGCTTCGTCCCCCCAGAAGCATTCCTCCATTTGGATAAGCACGGTCTGATACAAAATTTAAATGCGGTACCGCTCATCTATCATATCGCCAGATCAACTGTGGATGGGCGACTCAACCACGACCGCTCCGTCGCACAACGAGCTGAGGAGGGTCTCCTCCGTTTCAGTACGGCGGTATCCAGACGGGATGTGCTGGATGTTGCTTTGCAACACCGAAAGTTCTGGTGGCTGGGGAGCGAGAGAACTCCAGCTTCGAACCCTTTAGACCCCGGCTAGAAAGGGTAATTCAGACCCCCTCATTGGGAGTAGTCGGTCCACGTCTTGCAGCGGATTTTATATCAGCTGTAACCTATGGCCGACTTACATATTTTAGCGTAGTTGTAAGGTAGTTGGTAAGCTGTTTATGTTAATTATTATAAAAAAGTAAAAAAAAAAAAAAAAAAAAAAAAAAAAAAAAAAAAAAAATAAAAAAAAAAAAAAAAAAAAAATAAGAAAAATAAAAAAAAAGGAAGAATGTATATATATATATGCATAACGATATATATATGCATTATGTATATAAGGATATATGCGTATACGCATGTGTATATAGCTATACAAATGTGTATATGTATATATACGTAGATAAGCGTAAGATAGTTTGTAAGATTTATTTTAAGGTAGAATGTAAGTTAGCTTGTAGTTTCTTTTAAAAAAAAAATATGTTCGGTCAGTAAGTTTTTAAATTTTTTTCTTATTATTTATTAGTCATGTTAAAATTTTCTTTTTACAAAATAACGTTAGATTAAGTCGAAAGACATAGAATAAGTTTAAGTTTAGCTTAGAGTACCCGCTCAGGGTCAGTAAGTTAGAATAAGTAACTAACACTGTTCGACCAACTAGTTTTAAGCATTTTTGTCTAGTATATAAGTTGTCATGAAGTAAAAATAAAAATGAATTAAAATGAAAAAAATGAGCAACCATCACGCAAACGACGACGACGACAACGATGGTGATTATGATGTCAGACAAACAATAAGAATCCCCACGAGACGAGAGGACTACGTAAAATCTTAATTTTGTTCCCGACTAACTTTACAAGCAAGTGCCTATTGTTTCTGACTTCCTGGAACAACATTTGAATTTCTGCTTCACAAAATATTGAAATTGTGATTGAGTCACAAAGGAACCACCCCTCACATCTGCATTCCAAACCACCACCAGCCGCGAGTTGTAAAGCAGTTACCAGATGAATTCCACCGCATATTTCAGGAATTAAGTGTGAAGCTGTACTACTCAGAACTTCCACAAGGAGCGGCAGCATCGTGAAGTTTCTTCTTGGTCGCGCTTAGTGCTATGCGCGCCTCCTTATCGACTGTTGAAATTGGATTTTCGATAAAACGAAGACAAAAGGCACGGGTGCCTTATTAAAAGACATACACTTTCTGCGCACACAATAATGTTTACGACGGTTACGGTAACGGTGATGATGGTGACGACCGACCCGACGGTGGCAGCTCTAACGGTAGCAGCGGGTGGCACAATCGACGTTACGTTTTTCTGCCTCCCTACGCTTGGATATATGCAAATAAACGAGGACAAAAAGTCGGGGAGAAAACATTTTCATAATTCCTTGAACCTTTTTACGGTAGCAGTCGCGCGCTGGTGGCGGTGGTGGTGGCGACGGCGTTGGTGGTAGTGATGGTTGATGGCATAACGCGGCGTTACTGGGCTGGTGCGCTCAACAGTTCAAATCATTCTCTTGGCCCCCCTGGTTCATTCGCCGCGCCGTTGCGCCGGCGGCGACACAATGAAACGAACCGAAGTCAGAGGAGTCGACTGGATGGAGTGAGCTTTTCACGCTTTTTGACTCCTGCCGCTAGCCTCCAACCCCCGGCCGTCGTCTTCAAAAAAGTTCTGATTTCAATAAACGTTACCAACGGGGGTTCCGCTTTCCGCTTACCGCCAATGCCACTACTACTACTACTATTACTTCTGCTGCTCCTGCTGTTGCTGTTTCGCTGCTGATGCTGCTCTCTGGCTTCAGCTACGACTTCGCCTTCTGCTCGACTGATGCTTCTACAACTAGTGGTGCAGCATTGTGTTAGAGCAGTTTGCCCACAACCCACTCACCCACCACGCCAAAGAGGAGTGCACAAATTCAGTGTGCTTGTGTGTATTCATACCCGTCTACATTCAACCAACCATACACAAATAAACGCCGCTCTGGTGCTGCCTGCCTGACTCCCTGACTGTGCCCTTCTTTCACCCTCCCTGTGTGTACGGTACGTTGTTAAAATATTACGCTACACTGAGTGTATTCACTGATTTGTTAATTTTAAAATCGAGGTAGAAATCAAAAGGGAAACATTCAACCCTCCCCACCGCCACCTGCGAGAGGTAAACGTGCTTTGACTTTTCCTTCCCACACGACGACACAACGATGACGACAGCCGCCGACCGAGGGTTGTGAAAAGTCCTCGAAAAGGGGACAAACTCACTCACAAGAGAAGGACTGTTACTTGCTACTTGCCACAGTCGCTGTGTAAATTTCCGAAGAAGAAAAAAAAAATTATTATTAATTCAATCGCCAACCTGTAGTGCGCATCCTTTTTGAAAGAAAACGAAAAAATTAGCCCCCTCACCACTTCGCATTCGTTTTGTTTGCGCTAAATTTAGCGAGCGCTCTTGTCGCTACTGCTGGTACACAAGTGTGTTCCCATCTCGTTGCTCGTGACAGTGAAAACAAGAGAAAAAAAAAAGAAATATGCACGCTCACTGACATTGGCGAAGCATTAAAAATTTATTAAACTTAAACAAAAATGCGGGACAAATTTTTACGATCCATACACTAACTACGAAAGCAGATTCATAAAATTCAATTTCATCTCGGTGCGAGCAGTGCGAGATGATTCCCTGTGGAATCAGAATGGAATTTTAAGTGTGTGCCTACAGTGGCGCTCTAAGTGTCATTGCCTACGGCCACCGGCCACCGGCTGGGCGCGCAGACTCTCACTCAATGCAATGACCGAACGACATGCCGCCACCACACGGTCATCGCGGACATGGACGGACGCTCGCGATTATTATTTCAAATCTTTCACTTAGCCAATTTCCATTAAATGCAATTTATTAACGCGTGTCCATGATGCGTTCAACGCACACTGCACTGTTTGCTGTCTGTCAGCAGCGTCAGCATCAGCAACAGCAACAGAACCAGCGCAGAGCAGCAGCGCCTGAGACAATGTGGCCGGGGTGATCTCGTCGCGGAAGGAGCTCATTCAATTATCATTAAGCGCGTTGTTGTTGCTGCTGTGGCGCAGACTGGCGCGTAGGTATTTCCATGTTTTCCCCCTTCTACACACATTGACTTGGGGAATAAATCAAAAAGTAAACACAGGCGTTTTGGGGCGACGAGTGGTGCAGGCCAAGCGGCAAGCACGTCGTAAATGAACTGCAGATCACATACATCATAGATGGGTTTGTCTGGTATTTGACTAGTGGCACACTACATGTAGGGCAGATGGGTAATGTTGAGTTATTTATGACATTGCTTTGGGAAATACATAATTACATGTAGTCTGGTGGTGAAGTATGATCCGCTCCGAGCTGCTTATGATATGGCCAGTGCTGAGCTTTTGATCTACAAAGTCTCTGTGAATAATGCATCTCTTCGTTCGCCCTAGGGTGAGTCGGTTTAGAAGGGCGGATCTCGATTTGTGGAGTTCATTGATCTGCCAGTGTCGTTGGGACCATTGCTCTGCCAGTTTCATTCGATTGATCAGAACTATGCCAACGCCTCCTGGATCAAGTGACAACCGGCGGCCAAGCGAAAGCTGGAATTTGGTTCTAACAAGGTCAAGTCTTCTTTCGACACAGACACCACATCCATGTGCATATAAACCACATCTCTGACACCAACTATGTCAGCAGTATGCAATAATTTTCAGCACACGACAGAGACAGACGCTAAAAAAACGGCTGACATCCAATACGGCAAGCCGGTTGGCGGTACGTCGGGCAGAGATGCCGCACATATTTGATTTATTTGCATGCGGTTCGTCGGGAACGATCAGCCTCACTCCCGCTTCACACACACGAGAAACGAATACGCTTGACTTATGATTTATATCGATTCCTATGCTGTTCCCCTTGCTTTGCTTCTAATTAATGAAACTTTATCCGGTCAGACACTTGTGCGATAGGAAGTTGCATCAGCGATCCACCGCGCCACCGCTAATCAGGTGTTAAAAATATCTATTTCACATCGGGGTTTACCCTTGTCTCTTCGCGCCGCTGAGTTAAGAGAAGCTGCATTTTACCGACAACTGAGTGACGTGTGGTGCCGCTGTTAATATTCCTGCGCTCGAACTAGAGCAGCTTTCTCGTGGCACTTAAGTAACACTTTCTGTGTCGTTCGAACGCGACCAGATTAGATAACACTCATACTAACTATGTGTGAGGAGGGTGAGATTCATCTCGAATGCATTGCTATATGTGTCGGTGGGTGAGAAGGGGAGAGACGGCACGAATGCACGGAATGCATGCACACATGACTCACTTTACTTAGGTGGCGACAGGAATGTTGTATGCATGTTCGCTACATGCCACATCGCACTACTTATCGAAATACTGCCGCCACACCGCGCCGCGCCGCCAGGTAGAGGCGATATGAACCCCAGTCTCACGTCAAATGGGTTGAGGGTATTTTAAAATTCCCACTATCGCCGGAAAGGACTGAAAGTAAATCAAAAGGCACGTTTTATTACGTTCTCTCCCTACAAATCTAAATGACTACTATTACAAGGATCGACTATAATGGATGACCAGGTCCCTGCGGGAACGGGACGGAGACCAGTTTGAGTTTTTTTTTTAAATGGAAGCCGCACACATATACCCGCAGTTGATGGCGCCCTCCCTTTGGACACGGAACAACTGTCCGAGCAGACAGGTGACATTAACATTAATAATTGATAATTTTTTCTGTGTCTTTGGGAGGAAAGAAAAAAAGTTTTCCACTTGATTAAAGAGTATATCAATTTCCTCGGCAGGATTGAGGTTGGTTGCCTCCGGTGAATACCTATGCGCAACACGGGAATCTTACTGTGTCGTCGTAAAAACCAAAAGAAAAGAAGCCAGCACATTCTGGGGGAGAGAAGAAGAGAGGGCTGGCTGTTCTGGCTGTGGATAGCTTGCCGGGCTGATGTTTGTTAATAAATTATGAGATGGTTCGGTGCTGGATTTTCAAGCAAAAGGTGCTTGCGAAGGAAGGAAGTCTCGCGAAGATTGTATTTTTTGTTTGTTTGTTGGCACTGCTTCATAGCACGCCTGTGCATATGCATCACATGCGTTCGTTTGATTATTCATCCGTGCCGTGGGATTAATTCATCTCTTATGGTGTTTGCAATAACTTCAAAATGTACGTTAAAAATCTCCTCCAACATGTACACGAGAGCAAGCAACAACAACAAAAGGAAACAAAGCCGAAAAAATAATAAAAATTTTGTAAACTGCTTCTGTCAGCCACTGGTTAACGAACCACCCTTTGTGTGTATCATTCCGAAGCCGACCGATGAAACCGCCGGAAGGCGAAAAACCTATCAATGCGGCAAACCCACCACTTCCCTTGCAGCACAACCCCTCACCTACCACGCAGTACCGTGTGAGTATTACTTTAATTTGTGCTGTGTCCTTTATTTCGAAAATGTGAACTGTCACAAGGAATTTGTTTAATGGGAAGAAATTTATTTTTCCTCCTGTCGGCTGTCGACTGTCGCGCAGAGAGAGACCCTACAACACAAAACAACAACGTGTACACCCTAGTTTCGAACGAATACCCCCAGTGGTGTATTTACGCCAACAACCGGATCGCCGCCGATTAGAAGTCAATTTATCGATTTTCCCTTTTGTCTATGCTGCGGGTGCTGGTGCTGGGAAAAGCCGAAGCTGATTCTTTCGCCCCCCGAGTTTCCCTCATTCATTTATCTCGGCTCGGCTGTGTTTCGGCGGAATGAGGGATGACACATTCACCGCGCTTAAATTGGACAGGAGACAGCTTGTATCCGTGATAGATAGTCCGTGTACACATTTATTTATGTTTTTCTTCTCTTTTTTGTTTCTCCCTCTCTCCTGGTTTGTCATTTGCAACGCATTTGAAAATTGAAATTGAAAGTACTCGTTCCATTGAGCGGAGGGATCGGCTGACTATGAGATGATGATGATGATGAGGGAGAGCTGTGGTGCTGGAAGGGAAACGCAGGAGAGACGAGAGAGAGATAAAAATAATGACGCATGCCAAATGACTGGTATCCGCTCGAGCGCGCAGATTTATTGCAATGGTATCCGCATTGACGATGAGGCCAGCGAAATGCGCCGCCCGCAAATTACGCACATTAATTGAAATCTCGAAGGATGTCATTTGCAGGGTTCAATAATCGTAAAAAAAATCACGACTCTGTTCAAAGAACAGCGCTATCCTGCTGGGCACTTTAGATGAGGCTGTCAACAGAATGCATTCTGTCTGTTGGCTGACTGGTTGGTTTGCCTGCGTGTGCATGTGTGTGTAGTTGTTTTAGACAGCCAGCCAACAACAAGCATTACCAGTAGCAACAACAACAGGCCCTATGCTCGAGTGTCAAAAGTATAAAATAACTGCCGTCAACTGGAATGGGGGATAGGGTGTAGGGATATAAATTATATTCGCGCACTAGTTGGCTGTTCGTGTTCGGTGACTATTAACTCGTCTGAGGGGGAGTAATTAGCCGTTGTGCTGTGAGAGAACAATTGTTCATGAGTCCATGAAATGCGATTCCCCAATTTTCGCTCGAAGCATGGCTCCCGTTTTTTTTTCCCTTAGTTTGAGTGTTGTGCTAATTCATTATGGGTGTCGTTTCCTTTTTTCGCCATAAGAGCGTGTTTTCCGTTATGAATTTAATTACCAGTACACGGTGATAAACAGACTCTTTTGGAAAATCAACAAAATATTCCTGTAAGTGTATGATAATGGGTTCGAATTAAATTTAATTGATGTAGATTTGTATTTTTCCATGACCTCTGCGATTGTGATTGAGGTGAGTGAGGTTGGGCAACAAGCGCGCTTGAGTGGTTTATCGCCTTTCACATCTTCGCACAGCAGAGAAATCCTTAGAGTATTCCGCAATATGAGACCGATCCGGCTGATCAACGAATGGTTGCCCGACCGATCGATCAATTCAAATCAATAAAGCCTAATTGGGCCTGTCAGTCAATTACATTCGCCGTTCATTCGCAAAGTGATGTCTAAATCACTGCTCGCTGGGATGTCTTTCACCAGATCAGATCTCCTTTCATGGCACTCGAGTCGAAAATCTGTTAATTGCCTGTTGCACCGATTGCCCACCTTGACGAAGCACAATCTTTTCCAAGCAATATCCCTTTGGTACTGTCAGACATTTTGCAGAGGATTAGAAAAACAACTCGGCAAAGAAAATGTAAAACCTAATTCCAGGGATTAGGAGGCATCCCAATATGGCCCCAGTCATTCAGGACCTCAGGTCTTTGAGTGATACTCATCAAACAAACCATCCATGCACAACACAGCACAGCAATGCAACCTTCAAACGAGCAATGTGTCCCATTGTGTGTGCGAGCTATACCTGGATAGTGCAATCCTTGTCCATTATAAATTTACATTTCAATTTCACTGCTTTGTAAGCCAACAATGCACGACATAATTCCCTGAAAATGTGTTTAGCTGGGTCTGCTCCTTTGCCTTTTTTTTGCGAACACAATGCAGAAGTGCAGAGGCGTCGCCAAGACAATGAATGCAATCTAGCGTGTCCCAGAAAAAAGAACGTCTCTCTTTGCCATAAATGGGTCGACGGTAGATGTCTGTTGGAAAAACAGAGAAACATGTTCGTCTTTAAACTACAATTTCCGGGTATTGGAGGGCACATGAGCATCGTTTCTTTTGGGGGTCTTACGCAATCAGGCCCTCTTGGAGGAGAAAAAAAAAATAGAGCAATCTCTCATTACTTGTATTTTTTCCATACGTCAACTTGAAGGGCACTTCATTAAACTCAAAAACACTCATCTCTCCAAGCCAAGCTGAGGAATCTTAATTCAAGAGTGTGCGCGCACGCATTTGTTTGATAAATTGTTTAAACACACTTGCTGCTGGCTGTTGACTGCTGACTTGTTGGTTTTTTTTTTCTCTGTTTACTCCTCGTTCTCTATGACCATCTTGAAGCGATTAAGCTTAGACATCCATCACCAAAAAAAATAACGAAAACTTCCATACATTCCATTCCTCGGCAGGGCCTCCCTCCGCCCATCCATTAGGAAGGGAGGCCGCGCGCTGGTACTCAAGATGAACTCAACGATAATAATAATTTAGACAAATGTGATTGCTGCTCGTACAGTGGCTACAAATTGCCATTGCCTCCTACTCTCTCGTGGATAAAAGCGACTATTACTTATGTTTCCGGTTACATTGTAGATATTAAATAATGCGAGGTAAATGCTCTATTTTGAGTTTACTTAGGATTATCAATAGCAGGCTAAGCTAATAGCAATCAAATTGAGTCTCTCAGCAGCAGATAATTGTACTTGTGTTCCGCTGAGATTGACTGGCTGGCTGGCTGATAAAGTTGCTGAGCAAATACAAGGATGGTTTGTTGAGGAATAAAATTGTTAATTCTCTTTCGTTTTTTTTTATTTCAGACAGTCGTGATTCTTCGGTGCACCAATGCATAGACGGGGATATGGATGCAACGTAGCCGTGTAAAGAGTATCGCATTGTTTCCCGGAAACAAGGTACAAGGTGAGTCACACGATGTACACACATGAAGTTTGTGCAAAACAAAGGCAGACCTGCATCGATGATACTTGATGATATCTTATCTTTTGATTGCATTAAATTCCACAACATCGGTGGATGTGGTGCAGTCGTCACGTCAGCCAAAAAGATCGAATGAACTGAAGGGTGTCCCAATGCAGCAGGCAACAACAATTTTATTACTGTTAAATTCCATTTGTCACGTACGGGGAATAACTTACGATCGCGTCTCCCAATCAAAACTGCCTCAATGGTTAATTGACAGGCACTTCAGTGTGCCCGCCTTGAATCGCAATGCGGTTAGCCTCCTTTTCCTACCTTGCACACGCACTTCAGCGTATGACGCATCTATGTGCACGGTGTGCATGCACTCTATGTTATGCTTGTAAATTAGTTACATTAGCCCTGTGAAGGAATCTTATCTCGTCGCTGCCACTTAGTGTACAGCTCCGGCTGTCTCGCCCGAAAGACTCCAGGAAAATGCCAGTAAACAACAAATTCCACTGATAACGTACAAAGTGTAAACCAATTTGAGAATCGATTATCTTGTTCAAGATGTGATGACTTAACTTCGAACGCAAATGCACCCGAGAGATACGAATTCTAGTTGTGGAGCAGAGGAAAGGAAATCGAAAGGAAAACAGTAAAATAAATAAAATTCGGGGGTATTAGTGTGTCAATATCTGAAGAGTTCCGGGCGAGACAGAAAGGTTGACACTTCTCTATCACTGTTCCCTGCTTAGGACTTAAAGACTCTCAGATACACATTATATTGCAAAGAGGGAGGGAAGGTTGCCGACTCAGTGCGAGACTGTATTTCCTTTTTATTTTATCGCAAACCCAAAATCCCTTTTACTGCTTTTTTTTGGATTACTTTGTGATGAGACATGGAAATGCAGGGATTACGTTTAGCATTCATTTTGTGTTGTGCTCGGCAAAGTGTTCGGGGCGAAAGTACCAGACGAGAAAGAGATGGAGGTCTCCAATTGCCTATAGCGCAGTATTTTTCCTCCTTAAAGGCAATTGAGTAAAATCTACGTAAATTGGTTCATTTGATTTCCTAATTTAACGCACGTTCGCCGTCTTGTCAGTCAGTAGTCAATTAAAGCAATTAATTGTTGTCGTTACTGTGGTCGACCACAGTCCTCTAACTAGCCCACCCATCCCCCGTATGTAATTATGCGAGAGAGACAATAGAATTTCCATTTACATCTCTAGTCATTCATTCATTCATTCATCCTTCAGTTGGCAACTGGCAGTCAATCAGCATTAAGAATAACCTTAACATACACACATGCATATGTGCAGTTTCTTTCTCATTCACTTTCTTTATTTCTATCTCGTCTCTTGCAGATGCTCAGCAGTTGATGCTGCCCGGCTGTACATCATCATCAATATCATCAAAGTGGAGTTCGGGTCGGTCAAGTGCAATACTTGACGTATTGAATCATCCGAAGCCAGCGAACGAGGAACACGCACACGCACTCCTCGGAGTAGAGAGGAAATAGAACACAACTCACAATTCACACCACCACTTCAACCATCATCCAGCAGAAGAGGCTACACTGTATCTCTGTTCTGTGGTGTATGATCACATCGAGTATCGTCTTAACTCAAAAGCAAATAACAAAAACCAGTACATTAATCGGATTGAAGAATTCAAATTGAAGTGTAAAGTGTTCTGTGTTTGTTTTTTGTTCCCCCTTTTTGTGTTGTTGAGTAACCTAAGGAATAAGGTGTGCAGCTGCCGGAACATAACGTGCGTCCCACTTTACAAATAAAAATCAGTGCGTTATCGAAATCGAGAGGAGAATTCGGTTTATCGAGCAGTGGAAAACGTAAGAGGGCGATAACGCAAATAAGGGGTGTAGTGGTGTAGTGCATTGAAGGTGAACGGACCCCGCCTCAGTTGTCGGTGCCGTACGTCGCGTCGTGTCGCGTCCCGTCAATCAACTAGTTGAAGTTTTGTTTCCGACTCGTTTAAGTTCGTTTCCTTTTGTTCTAATTTGTTGCACTCATTCAACAATCGCTGCAAATTGAAGAGCTTTGCTGTTGCTGCAGAATCAGTATAACAACAACGGCGGGCCCCTTTCCACTCTTAGTGTCCTGGTTTTTCATTACTCGTAAATGTTAATGCTGTTTTTGTGTGCTTTGTTGTTGTTGTCGTCGTCGTCGTTGTCGTCGTCATCGTTGTCGTCGTCATCGTTGCTGCTGCTCCTGCCATCGTGGTCCGTATTGCGTTATATATGTGAGTGAGAAGAGGAATAATGTCGCAACAACCGTCATCATCAGCAACCCTAAGGAGAAATAGGGTACCCCACCAACAGCACAACAACAAAACGCCATCGAGGATATTCAAAACCATTCAGTTATTACTATGGTCCAGTGTTGCAGTGCACGTTATTTGTGGTTCAGCCAATGCACCGGGTGCTGCAGCTGAACCATATGGGGGTGGTGGCCTAACCAGTGTAGGTATACATATACCTGGCGGCGGTGTGGGCATCCTCAGCGAGACAAGATGTCCGCGAGTGTGCTCGTGTAATGGATTAACCGTGGATTGTTCGCATCGTGGACTGACACAAGTGCCACGAAAGATATCAGCCGATGTGGAGAGACTGTAAGTGCTTTTTGATATTTTACTTTAATTTGTCTACATCGTTATTCACTTTTACTCAAAAAAAACCTAAACCGGGTTGTGTTCACCACCGATCAACGGGTGCTGCTAACACGCCTCTCTTGCAGCGAATGCATTAAAAAATCATTAAAATTCATGAATGACAGTCGATAAATCAGAGACAGAGTCGAGGCAATTAACATGGTAACCATGCTCATTAACACTTCAAAGCGTATTCATTCGTTGAAAACACGTGAAATTGTTGCATTCACTTGAGCTATTTGGTCTCCATTAGCACGCCGGTGTATCCATGACGGACTTCTCACATTCCTCATGTTCAACAATACAATAGGTGACTTATTTTTTTTTCTGGTTTTTTTTTTGTTGATTTCTGTGTATGTAGGCCACACCGACTGCAGTCTTGTGGTCACGTTAGGAATGCTATCAATCTGTGTGGAGCGACGATTGATTGACAAATAGTTGCCGAAAGAAAAGAGAATCATAAGCCCGCCGCGAGGTAGACATAAACAATAACTCAACGTCAAAGCTGAAATGCCGACGAAGAAGAGAACTTCACATTGTAAATGGCTACAAACCAGTGCGCGTGTGTGTTGAGTTGTGGACAGCAGTGTCAATTTTTTTTCTGTTCCTCTTCTTCTGGCGATGATTTTCTATTGACTGGGACTGATCCATTGTGCCAACGGAAGCCTCCCATTTGAGTGTGTTCCCCTTGAAGTCTCCATAAGGCGGAGACGAGAGCGGTGATGAGAAGCATTCATCAATTCAGCTTGAAAGGGGTGGACATACATATTCAGAAGCCCATTAGGGACACATCACATCTGAATGCAGACTCCGTAAATCAAATGCCCAAAATTGGGTCGCCTCTCAAGGGAAGAGGAGGTGGAGTAGGAGAAAGGCAGAGTTTCATTGCTAAAATAATTAAAATAATTGTTTTGACATCCTCCACATAAACTAGGTTTCCGAGATGTCATTAAGGGTGACAAAAGATGGAAATTCCTTTCATTTGAATCACTCTGTCAATCACGCAAGGTCACTACTCTCTCACCTCTGCCGTGGCGTGCCATCGTGGCCTTTTGACTCGACATCAAACAACGCCACCCTTTTCCACACATGGTGCGGTGCGTGTGTGCTCCTGACGTGAGTGCTGAAAATTCCGAATGACATTCAAGTGGGAATGTGTGAGTGTGTGTGGCTTTGATTGACAGATGTTAATTCTTCGAAATTGTGTACATCATAAGGGTGGGTTTCCTGCTGAATTATTTAACCATTTCCAAATTGGAGTGATGACATATTTCAAATTTATCATTTTGTGGCGGTTCGTGGAGTGGAAGGTAATTTCTGTGGGAGCACACACGCACACACTCGCCACTCATAAATCCATTCATGTCGTCAAAGTCAAATTCATCGTCGAATGGAATGGAAAATGCAGTGCCGGTGCGCGACAAAGATCTAAAACACACGCCACTGTTAGGACACTCCCAAAAATCCACTTAAGCTAGCTGTGAGCAACGTTAACTCCCCATAATAACTGTGTTCACCAGTGATTCGATCGCGCATTAGCGAACTGCTTTAGTTATGCTCCTGGCAGGCGAATCAATTGCACATACACCATCTCGGAAGAAGCAGCCCTGTCTTGTGGTGCAGTGGTGTTGAAGCTGCCTGCATCAATAACTATTTGCAAATAGCCCGCAGACCATCTTTCGGAGAGATTCCATCGTCCGTCTTCTTTTAGCGAGAATTTCTTCGAACAGCATCCACACACACAGGCACAGAGCACATCCCGTATTCAGTGTAGAGAAGCGCAGAGTGCAGCGATAGATAAACGATTTGCCACCATTCATGTGTGCACTTAGTGCCTTGAGCACCACTAAGGTCCACATTCAAGCGTGGAGAATGAGAATTTATTATTGCAGCAGTATGGTTTGTTAATAATATTTCACAACTTGTTAAATAGTATATTGAATGGTGTGCACTAGAATATGGTCGCACATCCCACCACGTACACGAACGGGCGGGCGTGTGCGGAGCCAGTTCAGACACGGATTGTGTCCGTTGGCCGTTCGGTCCAGTATGTTTGCAGTTGGTGTTAGCACAACACGACAGATAGTTACAGGTACGAGCGTTCAGCATATGTATCTATCTCCGTCCCCGTCCAGCCAGACAGGGTTGCTCGTGTAGATCCGAGCGAGAGAATTTTTATTGTGGCCCCATGGTGTATAAACAAGATTGAGATCCAAAATAAATGGCTGCATGGGCTATAAATTCCCCGCTTCCAATCTGAACGTACGTACATATATGTCCGTACTGCAGAACTGAACAGACAGAGTGTAGAGTGTAGAGTACGTGCAGAGTAGCGGCGGCAATTCAAAAGTTCACAAAATCACTTCTCACAAAACTTGTCCGACGGAATTTATAGGCTGTCCAAATACACACAATTTCACGAAAAGCAAGCTATACATACACACAAACCTTTCCTGTTCCAACTGAGATGTTGTTGCTGTTGTGGCATTGATGCAGGATAAAGATGACGAATCATAACTCTTGGAAAGTAGTGTGTGCAGTACATACACCGATCTATGTAGCCTTTCACACAGCACTCGCTGCGGAAGATACAAGATTAAGTTAATTGCACAAAAGCAGAAACTTGTTTTTGATTATAGCGCAAGCACGAGTTACTCCGAAGGAAATGTATGTATGTACACATAAGTAACTCCTTAGCTCCATAGACTGATGTGATGTGGAATTCCGCTCAATTGAGTTTTGTGCTTAATGCAAAAGCCCACACACAGCGGCAAAAGCAGATGCATGTGCGTAAAGGGATTCACTTCTGATTGATATTCAATCGTGTTTATGGTTAGGAAGTGTGTGGAGGCGTTCTTGCAGAAGAATTCTAAACAATTTCAAGGCGTTGACCAATAGGGTCTCGTGCAGGTGCTGTAAGAGATGAATAGGCGGCGGATATCGCTCAGACTGTGGAAGGCACAGTCTGCTTCGAAAAGGAGGAGATGCCGCTTTGAATGGACATGGACATCTTGTCTTATGTTTTTCAAGAAATTTAGTTCAAGAAAAACTGGAAGGCAGTGCTTTAGGTCCCATAAATCATCGACCCACTCGATGATCCTGAGCCACTCGTATTTGTACGTCCAATCACTTGATGATTTGAAAAGGGATTTTGAGATACCAGACAAAGGCGCACCAAATTTATGAGTGCTGCAGAGGCTGGCTTGAGGGAGGTTTTTATGATTTTCGAAATCCCATTCTTCTCGATTTGACAGATGTGACTGACATATGAATTCCTTTTATCTTTTTGTCCACCTTTAGACATGCGCTTAAATGTGCCGACATTTTTATTTACGTCGTGCTTCGTCAGACAACGGAAAAACGAGGTCAATCGACAAGTGATTATGCGTAATTAGCGTGCCAACATCTTGTTTAATGATTTTCGTCAACATTCCATGGAAGCATTAAACGTCGAAGCAATTCAAGGTTAGGCCGGGCCGCTTAATGGATATATTAAACATTTGAAAGATTTCACATGGGCGGACGTGTGTACGAACTTGTTTCTGACAGAAATAAAAAATTAACATAAATGCCTCCAGTGGACCAGGCAAATGAGTTCGAACTGTGAAACGCGGCGAGCGAGCATTTTCTTTGACCTTATGGAAGAGACTTTCAAAATTTCTACTCATAACCTGTGTGAGCAGTGGTTTGTGGAAAATTTTGTTCCTCTGGAGCATGTAGGTCAGTACGTCAAATTGAGACTCAAGGTATTCCCTCAAGAAAATCTATTCCGATCTTAATTTCTCGCATTTTCTCAATCAAACACATCCTAGCGGACCGAACACAGTCACTCATCGATTGATGTACTGCCATCCACCACCACCACCTAGCTCCCCTTTAAGAGGCATGGCACACACTACCTCACACCTCTTGTGTAATTCTGCTGATGAATGAACGCTGTTTCAACCATTACTTGCAACTATCCCAGTTCGAGTCCAGATCCCAGTCCTTGCGTTGCCAATAAGGTGAAACGAAGAAAGAAAACAAAACAAAACGAACAGAAAAGAAGGAAAGGAAGAAGAAGTGGTGTGTTGCTTTTCACTGTTTCTCCATCCGTGTTTGCTGTTTTACTGATTGCGCTTGGGGTCTTCGTCAGAGACCCCACGTCTTCGTGTTGCTATACTTTGGTAGTGGATACCCACATCACCTCAGCCAGTCAGTGGACTAGCGACGAGACCAGTTTTAGTCTTTCTCTTTTGCTCTGCAGTTCAAAGATTAATTCTTGTCTGTCTCGTGTGGATTTTCTGCAGGGTTTCTTCGAAATTCTGGTGTTTTATGTTTTCTGCCCCTTCATCATCAGATTGTGAGTTTTTTTTTTACCCGGTTTTAACGGTGACAGTGCATTCTAATGTTAGTTGTGTGTGGTTCGCATTTATCACAAACAAAACTTGTTTTCAGTTCTGATCATCTTCGCGGCAAAACACTTGAATAAATTCAATGACTCGTCTAGACCAGCGGGATACGACTTTGGAGATTGACTTAACACTAATAGCGTAAAGATCAGACATTCTGTAGCCACTCTAGATGATGAAATAAATTAAGCTCAAGTGCATGAGAACATGTGATATAAACAACACCTTCCCACACAAGTTGCATTGCTGTTCGTCCCAACCAAACAAGACTGTGGGAGCTGAGTTTTACTCCTTCACTTCTCCAACTGTCCAATTTACTTACCAAAAAAACACCGTATCTCTGTGTGGGATCTCTGGTGTTGAGAGTTTTATAGTTCTCACATCCTGCTTGTGTATGCAATGACACGGTTCTTCTGGGAATTACCATTATGATGCGTTTCATATGTGCTCGGGAACGAACGGAAAAAAGGACAAATTATTATCCTCCCGTGCAAGGGACACCTGTTTTTGTTTCTTTTATTGTTTGTTCAAATGCTGCAATTAGGTTGGATAACGACTATGCCCCTTCTCCCATCAAAAGTCTCTTCATCGTCCTGCAAGTGATGTTCTCTTAATGTACGCGTATCATCATATCTCGACATATATCATATTGCGATGCTTATTTTTGATAAGAACCCTTAAAGGAAAAAAATATGATTTCCCCCCCGAGTGGATGGGCGTTCCTCCTCGACTCCTACTCGAGTCAGTCGACACAACCGTCATACATCAAAACAATAAATTCTGGGAATACCAGACTAAGTTCGCTAGAAGATCTTTCTGTTTAATTCTACATGGCATCTCATGTTGACTGTCCGTACTCCCGCAGGCTAATTTACTTGCCTACCTGGATATGACTTATGACCCCCGTGTCTGATATCTGATGGTGGTGATTCTTTGTGTTCTCCCGTATAGACGCCATACAACGTTGTTTTTGTGTCGTTATTTTCTTCTCTTCTCTGGTTTTTTTCTGCTAAACACCCCAAGGTAAATGGTTTTACAAGATTTAGACAAAACCGAACATAAGGGGATCGCATCTGTATGTTTTTTCTTTATCGTTCCTCTCTCCCGCGCTGCCCCGTGTTTTGTCTGCTTTTTGTTGAAGAACTGGAATTCCACGCACAAACATTAGTAATTATATAACATAAGAGAGAGATACCTCTCAAAGATATGAAATATGAAAAAAACAAGATAAATAACTAAAAGAGCAAGATTCATAATGCTGGTCCAACATACATACGACAGGTATCCGTATCCGACGACGAGATGTTGTTGTGCGGGCTTCGAGTAAACAATGATTTTCACTCATGTGGTGGCAATGGCATGTGAGGAGGAAAATCGATGAATAGCACCAAATTCTCTCGTATTTTTGTGCTGACTGGCTGAACTTTAAGTCGATGACAGGGGGTTTGTGGTATACCTTCAAACATCACTTATTGCTGGCAAATAAATTGCGGCAGTTTGCAGACGAATAGAAAATAACAGACGAAAGATTTCCTTTTTCGCTTTCTTACTTCCTGACTCGTCTCGATTCTATTCAATTGGGTAGAAAAAAAGAAAAGAAAACAGATACGACAAAAAATGAATGAAAACAAACCAAAAAAAAACCAGGGAAGAAGGACGAAAATCTGTGGGAAATCTTACGTCGATGCAGGATGCCGATGTGGACTGCGTCTGCCATTAAGTGCCAGCGGAAGTAATGAATTACAATGCTCGTCCTCCTCGTCGTCCTCCTCTCTATCCACACGAATTTGTTTTGATGATAAATCTGTACACAGAATCGGAAAACATAAAAACGATGATCTAAGCAGATGACAAATATTTTTATTCTCATTTCTGTTTTTTCCTTTCTTCTTTCAGAGATCTCCAGGGAAATAACATAACCGTGATATTCGAGTCAGATTTCCAACACTTGACGAAGCTTAGAATTTTGTAAGTATCCCAATTAGAGTTACTGTGTAAATTTGTTGACTAGATTATGGACTCCGACGGCACCATTCGTCAAAGTATTTCATAAATTCAATGTCTTTCAATTCATTTCCAATCTGTTTAATGTCACCAATCACGTTCGCCTGCTCTGCGGCTCTGCCCCAAAGACCGTACCAAAATGCATCCAACCCATTCACCTCTAAACATCGAGTCAACAGACACATCTTCGGACCCGTTAAAAGGCCACACTCCACTGCTTCTTGCGTGATAAGTTTATCACTAGAAATACATCTTACAGATGCATCCATTCAAATGAACCACGAAGCCTAAAAGACCCCGCACATGTGCACACGAAAAGACACACACACTCCAACCAACCAACCAACCAAGCCCCCATCAGTGCCTCAAGCCTTGAATGCTTCTGCTGGTGATGGTGCTGCCATTCGCTAGACCTCTCTTCCATCTTGATGAATGCTCCTCGGTTGTTATCTTTATTACATTTTCGGCTTAAATGAGTTTCGTGTTCATAAACATTTGGAAATTTTTGAAATCTTAATTAAGTTCGTACTCAGGGAGTAAGTTGTATTCTCCGCTCTCGGCTCTCGCATCAGCGGACGGCTTTTGGTCGGTCCGCATCAACCGAGGGGGCGCACTTTCGAATTTGTTTTTGTTACTTTTAATGTGGCGGTTTTCGAGATAATCGAGGTAAAGTGGTTCCTGGACTCATAAAATGTATTTAACAGTAAAGATAATTGGCTGTTCTGCTCCCTAAATGAGAAACAAACAAACAAAAAAAAAATAACAAACGTAACGTAACCAAGTGGTGCACGTCGAAGTTGGACACCCCTCTGCCGGCATAAAATCTTTTAAAACCGCCACCAGGTGATCGGGGCGATTTCTGTGATTTACTTATCATCGCGCCGAGTAAAGAATTGTAATTACACAACAAACCAATGCTATTGTCCCTGTACGACACCACTCGTGAAACGTGAATGAGAATAGCAACGGCAATGTGAATGAGAAACTCTTTAGAATTAGCGTCACGTATGATCGATGTCAAACAAACTGACAAGTAGTAGGGCGAACGTAAACTGCCGCTACTGTCGCTACACCCATATTTCATCGTTGTGCCATCGTCTATTATCATTTACTTCACCTGCAAGTCATGTCTGTCGACTTTGTGCATACACTCCTTCCAGCACTGCTGCACCGCCGTGGTGATGATCCGAATTCATTTGAATATTATGCAGCACACTGGAGGGCGGGCGGAGATATGCCCAGTCTCATCATCATCACTGTCCAATGGCCTCTGGTGAGGACACGCCATACAACAGTTGACAGGTTAACATTGCGTCAGGTTGCTTGCACAGTTTTCTCCACAACGAACAAACACATAAAAAATTAAATTGCTCAAGGCGGACAATCACATCATTTATCTTTGTTTTTTTTTCTTACTTGAATCCTAATAGACAACTGACTGACAATCAAATCCACACAATAGAGAAGGATGCTTTCCAGGATCTTATGGCACTCGAGAGGCTGTAAGTATTCAATTGAATTTTTATTTTTGAGTTTTGTTTTCCTACACAGTTGCTAGCTAATGATTGCATGCTATATTTGAAAAGGACGTAGGTATATACATATATACCCATACAATATGTATGCTAATATGCATGAGAGATTCTTTGCAATTTAAACATTTGTTTTGATTTAATTTGTTTTGCTATTTTTTCTTCCATTTTTTTATTTCTTTTTTCCGTAATTTTATGCACGCCTTCAGACGCCTAAACAACAATCGGCTTAAGGCAATTCCTGAAAACTTTGTGACAAGTTCAGCGAGTCTTTTGCGATTGTAAGTAGTTCTGCTTCATTCTAGAGAATCATTGAAACCTTGTATTTATTTACATATTCCTTAGATTTTCTATTTATCTTTTTCTCTGAGAGAGAGAAAGAGTAAAAATTGTTTTGCAAATCGCCCCTTGCGAAGGACTAAATTTTGATTAATGGAAATACTGAGTAAATATTTGCTTTGACTGAACCCTTTGTGGAATGGAGTGGAGTGGATTTTGGTTTGAAGAGAAAACAGCAAAAGGGTCGAATCAATTTCGGGTCAGTCAATTGTGAAATATGTTGAAATCAAAATTATGTCCTTCGACGGAGCAAAAAAAAGAAAAAAACGAACATATTCACTTGTTCACAAGTTTTGACAAATAGTCTTAAGATAAATTCATGATTATGAGAGAGAGTTTGTGTGTGCGTGCGTTTGTGTTTGTGTTTAGTGTCTATTTTTCCTTTCACTTTTCAAATAATTCCCTCCATTTGGCACACATGCAATCTTTAGGGACATCTCACACAATGGCATTACGACGATTCCGAGGAAGGCCTTTAAAGGCGCTCAATCGCTGCGGAGCTTACAAATGGACAACAATCAAATTATGTGCATGGACGAGCAGGCGTTCAAGGGCCTCACCGAGTTGGAGATAATGTAAGACGTTTTTTTTTTCGTTTATTCTCATTCTCATTCATATACATTCCATTCTTTTGTTTCCTTTGCAGTACCTTGAACAATAATAATTTGACGATGTTGCCGCAAAATGTCTTCACCGGACTTGGTCGATTACGGGCCCTGCGGCTGTACGACAATCCGTTTTCTTGTGATTGCCATTTATCTTGGCTGTCGAGATTCCTACGCAGCGCTCCACGTCTGGGACCGTACACGAAATGTCATTCACCTGGTCAACTGAAGGGCTCAAACGTGGCAGACTTGCACGATCAAGACTTTAAATGTTCAGGTTGGTTATTTTCTTCATCATGATCAGTGATTGGATATTGCACAGCAAAGAGACGACTTGTATGTGGTGCCTCGCAGACGGTGACTTATGCAATTACCTAACCTTGCTTTAACACAAACATCCATCTCTACGAACATCCGTCGCGTATAAATGGTTTTCTCCGGATACCATCATGGGAACCAGTTATTCATCTCAAGTGTCCTTAATTCGTATTTATCGGTCGGCTAGGCTTGGAAGAAACCCAAACACTTAAAGCAGACAATCGCGATGGCATTTAAATTGACAAAACTGAATAATTACATCTCAGAGAGCAACAAAATGATGTAACTCCAGTCGCTTTCGAAGTCGTTAACTCTTTCAAGTGCACATTTCAATTGCAGCCCCTCATACTGTCAAGTAACTATCTTAACTCCAACACAATTCTATTCAATTGCAGGATTGACAGAGAATGCTCCCATGGAGTGCGGAGCGGCGAGTAGTTGTCCGCACCCATGTAGGTGTGCTGACGGCGTTGTAAATTGCCGCGAGAAAAGCCTCACAAATGTTCCCAACTCCCTGCCGGATGATACCACTGAACTGTAAGTAGAGAAATAATTATCGCCCTCACTGGTAATGACTTCAATCAAAACCGTAATTATATTGCAGTCGATTGGAACAGAATTACATCACCGAACTACCTCCGAAGGCATTCGCGAATTTCCGCAGACTCAGGCGTATCGACCTTTCGAACAACAACATCTCCCGCATAGCCCACGACGCCTTAAGTGGCTTGAAGTCTTTAACGACACTGTAAGTATGAACACATGTCTTTTTTAATTTGTACACTTGTACTTACACACGTGTACATCATAATCTCACTTTTGTTTGCGGTTTTTCTAATTTCTACTTTGTTTCCCCATAGGGTTCTATACGGCAACAAGATAAAGGACCTACCCTCGGGAGTGTTTAAGGGCCTATCATCCCTGCAACTGCTTTTGTTGAACGCCAACGAGATATCCTGCATAAGAAAGGATGCATTCAAGGATCTGCACCATTTAACCCTGCTCTCTCTGTACGACAACAATATCCAGTCGCTGGCAAATGGAACTTTTGATTCGATAAAGGAAATCAAGACACTGTAAGTTACACCGTGGATGCATGTTTATGTTTATGTGTGTGTTAAGTTGCCCTCTTTTTTTTGTACTACGTCCTCCTTTGTTTTCTGATTAATCCCATTGAGGGTTTCGTTTAAAAATCCCCTCTTTGTGACTCCGCTGACATGTCGCTTCAATTCAGCATTGCTACACTTCCACGCTAACTCCCGTCGGCAAATGAACGGCTGCCTATTCGTTGTTGTTGTCTTCATGAATGTACCTCCCCCTTCCCGCCATGGAGCTGCTTAACTGTTATCGTTGTCGCCTTGGAACAGCAGCAGCAACAGCGCATTGTCATCATGGCATCCTTGACATCCTCAATAGGATGTCTCGTTAGCTCCTATTCGCATTACACATCTGAAGATAAAATCTTGACATATGCGTGGATTTTTTACTGCTCATTTGGGGGATTTGCATCCTTTTTAAAAGTGAAGACGAGAAGCTATTTTACTTCCTTTTTGATGCTCACTACACTACACGTTTCCTCCTTTTCCTCAGACAACCAGGACATATCAACAGTTTCACATATAATATGCTTTGTTAACCTCTTGGATTTACTCATTTTTTTCTTCTTATTTTCATCCTTTTTATAAACAGTCACCTCGCAAGGAATCCATTCATTTGCGATTGCAACTTACGATGGCTTGCCGATTACCTGCACAAGAATCCCATCGAGACAAGCGGAGCAAAGTGCGATGCACCAAAGCGAATGCAACGCAGACGAATCGAATCGCTGCGGGATGAGAAATTCAAATGTAAGTATGCAGCATTTACGTGAAATATAGTAAAATGCCAATAGGGGAATGCATGTATCTTGGGCAGGTGTAAGTTGGTGGGTGTTTTTCCTTTTTCCATTGTAATTGTCTCCTAGACAAAATGTGTGTTGCATGTACAACCGAATAGCAGCAGAAATCTTATCGCGTTCCTACAAGCATTTCTTTGACACTTGCTTACAAAGCGCTTATTTAAATCACAAAAAACTCACGGTAAGTGAAAGAGTTTCACATTTTAATCAACAAAGAGAAAGGTGATAAGACGCGTCTGGACAAGTGCGGTAGTTTCTTTTTTTGGTGGCAGATTAATCAACAAGATAAAATCTGCGTTTAAGTTGGCAGAAATGAGAATCACATTAGGAATTACATAACCTTACGAAAGCCATTAGTTGCATAATCTGACGGAACTAACTTTTGTAGGCTCTACCGACGAACTGAGAAATAAAATGACAAACGAATGCAGAATGGACATAGAATGCCCCGCCTCCTGTCATTGCGACGGTACAACGGTGGACTGCTCAGCACGTGGACTAAAGGAGATACCCCGCGATATACCACTCTACACAACCGAACTGTAAGATAAATGCAATGTGTTCCCAATAGAGCCAGCTAATACATTTTCCAAACAGTTTACTCAACGACAACGAACTGGGTCGAATCAAATCTGATGGACTATTTGGTCGTCTACCGAACTTAGTGAAGCTCGACTTAAAACGCAATCAAATTACAAGCATAGAACCGAACGCGTTTGAAGGAGCCTTGAAAATACAGGACCTACAGCTGGGCGAAAATAAACTGAAGGAGGTGCACAACAAGATGTTTCTCGGATTACATCATCTCAAGACACTGTGAGTGTGGTGAAAATGTCATTAATTGATCCTCAATTAGCTTGTAACATCTGGTCGGTTTCTGTTTCAGATCACTTTACGACAATATGATTTCCTGTGTGATGCCCGGCTCGTTTGACTTTCTGACGTCCCTTCATTCGCTGTAAGTAAACATCTGCGTACCATTACTAAATTAAGGTCATCATTAGACATAGCTAAACAAGCGATCAATAATTTACGATAACTAGGACAATGATATCTGCGATCCAAGACGTATCGGCTCATACCAGTCGCGAACAAATAATTGATTTCATCGCATCATCAACAGTGCGGTTCAGGAAATCAAAAATAAATTGATCTTCAATGCTTTCGCCGCTGCAGCAGAACTATATTGTAGACTGAGTTACACGATTACAAGGCTTCCCCTTATTCGCGCCTCAACTAGACTGTGTAACCATTCAAATTAACAGCACATCCTCGCACTGTAGCACTCTTATTGTGGAAAATTGAGTTTCATTGAGAGCATGCACTCGCACACATCCGATGACGCTGCTGTTACTGCATCAGAGATTCATTTTAGCGCATCGATGCCTTAAGGGAAATGCGCCACAACAAGATGATGTATGGGCTAATTTATTACTCCTTCTGGGCTTGTTCCATCGTTCCATCGTGATTAATATCACCATCTTAGTACGTTTGCAAATTCCCTGCATGCACATTAGCAATCATCACGAAAATGAGAAATCACCACAAGTGTACTCAGAGGAGGCTTCGTCCTCCACTGCTGCACCTCCATGAAATCAAGTTTTGGAAAAAGTGTGGAATTTCTAATTTGTTAATGCAAATCATCAAAAGTGTGTGTTGATTGACTCGCGATTAATGTTAATTTCCGATCGGCATAAGAACACAACTTCCCAGACAACCTGAGTTTAATTTTATAACTTTTTACACCCGTTCAACACATTCCTGTCTGTAGGTCTTAATTAAAATTTAATTTTTTTTAATTCACCTCGTCGCTTTGAATAACTGGGAAATCTGCTGCTTCATTATATATACTTGAAGCACACAGCACGATTTACTCCCGCCAGTTATAAGTGAAGTGAACTCAAGAGGGCAGACGAAGCAAACAGGCTGGCAGTTTGGAGTTCCTCCCCTCCACTTGGCTTGGGTGAACTCGAAACATTAATATACTACATAGATGAAAGACAGCTTAATCCGGTTATGGGAATGCGAAATGTGATCGTTCTGTTCACATGGTTCTCGTGCATTTGCATCCAGTATCTTCTCAATATCAAAAGAACAAAACCCACGCTTCATTACCGATTAAGTTGTTCGTTATTTGTGGTCCCCCCTCTTGGGTACACGACTTTTATGATTCAAGAGATGTCGTACCAATCTTTCTCATATTCTACCACCCACACTACAATTCGAATTTGAAATTAAATTTAACAATACAATCGACGACATCTAAATTCTCAATTTCTCTTCTCTTCTTTCCTTTGGTATCCTGGGCGGAATATAGAAACCTTGCATCGAATCCATTCAATTGCAATTGTCATTTGGCATGGTTTTCGGACTGGCTGCGTAAAAAAGGATTGATTGGTGGTGCAGCACGATGTGCATCGCCGTCGAAGGTACGTGATGTTCAAATCAAGGATCTGCCTCACAATGAATTCAAATGCACACCGGACAACAATGAAGGTTGTCTAGGAGATGGTTATTGTCCGCCTTCGTGTACGTGCACTGGAACTGTAGTACGATGTTCGAGGAATAAATTGAAAGAGATCCCAAAAGGAATACCACCCGAAACATCCGAATTGTATTTGGAATCGAACGACATTGCAATGATTCACATGGACCGTATTGCTCATCTGAAGTCATTGACTAGACTGTGAGTTCATTTCTTTCTTTCTTTTTGTTTTAATTTTGTCTCTATTGTATTATTAATACGTATCTTACGTCTCTTTTTTTTTTTAATACACAGGGACCTGAGCAATAATCAAATTACGATTCTATCCAACTACACGTTTGCTAACCTCACAAAGCTGTCAACACTGTAAGTACGCCCCAGAAACTACCCCCTTGTAGTGCATATCGATAAGAACACCATCAAGAATTTGACTTTGAGTTCATTCACTTAGCACAAATTTTTGTGCAGCCGTAGCAGAAGACGGCATATGGAGAGAAAAATGATTACACACGGTTCAAATTGTTCCCACTGACGGTGGAGTGTAACCATTACGAATCTCATTTCATAATTTTTCCATCAATCCTTGAGCACGAATGGTTTTCTTCTGGTCTCGTTTGAAAGTGATTTTCTTCGCTGCTGACCTTTTTGCTTGTTGTATGGCATGGTTCGTTTCATTTTTCATTTCCTCTACCAACAGGATAATTTCATACAACAAACTACAGTGCCTGCAAAGGCATGCCCTCACAGGATTGAATAATCTGCGGGTACTATCATTGCACGGAAACCAAATCTCAATGCTGCCTGAAGGATCCTTCGAAGACATCAAAACCATAACGCACATGTGAGTTGAAGAATTTCAAGTTTGCATTGAGCCTTGAAACTAATTGAACGTTTGTACTTGCAGAGCTCTTGGAAGCAATCCGCTTTATTGCGATTGCTCACTGAAGTGGTTCTCAGATTGGATAAAATTAGATTACGTCGAACCCGGTATTGCACGTTGTGCTGAACCAGAATCTATGAAGGACAAATTGATTTTATCAACGCCATCGCACCATTTCGTTTGCAAGGAAAAAATAAGCAATGAAATCCTTTCGAAGTGTGATGCTTGCTACACGATGCCATGTCAAAATAAGGGTGAATGTAACCCTCTGCCACAACGTGATTATGAATGCCGTTGTCAGCCTGGTTATCACGGTCGACATTGTGAGTTCATGATTGACGCTTGCTACGGTAATCCATGTCGAAACAATGCCACATGCACCGTCCTTGAAGAGGGTCGCTTCAGTTGCCAATGTTCGCCGGGATACTCAGGAGTCAGATGTGAGACGAATATCGATGATTGTGCTGCCCACAAATGCCTGAACAATGCAACATGCGTCGATGGAGTGGAATCATATTCGTGCAAATGTCAGCCAGGCTTCACAGGTATGTGTAATTTTTGAAACTTTTTTTCCAGGTCAAATCCGTCTTACCAACCAGAAGTATTTTTTTGTACATACTTTTTATTCATGCTAAATGAAACAATCAAATTGTTCTTATCCCAACTCACCCTTGATGAGTTTGTATGTATGGATGTAGGTTCATCTTCAATGAACTGCGAAATCAACGCAAATTGAAAACTTTTTTTTTAATTAAACATTAATTTAATGCCCATCCAATTGCTTGTCATAAGCACACCATTGCGGACATAAAACCATACTCAGTTCGATTAGCTTCTTGTTATGTTGGAATTCATCCAATCCACCCTCTTTTGAATTGATTTTTAATTAATACAAATTTTCACGTAGCAGGAGAACGAACCATTTCTGCGTCAATTAACAGAACTGTCAAAGCTTAAATGGCCCGGAAGCGACGAGGAAAAGTCACTCACTCACCAGAAGAACATTACGTATCTTTTTGATCTGGTTTTATATGCGCGATTAATTAGTATTTACTCAAAAACTTTAAATTGAATTCTCATAATCCGGTGAACAGCACCTTGCTTGCCCTTGTGGCCAGGCAGCTGATATCGTACTACCACAGCCAGCGCTTGATATAAAATGCACTTCATGAAAAAGTTGGAGAAAACTTATAACAAGACTCTGCTCCTGTTTCGAGGAGGAAGAATAAGGATGAAGCATACCACGCATCTTGAAAAAAATTCGTACCTTGTTTCGTAACGCTCATGCCACTGCAACACGAAAGTTGTATTTGGCTTGAGAGTAGTTCGTTTGTTTTTTTTCTTATTCCTTTCAAAACGCTATCAGTGTCTGAATGGAAGGAGTAAAGGTACTAGAAGGTAGACGTTTCGTTTTATGAACATCTAGTGGTAGTAACAGCACAAAGTGCAAACTATTCGATTCCCCTGACTGTCTGTGGAGTTACAAGTATAGCAATCCAATGCATGGAGAGGAACTCGTTCGTTACTTTAATTTTCCGTTTCGATTCTCCCTCTCTCTATAGCGTTACCCCTCAGGGATATTTCGTATTTTTTTTTTGTTCTAAACAGTTATCACATCTTGGTCACAACTATAGCCGCACAATGCATGTCAAAACGTGAACCGAAGCGGCGTTAGTTCGACTTGATTTGAATATTTTATGAACGAAAAGGAAAATGAAGACATTTGTAGTAACCATTTTTTTGTTTCCTATTTCTTAGGTGAATTCTGCGATGCTAAAATCCATTTTTGTTCGGAGGAATTTAATCCGTGTGCCAACGAAGCCAAATGCGTGGATCATTTTACCCACTACACATGCGAATGTATGCCGGGCTTTCATGGTGTCAATTGCACAGATAACATCGACGATTGCCAAAATCACATCTGCCAGAATGGTGGCACTTGTGTAGACGGTATAAATGATTATATATGCAAGTGCCCAGAGGAATACACTGGCAAGTATTGCGAAGGCACCCCCATGGTTGCAATGATGTATCCCCAGACATCGCCATGCCAAAATCACGAATGCAAACATGGTGTATGCTTCCAACCAAACCCCTCTGGGTCAGATTACCTCTGCAAATGTCATCCGGGGTATTCGGGTAAATGGTGTGAGTACTTGACCAGTATCAGCTTCGTACATAACAATTCTTTCGCCGAAATGGAACCATTGCGTACGAAGCCCGAGGCGAATGTTACCATTGTGTTCAGCAGTACGCAACAAAACGGTATTCTGATGTACGACGGTGAGAGTGAGCATTTGGCGGTGGAATTGTTCAATGGACGAATACGGGTTAGCTACGATGTTGGTAATTATCCAGTATCGACAATGTATAGCTTCGAGATGGTTGCCGACGGGAAGTATCACATGGTCGAGCTAATAGCGATTAAGAAAAATTTCACTTTACGCGTGGATAAAGGGCTGGCACGTTCGATTATCAATGAAGGCTCCAAGGACTTCCTTAAGCTATCAACGCCCTTATATCTAGGTGGTCTCCCATCAGAGCCGGGACAGCAAGCCTATAAAAACTGGCAACTACGAAACTTGACAAGCTTTAAAGGATGCATGAAGGAAGTGTGGATAAATCATAAGTTAGTCGATTTTGGAAATGCAGCCAGGCAACAGAAGATCACGCCCGGCTGCGGTCTGCTGGAAGGTGACAATTCCGAAGACGATGATGAAGAATCATACTTTATGCATGAAACCCCACATGCGTACAAAGAGGTACATAAATAAGAATTTAACGAAAAAATTTTTTTTTCATATATTAATTGAATTTTGTAAATTTTCAGGTTGATCCTTGTGACAACCACAAATGCAGACGAGGCAGTAGATGCGTTCCAAGCAGTAGTTCAAAAGAAGGCTACATCTGCAAGTGTAAGCAAGGTTCGCGAGGTAGATACTGCGATCAAGGTGAGGGCATCACAGAGCCCCCTGAAATCACTGGTACAACTAATATTTTATTCTTTATATTTAAACTAAAAACAAAGCTCTCTTTGACTATCGCTTTATGGGTCCTATGATGTTTCGCGGTGTTTCCGTCTTGCATATACATACAAACATATTTATTCCTCGTCATCAGCTTACAGAAACACATTTTACCTATAAACTGATCTTGTCAAGCGAAAATGCATATCTCCTCATTTCCATGAACATCAAAATAACATAACTTAAACCTTACTTCCAACAGCCTCGACTTGCCGGAAGGAACAAGTTCGGGAGTACTACACCGAAAACGATTGTAGATCTCGGCAGCCACTAAAATACGCTAAATGCGTTGGTGGGTGCGGTAATCAATGCTGTGCTGCTAAAGTTGTAAGACGACGAAAGGTGAGATTTGAACGATCGATCGGAGTGATTGTTCATGTATAATATGCATATGCGTTTGTTTCAGGTGCGAATGGTTTGCAGCAACAACGTGAAGTACGTTAAAAATCTGGATATCGTGCGCAAATGCGGATGTACAAAGAAATGCTACTGACTGAAAGATGCGACTACCCAATTATTAAATAGAAGCTTAGATGTAAATTTAGATCAAGATACCCAATTAAGTAGTTATGATAGTAATTTAAAAATAAGTATAAATATTAATTATTTTAATAAGGACGGTAAGAAGAGTACTGAGAATGGTGATAATAGGGCAACAATATATAGTGATGAACAAACCAAGGAAGAGCCTGACGAGTGGTCACAGACCACGGACAGTTATGCCGATGGAGAGGAGAGAATGCAATCGAATCCAAGCACAGACTTTTACGATGACAATGAAAGAGACGATGACGATGAAGACTACGAAGAAGATGCTGAGTACAGTGAGGAAAGTGACAGCGTAGTCAACACTCCAACGGCGGCAAAGAGAACTCAAGCCTTGGACGATGAAGAGGAAGATCTCGGTTATGATGAAGATGATGAACCACCAACAATATCTTTGAACCGCGAAGAACAACAGGGTTTCATGAATGAGGAGGGCAGCGGAGGCCGAAGAAGAGGCAATGGTTATAAGCAACAGAAAAAGTTTAGATTAGATTATCTAGAAAAAATGAAAAGAAAATATCAGAAATCATATGGAACCGATGCAGCCGATAGCAATGCTGACGATGACGACAGCGAGCCTAGACGAGAAGGTAGCGGCAATTTTGCCAACGACGACGACGACAATGAAGATGACGACGACGATGGCGGTGGCAATAATGACGACTTCTTTTCTTCTAAAAGAAAATCGAACAGTCGCTACTTTCGAAAGAACACCAATGATGCGATCAAAATTATTTCGACGCCTTTGGGTAAAGTTGGTATTGTCTATCAACAGACACCACCAGAACAATCAAAGCCGGATAATCCATCAAGTTCATCCACTTCAAGTAAGACGAAGTTCACAGACTTCGATGCATTGTCTCCTGCGGACCCAAACACCCATCGTCGTGCGTCCTCACATTCGAAAATACAACCGGTACTCACAGCCGATGGCAAGGTTGCCCTGCTTTATCGTGGAGACTCTGAAAACACAAAGTACGAACCCATTCTTAACCTAACACATAAGTTTAATATCTATGACAATAAGACAAGTTCTCCGGTAAGTAATAACGAAGACAAAACTGAAGATACCAATCAAGAGTCTGGTCATGACTTGGATGCAAGCTTAGACGGTGAGGAGGATGAGAGCTCTGAGGAAAATGTGGTGGTAACTGAACAGCAAACAACGTCCACGCCAATGCCTTTCTCGAATGCCGATATCGATCGCTCAAATTCAGTTCTGCCAATGATAAATCGACCGCTTTCCGAAGTGTTAGGCATAAAGAAAAATCAATTTCGTCAATTTAGAATCAAAGACTCCCCCACGACTTCAACAACCGAACCTCCATTCGGTCTTCATTTTCTCACAAAGAAAGTTAACATGGCTGAGTATCCATCGAGATCACGAAATCACGACTTCGATTTCAGCCAAGACACAACCATGCTGGACGAGCGCAAGCGCCATAACGATCACATTCAGACTGCTAGTGAGTCTCAAAACAATAACGAGCCTGATCATACAGACCCCTCGTCCATTGCCACTCAAGACATACTATCTAAGACCGAGGTAGTGAACTTGGCAATCATTCCACACTTTGACGAGGAGTTCGAGCGTCAGCAACGATTCCGGGATCATGAAATAAGACGCCACCACAGGCAGCGCCACCACCACAAACGTAACCAACAAGACTTATCCAGTATTCACTGCATTATGCAGGCAACTATGGGCATTGCTGCCATTTCCACTGTCTTTGGCATGCTAGGGACGTTTTTTAAGCAAAGAATTCTTGACCAGATCCGTCTAATGCATTGGTAGTATCACAAGGGTATTCAGTTGTAGGTGATTATCCTGCATTGAATACCCCAGGTAAAATTTTTGAACGAACAAAATGAACTACCCAGTGTTCCAACGTATGGAAATCCCGAACTCGCGATCTCCCTACTAATTGAGTCTCAATTTGACTAATCTTCTTTGAAACGAATTTATACCTTCACTTCACTGTTTCTCTCACTTGAACAGTATTTTTGTCCTATCCTTGTCTTTCGAATAAATCGTCTCTTATACACATTCACTCACATACACACACACAAACCCAAACATACAAACACATTTCTTACAAACTCAAATATGACATGACTTATTAATTGGAACAACAAACACCTTAAACTTATCGAGTTTTATCGATACACAATCTATGATACAAACAAATATGTACACAAAACGTATTCGTAAGAAACAAAGTGCTCGTGCAATAAATCTCAACTCATCATCAAATGGCATAACAGCTCACCCTAAATGGCAATGGGTAAAGTCCTGCCTTCTTTCCACTGTCCGCGGTATGCCAGGAGAGTCATCTCCTGCAGCCGAAATCAATTGGAATCACACTCATTCAAAGTACACTGAAAATTAACAAATGACTGTTTGTTTTTCAAATTATTGAACAAAGTTTTGTAACTTATTTTGTTATAATATTGTAATTAGAGACCAAAAAACAAAAACAAAAAAAAAAAAACAAAACACAAAAACAAAAAATCTAAACTCGATGTAATAAGATAATATTTATTTAATTTTGTATTGAATCATTAACGTTAAATATGATACAAACAAAAGATCATGTTGTAAGCAAAGCATAAAAAAGTAACAAAAAACAATACAAAAACACAATTCTAACATTAACATCTAAGCTGGGTAGTCGCATGTAAATCCTAAACAAAATGAAACCGGAAGAAAACTATTTTACAAAAACAAACAAAACGAAACAAAATGCAACTTAAAACTTACGTGTAAAATGTTTAAACTCTCTAAATTATCAACAAATAGATAAGAACATAAAATAAATTATTCTATTAGTATTGTTTATATCTTTTTGTGTATTTTAAATTTACATACATATATTTATACATATGTTAATATTTTCGTTTGTTAAGTGTTCGAAACGAAGCACTTAAGTTATATGATTTCATTTGTTTTGGCCTTGTTCATTTACTTTATTTTTCAAAAAAAACAAAAGAAAAGAAGAAAAAACCCCAAAACAAACGAAGTATAATAAAGAGAAGTAAATGTTTAATAATGAAATGTTTTATATGCAGAAAATTACATTTAACAATACGCATACAAGTTCATTTTTTTATATAAGAAAAGTGTAAATTAAATTTATAACGTAACAATAAAACAAATATATAAATGCATATATTTAAAACAAATGACAAAATTGACTGTAAACGCTTAAGTTGTTGTTTTTATTTGTTCATCTTCACTGCATATGTAGATACATACATATATGTGCTTCGGCACAAAGCATAATTTGTTGTCGTTGCTGTAGAAAATCCTTGGCCTTTGAAGTGGGAGTGAAAGCATTGTCTAACTAAAACGAGCTCACGACTTTAACACCAGCGTTCCGCCCGCATCAACAGAAGCAGCAGTTTCATATACCTAAACCTAGGACAAAAGAATCTTAGATGGACCGTTTGGCCAATTTTTAGGTCCTAACAGTGAAAATTCTTCAAATATGATAAATGCAGGTAAGTAAAAAAAAGAAAAAAAAAAAACATTTCCCATACCGGGAATCGAACCCGGGCCTTCTGGGTGAAAGCCAGATATCCTAGCCACTAGACCATATGGGATGTCCCAATATTTTATTAGCAAATGTAGTATATAAGACAACCAACACGTAAGTACATACAAAACAAAAATACCTCGATTCCACCCGAAAATTCGTCTAAAACACTAGGCCACCAGAAACCCAGAAAAAGCAACAGGTATCCCATTTCAGCCTAGCCAATATGCAATGAATTTTTCCATAACCGAAATTTTCACAGAGTGCACACATTTATTACATACCATCTTGGCAATCGGATTCTGGATGTACTAAATAATTGTGATCCTGAAAAGGACCTTTTATGTGTGCGTGTGTGTTTTACATTTGGGTTGACTTTTTTTTGTTGCAGGCAACTAGCATCTGTCGAGTCGAGCAGATTTGTACTACTGACCCAGCCAGAAGGGCCTGCGTTTTGATGGTTTCCGAAAATTTGCTTGAACGAAAAATGCATAATTCGATGAAAATTCTGGCTGGGACACCAGGCCACCAGAAATTGTAGTAGGGGGTCTCTTTATTTCTGAGCAAATTTTAGTTGCGTGTATCTCGAAAACGGTGCATCGTACGGTGAAATGACCAAGAGCGGTCTTGTAGCTTGTAACGTGCCTTAGCGGATGGCATGCATTAAAGGACACATTTACCGTTATTTCTATTTGATTTTTAAGGATTTTAAGGATGTTGCTAAATCATCTCTATGGCACGCTTTGTTAATGATAGAGCCTACACAGAGGGTCTGGGCAATGCGCTGTAGTCTGGTACAACAATCCAGGGTGAAAATCATTCATCTGTGATGTCAAAATTGTCAAAATTGTCAAAATGCATGCTACAGACACCCATTTTCCCACCCAAGTCCTGGAAATCCTGTCATATCCTTGAAACAGGATGTCCTTGCGAGGTCCTTTGGGTCCCAAAATGTAGACCAACCATTGTTCTTTGTGTATGCCAAATTCCATTCATTTCCATCAAGTCGTTTTCGAGAAATTTGCTGTGCAAGAAAAAATCTCACCCAGAACTGGGATACCAGGCCACCAGAAATTATAGTAGGGGGTCTGAGCATATGTATGCAACTTTTGACCGCTAATATCTCAGTACCGGTCTATCCTACGGTAAAATTACCAAGGGCGGTCTTGTAGCTTATGACTTGAACTATAACATGGGGATCAAAAAAGGACCAAAGTACCGTTATTTCGGGATGAATTTCCATGAAGAAGGTATTTTTCGCGGGAAAACACGCGTAAACCCCCACTTATTGATGACTGAGTGTGATGAAAAGTTACAGAATAAATGCCTAGGCTTGAAGCAACAATCCTGTATCGGTTTCATTAATCTTTGATGTGAAATTTGCCATGGTTGAGGTCACAGAAACATGTTTCGGCACGAATTTCCTTATTTTTTGAAAATCATATCGAAATAACGGTAAATCAATCCGTTATCCTGGTCCATCATTTAGTTCACGTCGTAAGGTACAAAGTTGGCCTTGGTCATTTTGTCATTGTACCAACCGTTCCCAAGATATAAGCAATCAAAGTTTGGTATATTTCGAGCAGACCCCCTGCTACAATTTCTGGTGGCCTGGTGTCCCAGCAGAATTTCTGAGGAAAAATTGCATTTTTTGATTTTGAATTTTTCGCAAATGATGCGGGGGAGACGGATGCAATTTGGTAGGAATGGGAAATAGTGTTCAGGTTATCGTGGGAATGGAAAGGACTTCTCAAGGATATTGCATTTTAATGATATCGTGGAAGGTCACAGGGAGGGGGAGGGGGTGGGAAATTTGACAAGGACATTCTTTTCAAATTTGCTGACTTTATGTGGGAAGCTTGAACTGGAAACAGATCCAAGTCCACCTCGTACTTTACTGTAGCGACATGATCAAGCAAGTCCCTACGTGAATCGACTCAAAAACCCAACCACAAAATGTTATATATATGATTCTTTATTCAAGCATAACCATGTTTCTTACAGTATATATATATTTTTTCCTATGTATGTATGCATTCGGCCCTTAATCTCGGAGAAAGAAAGGTACCGCGCTGTGTTTATGTTTGCCGAAAATCCATCGAAATAAATACCTCCCAGTTGTTGCAGAAGCCTCCTCCCAGTCGACGGAGAGGCCTCCTTCCAGTCGTCCAAGAAGCTACTTACTCAGATCAAGGTAAGGTCCTTACTGCATTTGTAATTGCTTTTTTTCTTCTTTTGTTTCTTTACATGGTTCACGTCTAACAATCGGTTGAGAACTGATCTGCAGCAGGTCCACGCCTCCAGACAACACCCATCAGCAACCACGCGCCCTCCAACCGCTTACATCAAAAGCAGTTAAGCATCAGTTTTTAGTGTCAGTTTATTCTAAGTTAAGTGTACACACATTCATAGTTAAAAACAGCTTGTAAATATGTCTGCACAGTTGTAAGTAAATATGTAAGTAAACTACTGTAAAAGTTTGAACTGGAACCAATAAAGAATATAAACTGCATTGATTGCAGCAAATCATTGTTTTCCTTAGTAAAACCAATCAATACCAGCTAAGACAAGCATCCAGATAAAGGTAAGTACGTGAAGACGTAAGAATCCACCTAAAAGGTAAGCAAACAAGTGTTCTCGAGAGGTCCTCGAACGTAGGTGCACTTTTCATGTGCATTTTGAAAGAAACACGAAACATACCAATTTCTCGCCAAAACACCAGGCCACCAGAAACCTAGAAAAACCAGCAGGTATTCCCATTTTCAGCCAGGATGGTATGCAATGAATTTCTGCATATGTGGCATGCAAAAATTCATAGCATACCACCGTGGCTGAAACCGAATGAGCAAAGGGCCATTTTGATGTTCTCTCATACTTCCCAATCCTGATCCTGAAAATGACCTTCTATGGGTGCGTGTGTGTTTTACATTTGGGTTGACTTTTTTTTGTTGCAGGCAACTAGCATCTGTCGAGTCGAGCAGATTTGTACTACTGACCCAGCCAGAAGGGCCTGCGTTTTGATGGTTTCCGAAAATTTGCTTGAACGAAAAATGCATAATTCGATGAAAATTCTGGCTGGGACACCAGGCCACCAGAAATTGTAGTAGGGGGTCTCTTTATTTCTGAGCAAATTTTAGTTGCGTGTATCTCGAAAACGGTGCATCGTACGGTGAAATGACCAAGAGCGGTCTTGTAGCTTGTAACGTGCCTTAGCGGATGGCATGCATTAAAGGACACATTTACCGTTATTTCTATTTGATTTTTAAGGATTTTAAGGATGTTGCTAAATCATCTCTATGGCACGCTTTGTTAATGATAGAGCCTACACAGAGGGTCTGGGCAATGCGCTGTAGTCTGGTACAACAATCCAGGGTGAAAATCATTCATCTGTGATGAGAGATTTGTCAAAATGCATGCTACAGACACCCATTTTCCCACCCAAGTCCTGGAAATCCTGTCATATCCTTGAAACAGGATGTCCTTGCGAGGTCCTTTGGGTCCCAAAATGTAGACCAACCATTGTTCTTTGTGTATGCCAAATTCCATTCATTTCCATCAAGTCGTTTTCGAGAAATTTGCTGTGCAAGAAAAAATCTCACCCAGAACTGGGATACCAGGCCACCAGAAATTATAGTAGGGGGTCTGAGCATATGTATGCAACTTTTGACCGCTAATATCTCAGTACCGGTCTATCCTACGGTAAAATTACCAAGGGCGGTCTTGTAGCTTATGACTTGAACTATAACATGGGGATCAAAAAAGGACCAAAGTACCGTTATTTCGGGATGAATTTCCATGAAGAAGGTATTTTTCGCGGGAAAACACGCGTAAACCCCCACTTATTGATGACTGAGTGTGATGAAAAGTTACAGAATAAATGCCTAGGCTTGAAGCAACAATCCTGTATCGGTTTCATTAATCTTTGATGTGAAATTTGCCATGGTTGAGGTCACAGAAACATGTTTCGGCACGAATTTCCTTATTTTTTGAAAATCATATCGAAATAACGGTAAATCAATCCGTTATCCTGGTCCATCATTTAGTTCACGTCGTAAGGTACAAAGTTGGCCTTGGTCATTTTGTCATTGTACCAACCGTTCCCAAGATATAAGCAATCAAAGTTTGGTATATTTCGAGCAGACCCCCTGCTACAATTTCTGGTGGCCTGGTGTCCCAGCAGAATTTCTGAAGAAAAATTGCATTTTTTGATTTTGAATTTTTCGCAAGTGACTTTGAGGAAAGCAACGAAATTTAGCACTCATATAAAACAGAGTTTAAGTTATCTTTGGGGATCGGAAGGTCCTTTCAAGGACATTCTATTTTCAGGATATGAAATGTTCATATACAACTAAATAAAAGTCATGATATGCTGCATTGCAATGCAGTTTTATGATATTTATTGATTCTAGTTCAAGATTTCATGACTATTAGATTTCTAACCTAAACCTAACTTTGTGCGTGCCTACGTATGATAATATATGAACTAAACCAACAAACAAGATATAGTTTTCCTTTTCAAAGTTTGAGAGCCTCGGAGATGTTCACTTGGCACCCATCTAAAGGCCTTGTTGGTTTGTAAAACAATTATTTCTACCTTCGGGTTAAATACAATGCATCTGCTCATTTCTGGGTTATGTGTCACTAGTGACTGAGCGGCTTTTTCTATTTGTAGTTGTGCCCTAAGAGAAAAATAATAAAAAAATAAAAATTTGCAATGCCCAAAAAGAAGGCTTCCAGTTCTTCGGACAGTGATTCTGGTCCAGATGATGTATGGAGACAATTATTGACGATAATTAGCTTGATTGCTTAAAAATGTGTTTTACTTGCAGAAAGCCCCACCGCCAGCGGCGAAAAAAACGAAGCCTGAAGCAGCAAAGAACTCAAAAGTCGCTGAACCTGCAACCTCCTGGACACTTGAGAAATACCGCCAAGTTAGAATTAATGAGTTTCGTGGACGTAAATCGGTCGATATAAGAGAATTCTACGAAAAAAATGGAGAAATATTGCCAGGAAAGAAAGGGATCGCTTTATCAGCACTTCAATGGCGCAAATTGTTGGAGGTTGCCGACGAGGTTACTGCCGCCTTGGAAAACCAATAATCCTACAAAATTCCAAAATTCTAATTTATATTGTTTCTGTTAAGTTTTTTTTTAAATCTAAATAAACAAAAGAAGGAATACAATAACGAGCTTCTGGTGTTACTCACTGCCACAGGTGTGCACATAATTCATGCGTTATCTCGGCAGTTTGACTATCTGTTGCTGATAAAGTATTACTCATTTGATCCGCTGGTTGGGCGACTAAGGGTACATTCACATATACTTTTTATTTTCGACAATAATACATTAATTGCAATTAGCTACTTCATCAATTATATCTAAAAATAAATACCTAGTATGATACATAAGGTAAACACTATGCAGAAGGGAACCCATGTTTTGAGGAAACCCATAACTCCAACATACTGACCGCAGAAAAACAACCACATCGAAAGTATGAGCATGTTCCAATTGGTACGGTTCTTATACCTCATCCCAATAAGAGCCGTCGCAACATGAGAATGACAGTTGTCGCAGAAGAGATTGTGCATTCGAGTACCATAGAGAACGGAGGCTTTAGAAACTGCTTCGTCCCACTCGTACTGTCCGCCAGCAACTTGGTCAATACTCAATTGCAAATACCGTGTTGGTCTTCCGAAGCCCATGTTATCCTCAGACACATAATATGATCCAGAGAAATCTCGAATTACTCCCGACGACATGGCAATTCCCATATGACCAATAAATGGGAAAAACCATGTTATCACGGGAATTGGAGTCCACACAATGCAAAATGGGTATCTATCCGTCGCGTAGTTTATGGTGGCCAAGTCGACTGGAGTATCATCACTTGGTGCTCGAGACATTTTTCGTTTTTTATTTTCACTCCCTACGTTGTTGCGTTGGCAGAACATATATTATTGCTTTACAATAATTTAATAAGGTACACTAATCACTAGCAAGAATACAAATTTATACACTCCCAATTCCTCTTTTTGTACGATAAGTGTACATACTTTCACTACGATACAAGGTGGTAAAGTGACAGATTGACCATATCAGATACCAGAGGTGTACACACACTTTTGTTAGTATCATATCAGTCACTTTCACAGAGGGTGATTCGAATTAATTCAATCGCAAGTCCATTGCAAGTTGTTGTTTGATTTTAATTTACGACAAATACGACCAACAAAATTGTTGCGGATGAGAATATATATCCCAAGTCTAACTAACTTTAAAATGAGGGATACAATGAACGCACTTTGATAACTCAATTGCGAACTCCACTCGACGACAATTCCTATTCTGCCAAGAGCTGGCAACACGGGAACACGGGTAAGTCCCTGTCATTGTGCATTACATCTGGCATTTCGAAAAATGGCGAATACGGGAGTGCTGCCTTTCGTCCGTGGTGTAGATTTTACCAAAAATGATTTCAGTGTAAGTGTTTATACAATTAGAAAATTTTCAAAACGCGAACTTTAATATCAGTGAATTTAATTCCGGATCCTAATGGCTCCGAAAATATTTCATTATGTTGAAAATAATGAACGAAAAATCACCTTGTATTGGATGGGTCACCAGAAGTTTTATGGCTGTCAATGTCATATGGTCTCTAAGAGAATTCCCGTCTTAATTGATCTCTTTCATTCTCTTGTGTTTATAAACAATTCAAATGATTGTTTTATTTTGTTTACACATTGAATTTTTCTCTTGCAGGAGGATAAATTTCCCAGTGCACTGCGTTTGATGACACGCGTTCAATGGCTGAAGTTAGATCGGACTCAGCTCAAAGAGGTTCCCGAAGAAATGGGAAACTTGCACAAACTCGAACATCTGTCTATGAAGAATAATGAATTGGAAAAACTATTCGGTGAATTGACTGAACTGGGATGCCTGCGTTCGTTGAATCTTCGGCACAACAACATCAAGAGCAATGGCATTCCTCCGGAACTCTTTCGCTTGGATGAACTGACCACGCTTGATCTGTCGCACAATAAACTAAAAGATGTCCCAGAGGGCTTGGAACGTGCAAAAAATCTTCTGGTGCTGAACTTAAGCCACAATCAAATAGAAGCAATACCCACAACACTGTTTATTCACCTTACAGATTTATTGCTCCTGGACTTGTCCCATAATAAATTAGAGACTTTACCCCCTCAAACACGACGTCTAGCAAACTTACAGACGCTTATACTTGCAGATAATCCCTTGGAACTGTTTCAATTGAGACAGCTTCCGTCGTTACAGAACTTAGAAGTTCTAAACATGAGAAATACGCAACGCACTCTTTTAAATTTCCCGACCACTCTTGATAGTTTATCAAATTTGGCTGAGTTGGATTTGTCTCAAAACTCGCTACCCAAGGTTCCAGATTGTCTATACAACCTGCCGAACCTGAAGCGTCTGAATTTAAGTGACAATGAAATAACTGAGCTCTCTTCAGGTGTGGAATTCTGGCAAAAATTGGAAACCCTAAATCTCTCCCGCAATCAACTAGCAGCTCTGCCTTCCGCTATTTGCAAATTGGTCAATCTAAGGCGATTGTATTTAAATGATAATAAATTAGATTTCGAAGGGATTCCATCAGGTGTTGGCAAGTTATGCAGCCTCGAAGTGTTTTCTGCATCTAACAACATGTTAGAAATGGTTCCCGAAGGACTGTGTCGCTGTGGTTCGCTAAAGAAGCTTAATCTGAGCTCAAATCGACTAATAACCTTGCCAGATGCCATACATTTGCTGTCTGATTTGGATCAGCTGGACTTGCGGAACAATTCAGACCTGATCATGCCGCCAAAACCTACGGAGACAACGAAAGGATCCGGTATTGAGTTCTACAATATCGATTTCTCACTGCAAACCCAACTACGCCTAGCAGGCGCAAGTGTGCCGCCGTCTGTGCCGACAAACTCCACTGGCAAAGATCCGATTGCCAGAAAAATACGCCTGCGTCGAGGACTTCGAAACGATGGACCCGATCAGGACTCTGCAAAAATTCTGAAAGGCATGAAGGACATTGCCAAAGAAAAAGATGCCTCTGGAAAAAATGCCAGCAATACCTGGAACATGGATGGAGAAAAACCAGAAAGTTTGAAGCCAAAGCGTTGGGATGAGTCGCTTGAGAAGCCTCCGCTTGATTATTCAAAGTTCTTTGAGAAAGAAGACGGTCAATTACCAGGCTTAACTGTGTGGGAGATTGAAAATTTCCTGCCTAACAAGATTGAAGAGGTTGCTCATGGAAAATTCTACGAGGGCGACTGTTACATTGTTCTGAAGACAAGCGTCGATGATCTAGGTCAACTCACCTGGGAAATATTCTTCTGGATTGGAAACAATGCTACTCTAGACAAGAGGGCTTGTGCTGCAATTCACGCTGTGAACCTTAGAAACTTTTTGGGTGCCCGTTGTCGCACAATTCGTGAAGAACAAAGTAAGTACGTTTATGTACTCATTGATTTCCTGCAATTGACGGTATGTTTCAGATGACGAATCGGAGGAGTTCTTGGCACTCTTTGATACCGATGTGACCTACATTGAAGGGGGACGCACTGCCACTGGTTTTTACACCATTGAGGATATGTTATACACTAAGCGGTTTTATCGTGTCCACGCTGCGGGAGCGTCAATTCATTTAGAACCTGTAGCCGTCGATTTCAACTCTCTCGATCCGCGATACGCTTTTATGCTTGATTGCGGCGTAAAGATGTTCCTTTGGTATGGCCGATGCTCAAAAAATACAATAAATTCTAAAGCACGGCTAATGGCTGAAAAGATAAACAAAACGGAACGGAAGAATAAGTGTGATATCATCGTTGTCCTACAAGGTTCGTAAATTCATAGCATTCTAGCCAAAGAATTTCGAATACAAGTGTACCTTTTGATTTTGCAGGCGATGAAAGCACGGAATTCTGGGACGAGTTAGGCATTGAATCAGAGCTTGCATCTGCACAAAAAATTCCACAACATGTAAGAGACAATTTCTCTCCAGCCGTACCACGCTTGTACCAGGTTCAGTTGGGTATGGGATATCTAGAACTGCCTCAAGTTGAAATTCCCGAACAGAAGTTAGTTCACACCTTACTAAACAGCAAGAATGTGTACATCCTCGATTGCTACGCAGATCTGTTTGTGTGGTTTGGCAAAAAATCGACTCGTTTAGTCAGAGCTGCCGCTGTGAAACTGTCCAGGGAACTTTTCAACATGATTAAACGTCCTGATTACGCTTTGGTGACACGTGTTCAGGAAGGTACTGAAATACAAATATTTAAGTCAAAGTTTACCGGATGGGACGAAGTAATGGCTGTCGATTTTACTCGTACCGCAACGTCGGTAGCCAAGACCGGGGCAGATTTGACAAAATGGGCCAGACAGCAAGAAACAAAGGCTGATTTAGCCGCTCTCTTTATGCCAAGGCAAAATCCTATGTCCTTAAGTGAAGCTGAACAGTTGGAGGAAGAGTGGAATTATGATCTGGAAGCAATGGAGGCGTTTGTTTTGGAAGGCAAGAAGTTCGTACGGTTGCCGGAAGAAGAGCTTGGTCACTTCTACACTGGTGAATGCTATGTATTCCTATGCCGTTACTGCGTTCCTTTGGAAGATGAAGGCGACGATGCTCCCGAAGACGACAATAGGCCCCCACCTGATGAAGAAATCCAATGCGTTGTATACTTTTGGCAGGGACGAAATGCTGGCAACATGGGCTGGCTAACATTCACCTTTACTTTGCAAAAAAAGTTCAAGGCAATGTTTGGTGAAGAGCTCGAGGTGATTCGCATACATCAACAGCAGGAAAATCTTAAATTCATGGCACACTTCAAGCGGAAGTTCATTATACATACGGGCAAACGAAAGGACAAGCCCCGCACATTGGATGGTAAATCGCCCGTAGAGTTTTTCCACCTTCGTTCCAATGGTGGAGCACTATGCACACGACTGATACAGATTACTCCGGATGCAGTGCACTTGAATTCAGCGTTTTGGTAAGATATTATATTTTTAACGTGAAAAGACGAACGTACCTTCATGATGATCTGCAATGTTCCAGTTATATTCTTTACGTTCCATTTGAGACGGAAGACGAGTCGCAATCGGGTATAGTTTACGTTTGGATTGGTGCAAACTCGGCAGCTGAAGAAGCCAAACTCGTACAAGACATTGCAGAGAACATGTTTAACAATCCTTGGGTCAGTTTGCAGGTAAGTGCACATATTAATTTACACACCCAACAGTAAGGTAAAATGTTAAAATTGTATTATGTCAACAGGTACTTAATGAAGGTGAAGAGCCAGAAAACTTCTTTTGGGTCGCTTTAGGTGGTCGTAAGCCATATGAGAAGAATGCTGATTACATGAATTTCACTCGGCTTTTCCGCTGCTCCAACGAAAAGGGATACTTTACAGTTGCAGAGAAATGTTCAGACTTCTGTCAGGATGATTTAGCCGACGATGACATTATGATCCTTGACAACGGCGAACAGGTATTCCTTTGGCTCGGCTCGAGATGTAGTGAAGTGGAAATCAAACTTGCTTACAAGTCTGCACAGGTAAAATATATTTATATATATATATATATATATATATATATATATATATATAATTTACTATTCTCTATTACATACGTACATATCTGATTTTATTAACAATATTTTCAGGTATACATTCAACATATGAGAATTAAACAACCAGAGAGACCGCGCAAACTTTTCCTCACTCTCAAGAATAAGGAATCAAAGCGTTTTACCAAATGTTTCCATGGATGGAGTGCACATAAAACTCCACCTGAGTAATACTTATATATTTACTCATGAAGCATATACTTCACGTACTGATTTGAGAATTTTTTTTTGATTAAACTTATTTTATATTCAATGATCCATTACATATAATAAAATGCTAATTATTTGCAATATATACAACAAAGTCACAGATTTAATCGTTAATTTAGAATTGATCTACATACTGTTATCATTTTATCACTTTTCAACCCGACTAGTATCATTCAATTTTTCTATGTATTTACAGATGTGTTCCTTAAGTCCTAAATAGACGTTACTCTCATTGGCTATACGAAAAATTTCCTTACTTTCCTTGCTATTTAGAAATTAAATTTCATAAAACGCATTTAATTTTGTGTGTAAATAACTGGTGTGTATAAAAAAAATTAACTATATAACAACACACTAAACATCCAATATCACTATAATCGTTCTGGCGCATATTCAGATTTCGAAAAATCTGGGCATTGTTCAAACACGCATTTCTTAATAATCGCTAACGAAAATTGTACAACTGAAAGTAATACAAAATAAATACAACGAAAATAGCGGCGAAATATCAGTAATCAAGTCTCTTCTTGAGACGAAATATATCACCATTGTCAATATTGACGGAAGGGTCAATATTAAGTACGCGTATAGAGGACATATTTACCAGACGTTCCTCTATGTCCGAGTACATCCGTCTACACCTAAATACGGACAACGTCTGAAAAAAAGACATTAGAAATTAAAGAAATGCATATGTTAATATAACACTCACATGTAAAAATTTGCAATTAACAACAATCGAATCAAGACTATGATCTGTCAATTGCGTACAGCCGCTAATATGCAGGGATCGTAACCTTTTGAGGTTACGTGTTACAACCTCTATCGTTTTATCGTTTATATTGTAACAATCGGATAGATCTAGCTCCTCAATGGCTGGGCAATTTTTCACTAAAGCCTCCATTCCCACAACGGAAACTTGTTGACAATTAGACAATAATAGATGACGAAGTTCCAAGAAACTAAATCCGTACTTTAGCGACACATCAGAAATCTTATTACAACCCTTCAGATTTAAAGTTCGTAGACCTTTTAAGTTCTTAATAGGTACTCCATCGATTTTTGATTCATCCAAATTGAGTTCATAGATTGCAAGCAATGCTCTCTTGCGTTCAGCATCACGTACAATTTCTTCCTCGGCTTTGCTACGAAGAGAAATTTTTAATGATCCCCCATCGGAAACACTTTCAGGCGCATCTTGATGGAAGAATTCCATAGAAAGTGAACGCGACCTTTCAGGTGCTTGACTGTCCACAGTTATACCGGTTAAAGCCGCATCAGTTATCTAAAGTTAGAAGAACAAAATACAATATATATTTGTGACAATGATAGGCGTTCTTACCCGAAAGCATTCTTCCATGTTCAACACCCGCAGTTGTATCAAGTTCTTGAGTAGAACTTGAACAGATAAATCAGTGACGCCATTTATGCAGTTACTCACGTCGAGAACACGTAAATTTAGAAAGTGTCTGCCACATTTCATGAGGCAGTCTTCACAGATATTCAAATGCGACATGTGTAGTTCTTCTAAGACTGTATTGGGTTTCCTTGCTATGCCTTCTTCAATGGCGTCACTTATTATTCCATCACAATGAGATATATTTAAGGATTTTAGAGTACCCAACAATTTACTTAACGAGAGAGCACCTTGCTTCGTGATTTTTGTACAAGCTTTAATGTTGAGTGTTTCTATATATCTTAGATTATTCGCAATAATTTCGATGGTTTCGTTTGTTACACATGTTGTATCCGACAAATCTAAGCAACGGAGATTTGTTTGGGCAGAAAGAAATAAGTTTAGACCTGGCTGATTCAATTGACGACATGCGTGCAGCAGAAGCTTATCCAATTTGAGGCAAGGTATACCGCAAAGCGTTTCCATTGCTTGACTTCCGATAAGTGTATTGCCAAAATTTAGTTCCCTCAACGAATTCTGATGTGCGCGAATAACGTGTAATATAAATTTAAATGTAAGAATGGATTCACTAGGGAGATTGGCTAGTTCCTCAGGGTAGAATCGACGCTGTATAGCACAATGATAGGCTACATGACAACCTGACATATCCAGCATTTCTAGGTTGGAGATTTGTTGAGTTAATCTAAGCAGTATTGCATCGGAGAGATATTGATTATATTTTAGTGAAAGAAAACGCACTCCGGCCATTGTATCTGCAATCATTTTCCGATCCGCTGCATTTTCTAGAAACTGTCCAGTCATAAATAGAGATGTACATCTAATTATCGATAGCGCACTGATTCCTCGCAAATCAGCTAGAACAGCGCAAAATTGTTTCTCGGTAATGTCTGTTGACTCAAATGTAACTGATTGTGCAGTCTTTCCCATGTGAGCAAAGAAATGATCTAGTGTCCCAAATGTTGCCTCATCCATATAGATATGCTGATAGGGGCGATCGCTGTTTAGAAACACTTTCCCTGGCGGCAGTTTATCTGATACGCAAAGTTTTGTTATTCTAATCATAACATGAGATTGAAATTCTGCATATTTCGTGGCTTCAAGCCAACGGCGACAAGTAAGCGATGCCACCTGGATATCCGCATAGTTTAGATAGCGAAAAATATTGACGATTATCTACAAAGAAGACAAACATACATGTGAAGTGATGACATCGCCTTGATACCAATAGATTAATCAATCATTGCCTTAAGAACTTTATCAAATGTCAATAATCAAGCGATACTTTAAAATCACATGAGAAAAAATTGACGTATACTATGTTTTTCAAGGTTTCAGAGTATACACCTAAGTTATGACAAATGATACAGAATTTCTACTCACCTCCATGGGAAGGTCAGCAAAACTGGGTTCTAAGTCATTAAATACAGATAGTGAATCCATTTTCGCGTCGACAATGTGTAATAGTGCGTGCGATTTCTTCCGGAAATCTGATTTCTGTATTATATGTTTAATTTATTTTACTCAGGATGTATGTAAGGGAATATCACTGCTTCTGCATGAAGACCTAGGACACCAATCACTTTCCAACGATTTATTTAACCCGAAACTATTAGGATTTCGATTACGTGATGTTTTTATTTGTCAGTGGAGCAGCTGATTCCTATTTCTGGCGTTTGCTATGCTCCTACTAATGATGGAAATAATTGCCAAGAAAGTGCGCATGACCCTTGCTTATTTCTTTTAAAGCACACCACACGAAGTAAAAACAAACAAATATGAGTACAAAAGAAAACTAGAAAAGCAACTTAGGTTATCTCTGCTCAACACAGTCAGACCAGATGACAGATATGAAGAATGACATCTAAATTACTTGTATCAAAAATATCCCTCTTCAAATTTCCCCTTTCTACAGGGTGCAAGTCTAGGATAAGGAAATTTAATAGACCGTAGACATTTCGTTCTATGCATGGGGAAACTGAAAGAAATTAACTCTATGCAACCAAATCTGAATATTGTATGATGAATTTTATATACAATAAATCCTAGGTTCGGTGTAAAATAGTTTGAGGGTGAAATCTAAATCTAAATTCCGTTACCTCACAAAGTATAAAGAGTTTAATCCCTGCATTTGCAAAACGTAGACTGTAAGTACTTGTCCGAGCTTGCAGCCTCTAACGTATCCACATACATTTCCAACACATTAGTCTCTATTGATCCTTGAATAAATCAAACCTATTTAAATTTACCCAAAAAATCAGACTACTGGGTCATTTCACAAAGCCACTTGTTAAAGTATGAATATTAAATTATCTCCATCCTTTCTCGAAGTCCTAGACAAAGGATATTTGCTTATGTGTATCCGTCCTGTGTTCATTGTGCGATTTCTAAGCGCCAGACAAGGGTAGTGCAACCGAAGGAGCACAGTACAGAGCAGCCACATTTAATAAGCTCTTATATTTTCCTGTAATGTGTTTGGCTTTTTCCGACACAGTAAATAATAAATGAATCCCGACATGCAAAAATTCTGTATAAAGAGAATTGAATTAAAACCTTTTAATCCAAAACAAAAAAAATGTACAGACAAGGTTATTTACATGTTACAACACTCCGCCCTCTGATTGCATACGAGAAACGAGTAGGTATCCCAGACAATCTCAGAAGGAGATTTAACATCTCTAGTTTCCTCCCTGCATTTAATAGGTTAACAAACCCCGACAAACTTTAATGACACTCTGCAGTTATAATGGTTAATGTTCCACATAACGAATCTCCGGTGAACCCTCGCAGAACGGATACTACAAATTTGCAAGAATAACACATGTATCTGAAGACATTTTATTCCATTTTTTTCTCATTTTTTCCAGAGGTAATTAAAAATCTGGTTTTGGCAGTTCATGGCTTAAGTGCAAGAGAATTACCAGGAAACTTGTAACTTAGACTTGTAAGAAATTCCCGTTGCTATGGGGGAAGATGCAAAAAAAAAACCGTATAAAATAGTTCAGCTTCATACACACATGAATACAATCACTTAGGGGTATTGTCGCAAAATTCTAATTAAGTGATTTAACAAATGGCGGCTTCTTACTGAAGATCGAGTGTCCAACGTGGGAGGTAGAGGATCTTGGACTATAGAGACGTGTCTAGCAATTTTAATTCAATAGGAATGACGCGCAAATTAAGTGTCCGAAGCGAAACCCCACGTTCTCTTTTGAGTAAAACATCATCATTAAACATAAAAGCTTCCGCCGCATTGTGCCGGTATATTGTTACTTTTCACCTGAATTCGGCGTAGACACATTTAGGAGAATCCTTATCCACACTAAGCATCAATCTAATAAAATGATTTTTATGAAGTACAGAGTGGAACTGAAAGAAAATGTGCGTTTCCTTGTAAATCATTGACAATAACGAGTTCTCTTTTTTCTATGCTGCGGTGACATAATGAAGTATCCAACGGATGCCTTTATTAATGGTGTAGGTGATGCATCTCACGACTGCGTTTGTTGTTTCGGAAAACAATGAACACAACACCCATCTGCACGGTCATAACAGTGAATGAAACATAAAAACATTCCTACATGTGTGTAGAGTGCGTAAGAAAAGATAATACATACTACACCTCCGCATAGCTTTCACCCCAAGCAGGTTGACTCTGCACGCGGTCTATTTGATAAATAATTCAAAGGAATTACAGGCGCAAATTTATTTCAATTGAAGAAAGTTTATTGCAATATTCCACTCATTAAATGTATGCGGACGCACCAACATGAAGGTTTATGAGCCCTAATGAAAATGTAATAAAAACCCCGCACGCGAATATTGCAGAAGGGATAAGCGCACGTTACTTATGCAAAAACATGAGAAATCACATTGTGCCCACGGGCACGTACTGCATAAAAGGCGCACCATAGTCCGGTTTTAATAAAGTAAATGCATGTCGTCCATGTCGTCTTGAAAGAAAGCATCCGCACCAACAAGCGTCAAGCGTGGGCCTATAACTAACCCAAAACGTAGTTATCCACACTTACGCAGACTTTTTATGACGATGACACCACGGATCAGGCCACGGTGCAGATGGCATGGCGACAACCCTCTTCATATTTTTATATCGCCTTGCTCGCCGGATACATTATGCTACAGGACAAGTTTCAAGTACCATAGTTTGGTGGCCTAAATAATGTTTTTTCGCATGTCAACACACGCAAAGTACCAAAAATACACGCAAATAAAATGAAAGGAGAGGAGAGGTACAGAAAAGAAAAAATGACACCACGCGACCTCCGCCTAGATTGTCGCACTTTGAGGCCGCGCACGTTCACTCCAAAAGGTCAGCTTGCCTCGTAGATGATTATTATCATTACCAGTACAGGGAATTGTAATAAAATTTGTGAAACAAGTTACCTTCCGTCGGAGCTACTGTGCGCAGCGCTCTAATTTTCCAACGTTTTTATATTTTTTCTTTGGTAATCCGGGCGATACGTGTGAGATATCACTCTTATTACACGGCGTTGCTTCTTGCGTCTTGTATCAAAAGCATGAAATATCTACGGCAAAAGAAATTGTGGGCCATTGACACTCTCGCTCACTCTCCGTACTCCGTAATGTCTCTCCTGAACGAAGTGATATAGACGTCGTCAGTTCCTGTCTTTGACCGACGCGTCTGTATAGTGTTCCATAAACTATAAGCCGCCGACTATGTATCACCTCAATGAGCCAGCAGCTCAACTCATTTTAGGATGGATGGATGTAGATGTGGAAAAAGTGGATGAAACTGAACACAGGCTCCTGTCCTGTGTGCGCGAGGATCTTTATTTCTTCAATATGAAATATGATCTTTTATCGAGATAAGGTGATCCCATTGTATAATGTCCCAAGGAGACGAAGCTCTTTGAGTAGTCGTGTTGAAAACCAAGGAGAAGATTGTTGCTGGCACTAACAAGAAGAGGATGTTAATTGTTATGCACTAAAGTACTGGAATGCCAAACGCATAGGATACATTCGGGGAATAATGCCACCAAGCAGCAGCGTCGTTGAGCGTTCACTTTGTTTTGGTTTTCACCGTCTCACAGGCTTGGGGTCCTCATCTTTTGTCTGCGGAACGTGGTGGTGGTTTGCCAAGTAGGAGGACAGCATCAGGAACTTTTAAGATTGCTTGATTGTTCGGAATAAACAACAGACCGCCTTGTCTTGATGCCGATTTAATGAATCGACGCATAATCTCACATACATAGGGGCAACGGGACCGCATTTTAGGTATCATATCAGTTTACACATCTATTAATTTTTTTAAGACCTTTTTTATCTTGCAAAAAATAAATAAAAAACAACAGAGTAAATCCCGGGAAGGCGATATGGTTCATAGAAGAGAAATGACATTGCATTCGAGAAGAACTCCTCTGCCAGAAATTGTATTCATTCTTTTTCCACTCTAAAGAGGAAAGACACACGAAAGGGTTGGCACACCCTTGACCAGGACCACTAAATAAATAATTAATTGATTAAATGCTTTGATTTCAGACTTACGGTAAGTGAAAAAGAAGAATATTCCCATGTGACCCAATCACTCACTGACACTTGGACTGCGTTTGTCCATCAAGGGAAGAGTTAAAAAAGTTCACCAACACGATTTGTTAATTTCGAAACCTGTCACCAAATTTACTTGAATGACAGTTATGTGCAAAGCGCCATACCAAGTGCATTGGTCGCCCGTCTAAATACCAAAACACATGATATCTATCGTTCGCATCCCACACATTCGCAGTGTCGTATCATGGTTAGGTACTATGTTCACTGTACATGCGTGTTAAAACCCCACCCTTCCATGGGCAAAGTAGCCAATCTAATGTGGGAACACGGGCGTGAAAAAAAGAGATTGTGTGGGTGATGTGTATCAAGTATATAAGCAAACCGATTGGAAATAATATCTGACGAATGTAGGTATTGTGTTGTAAGATACGTTTATTGGCACACATTATATCAGGATGTGTCGAATTTTGCAATGAAGAACTGAAACACAGGATTGGGAAAAAGAGGAGGTGAGAAAAATAAATGTGGGATTTTTTTTCTGGGAGTGTATACCTACTTATGTACATCACCTTTGGCAATGAGTTTTCTGGAAGTGAGACTAATTTCATGGTGTTTCCTTTGGGTTACAGTTTCTCTATCCTTTTCTTTTTGCATTGTGTTATGTAAAAATGCGTGTAATCCTCTCCTTTTTTTGTTTTAAACTCGTCGTACTCATGTAATAGCCAATGGAAAATTGGCTAACCTAATACGTTATATTTTTTCTTTTTCCATGGCGCTGTAGTCTGAAATGAACTAACCTTCTTCTCCAAACAAATGTATCACTCTCCCTAGAATAATGTGTTCTGGATTTTCTTCTGGCGAACAATAGTGGAGACCTTTATGACTTACTTCTCAGGCCAGTGACCCAAAGAAGGGGTGCATCTTTGCTACATTTGCATTCCATCCTTGACGGTCGGCAGCTTCTCGGTTATCAAGTCTAAATTTTAAACGTAGCCTTCTCAAACCAGTAGACCCTCCTAACGGGCTCATTGCTGTTCATGCGTTCGAAGAGTCAGGATGGTCTTTCAATTTTTGCTGCCTTCCGGACTTCATCCACATCTTTGATCACTCATAAAGTCTGCGATTGTGACAAGACAGGCCCGACTATTTGATATAGAATTTCAACAGAATCAAGATCCTTAAATTATTTAAAAAGCACCACGAAGCCAATGGTTAAATTGTTTGATATGAGTTTATGATCAATGGTACTTTTTCTTTATGCTCCGCCGCAGTCCGGGGTTGACCTGGACGTCAAGGAGGTCGTTTCTAATTGATGGCAGCAAGTTGGTTGAGGTTCTTCTTCGCTTGTCAGCGTCACATTAAACTTCAGTGTACTCTGCTACGTTGTCCTACAGCGGCTTATGCAGCCTTGCCACCGTTGGCACTGAATCCATAGCCGCCAGTCTTGACCTGACTCATGTCGCTGTAATACAAACACTTCCCATAGTTTTGGCCTATGCCGCTAAAGCAAATGAGGCCTTATCAAAGTGAGATATGGCCTCGTTCGAGCATATTCGAGGATATGTCACTTTACTAAAACGTCATAAGGCCATATTTGGAAATTTGGCCTTCTGTTTTGTTCACGTCTGTTTACGTCATTCCTGCCAAAAATACTAAAATTCGTACATCATCACGATTTGCATATCTATACATCAGGAGAAGCCACTTTCGAAGTTTTTCGAGGCGTTAACCCCTATTGAATGGCACTGTGTGTGTACCTGTGTCAAAGAGGCGTACGTAACACATCAATTGATAATAGCATATCAATCATTATTTCAAAAATAGAAAAAGCCACTCACCAGAGGTAATCACTAAGGAATCCTTTTAAAGAGTCATTCATACGTATTATCCTCGTCATAAATATTCATTAGCATATTCGCAAAAAACAAAATCATGCAGAGAGAGAGATAGAAAATATTGCATGTTATGCCAAATGCCCATTTCCTTAGAATATATATTTGTGCACCATTTCCGTCGATCATCAATCTCAGAATTGTATCCCTAATAAGACACACTGTGGCAGGAAAATGAGCTAGAAAATCCTTTTTATTGGGTTCACCACATCACATACCGGATAACCTACCCTCATTTGTCTTGTTGAATGCCCTTGTCATTTGACTGCTGAACAGCATCACCATTACGAAGTGCTTTCAATATTTGTTTTGCGAAAAAACATCCCATTGAGGTAATAACTCGTAAATACAATTTTTTTTCGGGGGGTTGGCTGATGTGATGTGTGCTACACACTGTGCGAGTGCTCTTCAGAAATAATTTGTATTAATTTACACATCATCACAACGAAGAAGGAATGCATGTTATCCTTCTGTTTCTTTTGACTTAATACAGCTATAAATCTGGTAGATAATTCCTGCACATACTCGAGACACTGTAAGCACTGTACAAAGTAAGGTGGGTGCTTAAAAGTCAGCGGTTGCTCAGGATGCGAAGCGCTAGCAGCGTGGTGCTTGTGTGTGTTGGGCTATTCTTCTGAGAATGGGATACCTGTGTCACATAAGTTCTTGTTTTCCCACATCACCCTTGTCGTGGAAATATTTCGCGCTGGAAAATCGACGTAATTAAGACCACATTTGCGCCTATTATCGTCAATTTTTCAAATTCCTTCTAAGTATCGGTTGATGGCGTATTTCTCCTACTTCTGGCTGGCGAGAAGATACATCGGCATCTTTAGTTGGATTGATCGCATTTCAATCGATCGGCTTCAATTAACTATCGACAGACGCACAAACAGTATACGCAAGCGCTTCCAAAGTCAGTAATTGACTATCGCCAACCAACTCAAACGTGTTTATGTGTCAACTTTACCCAGATATATCAGCCCGGGCGTAATGATTTCTTCTTCTCTCTTCGTTGTGTTTATTCTAGCTCGTTGCAATATTCATTCAAAAATTAATTGATTCTGAACTACTCTATTGCTGAGCATGGACAAGGAGATTAATGCTTCAGATCTAATCACGCGGGGTGAAGTTGAGCCGCCCAGTAGACAGACAGACACAGCATCTCTCATCTCTGCGGGAATCAAACATCCACCAGACTAAGGTAATCGACAGATCAGCTTGTATTGATAGCTACAAGGTAATTCGCACTTTAGAACTTCCCGTAGCCAGGGAGGAATACGACGAAAGAAAAACAGAAGCAAAACCGAAGCAAATTGGATTGTACACAGGATCAACCGATATCTGTGTGCTGCTAGATTTAATAAATTTCTAAAATACTTTCAATTATATTTACGCAACAATGGTAGGCAATGTGTAGTCTCAGGAGGATCTTAAAAGGGATTTGGTGCACAAACGCGCTTGTCGATTGTCGGTGTGTTGGAATGTGGAAAAAAAAACGTTCTTGGAAATATTCATCGCGGCTTATGATCTGTTTGCTTTGTACTAATTGGGTACTACCGGTCGCTCAGAAGGGTACACACGCAGAGTAAGGAGTATGTCGATTGCGTTTTTCATCACCATCAGGCAGCAGCACGCTTGCGCCGCGGTGTGAAATGATGCAAAACAACAACAACCAAGGCGGCAAAAAAAAAAGCTAAGCTTATCTGGACGACAAATCACATCACTCCTCATAATTTCTGCACCGTGATCCTATGTTCAGAGGTGCTGCTTTTATTTCCAGGAACAAACATGCTCATTTACGTGAGGTAAATAAAATAAAAATAAATCACCTTGATGGGGTCCGCAAAACGGGCCGACGACGGACGAAATGTGGCGAAATATATAATAATCACAGAATCCAATGAAATTAACGACTACCGGTCTTGAAAGATAAAACCAAAATAATACGGTTTGGTGAACACTGAACATTGGGTACCGGTCTTTGGATGCGAAATGCTCCAAAACGAACATTGATGAGTTATTTCTCTGCTTATGCGTGATGATGGTGACAAAGTTTGCATCGTTGAGTGGTTTGTTTTTACTCGGAGTTCAGTGGGCTTTTGTGAGGTGTACCTCATTAAAATTATGGGGATCAAAGGGAGAAACTGGATCACTAAAGGAATAATGTAGCGTCACATTGAGGTGGAAGATTACTAATGTCTGATGATTTGAACACACAAGCTGGCTGAGTCGTAAGACCGACGGCGATTCATTACTGAAGCGAAGGTAATGTTTTAAAAACGAACAACAATCGGTATATACACGCGTATGATGTTGCCATATGTACGTACGCATGATTGCCCTTTCGGATTTTGGATTTGCTTCAAAAAACTTGCATGTATGTATGCATATATAATGTATATTTATTTTTTTTCGAAAACAATACAAAGAATTTGAGGTAATAATCTAATCTCAATTCACTCAGTCGACCGCATACATTAAACACAATCGGTGACTCTAATCCGCACACCACGCGTGTACGCCTTGTTACCCAAACCCTCTTCGGACGCAGTAGCTGTGAAGAACCGCAAAAATGTGTTTAAAATACTTCAAGATCATCATCATCCAACACGCTAAAGTTACGCTCGTACGATGTCAACATTTGCCAGCCATATATCAAAAGATTTTGTGCACCTTTTATTGCTGGTACGTGACTTCGGTGAGCTTAACAACAAAAATATTGCGCTTTCAAAAGGAAAAGTTGCCGCATTCCGTGCAAGTTGTCTTCGCCTGCCAACCCCCTTCTCACCTACCAAGCACTTGCCGCCCTCGTTGCCGTATTCCCACTACATCGCACCAAAGTGGCGAGCAACTTGAATGCATTTAGTCCACCCGCTCGACGACAACCTGACAAGATAAACGGTCTGCAATGTTGGAAATGCCTACACCCGCCGCGAGCGATGTCGTTGTAATTTTTTTTTTAGTCGCCAACCGACGAACGCGATCGCGACGGCGGCGGCAGTGGCAGTGGCGGCGGCGGCGGCTAGTGTTGTCCGTCCCGCCTTGAAACCAAGTTCGCCATTGCTGATGAAGCTTAAAACAGACAGAGAAGCGAAGAGACGACAGACGCGAGAAGAGACGAGAGAGAGATCACACAGAGGAGATAGCCGAAGGTTTATACATCAATTCGCTGGCAAAATACTAGTAATTGCGGCTGATCTCTGTGCATCATCGTGTAGATGAACTCTATCCTCTAGATCGACCCAACTTGCAGTTTTATGAGCACAGCAAATTAACATTCGTTGCTGTGACTGTGAGTACTGTGAGTAGCACGCTCAGTCAGTCGTCAGTTCGCCAGGCATTTCGTATGCAAACAGCGAGCGGCGGGCTTGGCATCAATATTGATGATCTCGCTCGCAAGAGAGTATGGGCGCAAACTTTCATGTAGTCAAGGACAGACTGTTTTCAGTTGGATCTTGTTTTGTGTTTGGTAATTGTTATTTTATTTGCTAAAATTCATTACAATTGGTGCAGGCTTAACCACTACATAACTAATTGGATAACATATGAAATAAATTAATAATACATTCTGGAAACAAATGAAAGGATATCTTGAGCTATCACAAGAATACTGGTGCTTGAATCTCCATCATCATCGGTTGCGACTGTCAATTAGTCGTCCTTCTCGGGGTTACGGACGGTGTCCTGTGGAACTTCTGGGACCTTTTCCACTTCGATGTACTCGTCGTCATCCTCATCGCCCAGCTTCTCGTCCATGCCTTCAGTTTTCGGCTCCGTCTTGCCAGCGACCTCCTCTTCCGATGGTTCTTCGAATGGTTTCTTTCCCACTTCCGAGACTTTGCTCGGCTCTGCGACGGTGCTGCTGCTGCTGCCGGCGGCGGCATCACTGACTACACTCTTTAGGCGGTCCCTTATGTCGTGATCAACCAGGTGATGATCCAGCTCCGCTCGGAAGAAGTACTTCTCGCTGCAAAGATTGCAGTCGTAGGGCCTCGAATTGGCCCCGTGGTCGGCCATGTGGCTCAGCAGGCCGGCGGGAGCTGTGAAAACCGCAGAGCAAATGTAGCAGGTGAAGCCCCTGTCCTCGCACCCAGCAAAGGTATGCTCCACCAAGTGCTCCTGGAGTTTCTGTGCATGTGGCATAATTAATTTACAGAGGTTACATCGGTTCTCCACGTAGCTCAATGCTCCGTTTCCGCCTTCGAAGCTACGCTGACTGTTAAACTTGCCACTCAAGTTGTGCTTGCGGCAGCACTTCTCGCAAACCTTTGTGTCCAAGGTGTTGGGGATTGTCTCCAGGCACAAGGCGCACACGCTCTCGGACGAAGCTGATGATTTTGTGTGAAATCTGTTAAGGAGGAAGGGACTGTTTAGCGAACTCGTTTTTGGCAACTGAAAAGGTGTACTTACTTGGCATGGAGACCTATTTCGAAGTCCGAATGGAGTGTTTGACGGCAGCAGATGCACTGGACTGGCATCTGGCCCTCGGTATTGTGCTCCAGAAGGTGGCCCTTGAAAGCACTTACATCTGGCAGTGCCTTGGCGCAGTGGGAGCACTTCCCAGACTGGCCGACCTTCGAGTGCTGGAGCTTGTGTTCGGCGAGAATCGCCGGCGACGGGAATATCTCATCACAAATCAGGCATTTGTGCTTTCCGGTGGAGTTGTGACAAGTCTTCATATGATGCTCCAGCTCGCTGCGGGACTTAAAGTTGCCGCTGCAGTAGGCACAGCGGAGGCTCACCCCGGTTTTGAGATTATGCACGATTTTCCGATGCGAATGAATTTCGGCTTCTGTTCGGAAATCGTTGCGGTCGCACATGCCACAGCTAAAACCGGTGCTACCCAGAGTTCGATCTGATGCCTTGTTGGATTCCTGCTGCGGTTTCAACGACCCTCTGTTGCTGTTGTTTGGGCTGTTGAAATAAGTGGCTGCTGCAGGCCCACTTAGCTTCTCCTGCTGGTGTTGGTTGTACATCTCGAGGATGGTGCGGTTGGTGTCGAAATAGTGCTGATTCAAGCTGGCGTACACAAGTGAGGGATGCTTCATCGAGGAGCCAGTGTCTACCTGAAGAGGGTTGTAGAATTTGTTGCTCGCAGCTGAGGAGAAAATATTCTTCCCCAACGCAAATGCGTTGTAGTCTATCATGCTGCTGTTGTTGTTCTGTGCCGATGGCGCTGGCTTGTTGAACAGAGCGCTCATGTACAGAGGATTTATGGAGTTGCTGGGCGGCTGACTGACAGCTGACGCGGATTCTGCGTCCTTTTGCCCGTGGTGGGTTTGCATGTGTCGGTCGAGAAGGAATTCGACGTGGAACGTTTCCGGACAGGATGGACAGCGGAACTGCCGGGCATGAGCGGCCAGATGGAAGTGCATCTCGAGCTCTGTGGAACAAACTGCTCTACAGAACATGCACTGAATTGGCGATCCAACAGTGCCCTGATGTCGCGTCTTTACGTGTATGTGGAACTCTTGCTCGCCGTGGAAGGTGTCCATGCACGCTGAGCAACGGTACACCTTGTTCTCTGGCGAATGAATGCATGCGAAATGCACTTGAATTGCCACTTTGGTTTCGAAATGGTCGGAGCACAGCAGGCACTTGTACAGGGTCTGGATGTGGCTGTCGAAGAGATGCTTCTGCAGTTCCTCTGGTTTCGAGTACGACTTATTACAATTCTTCTCGGTGCACTTGTACTCGGAGCAAGTAATAAGGAAATGCGAAACGACGTGCCTCTCGAACTCATTCTGATCCCGCAAGGTCTGACCGCAATGATGGCAAATCAAGTTGAGTCCCTGAGTTATGTGTGATTTCAAGTGATTTCGGAAACTGTCAAAATCTGGAAACCCGTCATTGCATTGGTTGCAAAAGAAGACCCCTGGCTTCTCGGAGGCCTCTCTGGAATCCTGTGAAGGTGTGCGGGCCGTGCGCTTGTTTTGGCTCAAGTCTGTGGGCTCATCGTCGGGTTTCTCGGCCTCCTTCGGACTTGACTCCTCAACTTTCACCTTTGTCTCATTCACCTTCGGAGTAGGCAAACGTGGGCTAAAGGGACCAGCGGCGGTCAGGCGATTAAAGTGCTCAAAGTAGCTGCTGGGGCTCGACAGCCGATCGATGTGAATCGTTCTCATGTGCTGGAACATCGTCGGAATATTTGGAAACTTCATAGTGCAGTACTCGCACGACATTTGGAACCCACTGTTCGCCGGCTGGTTGGACATGGCTTCCTTCTCGTGCATGGACTGAATGTGGCTGCTTAGCTGCTCCATGGATGTGAAATCAGACTTTGTGCAGTACATGCAAGTAATGTAGGATCCACGTAGGCGTTTGCCGTATTCAAGGGTACTCGGACTGGGACTCTTTGTGTTCGCAATCGAAGCATATCGTCGTTTCTGCAGACTGCTGTTACTTGAGCCCGATCCTGTCGATCTGGGGCTATAATTCAGTGCGGCTGGGTTCCCTCCGGCGGCAAGTATTGCGGCTTGTTTCTTGTGATTTTGCATGTGCGACGTTAAGGCTGCAGCTGTATTGTATCCACGGTTACAGATGGTGCATTGGAATGGTTTTTGGTTGTCATGGGTTTTCATGTGAATCTTGAGATGATCACTGGTTTGATAAATGAGAAAATATACATAAAATTGCATGACGCTGAGTGTCATTCGAAAACCAAAACAGCACGTGATCCTTTACCTTCTCGAAAAAGCGGCCTCACAGTGTGGGCACCTGTATCGCCTGTCCCCAGTGTGCAGCTTAGTGTGCCTGTCCCGTGATCGCTTGTGCTTAAAAAGCCTAGCACAGTAGTCACATTTGAAAGGAAGGTGCTCCGCATGACTCTAGAATGAGAACAGGTCCAAGTATAAGAATGCAGTCACCGCTTACTCAGGCAAAGACAAAAGTCAAATAAAACAAAGAGGAGTAGAAAAAAAAAGAAACAACATGTTTAGATATTTGGACTACGATTCTGCTGTGTAGGCTACAAAAGGCGTGATATCATTGCAAATTGAACCCAAAGAACGTTGGCAAAGCGTAACACTGAAAACATCTGTGACGGCTGAGGTGCTCTTTCACCCCTCATCTCCCCAATTACACAGGTTTTTTTATGATAAAATATGCATACACTCTATTTGAGATCGCCAAGCCGACCGTACGCCTCAAGCATGCCAATGACAGTGATGTTACTGGTACACCACACCACCGCCGCGCCGAGCTGCCGACCACCAGCCGTTTCAGTGACTGAAGAAGAAAGAAGGGTCGCGCTGGAGTAAAAGTACGCTCATGTGTGTGCAAAAGTGTGGATGATCGCCACGCATGTTAATTGCCGCCGCACAAATCCCAAATGGACAAGATAAAAAGGCAATAGCACAAGCACAAGAAGTTTTCGCGTTTTGTTCCTACATGTAGGTACGACGAGTGGTGTTGCGGCAGCCATCTCGTCGTGCTCTTTGGGTCCAAATGTCAACAGCAAAATTATTATTCCAGTTTATTTGGAGAGGCCGGGGTTTTATGGTCACATAGCAAGTCGTAAAGTTGCCGCGATATGCATAGAGATGTAACTCCAACTCAAACCAGTAACCAGATGTTATCCTATCCCTATCCTATCCTATCCTCTCCTCAGTCAACCAACAGACAAGACAAGACAGCCCAGCCCGTCAGTAGCGGTGGTTGCGCTTGCTCTTGCGCTTTAGTATGACACTATTTAATTGGAGCTCGAAACTTGCCCCAAAAAAGCAGCTACCAGCTACAACCAACTACAAATCGTGTGCCCTTAGCCAATGTGTCTGGTCTTCCTGGAAAACACATTTACCAGTTTGGAATGTGTCGTCGCGGTCGTTTTACGACTGCAACACACAGCACAACATCAATTCCCTAAATGCCAAGTGGCCCAATCTAACTTCCTCTCCCTGACCCTACCCTTCCGTGCCGTTGTGCGTTGTGCGTGTGCTCGGTGTAGGTTAGGTACTCTAGATCGAGCTTCGCTTCGGCTTCGGCTGTCTACAAAATTGAGATATTTTCTATAAGTACCCTACCCGCGGTCGTCTGTCCGTACATAGGTGGCGAACAGAACTTCAAATTTTATTTTCTCGCTTCTTCTTCTTGTGTCGGCATTTAGCATTCGGCATTCGGCGTTTGAAGTTTTGTAGAAGCGAGCAGAACAGATTCCGTATCTCTCTGCCACCAGTTCATTTCGAATCAGGCCAAAATAAGTCAATTTGTATTCAGAGCGTCGCCACTGTTTATTGCACAATATGAACAACTGATTGTGCTGGTTATCGTTTTTTAACTGCCATTGCAAATCATCATCACCACACAACACAACGAAAGGTAGACAGAGAAAGAGAGAGAGAGACGCTTTGAAGCCAAACGACACAACACGAAAAAAGACGAACAAGGAAAAGATACAATCTTCATCCTTCAGGCCAAGTTTTTGGCCCCGACCACGACGACAAATTCCTCAAAAAGTGTCACTTCAGCGATGTGCTGTGTTAGTTTGTACGAAATTTTAAGACACACAAACATTCACACTCGTACCGACTACCGACATATATCGTTTTGTGGCGCACAAGATGCCAAAAAATTTATCATGTGCCCAACTCCCAGTTCTGTCAGGAAAGATTTATATTTATTGCGACAGAAAATGCAATACTTCACCCTATGATGCGCTTGAGCTCCTTGAATTCATTCTCTTTCTCTCTCCCTGTCTTTCTCTCTCTCCCTCCGAACCGCTAAATCCCGGCAGTGAGCTCTAGATGGATCTCGTGTCGGTTTGAGTAGTGAAGACAAATTCACTCAGATCAAGAGATATGTATGAACTTTATTAGAGGGACGACTGGTGATGATGGAATTTCTAAGAAACTGTCAATGATGGACCGCGAATTTCTCAAATTGCAAGGCAACATCAGGGCTGACACTCTTCAAATGGGATGTTCCCTTCACTTCGCACGCATCGACTCATCGGAAGTATATGTGTATTATTGATCTGCCCGCCGCCACAGTGCGAAATATTCCGGCAATTCGCCTCTAATAAGCGCAAACACTGTTAATTACCCCCCGTTTGTATAAGCACAAGAAAGCATATCCTTAAAAGGCGAAACGAGGGAACCCAACAAAGCGCACTCACCTGTTCATGCTTCTTCAGATACCCAAGGCGCGGAAATGATTTATCACAGAACTGACACTGATAGGATCCGTCGCGGTCGGTCGCGCTCTTAATGCCATCACTTGTCAACTTATCCAACAACTTTGCCGAATCCCTATCGATTTTCCGCAATTTCGTTGGAATTTTCATGGAATGCTCGCCGGTTGCGCCACTGATGCTTCTCGCGGTGTTGGTGGTGGTGGTGGAACTTGTATTGGTGACAGCGTCGTTGGCACCGTTTGCCGAGAGGAAAACCCTTTCCTCACTAGAATTTGCGGCGTCGTCATCCTCGTCCCCATCTCCGTCGTCATCCTCATCGTCGTCGCCGTCCCCAGATATCCCTGGACCAGTGGTAGTTGCTCCATTTATGGCTGAAACACGTCGGTTGTGATGCCTGTCGCGATTCTGACCACCACCACTGTTCTGCTGGTCGCACTGATAATGCAAGTGGTGCAGCCGCTGCTGCTGGTGGCGCTGATGATGCTGCTGATTGTTCTGATGGTGGTTGTGCAGCGAGTTTGGAGTTAACGTTCCATCCGACATCGACGGCGAGTAGCTTGAGGATGTGTGTGTGGAATACAGATCTGAAATGAAATGAAATGAAGACGTTCGATTAATTTAACTTCATTCAAATGACATCAGCGAGATAGGCAGAGTCTTAATTAAAACACCCTCCGTCGTAGGTGTTAGTTCGAGCCCGAGCTCGATCCCGAGCCTGCCGACTGCTGCCGCTGCATTAAGTTGAGAGAACCCCTAATTAATTAAGTGGAATAATCTGGTGACTAAAGAGGAAGTGGTTCCAAACAATAAGACAAATCTTTGGTTTCTGTTGCAAGATAATTGAATTAACGCGCGTGGCGGACTACCATATCAACAAGAAGACCGCCTGATGAACAGACATGGGATGGTGTCTTAAGTGAGAGGGGAGGTGTAATTATCCGGCGACATAAAACCACTCCGATGACAGGCATTCTCCCCGATCAAGTGGCGTTACATGACAATTAGACGGAAGGGAAACTTCAATTAAGCTCTTTGAACATTACGAATAAGAACATGCTACTGCTAGTCACTTACTATCGCGGGCGGCTCGTCGGCTGGATGTAGATTGTACAGCGCGGGCGGCGGTCTCATTAAAACATGAACTCCCCCATCCCTCCCATGGACGGGACTTAGTAAATGAACTGACTTTCCGGTAAATTTGAAAGAGAATCGCATATCCGTCCTTAGGTCATCAGTGTGAGAATTAATCCGCGAGCATCCAGCCAGCAGCCAACACAACACCAGATTGTGAATCATTATTTAGAAAATGTGTGTTTTTATTTTTATTTTTTATCAGAACGCATACTTGAGTTAGAAGCGAATTGGATAGGTACATATGTGTTGTCAGTTTTGGTTGATATTTGGAGCAATTTTTTCAGGATTAAAACCAAACTTCCATTCGGAAATTGACCGTTGATTATCGGCCAGGCGCTAATAGTGAAAACGTTCAAAATTAAGACGATCCATGAGGCATAGTCGAAAAGATCATACCCGCGGTCTAACACTTTTTCTACGTTTTGTATTTGAACATCGACAACTCACAATAGTAGGTAATGTATTCTGTTGTTGTGGGTGGGTGCCAAGACTGGCGTAGGAAGCCAGAAGACTAAGTTCATTTCCCGTCAAGAACAACTTTAAAAATTCAAGGCTCCACGTTCACGTCCAAGTCACCGGTTAGAGAGTATGTGTGTAAAAAAAAAACTTCTCAAACTTTGCCGTCGTCGGAGTCGACACAGAAACATAGGTCTCTTGCACTCCTGAAATAGCGCACAAAAATATTAAGGCTGGTCTACGTCTACCTCTGCCTATAGCGCCACCAAATTGACTAGTCCAATCCGAAAGTGTCACACAATGTGAGCCTTTAAAAAAGCCGCAGGCGGTGAAAAGCTACCGAGCTTATTGAATTAAGAGAGCTAAGACTGTGTTTAGGGCATTTAAGGGAGATAAGAGTGCAGGTTTTAAGTACACACCAATCTTGTCTTTGCAAGATCGCAGAAGTCAGGTCTGAAGAAAATCTTGTCAGTAGATGGGGTCAAAGGGAAATCCCAAGTCTTATACAAACACGTTGAGTTTTTCAAGTACAATGTAGGCTTATCTTCCCAGGCCGACAGCTCTGATTATTATCAGCAGATGTGTTCAAAGGAACCACAAGGATTTTGTCGCTTACTTTCCTTATTATTTTCCGTGGAATTTTATTTTTTACGATATGCCGGATATGACGGTCCCTGGGTTGATTTTTATGATGCTACAAAGATGCCAAGATGCAAAATTACATATCGATCGATTTGTGGAACTTGTCTTGATGTAGTTCGCCTGATGAAACTGACATGTGCTTATCAGAAAACAGGCCATTCTCCATGATGGCTTAGACTAAGTGTAATCTAATAGAATGTGGGTGTGGGGAATTGTCTTGTCGAATGTCTCCACTTTTAACAAAACCAATAAATGAATACAATTATGTGATTTCACAGAAAGAATACATCAGTATGACATGAGCACCTGCCTATAAATGACACATGTACGTAAACTTTCAAGGATCCAAAAAATGACGGATCTATTTTACATTTAATGAGTGAATGTATGGATGAATGTAAGTACCTGCATTGACTTCCTTAGTGGCCTGTATTTTTTCAATTAAATTTTCCAGTCGAGAACTTGGACCGCGGTAGAGCATTTTTAATGCCATCATCACAAGAGATGATTCCTGTAACTGTATTTTTTCTCTATGTTTAAACTAACGCACAATGTAAATTATTATTATTCTCTTCTTCCAATCAATCAATAAATTAACACACACCACATTTTTGCTTAAATTCTCAAATGAGATTGTATCTCAAATTTTGTTTTCTCAAATCTCACACTCGATCCTTTTATACGCGCATAAACAATTACAATTAAACATAAACAAACAATGAACCAATAACAAATGCCTATTGGCTATTTTCTTTTTTTTTACAATTTTATTGTCGCCTTACAGTTTCAATTAATTCCTCGGAAAGGACCCTAAGGAGCGGGTACAAATGTCCCCAAACAGGAAACACGTCCAAATTTGTCAAGCACCAAAGAATGACTGGTAGCACCGAGTGCGACGAAAATTAAACGAAAACGTATCCGAGTATACAACTAGGTACTAGACACGAATAAAAAGCCACTGAGCCGCCGCCTTCTTGTGTACAGCCAGAGCGAACATTCACAAAGCGAGGCGCCTAAACCAGTTTTGCTGTGTGTAAAACACATCTGATGGATTGGGATTCAACCATGCGGAACTGGGTCCGCAATGGAGCGTGTGCTGGGCGGTAGATGGAAGCGAATACACACAAGTATATACCCACCGAGACAGCCAATATCCAGTTCATCCCATGGCACTTTTATCTTACAGTGCTATGGGAATGGACGGATGAATACAAGCGAATCATGATACATAACCTGTCTGTGGGCACCACCAGATTTAGCGCCTTTGTCATTATACTCTGCCACTGTGGTGGCGGTGGTGTCTGTGACTGTAAGTGGTGTAAGATTTCTACGGCCGAGGGCTGAACTGAAAGTGTAGGTGTGAGCTGCTTGGGACCCCAGTGTGCATTTTGGGCGGGGCATCGCTGCATGGAACAGGCGCTTATATACTTTGCCCTGAACGTTTGGGAGTAATACCCACCCTCGCGGTGGGTACAAAATTGTTTTTTTTTCTACTTCTAAAAGGGATATCACAAAATTGGTGGAGCTAAATAAAGCAAGGCCGTGCCATTTTTCATTAAACCACGGTTGACAGGTTACGGTCTAGCGCACTTTCAGATAATTAATTTATTAACATTTCAGCCGTCATTGTGGAAAATCAAATATAGCAAATTTTCAATACTTGATGAAGGCGCGCAAGTGACTCTACACACAATTTGAAATTCTCTGCAAGGCTTCCCATCCAGCCTTCATCCCATCTCCTGCAACTTTCAAAAGTTTAAATAGTCACATGCAAATATGTGTGACTGTCTGAAAAGGGAGCATTTTTCGGGCATCACCGAGGAGGACACACGACAGGTAAAAAGCATTAACTTTTATCTTGCCACCCGCCACAGTCCATTTGTGGAACACTACTACCCATCCCTTGCTATCCTGGCTCATCGTCTATTTTTCGCAGTCAACCATGCGACCAACAGTTCGTTACCACACACTGCTACCACCTGAGTGCGAGCATATCGATGCTAATGGATCACAAATTAAATCGAAAGAACACCATCGGCCAGTGAGTGCAAAAACTCTGGACTCATTCATTACTTATGCATGCACCATGTCGACAGCCCCGGCCCGTAGATAACTTCCGTAGAGCCAGGCTGACAATGAAAGCTTTATGGAAATTTTCGAGTTACGAATGCTGCTGTCCACTTAAAAAATCTACACATCCCAGAGAAAACTCAGACTTTCACATTGCCAATCTTGTCGAATGGCTGTGGGGGGGTCGTGGGCAAGCGGAGCAGAGTAGGCCTTCGATGGTTAAAACCATCGGCGACTCTTGTGCAGTGAAAGAAAAAGCAAAAAATGCCAAAACCAGGTTGAGTTGTCAGCGAGACGAAAAGGCGAGAAAGCAAAGTCACGCCCATTACAAACACATTGGCTCTCTGACGGGGAGGAGCTGGCTCAGTCATGCGTGCTTCAAAGTACATAATGTAACTAGGGTGCCTTGTGTAGTGAAGCAGTGTGAGTGCCTTGAATTGGTGACGCTCTAGCGAATCGGATTTCATGATTCAGCCGCAAATGTGTTGGTATTTGGGAGAAGCAATGGTTTCATTCGGCATTGCTGCTTGATAAATGGAAATATTTGCATTTTTCCCTGGCAAGGTGGTGAACAATTTTAACTAGATATGAACCGGGTGGTTAGTGTGTTTCGAGATGTGGACGTAAACGGGTGGGCGAGGATGAAATGATCCTGTCTTATGTACGCGCTGAAGCTTATGTGCAGCCACAAAATTGTATGAAAATTCCATCAGAGAGAGACGAACATGGTAATTTGCAGTCCATTAGCGCCAAATGGGAAAAAATGTTTCTTTTCGTAACAGGCATGGCAGGGAGCTGAATATCATTTGGTTAATTGGCTTCCTCTGCTCCCACCATAGTCTCTTCAAAATAGTAACCTGCCTTTGAATTTACTAATCGCCCCTAATTGTTTGTGTATGATGTCGTTCACTATTAAAAATTAAATCCTAAATTGTAAAAAGTCAGTCTATATAATTGTTAACCAAGTCCTGTCGCATTGTCCTGTCGGTTTCACAAATTGCGAAATCTTGCTATGTCACTCCAAATAAGCTAGTCCACTTGACCTTTTCGCCTGTCTGTCAACACACATAATGGGATGGTGGAACAAGAGCAACATCATAATCAAGAGACTTAATTTCACGAGTGAGTCCTCAAAGTTGAGGCGTCACAGAAAGCAAAATACAAGAAAAAAACAAAAAACCTAGAATCCTCTTGAGTATTCTGCAGACACTTGTCGAGAAATTCGTGATTAACAAATTAATTACATTTGAGTGATAGGCGTTGATTGACAGCACCAAAAAAACCAACGAAACACCCTCTTCAAAAACATCGCTTTTTCCACAAACGAAGAGAATGTGACATCGGCGGTGGTTGCGGATGCAAACGAAGAAAGGATTAGGTAGGAGTTGATGAATTAATAATATGTACCATCAGGGTGGGTTGGAAATTTATCAAAAAGCCAATTTTGGTATCCCTGCAACCCATGTGTCGGCCATGGATTAACGTGTTCCTACCTTTTGGAGCTTACATTAAAAGCGAGCGACGACGACCCATATGTCAGTCTCTTCTAGGAAAAACAAAAAAAAAATAAATGAATAAAACAAAATCTTGACAAAGTCATGAGTGGCTACTGTCCTCGCATATCCTTGTCAACGTCAACATTGTGTACCACGTTTTCAAGCGGGGATGAATTTTCCAAAAGAGGATGATAAGGGAAGAATTTTAAATCAACCAAGAAGAGACATTGGTTAGCCATCAAAAAGAGTCCAAGGGAACAAGAGAGAGAGATGGAGAGAGAGGGAGAGAATACCGTACCGAAGTCGTCCTTACAAAAGAGAACTGTTTTTCCTCTCTCTTTTGCAATATTAATTGTGTCCAACGTCACCCTCATTACGTTTGGGAACCAAACGATCTCAAATTGACTTCGTTGACAAGTGTCTAGTTCTTCTTCTATCCCATTACGAAATCAATCAATCTTCATCAGTGGTCGAGCAGCAATCACGACACCATGGCACCTACGTGAATGTTTTCATTTCTTTTTTTTTTATTGTTTTTGTTCGCCGTCTTCAATTGTTTTCCTTGAACAGGGCACGGCAGGTGGTTGTGGTGAAATTCACTCAACGGGTAAAGTAGATTTGGAGCGCTCGTGCTTGCACTTTATTTCGTGCTTTCGAAGGAACCACTCTGCGGAACGGCACCTGCCGCTGTCTACTAATAAACCACACACCCGGACAGTCAAGCATCAAATTTGATACAATCAAAATCGGAAAAAAACCGAAGCAACCTCTGGTATAGAACCCTACTGATAACTAATGACCCAATATACGTCCGTGAACGTCCCTTTTAATCTCTCATCACTTGCACCATCGCGCACACATTGCTTGATGAAATCGTGTCAGTAGATGCTTGATTCCACCAGTAGATAGCCGCTGTCAGACTGAGTGTTGAGTGTGGCTGGCCTCATGTCTATTCGGAGAATTTCTCCATTTCCTCCAGACCAATGAAAAACAAATAAGCCTTCCATTTCTCTAATTGAGAACAATGCGATGCTGATATGTGTCATCCCTTTGGACGCAAGTACACACCTAATCTCATCAAGAAAAAAAAAACAACAAAAAGCATAAAACCGAAACTCCGACTATTAGACCAGACCGCAGCTCTCCGATGAATGGCGGTAATTTCGGATTTGCGAAAGCGGGAAGGAAGTGCTGCTGTATCTCGAATTTGGAAGAAGAAAAGAAATGCCGCTGCTGCACGTCCGAGTGTAATTTTGTCTGTTTTTGTTGTTCTTTCTGTGAAATCAGATTTGCCATAAAGAGACTCGATTTGAATGACGAGCTTGTAGGACAAGCATGGACTGACCGGACCACACGAAAATCAAGACTGGTTCTTATTGGGGGGTGCGTGCCTTTATATACGTGTGTGTGTGGGTTATATGGTTTGTTTTATGAGTCTGTAGTTCTTTGACTTGTTGACAATGTAACAATGTAACCCGTTTGACCCACAAAGCCGAAAAGTGAATGATTACATTTAAGTATCAATGACCTAATGTTATTTCATGTTTGCAATTAATGAACACTGGGCGGTTATTAACAATTAAACACTACGTCGGCGATGCTTCAAGGGATTAAAGTGACCCGTGATATGGAATGCTATCATATGCAAAGGAACGCATTTACAACCATTTTTTATTAATCACACACTTGCGTAAGCGTTGCGTTGCTCTGCTCAGCTCTTAACGAACATTTTCGGGGTTAGGCGTGCGAAAAGTTAGCTGCGCTCCTCTTCAGCACGCACAGTTGTTGTAGTCGTACAGTCCCGCGGGACAAAACGGAATTGTTCCTTCGAGTACCATAATGCTTCAAAATGCCCCAAAAGGATACATCCAATTGGAATTTGTTGTACACACTCCCCCCCCCCCCCCCCCCCCCCCCCCCCCCCCCCCCCCCCCCACATCCACCCTCCTTTATATATTTCATAGTGGCGTACACCGAATCCCATCAGAAACCAGCAAACAAACATACAAATATGTGTGTGTTTTCACTTTTAATATGTGTGAAATGGCACTAAGGAGAATAACCCACCGGCGACGACGAGGACGTCGAGGACGACGACGACGTCCTCGTTGATCCGAAACACTAAGGCATCCCAACAATGTACCTCTACTACTTACAACTGCTAATGTTTTCTCTTCTTCTGTGCCTCTCTGCTTCTCTCTGGATGTAGCTATATACATACATACATACATGTATGTGTAGGTAAGTGTTCGGTAGAGAAACTTCACAGTCCCAGTACCCACTAAGGAATTTCATATCCTTGTGACGACCAAAGTGACTTTCTTCGATTCATGGCTTGTGTGTGGTGCATCCACCCCTTTGCCACAGAAGGATTAACTGAGTTTGATGCTACAAGTGGGGTTGTTGGATGGATTGCTCACACTTCCTCTTAACATCAGCCTTCAGGGCAAAATCCTCCTCCGTTTTAAATGGAATTCCATCAAAATTTAGGGTTCGACTAATTAGAAATCCCACATGGTATCTTCTTCATTCAGGTATCCACACAGGCGGAATCAATGTGCGTGAGTTTTACTGAAATCGGCGCTGACTTCCTTCCGTGCAAGCCCAGATCGGAAATTCCGATTGCCGGACCAACTAAAAGTTTCCGGCATTCGGAATTCAGATGACGCGAGATGCGAAATGTGCAAGTCGCACGACACACTTTTCCGCGAGCCATGATTAAGATCGCTCTACCATGTGGAGGCGTCGAAGAGGAACAAAAAAAATAACAAAGACCAACAAACATTGGTCATAAATCAGCTCGCAGAAAAGGTGTCATAACTTTCATAAATAGAATGAAAGAACAAAAAAAATAAAACTAAAACCGAACTTCTGAAACCCTTTCGTGGTTGGTCGGTTCTTCCAACTTCACAACCAAAGGACCGCATGAATAAATGACTCTCACCCCCAGTGCACTTAACTTACCTCAGACTTTGTCTCCTAAGGGGATTGGCAGCAACATCAACCCCAAAGGGTACAAAGAGCTGGATTTTCGTTTTGTTTTGCCAACCTGCCCGTACGGCAGTATTTCTAAAGTTCCTTTCCACCCACTTTCGTTGACAGCAGTACTGTAGTTTGCTTGGTGTCAGCATCCGTTTCTGCACTGGAATATACAAATCCAGACAAATTCAAACTTTTGAATACAAAAGTCGAGGGAGAGAGTGAGAGAAACTCTGACTCTAGGATATAGAGAAGTTCGCCACCACGGACTGGACGGCTCCAAGGAGGAATAGGTCAGCGGCTTTGTTCTTCCTCGTTGTCAAGGAGAAAGTCATCGTGTATTACACCTGAGTAAGATTTTGCATTCCGCCTTAAAGAAAATATTATTTATGAGCATTTGCATCCACTTTGTCCAGGGGATGTGGACTGTGGCGCGTTGTTGCTTCCCACGCCACCCTTCAATGTTCATGCCCCAAGCATCTGAGTTTATGGGAATTGTTTTTGTTTTTTTTTTTATTTTTTCTGCCTTTTTTCCCAAATTGTTCTGCCTTTGGGTTCATTCAGCCTTACCTCATGCCGAGGGAAGGAAAAACAGGAGAATATTTTCTCATCCAATGCAACACGACCAGGCTAAAGGTTATTCAAACATGTCTTTCTTATCAAGCAGATTCAGATCATTATGCGCAGAGGTTTTTCTGCAAGTCAGAATCGTTAATCTCATTTCTTCACATTCTCTCCTGAAGTGTCTTCTGCTTTCCTCAAGAGTAGAATGACCAACAAAAAGGGGTCATAAACGGTGTGTAAGTGACAATGTTTCGTTTGGACCACATGCACGAAGCTCGCTCTCAAAACGAAACCAGTTGGCCACCACCACCACAGTCTTCCGAGACAGATTCTCTCAATGATGATTTACCAACAGATAAACGGACGACAGGCCAACTAAGCGAACCTGGACGCAGCAATTGCTTAAGCGCGCTACCATTCCATATTCAGATGACATGGAATTGAGCAAAATGTGAAGCAAGATGTGGGCAATTTAAGACCATAAAGATAAATATCGGTAAGCATTTCTAGAGGACATAACAAATGGAAGACTACCAGTGTTACCAGTATTTGGCGACTCTCTCTTGCTCTCTGTGTCTCTGCCTCCCTCAATCTTAAGTGAGTAATAACAGTCTAATAAAATTTTACGACTGAGCACGGAATATATCATAAGTGTGGCTAAGTGTAAGGCTCTTGGGGATATTATGTTCATTCGTTAAATTAATGAGATTAACAATTACAGTGTCAAATAAGAAATTAAGTCTAAGATCAATGCTGGTTTTTCTATTCATTGAGACACTCTAGTGACAGCCTACCGGTGTAGTCTTTTACACCGGACTTTAAGCGAAAACCTAAAGCTTATCCCCTTCCCTATACATTACCCAACACCCACCTCAATCCCTCTCCCTCACTCTCTCTCTGTCTTAAAGTTAAACCGAAGCATTTAAATGGATTCAAAGTTGGTGGTCTTTCTGGTCATGAGGTACATAATTTATGGCTAAATCCATCCGACATGTATCTCTCTGTAACGCAACCTTTCAAGACAAATAATTAATTGTTGCCTGAACAATTGTATCCACTTGTACTTGGTCACATATGGAGAAAAGATACACACCGACTTACAGACACGGGTAGAACAAATCTTGACTTCATTTGTTTGATTGTCATTTAAATGTGATTAAGGATTCCTTCTGAAAAGTCTGTCCTGTCTAAGTACCATCCAAAGTGCACGAAATGAAGGAAGTAGTCTATTTCATTCGTACCACCTTGACTATTGTGCAACTCCGACCGTGATACGTACTTCGGTTGCAATAAAAATCAGACCACCACTACCATGTGTTTACTCCCACACTGTTTGCAGTTGCAAAACCCATGCGGAAACAACCGGAAGAAAAAAAAAGAAAATAAGAAACAACTTCAAACACGAATCCTATACAAGAAACCTCCCTTAGTTTGATTTTTTTTTGCTTTTGTTGGTTGTATGTTGTTTTTCTCATCGGTTCTGCGCTGTGTATGGTTCATATTAAAGGAATGTGTGTGCTGGTGTTGATTGCTGTGCTGGGTTTTTAAAGGCCAGTTAGGCAGTGTGGCAATGGCTCCCTCGACTCAGGTGTAGGACACCCAAGAGTGTCGTGGCCAGTTGAATATAACACCCAGAACACCAATTGTACGATTCTACGTTTGTGCTTATTGCTATTCATCCTGGTATTTCACTTTGCTGTGCGAATTGACGAGGGTGATGTTTGCCAGTAGAAAAATATTCTTCATTGACCCATCAGAGCATCGGGGTGAGAACTCAATTTCAAATCAATGTTTCCACTTATAAAGGTGAAAAAGTATGACAGCTAAGCCCTTCTCCAAGTTTATGGTGTAAATTATTTACAATCATTGCGATATTAAAATAAGGCCAACAAACTTACCCGAATAAAAACTGTCAGAGCTGTGCTCGTCGTCGTCTATGCCATCCACACCGTTAATGCCATCGTTCGAATAGAGTTCACATTTTTTGCTTTCAATCGGCGAAAATTCTTCTTGCGGTTGTGGTTTGTCAATCAGTGTCGCGTGCTGCTGCTGCTGGTTACAAGCGATGTCATCCCCATGCCCATCAATTTCTCGAAACTCATCTGAAAGAGTTTAAAAATAAACAATTGTGACAATTGCCAACTTAAATATTTAATGAGATAAATGTTCATGGATGTTCCAAGTGAAGCGTGGCTACCATGCCTGGAAATCGGGGGAAAAGTCCAAAAGTTTGAATTGCAAGACTTCTCCTGAAATCGGTCATGTCAGGGAGTTCATTACAATTTTCTGATTGAAGGCTATCTTGCGGTACGTTGTTGGAAACTAAAAAGTGACAAGATTAATGAGAAGAGTGATGGCACCTTCAATACCTTCCAAAAAGAATACCTTCTATTCGAATGCCTTGAGATATTTCTCTCCCCAGACGAATGATGGGGAATTATTAGACATTAATTATTGATAGTTAGAAAATCAAGTATGACGGATGTCCAAAAGTTTGCAAAATAAAAGTTCCAACCTTACAGTTACTTGCAGATAGATCAGATCTCAGAAGCATAGTTCATATCCAAAAGAAACCCTTTCAAAATTTTCAAGGTGTATTCCCATAAAACCGCTTCAAAGAGAGCTGCTCCTTTACGTTGACAACACGGTTGGACACGATGGTGAAAAAGAAAATCAATACGTTCACACAAAGACACCAGCCAGCACCACCAGCAGAAGCACTGGCAGCGTCAGTGGTCCCAGGTGAAACGAATTTTGATTAGTTGATTCCCATGAGCCCCATATTTCCCCAAATGAAAGATATTTCTATGCACTGCCTTCTGCTAGTCTACACCATTGAAGGTGTATATATGTGTGGGTGTATGTGTATTAGTTAGTCTAATACTCTAAGCCTTATCCCTTAAAATAAAACGTCAAAGAAGAAACTTCAAATTAAAGAGAATCTCTGCGATACTCGTACACTCATTTCGCCACTGCGCATGTAACCAAAACACTAAGAGATCTGGTGACCACGTGTGTGGCGTACGCTGGGGTTTAAGAGACGAAAACCTCTCCCGAAGCACACAACTTGTTCAAAAACAAACGAGTGCTTTTTCGTACAATATGTTACCTCTGGGACCAACATGTGCTCGCTGACTCCCATTCTTCTTTATAACACATAGCACTGAACAAGAATCCACCACACAACCACACCACCTCCCACTTTCTGCTTGCGGAAATCTTTTGGGATGATTTCCTATCAATTCTGAAAAGCTTATGTGTACGTGCACGTGTATATGAATGGGTGTATGTACACACATAGGTACCAGAGGCACCTTGCTCATAGGACTCTTGAATCAGACTAGTAGCTGTATAGAGTGTATCGTCCGAACCGCTATACCACGACCATCAGCATTCTATTAGGCGCTCATCGAACAGGGATACTCTTGTGCAATAGAAAAAGGGGACCGTTTGACGTACTGTCATGTATTGTGAATGTGTACACATTTCTATCTCAGCAACATCATCTCTGCTGCGCGACTCGACTATAATCCTTGTCCTCCGGCTAGGGAATTCCTCATCGAAATTTGAATATTTGTGGGTTCACGTGTTCGCACAGAGAGCGTTAGCGTTAGTGAATTGAGCGGGCATAGTCTGATGTGGCAGCGTTAGTGATGCAACCGGCTACCAGTTGTGGGGAGCCAGCAAAGAACATTTCGAAAGGGGATAGCGCGCGTTGATTATTCAACACGTCCTTCCGGGACACAATGCATGTTCGCTTTTGTGTCTTATTTGGTTGGTACTTCATCAAGTGAATACCGTGCGCATTATTTTGGTCTGCATTCTGCATTAGCTGCAATTCTAGTTACCTACCACCTTCAATTTATCTCTCTGTGTGCCGGATGGGATTTTCAAAATGCCGCAAAACCACTCATCATTGAAATTTTGAATTCACTTATTTGGGGACTCGGACGTCAGATAGAAGGCAAAAACCTTTCGTCAGGCATTTGAACACACACGAGTACATGATTACAGATCTAATCTAAACTCGAACAATTTTTAGAAAATTCCCCTCAATGTCCACCAGACACAGAAATTATGTCATCGCCTTTTAATTAAAATTCTTCCGCACAGATTAGTTATTTCTACCGATATGTATGCATCACGAATTATGCTGCAATGCTGTGTGAATGTCCTCCAAGATATACACCCCTCATCAGATTACACAAAAAAAATGTTCTTCGTCAAAGGATTTCACTCACTGAAAATAAAAGCATCAGTGCCGCCACCGAAAAAACCGGCTCTGTTATCATTTGCAAACCAAAACAAAAACCATCACCGACATCATTCACAACGCAGCAAGCAACCCTCAGCAGAGATCTCCTCTGCAACGCTTTATCCCAAATGTCCTCGAGTGGGGCCATGGAAATGGCAAGAACTCGTTATTCTCGGGTTGTGGTCCCAAGGGAATTCTCTGCTGTGCTCTTAATTCGATTCGTCTCCTTGGTTACCGCGTCTCTAGAGGCTAAAAGTCTCATTTCTTTATAGATATTCTCCCGGATAGATTTTATGCCATCTCACCACCATATTTCCAACTCCAAGGTTGCTTTCCATCCGACCTCCGTCTCCTCATACACCACCACCCCCACACACCAGCTGACACTGTACGATTGAGTGAGTGAATGATTCGTATCCTTCCTATATTTCGGCGGTAAGAGAAACAGAAGGCGGAGATATACAGACTTTTGGGAGTATACTCTTTCAGGGCTTTTCTCATTCTTGTGCTGTGCACAGCACACATACCTTGTTCTTTTTCGACCTTTCACAAAATCCAGCCAGCCAACCAGCCAGCCAGCCAGCCAGCCAGTCAGCCAGCCAGTCAGCCAGCCAGCCAGCCAGCCAGCCAGCCAGCCATCCGCCAGCCACCAGCCCGACCAACATCCACATGAAAAACTGTCTATAAAAGAAAACCGAAATTTTACTCTCCTGCGAATTCGTGGGAATTCCCTCAACGTCGTCATCGTCGTATGCAGCACAAAATTGTCAAGTACAAAAGACAAAATGTGAACGCTCGCTCTGGGGATGGTTTCGACGGGCTGGGGAAGAGTCATAAGGTTTCTAAATGCGTTCCAGAGGTTGCTGTTCTTGCCCTGCTTAATACTTGAAGCACTGCTCGATAATAGACCGCGTTGACTTCAAACAAATCAGGCAAAGCTATGATCTATCTTAGCACTAGAACACAACACCTAGGAAGGGCGCCTTGATTTGAACTTGACAAGACAGAACAAAAATTCAAAGCAGATACCCCGTTCAAACGAGCAAGGGGGGTAAGAAAAGCAAGCAAACGTTATTTTTCTCCTTTTGCAGCGAAACTCCCAAGGCGAGAAAACAAAAATGTATATTTATATATGCCACCATGGCACAGCTATACGAGCGAAGGGAAAAGACAATTTCGGGATCCCCAAACTTATCACGGCCTCATTTCCCATTAGAACATTATACAGTACGCTAGAGAGACCCATATATTATGGGAGAACAAGTGTACACCCCGTACCCGGTTTCGCATACCCTTCCTTCGAAGTTGCTTTATGTTGTATGAATCTCCTATAGACACCCAAACTCCTACACGGCTCAAAGGGAGCATTTGCCGCCGTCGCCGTCGCCGCCGCCTGCCACCATTGCCACCACCGTCGCCTTCGCCGAAACCATTGCTGCCACTCGAACACGCCATGGTGACGTTAAAGGTATATTATCCCACATACTATGGCTTCTGGTACTACTTCTACTGCTGCTGCTGCTGGTGCTACTGGTGCTACTGCTGCTACTCCTGCTGCTGCTGCTGTTGCTGTTGCTACTGTTGTTGATGATGATGTTCGGATCGTGGATTTCCCTTGGGACCTCTGTACATGAAAACGGCACCGAGAACTGTACACCCATGTGCCATAATCATCGCACACTGGAATATTTCGTGTAATGTATGAGTATGGGACTACATGGACACATCAAACTTTATTTGGGGCATACGGCGCCCCATAGTTAATGCCATTACGTTCGTCCATATGTATATGTATGTATCTATAGGTATGTGTAACTTATTGACTGCCCTGAGTGTTTGTGTCTGCTGCCTCTTTGGATATCCCTTGTAACCCTTGTCTCCCATCTCCCCCATCATCCCACTCCCAAATCCCTATACTATGAGACATTCTCGGTATTACGTGTTGAAGCACACGCATGTATCTTGAGCTCCCTCTCGGATTTCCATAATTTCCTGTCCTGTCGGTGTGCTCCCTCGTTTTATCTCACTCTATCAATACAAAAATATGACCACCCCCACGCCTGTGGCCCCCACAACCGCACAATTATTATCGCACACTCGATCTGTAGGGATTTTCCTCAGTGCTGTTAAGAGGACTAATCGAAACACTTGCACCGCACATTGATAATGCAATAAATGCATATGTTTCACTAACTCACCGAAAAGGTCTTCCTGATCAAGTTCACCGTCCAAGTCGGAGAGGACTTCTTCCTTCGGATCGATGGGCAGTAGGGTGCCGTCGGGTTCTCCATTATTATCATCGCCTGAAAAAAGAAGGGAGATAATGAGTGTGCGAGAATAATTACTTAAGTAACAATAATAGGGGTGTCCCTACAGACTGAGGTGAACCCGGGCTTCTACAGGAGCCACTTTCTCACGAGTGGAAGGTACCTTAAGCCGACTCCGAGTGGGGACGTTTTATATGACCCTTTTAGCATTGTTAGCGACTCAAGAGAGATCGAGCCGTGAATTATGAAAGATCTTCGTGTCAACAATCGAACCTATACAATCCGTCTAGGAATGGACACACCCACCCACTAGGTCGAATGTCTGTATATGGAACTGCCCCAAAGGATCTTGCCAGTCTTCCAGGAAATCTACATCATGGCAGGTAATCCCATAGAAGGATTTATGTCCAATTCCCTCACCCTTGGCATAAATTAATCGAACTTGCTATCTATTCTTAAAACAAAACAAAAACACATTCAAAATACTTAAATAGACCCAAGGCGAAGATAAAATCAATGACGCATCCATTACTAACCATCCAAAGAACAGACCTCATCGTTCTACGATAAGACGCCTAAAAGCAATATTTCGTGTCGCGGATGCGAATAAACTGCCACTGGCCCCCCTTAAATATTTTGAAACCAGAAATGAATTTCTTGTCTCTTATTCGCTAGTGTACCATAATTATGTGTATATCCTATCCAAAACTCAGGCCCATGTGAAGCCCTGAAATTCCAATTAATCTGAATATTTCATGTGCAGTTATCGTCAAAGCGCGAGTGTCATAATGGAATAGAAGGTTCGCCTCTTGCGTTAATAACAAACCGCATCCATCTACAGCGGCAGCAACAACAACAATAATAACACAAAAAAAATTAGCAACCAACCAACTCTCATACATACAAAACGTAAGGACACAATAAAATCACACCTGGAGGATTTAAAATCGTTATCCTTTTGGTAACACCCTCTCGACCGCTGCCGCCGCCGCCGCCGCCGCCAACTGAAAGGAAATAACAGCAACATCACCAACAGCAAAGTGGACGACTGCCACCTCCATCCCCTCCCACCCACATTTTCCACATTTGAAGGCAATACCGACCGCACTCTGATATGAAGACTTCGGGGATGAAATGAGAAGGGTGGACTATACAAATCGCATAAAAATGGTTTACGGGAACCAGACTGAGGAAGGGTGAACACAAATGCCATAAAAAGGACAAGCACTTCCCCATGCTTGCCCCCAGTCAGGTCCGACCAGACCAGGAACGGAGAGAAACAAAAATAAATTTTAGTTGGAACTCGGTGTCCTGTTGGTACTACTCCACTCGTAGGTACGTGTGAATCGTGCGAGGAGGGTAACAGTCGGTTTATAAGCGCCCATATGTATGCAAGCGATTTTCATTTTTGTTTAAAGCCCCCCCGGGTGCATTTCGCACTCAGTCAGCTCTTCAGGATGTTTGAAGGTGGCGCCATCCTTCTCAATGGATGAAGATGATAATACTGGGTTCCATGAGCGATATATTATTTTTCGAAACTGGCTGCTGCTACTGCTGCTGCTGCTGCTTATACACATCACATATAGTGATCTGGTACCGCTGCGGTGAAGCCAGTGAAGCGGTGAAGCAAAGAAATGTTCCCCGGCCGAAGGAAAATAATGAAAACGACCTCAACGGTATAGTTAGTAAAAACCATAAATATCCGATAGATTCAGTACGGACAAAGAATATGGCTCCCAAAGACCGACCGGCATTCAAGCGACGTGTCTAAAGTCCTCTCCTAGGTCATGGTGTTAGCTTTAATCTCAATTGAAGGGCAACTGTCTGCTGATCGAACATGATACGAGTATACCTGATTATGTCCAAATTTATCACCAAACAGCCCCTTCACCTAGGGCACACATACAAGTACAATGCACACACAGAAGAAAAAAAGGTAAAAAGATTAAAAATAAAAATTAGAAAGGATTTCCCAAACGAATTGTCATCGTCGAAGCAAACTCCAAGTGCCATTAGTATTTTGCATATAGACAGTCAACAGGATAGACAGATACTATGTGCGTCGCTGTGTAGGTGGTGGTAGGTTCTGTCCCCTCTTTGGCACCGGGGACGACGTTATTGACGTTGTGTTGTGTACATACGGCAACTGGGTATAGAAAGCTAACAACAGCGCAACATTGGAGCAATGTGTTGTTGGGGCAGCAAAGCAACCAAACGAAGTAATCCTCAGAGGGAACTCCCATGGGATTGGCAAATCCCTTGAGAAATACCAACGATGGGTTTTCTATGTTTCAGGGAAAAACAGTTTGAATGTAATAGTTGCCAGAGTACAATGTTTTTGCCAATACAGATCTGACTTTACCCGTGTATACACCTATCCCCTACACAGTTATATGTAGATACATATATACAAAGTCGTAGCCACCATTGGGAGATCGAATATAGACGCTCCAAAGGGGATGTGTGTGGTACAATTCGAAATTGGATTAAATATGTATGGTTTGGACCACAGTCGTAATTTAGTCATTCACCATTGACAGGTTTACCTTTTAGGAACGCTCTTGGCTTAGCCTGTTTTCTCCGTGACATGGCTGTCTCAACGGTCACTCGGTCACCGGTCACTCTAAAATCAGTCTTAATCACTAACTGACGTAAATCACTTGTGAAATGTATCAATAAACACTTGGAGTCGTTCTTCCTTCGTTATTTTTTCAAATATAAAAATTCCTTCACAATTCGTTAATCTTTCAATATGACCGCCAAATCAAGATTCTTTATTTTGCTACTAAACGGCACGATTTAGAAATATGTGTCTGAAGTCTAAGCAATTCCGGCAACGTGCTTATCCTTTCACCATCTTTTACTGAATGTTTTTCTTTTTTGAAATACAGGACGGTCGAAATGCGCCTCACAGAAGCTCTTGCATGACTGTGGGGTGCTTGTTCTCTCTCTCTATCTCTCTCTTAACTTCAAAGCTATGAAAGAGCATCTGAAGAGTACAAACGAAGGATTGAAATGCTTTCATGGCCATAGCCAACACCGCCCGTCCATTGCCAGCATGAGTTTTCAAAAGAGAGAAGGGTGCCGAATTAAAACAACCCCTAAAACATGTTATGTGCAGAGTTTCGAAACTCCCAAGGGGCCGGATCTTTTGTGTGCACCTTGGCAATGTACGTACGTATATGTACATGACATGAAAACTCCGCGCCAGTGCATGATATAGGTACATTCGTATGCGAGGGGTGTGCTTGTCACCAATTCCCAATAGGGTGAAGACATATGCCCCGTTTATGGGAAGCAAAGTTATATGTGTTGGGTCGCAATAATCTCTCTAGTTCTCAGTCGTAGGGGTTCCGCCGCCCGGGCATGCTGAGTCAATCTCAGTGGGGATGCGCCAAACATGGTAAAGTAATTATGAATAAGGACGAAGCTCCTGCTTTTTCGTTTTTAGCAAAGATTTCTCATCCGTGGGGGGTTCATTTCTTAAAGGAATAAACGTGAGAAAACCTTCTGCTGCCCGTCAATATGCAATTTGCTTCTGACTTTCTGACAGATGACATTCTATGTGATTAGAGATAGTAAAAGCCGAAGTCAGTCCCAAGCATTGTTGACATCGAGGACTATTGACAAACAATTGAGACACGAATCCATGTGAAACTTGGTGGAAATGAATACTAAAATCGCGAATAACATAAATATTTATAATAAGGAAGCACGCTGCATGCGAACGCACTTTGTCAAGAAGTCATAAATACTCAGTGAACAATTGCATTCAATCAATTGCAAACACACCACCATATTTCCGGTCTTCTATACACCCTCTCACATGATCTTTCACCGCATATACAAGGATGTCAAGAGGACTTAAGAACTACCAAAAGCCTAATCTTGATTTTCAACTTAAAGTACTGCTTTGTTGTGGTGAAAAAGGGGATAAAACACAATCGAAAACGGAAGACCCACTACAGAATGAAATTCCTTGAAAACAAAAAAGAATCAAGGATGTATGGAAATTTGTTCATTGGTTCGTTTATCTTTGAAATAGCTGACGGCTCGGGGGTTACACCACACACACAAGAAGACTTGTCAAACTGTTTCGTTTCATTTCTCTTTTGCTCTCAAACTGTATGCTCTCAAACTGTATGGATGTATGGAAATTTGTTCATTGGATCGTTTATCTTTCAAATAGCTGACGGCTCAGGGGTTACACCACACACACAAGAAGACTGGTCAAACTGTTTCGTTTCATTTCTCTTTTGCTCTCAAACTGTCAGCGAAGTTGTGCGGATATCACATGTACGAACCATATAAATACATTTAACGAAGATTGGAGAGTGGTGAAAGTAAAAGAAAAAGTAACAGATTAGTTGTTCAGTTGGAGTTTTGAAAAACAAAAGGATAATCATCGTGATGACAATTCTTTTCACAAAATATATTATTGAGCTAACGCAAAATTGAGGTTAAATGCATAGTATCCCACCGGAATTACGCAAAATATGAACTTTCTAAGGTCAAAAATATACATCCGGCTTGTGGTTACGACCGGAGTTCAATGCAGCCTGTGCTTTCAAATTGCATTGACATACCTTCTACATACATATGTGTGCCTTGCACTGAAATCGATCATCTTCAGCAATACACACCAAGGAGTTAATGTGTAGGAAAACCGAATAAAAACACACCAGAAGCGTCCGATAACACCATGCTTACGTGCACCTTTGCTGCTTGGTACCATTTGCCAACCACTAGACCATCTGTCCCTTTTCTTTGCTGTGTGTGTGTGTTTTCAATTTTGTTTTGTTGAATGAAGTTGGGACCCTACTATTGATTACTACGCAACGTAAAAGTAACAGACGTAGGCGTGTGAGAATGGCGCATTTTAAAACACTACGAAATGAGATTACATCTTTGGAATATGCCGCCTGAAACCCGGTTTTCATTCACATGCAAGGCCAAATGTAATAAATTCAAATGTCGTTTTACTCCTTTCAATTTTCTTGTAAGATTCCAGCATCACTTGTGAATCAAACATCTATTCCAATCCCTGACCATATACATTTTAAAATGTGCTCCCAACAAAAGGATACACAATCAGGTCCGACATGGTTATGTGAAACTGTGCACATGTGCGATTTAGAAAAGAAGCGCAAAGCAGAAGGTCGGCGCTTATAGCACACACACATACACATTACACGAACTTTTTTTTTACAGGACGAAATCGAAAGGAGAGGATAGGCTGTCGGTGATGAACGTCTTGCCGCCGCACAATCATTCCATGTCGAACATTCAGTAAGGTTGTTTCGAGTTAGGTCAGTTTGTGTTTTTAGAGATTCGTTGTTGTTTTGCGTAGTTGAATTGTGCATTGAAGTCTCCTGATGGTGTTTCTCATTTCTTTGTAAATATGCACATAACAGATAGATGAGAGTTTTACATTTTGTTAAATATAGTTAGAAACAATAGTTTTTGGTAACGAACCAAAGGAAGGAATATAATACCTTTTACTAAAGCAAAAACAATGTCAGACATCTCAACGGATTATAACAAAAGGACATGTATTATTTGTGGATGTCACACCAATCAAACTATAAACATCTACGAGCCTCGCAGTGGGCCGAATATCATTCAGCTGATTCAAGCGAGATTCAAATTTCAGGTAAGAGCAAGAATATTATCCATTGTTGATTAATTTTAGAGACTAAGTTGGGATTTTTACCTGGTGACATTAGTTCTAGGAAAAATCAATATGCAATGTGTATTCATATCAAAAATAATTTTTGTCTTGTCTGGTGGTTACCAACCTTCTCTTAACACTTCACACATGTCCAGAGAAAAACTACACAGACAGACAGACTGCGATACTTGATTTTTTATTGTTCAAAAGAAAGAACCAGGAAGTGGATAAGAGAATTATAAAGACGTTAGTGACCCAGAAAAAATTTGATCCCTGTGAGAACACTTGCATGGTCGCTCTACGAAATTTGACACCTATCGATGGAAAGGAAATGCAATATTTATATAGAAATTTGAGAAATGGTCATTCACCTTTCAACTTCGAATTATCATACGTCTGCCTTTCCCGAATAAATAAAAGGATGAATTTGAAGTGAAAGAAAAAAAAACACCTTTGGCAGCTGCCTTAAAGAACTGAATGTCGAATTACTTACTATACAACAGTTGTAAAACTTCACCAAAAACAAAACAGCGGACACAGCAGATGTTTTCATTTTTCCCACTACTATCACAAAAAAAACTGGGTGTTGCACCTGGTTTCATTGAAAAAGAAAATAAAAGAAGACAGTTGTGATCTTCATCCCGGCACAATAATAAGTCTACTCCATTATATCCAAAATAAACTGGAATTATTGCACCTTAGCAGTGCGACTCATATTGAAATAGTGTAGAAAACAAATTCATCACTCATAGTCATTAGCAAACATCTGCTGAGGCGGCATACGCATATTGCAAGATAGTAGTATGCTGCTAACAACACTCGGCGCATTCACAGAACCCTTACCGGTAAAATTGAATGGTAATTAATGTTAACACTCCGTGGAAATTTTTTTTCATTTCGATATTGGATAGGTTACTGGTGTGCGTTGTCCTTTATAAGAAGGAACCGTGTTATTACGAACGCCAGCTGACAGAGCGTCAAGTAGGCAGGTGGTTACTTTGGATCGTTTTTTTTTCTCTTTTTAATAATGGTATGCGTGCTCCAATGGTTGATGGAGGGAGAGATATGCATATGCATATGTAGATTGTTTTTAATTCAAATTGAATGGAATTCTTAACGATTGATGGAGATAGCCTCTGTTAACAAAATTGAATATCGCGCGCCATCGGCGATTTAGGACAAAATGATTAATACTGAATTATGAATTAATATGTAGAAAAATGTATGTTTACGATTTGTTTTTGTTTATTTTAGCCTTTGAACGATGATAAATACCTTTGCTACAGTTGCAATAATTGGCTTATAAATTGGCATTCGCTACAGGCAATACACAGTAACAACGCTGACAACTCATCGAGCGTTCTTCGCTTACCAAATGTAAACAATACTAAGCCAGAAATGGGTTCAACCTTAAATGTAAAGCTGGACACAGTTCAATGCTCAAAGCCAATCGCCGTTGTAAGACCTCGCATTAGAGAACAGCCAAGACAACTGCCAAAGGATGAAGCAGTTTCAATAAACGAAAAGCTTGACAAACGTAGCCATTCCAAACTTGAATCGCTGAGCTTGGAACGGAAAAGAATCAACCAGCGGAAGTTCCTCTCCAGACGAAGAGTGTTACGAAAACCGCTTGAATTTCCTTCGACCTCAATGACTGATGCCAAATGCAGAAATGACTGCGAAACCACATCCTCTCCTGATATTAACTTAGAGACAAATTTCAAGAAAGAACACCAGTTGTTAAGTAAAAACAATTCGTGGAGTCTAGTCAATCGGACTCCTAACCGAAAAAGTGTGGAAAAATCACCTCCAGTCACTTTGCCTTATCTGCCTCGACTAAACCAAAGAACTCTGATAGATGGCAAAGTTGTCTCCATGTTACGTCGAATTGGAACTACTCTATCTAGAGATGTACAGTGTACATCAGACGCATATCAGCCATCAATAGCGACTCCAACAGATAATACTCAAACACGAATGCGGGATGTTGCCGATGACGAGATACTTATTAATTTTAATACCGCAATATCTGAAGTTCTTTCTTACAATGAAAGAAAGTCATCTTACGATCTAATAAACACCATATCAGATACTATAGTAGTTTGTAGTAGCGACGACGAACAAGATATTAGTGAAGACCCCTCGAATTTATTCGAAAATGATGTTAATAGTAAAATCAACTTGGAGCAAGTGTTTAGTTTAGTGCCAAAAGGACTCTCTGTTTCATTAATCTCCGATTCAGATATAAAGTGTTAACTTTACAAGATATTTAGTTCATTATTTATGTATAAATGTAATCTTAATACCTATAGAAAAATGTAGCAAAACCAGAGACGTGGCAACTGGAAGGATTAACGATACTCATTTTAAATGCTCATATATCTAAGCATGCACAATAACTTTAACTTATTTAATTTAAAACTTATTTTATTACGAAGTACCTTTCTTAACATATAAACGATAAATTCTGCATGCCATATCATATCCGTAAAGATTAAGGAATACATTATAAGATTGACCGAAAGTATATGTTATTTAGTATATACTGGGATATGTTTTATATGAAACGCACACAAAATGCTTATTGCGATAACATAGGACGATTTTGTTTTTATAAAAATGTTTTGTTTTAAAAATATAATAAAAAATATTGTTGCGAATGAACATAAACCTTGTAGAGAATTATTTAAATAAATGAGAATACGTTCAAGAGTATATTTGAGAACGACAATCGAATGTAATCATCAAGAGAATCTTAAGTAAAAACCATGAAAACTTCAAAATTGTGACTGCTAAAAGTGATAATGGAAAAACGTGTTTATTATTTTGTCTCAATTGTTGAAATTTTTATTTATAAAACAGGGTTGAGATACTAGTAAAGTTTCATCCACATACTCCATACAATGCCAACGGTATTTGATAGGTCTATAACAAGCTTCAACTCTATGGGGTTGCAGCCCATAGGGTGGTCTTGTTAATTGAATTGTGTGACGATTGTTTCACGCTAAAGCAGAAAACTACTGTCTTTGAATAGGGTGAAATTAGGTCTACGTTGTAATTTGATATGTCATTGCTAACACTCATTACATACATTTTTGTATTTGTATCACTTGTTAGCCAGCTGTGTGCAGTGTACTCCCTAGCAAGCATTTCATAATGCCGGTATATTACACTATCCCACATAAAATGTATTCAAGTGTTCGATACCCTCTCAGTGTACAGAATCTGTATATTGAAGTTGAAATGATTGATGCTGGACCATTGTTGCGTAAAGGAATGTAATACAATCTGAGGATCCTGCGAATGAAAAGAAAGAAAAAAAAAACTTAAAGAATACGAAATAACTTTTTTTTTGTTTTATCTGAATACCACCACAGAACTTTTTTTCAAGATCAAATCAAGAATGTCACACTACATCCATTTCGATTCACATAAGTTTCAATAACATTAAAAATATCTCGTAGAATCCCAGGCAACAACAAATCTTAAGGTGCCATAGCGAAGCAATGTGATGACTGTACTTGCAAAGGATAGAAAAGAGGCCATTCTTTTGTCTCCTTATGGGAAATGCGCTGCAGAGAAAAAGATGTATCCACAGAAAAATAACTTTGCAATATGTATATACACACAATGTACCGAGAGAAAGCAAATTGAAAAGGTACCTACAGAAAATACAAAAAATAAGATTACTAACCAAAAATGAAACTACACGTTTTTTTCTATCAGCAGCTCCAGTATTTTTAATTTGCAATTAAAAAACAATCACAGTGATATTTTTAGTTAGGTTTTCTTATTTTTTTGTTTTTTGTTATTTGTTTGAAATGGGTACAATAATATAAAGGCGAAGTTCTACTTCGGGTAAAACACTCTTGCCACCAAAACGACCAACGATTTAGTTCCTTCCACCCTTCTCGTCACATTCGCGCCTCAGATGCCCACTCTTACCGCAACTGTAGCAAGTTTTTGCCGCATCCGGGCAATACTTTGAAATATGACCGGCTCGATTGCATTTGTAGCACGATAAACTTGAGTTGGAAGAACGATTGTCCTGTATCTGTTCTGGGCAATTGCGGGCCCAGTGGCCAAGTTTGTTGCATTTATAACATGTCGGGTTATCCATTTGGGTACAGTCTTTGGAAATATGTCCAACTCCGTTGCAACGATAGCAGCGTTCCGATTCTTCTGGACATGCACGAGCGTAATGTCCGGTCTGGTTGCATTTATAGCATTTTTCACGATTTCCAACTCCACTACGACGCATGTCGCGTCCATCACGCAAACCGGAGTTACAGTCGCGGGCATAGTGACCCGGGCGATTGCATTTGTAGCAAGCTGATGATGATGACATTTTTGAATATGAGTTCTTAACTTTTTGTGAAAACTTTTCAACGCACTGCGTCCAGGTCCTTTACATCAACTAATTCAATTAACAGAAAAAAAAACTCCAAAACTGCCTTCACCACCACGGCACACTAAATGCAAATCGAAATGGCTGCCGACTAAATAATGCCTCCGACTAGTTGGAAAATTATAATGCCCACAAATACCGGCTGCAGTGCGACTCATTTTGCTACCTCGTTGATAGGGGTTGTTAATAAACGAATCTTTTATTCCTAAAGTTGGCCAAGCTGCACTTTCCTTGGATGGTTTGTTTGTGTCCCTCTGCAAAATCCCATATGCATAAGGATCCCGTTACATATTTTGTTTACCTTTTGAAGATACAATACACACACATCCGCAAAATACAGTTTAGTTAATACTTTAACATTTTTTATGTAAATTTGGCGATATGAAGGTATTAGGCATAAATAGATTCAGTACACAACTGAGTTCATAAGATTAAACCTACTGAAGTAATATAATTGCTCCACCTTGCCGATACAAATGTATCCGTTCGTTCTTTAACACTGAATACAACCGTTTTAGATATTTACAAATAGCTGTTTACTGAAAAAGTCAGTTTCACAATAATTGCTGTCAAAACAAGAGAAAAAGAAAATATAGGCCTGAAGTAAAGCCTTGTATTTTGATTTCCGATAAAGCCATTTGTTCATACAAAAATTGTTAGGTTTTTGAAGTTATCCAGTATTTAAACAAGTAATAAAACAAAGAACAAACATGGGGAAACGACAGCATCAGAAAGATAAAATGTAAAATCGCTTTGTCTTCAATGACACAGATAGTGTATGTCCATGTCCATAATTTTGTTTTATTTTTAAGGTATCTAACATACACCGAATGGACAGAACTATATGGCGGAAAAAAGTACGAGTCAGCAGAGAATGAGCACATCAAATTTAAAAGACTCCCTTATGACCACTGCTGCATCACCATGATACCATTTGATATACCATACAGCGATAGAGATGGAAATGTCTTCGAACTACAGGCAATTGTGGACTTCCTCAAAATGTTCAAGGTCAATCCAATCACTGGAAAGCCACAGGATGCAAAGACCCTAGTGCCTTTGAAATTTCATAAGAATGCAGATGGGGAATATCACTGTCCAGCGTTATTTAAACCTTTTACAAAAAACTCTCATATTGTAGCTGTATCCACGTCGGGCAACGTGTTCTCCTGGGAAGCTGTAGAGCAATTGAACATTAAAACGAAAAATTGGAAGGATCTCGTTGATGACTCCCCATTTCAAAGGAAGGATTTGATAACCATTCAAGATCCTCAACATTTGGAGAAATTTGATATATCAAAGTTCCATCACATAAAAAAGAATCTTCGTGTCCTTACAGAAGACGAAATCGCAGAGAAGGTTCTGGGATCAAAAGGTAGAATAAAATCTATGAACTTAGAAACAAAAGAAACATTAGCTCAGCTAGAAAAGGATTATCAGCCCGCTGAGGAGGCTGCTGCGCCAGAAAAAAAACTTGTGGATAAATTTAATGCCGCTCATTATTCCACCGGTGCGGTCGCTGCCAGTTTTACATCAACAGCAATGGTACCTGTATCGAATCATGAAGCAGCGATTATTGATGATGATACTGTTAAGTATGAGAGAGTAAAGAAGAAGGGATATGTGCGTATAACCACCAACCTTGGTCCACTCAATTTTGAAATATTCTGCGATACGATCCCGAAGGCTAGTGAAAACTTCATAAAACACTGCGCTAATGGTTACTACGATGGTACGAAGTTCCACAGGTCCATCAGGAATTTCATGGTAACATAACAAAACAAAGCATATCTTGAACATACATTGATATTCAACTGTATTGCAGATACAAGGTGGCGATCCAACAAACACAGGCAAAGGTGGTTCGTCAATATGGAACAAGAAATTCGATGACGAGTTCAAACCGAATCTGTCACATACAGGCCGAGGAGTTTTATCCATGGCAAACTCTGGACCGAATACAAATTCGTCTCAATTGTACGAATTTATCGATTTAATTAATTTAAATGACTGATTGTTATTGCATATTTTTCTCCCAGTTTCATTACGTATAGGTCCTGTCGTCATCTGGATGGGAAACATACCATATTCGGTAAACTGGTAGGTGGAATAGACACACTGAACGAAATGGAAAAGATTGAAGTAGACAATAAAGATCGCCCAATAGAAGATATATGCATTCAAAAAGCTCAAGTGTTCGTGGATCCCTTTCAAGAAGCCGAAGAAGAACTAGTTCGAGAACGAGCTGACGAAGCAGCCAAAAAAGTTCAATCTGTTGTAGAAGTCACAAAAAAAGAACGAATGAATCAAAAACTCAAGGTATTTAGAGAGGGAGTGGGGAAATATTTGGACTTGAACGGAATAAAAGGGGGACTGCCGAAACCTTCAACATCATCATCCATTTTCTTAGACCTACCCGCAAAGAAACGAAAACAATCTAGCACTCAATTTGGTGACTTTCAATCATGGTAGAAAATATTGAAAAAAATAAAATTAAGATATATTTATTTGCTCGTTTCATTTTCATGTTCATGTTCTTTCCACTTTTCTTTTAGTTCTGCCAATTTCTTCTGCCTTCGAGTTTTTTCCGCTGATTTCTTTGCATCAGCAGCCTTTTGTTGCGAGTGTATTGAGTATTCGCCATTGTACAGATTGTCCAACTTATTCAGAAGGATTCTCCGCGCTTCCTCTCGGTTACGTGAGGCAATTCGATGAGTGTGACACTTAACTATTATGTTTGTTGGTATATGACGGAGCATGACGCAATTAGAGGTCTTGTTTACTGCTTGACCACCGGGGCCACTTCCACGTACAAACGTTTCCTCTAATTCTGTTTCATTCAATTTTGGGTAGCGAGAATAATCGAATGTTGCTTTCGAGCGCAGAGCAAGAAAGTTACTGGATCTAGTTATGATGTTATGAAGAAATATGTTTATAGAACCTGTCTTATAGAATGCGGCCATTCTTGAGTAGTGTTTCGCCTCTCTGTAAATGTAATTCACTTTAATTTCACATGCTTTCTTAGCTCACGTACTAATACTTGCCTTGAATGAAAACAAAATAGCGTCGGACTTAACAAGATTTCTATTCGAGCGAAATTCGTCTCGAATTCTTTCGTGAAAATAAGATTTGTCCGTGAATTGTAATTGATTCCCGTATCTTATTAAGTGTTTGTAGAGACGTAGAATTTGTTGTTTAGATGGTTGAGGCATTTCGTTTTTTGGTTGTGCACAGAATTAAATAACCATCGAACCAATATATTTATGTTGGATCCCACAAGTTTTCAAGAACAGCTGAAACAATTTACACCATGTGTCAAACACGGTTATGTAAGTATGTGCATACAGTTAGCGAAATGTGGATTTGTTGATTTGGTGTTGAATGCTTTCTGCATGGTAGTTTTCAAAAGATGAAACAAAGGTTTTACGTTAAACTCAACGTTTAGAAGATAGATGTATAAACCTACTCAAACCCAATGAACAACCGCTGCAAAAGTAGAATTGTGCAACATTCACAGTTTCCAAGGCTTTCCATGTAGAACATGCGCCTGTGAATAGGATCCCACAAAACTAATTCACATGGCATATAATTTACTAATCAGCAAGGGACAAGAGAAATCGGAACTGAATACAAAAATGAAAAAAATATGTTTTTATTGAATTCTTTTATTTCGTAAATCACATTAGGCGCTTCCAAGCGAATTGATTCGCTTATTTAATTTCTAGGACCTTATACATTCATGTAGCAGCACCTCAAAGCCAAAACCCTACAACCTAGGACTTGGCTATTAAAATACTTCTGTTCATATATGTCCGTTCATTCACTTCAGTGCCTCATACAACAAAGAAATATACTAAAAGATGCGGACAAAAGTATTTTACTGTCTTTAAATGTATTCACACTTCAACGAACTAAGATATTTCAACTCCTGTTCAAACTTATTTAATCTACGTGAATTCAAAACGATTGATGTCTGTCCTTTTTGACAATCGTCAGCTTAAGGCACACAGCTGATAAATAACACAAGGACATTACTATACCATGGTTGTTTTATCTTTCTGTTCACGGTGTATGGAATATGTTTCCCATTGTCGATAATCATGTATAACAATAACGAGACACCGCAATAATTTAATGTTTGTCTCTTTTGACAATCACCAGTCGTGAGTCTCGTACTGGCAAATAACACAGAGACATTGGAATTCATTTGAAATGCATCAATTGATTTAAGGTTTGTATTCACGATACCATACCACGAAAAGATGATCTTTTTTTTACATGGCACGTTGACATGCTTAATCTACGTCCAGTTTAGCACTTGAAGGTTAAGGAAAGAACACCATCCAAGTGTGCAACGGACGACATCTCTCGTTTATTCAAATGGGCACAAGAAATTACGAAAAAACGATTTTGTCATCACTTTTGTCATGAATTTCGAGATTGAAACCCTATTTCATATCGAAATGATTTTTTGATTTTCGTCCAGTTAACACTTGAATGCCTACCAAAAAAACATTCAAGTATGCATGGACAAACGTATTTAATGTGTGCAATGTACTATCAGCATCTTCAAAGATCAGAATTGGGTCTAATCTCCAAAGAAACGATACCAGTTATACTATATGTCCTTTTAGCACTCCCATGCGATAGTTATGACGACATGGAAGTGTGCATTATGATAGGACAAGAATATTCAAAAGGAAAATGTTCGAATGAAACAAGAGAAAGGCGTTATGTAAAAACTTTTTTATTCCTCTTCTAATTTAGACGTTAGAACTCATATAACGCTTCAAAAGTTTACAAGTAGTTGTCTGGGAACTCGAAGGTAACATCTCGTCCAGTCAGTTTCTTGTACACTGATGTAAAGGTGTCAACCTGAAATTAAACAAAAAAGAAAACGTAAATTACAATTGATTCTATTTAATAAAATAATAATTCAGCCATATTCTCGTAAGAGGTTATATGAAGAACTTCAATAAATGTATTTTAAGTGTTTCGAAATTTACAAAAGTAGATACTGTAAATTTTTAATCAAACATTAAATGCTTTATATTCGTCTGGATAATCGGTCAGGAAATATTGAAGTATTAAATGATCGTAAAGCGAGCAGACGATTCATGAAGCTCTAGGGATAGTTGTGTATATTGTTACTAAACTTTGAAATTAATGTTAATTAATAGAGTAAATTACCACTTATGTGAAAGTTCAGTTGTTTTATATCAGTCCTTTTTGACAATCTCAAACTTATTGAATGCTGTATGAGAATAACACAAGGACTTTTTAAATTCAATATAAATACATTGCATTGCAGTTGTACCTCACGATTTGGAATATAAATTACACTCATAGAAGAGAGAACTTTACCAGCGCGAGATGTTGATCTACACTTTTCAATGGAAGACCCTTTTACTAATTTGTAAACGTAAAAGGGGGGCAATTAAGTGCATATTTATGAGATACTGATTATGTGTACTTAGTTCATAGAACAATTATTCTTTGGAAAACTGAAAATTGTTTCTTGTATACAAACTAAATCGATTAATGTTTGTCCTTTTTGACAATCATCAGCTTAATGTATACAGCTGATAAATAACACAAGGACATTAGGGACTTTCAAATATACACAACTATACTTAGAATATTTAATGGCTTTGTAGATTTTCTGTTTATGGTGTATGGAATATGTTTCCCCTTATCGATAATCATGGATAACAATAACGAGACACCACAATAATTTAATGTCTGTCTCTTTTGACAATCACCAGTTGTGAGTCTCATACTGGCAAATAACACAGAGACATTGAAATTCAGTTAATACCATTTAAAAAATAATTTAACTTACTTTGTGTTCAATTGTGGTCTGTTGGTTCTTATCTAAATGCACCTTAATCAGCTGCGTGCCGTCAAGCTTGACGCGGATGCGCTTGCCAACAATCTCGGCGGGAAACACCAAATCTTCAAGAATGGCGTCGTACACTGCAGTAAGGGTACGGGATCGTGGTCTCTTTTGCTTCAATGGATTCCTCGACTTCCTTGTTGGCTTAGGTAAGATTTTGCGTTCTCCAATAAAAACGACATGTTTGCCGGAAAACTTCTTCTCCATTTCACGCACTAGGCGTATTTGGATCTTTTGGAAAGCCTTTTGCTTTGGAATAGGGACATAGATGATAACAGCCTGAAAGAAATACAGTACATTATTAATGTGTTTGCTACAACAACTATGAATGAGGTATTTACTTTTTTGTTATTGAACTCAATTTCCCTGGCACGAGTAATGTGAAGGTCTCTCAATTGAGGCTTCAATTCTGAATTCATTTCAAGCTCCAAAAGAGCTTGCGCAATAGACTTTTCAAAATCATCGGGCTCAGCGCCACCAGGCTTGATAATTTTTGTTCCAATCATCTGAAATGCACATAGTTACAAATTGTTAATGATGCCGCACAATAGCCATCGCCGTCAAGTTTGATCCGAATAAATCTCTATGAATCAAGTACATTTCGCGAATATAATCACTTTATCAAATACTTCGATGTAATAAACGTTTCTTTGATAATTTATTTATTCTTCATATGAGATTTAATCATGAAATTTTGTTTAAAATGAATAGAGAAAACCCGAACAGAACCTACCGTAGCCAGTTATTTTGAGAAAAAGGAAAGACCATGACACTTGCTAGTGTGAAGTTAGTGACTTTTTATTTTTCTTTGCTCAGGGTGAAGTTAGATACAGTTTGATTATGTGTGCCCCTGAATGACATGGCTGCGTTTAAACTTTAAGTATATTGCTGTTATTAAAAAAACATTTTGTTTTTAAATTATCTTTTCTGTCGATGATCGATAAAAGCATTTCATTTGTAATTGTAAAGAGAATATTTTCAAATAATAGTACATGCATAGAGATCACAAACATTCACATTGCCGTCATGGTGAATATTCATAAAATTCTAGGCACCATCCAGAACATTTTATTACAAAACAACAAATTCCCCATTCAGTGCGTATTAACTCTAGTGTGTTATTGATTAAAAGATATATATATATATATATATATAATATATTCCAAAATTTTAGATGAATTTAAGATGAATTACAAGTAGGTAATTAAAATATACAGCAACACTTCAATGGTCCATTTATACATGAACGTATGTAGATGGCGCTACTATAGGCAAAGGGTAACAATGACATTTTTGGGGAACGTCATCAAAAAGTCAATGAGTTCGGCGGTTTTGTTTACATTTTGTAACTTCTACTTATACACATAGTTGAAGAAAGAAAAAGCCGAATACGTTGAAAAGTTGATTAAAACGAATGTACTGATGAATTATGACTACGGAAAGAGTGATAACTTAATGATATAAATTGTACTCACTCAATTAAAATGTGATTCAGTTCGGCCTGCGATAACAAAAGTAGCTCATACACTTGTCGTGGATATCAATCATATACAAGCAATTATAGTAATTTTTTACGTGCATTCAAGACCGTGACTACCACAGGGATCAAGCAACGTGTATGATAACAGGTCAGTAGAGGACAAGTTCTATTGGCGATTGGTTATACAAACTGAATTCTTACAAAGAAAAATATAGTTTTTCAGAAAGTGAGTACGCATATATATATATATAATAAATAAATTCATACTATGACTACGTATCTATAAATTACTATTGACTTTCAATGACTAATTCAAACAAAATTACTATATTTATAGATTTAATTATGGCGCCCACAGTTTTGGTCACAGGAGGGGCGGGATACATTGGATCTCACACCGCTTTGGAGATGCTCAATGCCGACTACGATGTAATATGTATCGATAATATGTGTAACGCTTACAGCGAAAGCGAAGATTCTGTTCCAGAGGCTCTGGTTAGGGTTCAGAATATAACTGGAAAGAAGCTTACATTCTACCGAGTTGACATAACAGACCGGGATAGCTTGAAGGCAGTTTTTAAAAAGGTACAATGAAACATAGACATATTACATGTTAAAAATCTAAATGTGATCGCGTACAGTGTTCAGTTTTCTTATCTGTACGAGCGGAAATATTCCATTCGCTAACCTGCATTCAATACTGGAATCGTTGAGTATGTTTGAACAGTTAAAAATTATATATGTAATCTTGACTCACTTTGAAAAGCACTTATGTGAAATTAATTTACACAGATGATGAGTGTCTGTTAAGCTCATCATCATACAAAGTGATGATCACACAACCGATAGAGGTCAATTTGTTTTTGTTGTTGCTTCACTATATTTCGCAATATACAAGCGCCATTTTTGTGAACGTGTCTTTTTTTACGATTTCAGCATAAAATCGACATGGTTGCTCATTTTGCCGCGCTGAAGGCTGTAGGGGAATCATGTCGCTACCCTTTGCAGTATTACCAAAATAACATGACGGGGACCAACATGCTATTGGAGGCCATGGCCGAGAATGAGGTGTTTAAATTTGTTTACAGTTCAAGTGCAACTGTATATGGAGAACCACAATTCTTGCCTATTACTGAAGAACACCCTACTGGATATTGTACAAGTCCTTATGGAAAGACTAAATACTTCACAGAGGAGATTCTTAAAGATCTATGTACTTCTGACAACGTAAGTATATGTATGGTCAAATAATCGTAGTTTTGAATGCAATCTAAACTCTTGGTGCGTTTGAGGTAGTTAACTAACAAAATGCGTTAAAGTCCTTATTGATTTGTATTAATACAGAAAACTATTTGTTACATGGTACGTTTGTATCTCAAAATTCTAATTTGCTTGGGTATCAGTGAAAAATCATTAACTGGAGTGTAAGATGAAGACATAACACAAATTTTGAGATTTGTTAGTTCCCCAGGAGTGCTTCCGTTAGCTTGGAATGGTGAATTGGTTTTGTAATGGTTCCCTCCATCATATATTGAATCTATCCTCGAGCTTCACTTCATTCTTCTATGCAATCTAATCATTTCGGATACTTACTTTTCAGTGGAAATAGGAAATATAAAATATTCAAACAAAACGGTGGATGTTCCTTGCCAAGGAGTAGTAATTTTCAAAAGCATATGAATTTATTTAATTATTTTTTAATTATTTTATTATTCTTTCAAGCGATGGGCAGTGGTTTCACTTCGTTATTTTAACCCAGTTGGTGCTCATCCTAGCGGAAATATCGGTGAAGATCCAAACGGAGAACCAAATAACCTCATGCCGTACATTGCTCAAGTAGCTGTCGGCCGTCGTCCAGTCCTTAAAGTATATGGAACGGATTTTCCAACTAAAGATGGTACTGGTGTTCGTGATTATATTCATATCGTTGATCTGGCCGAGGGTCATGTTAAAGCGCTGGATAAGCTGAAAAACGATAATGAAACTGGCTTCTTTGCCTATAACTTAGGGACAGGAGTCGGTTGTTCAGTACTAGAGTTGGTGAAGGCATTCGAAGTTGCTTCTGGGCAAAAAATAAATCATGAACTTGTCCCGCGAAGACCAGGTGATGTAGCTACAAGCTATGCAGATGCATCACTTGCCACCAAAGCACTCGGGTGGAAGGCAAAGCGTGGAATCAGGGAAATGTGTGAAGACACATGGCGTTGGCAAAGCAAAAACCCAAAAGGGTACGAAAAACAATAATATATTATAGTTTAAGAAATTCAAATCTATTTACACTATATAATTGAATTGATAGAATGAGAATTGGGGATGTGTAAGGCACTGAACTAAGGAGATCTGTTGTGCCACAATATTATTATCTATACTTGATAACCCAAAGAGATACTACATACAGCCTTGTATGAATGAAGCCAGTTATAAATGTCCTAAAATCTTTATCTATTATTGTCATATTTAATTACTATTCATATATATATATATATATATATATATATATATATATATATATCCAATTTTTTGTCTAGTGTTTTTGTGTTCGTCTCATATGTATGTTAACTGAGGGCAATGAACTTTATCAACTTCACAAATTCAATCTGTAAAGTTTCCACACTTTATTTATTCACTTATACAAATCCCTTATCATTCATATTAATTTATATTATCATTCATACAATATTTACTTATTTATGTAGTATTATATTGTGTTAATTGGTATTAGAAGCGACCTTAATGAAAAATTAGAATAGAGTAAACACGTCCCATACAGTCAAATTATACTTTTATTTACGTCTAATTGTAACCTTTGTTGGTAGGGTTTAACGCCCTTCAGTATTTATGTTATGTTTTTGTCTTTAATGAATTTATTGCATTTATATAATTTGATGTAAAATGTGTTTATAAATAAATATGAATATATACATGTATTTCACTATATCAAACAACTTGTCTACGATAATCATTATCACATTATTTAAAAGGGATTCTTTCAGCAAAGAAGAGTCAGTCAAATCTGTGGAATGAATACACCAACATATCATATAATGAATGGTCCCCAGAAATACCAGTTTTCATTAGAGATAGATTTGTACACCTATGATTTTAATCCATAGTATCACTATGGGCAAGATACTGTAAATAACAGCGAATGTTATGCGTAGAGCGTTTTATTATATGCCATAAAAATTATCGTAAAACATCATAGAATTGATTTCCATAAAAGCGTGCCTTGTTGCTGAATCTTTGTATGTATGCTTTCAAATCAATACATATACGATCATGTGTAAATATTCTCAGGCATATGTGATTACAGTAAAACAAAAAAACAGATCACCGTCAGGAAATATTAAATATAAGAACAACAACGGCAGTACTTGCTGAAAACAATCCAATTTAACACATCAGGGTTTTAAGACGAAATGACACGTTGACGTACATAATAAATGATTAAATATAATAGTCGGTAGATGTCAAATGTAATTGTCTGAAATTATATGCGAATGTATAAAAATCACTACTGCAAAAAAACAAACAATAAAATTAAATAAAAAAATTACGAGTTTTACTTTCATTATAAGTACCCCGTCAACTTTGGCTGTTTTATTAGTATTTTGGGAACATTCACTTGGGAATGTTTTCTTATCATTGAATGAATGCGATTAAGCTGTTGTCGCATAGATAACCACCGGAAAGCGAACGTCGAGAGTTTTTTCATAATTTCAATTGAAGAAAATACACTAGGGGTAACGTACATACAATTGCTTTGAAAGAAAGGAAGCTGGGAAGAGGGAAAGTGATTTAGTAACAATTGTCGCTTGCATATGAGAAGTTCTTTCATTGTGCAGTTACTGATACTACTATAATAATCGCATACATAATTGTGTACCATAGAACTTTTGAAAAACATATATTACTTCAAATAATTTGTGCTTATCAAAAGAAATCCTATCAGAACTATGATTTTGAAAATATTTCAAAAACCTATCAACGGGTATGTGTTACAGGATTTTACTCTCACTATCATTTAATTAATATAATTAATCTAACTGCACTACATCAAAAAAGAAACGAAAAAAAAAATAAATATGCTTGCCTCAATGTGTAGGCCCCACAGTAGTTTGCGAATTGTTTGCGCGACAGCAATATATATATTTATTCATAAATTTAACTATCTGTCTCACTGGATGTAACGATAAAAACAAAAACCGATTACTAGACGCGCTTCTTTCAATATTTTAAAAACTACTACCAATTCGGTTAGCAACGTCAATCCATGCTTCATTGTTATTCAAAGACTCTCCTCTATTGTTTTTATATGCCATGCCATACTCTCTATCTGTTTTGTTATATTTCTTCATTGTACTTTACTCTCTCTCTCTATTTTTGATGCTCAATCTCCACTCTACCAGAAACTCACAGAACAAGTTTTCTGATTACGCTGTCAGACAGACCAGATAACCCTCGCCAAAAGGCGAGCCCCTAATACACAATATTTGGCCTTTGAATGACTTAAAGAGCAAACATAGATTACTTTCTGCGTCAGAAGAATTTGTTCATCAAAACTTGTTATTGTTTCAAAAACGACGAAAAAGAAAACATACGACTTTTTCTCTATTTTAAGATTTATTGTTAACAATTTTTGTTTCTGTTTTTTTTTTTTTGTTCAACAAATCCAACTGATAATGTCAGATGATAAGACTGACCGGGACGAATAAGCGAGTTCAAATTCCAAAATAAACAAGTTATGGCTTGGGCAAAATAAGAATCAACACCACCTAAACAATCTAAACTGGTGTTATAGCCCAGTAGAGCTTTACAATATTTGATTCGTTTTGAATTTGACATTGCCGAGAGAACATTTATTGGACTTTGAGTTTGTGGCATGTTGTGCGGCTAAACAAATTCACACATAGACAAACATTTTTATTTTTATATCATTTTTTGTATATATTTATATTTTATTTTATATTTTTGAAAACTATTTTCTTTTTGCGTTTTAGTGTTTTTTTTTGTCCAAACATTATTTGATAGATCAAAAGAGTGAAATATGATGTATGATACTCAATGCTACACTCTCCTTACACAGAGAGCGTCAGAAAGATCAAGAATCATCTGAGGTCTTTGCACCATTCGCTTCCCCATCCATCGAATGCATTTGCGTTCTTAATATGCCAACGCAGTTTAATGCTCTTTGCGGAATGTACCATAACAAAGATACAATGAAATCAAATTATATTAGACAATCATGCATGTAAAAATTCCTTTCATTCTTTATAGTGTGTTTGGACTTGTCTCATGAATTTGTGCATATTATACTTCCCCTTCTGCTTATTTGATTTATGTGATTTTTTAACAATGTATACAAAATATTCATATGTTCATATATCTACTACAGGCATATGTATTTATTAATAACATATTGTATCTAGCTTCAGAGTAACAATTCTTCATACGTAAATTGTTTATTTATTTCTTTTTCTTAAAAAAAGATGATGAAACATTGCATCATGCTTCTAACTTTCTCGTTTAAAGCACGCGTGTATACACACTAAGCTATACACGTCCATATGTACATGTACGCATACGTATGCATAGAGATAGAACTATAGACAAAAAAATTCTAAATATAAATAAAAATATAAAAAAGCAAATGACTTCTATGACTTTATTAACCAGCTGATGTGCTCGTGGTTTTCCAAAAATAAATTACCAACAAAATTTTCGTAGTCAATGAGCGGCACTAATCTGATTTTACGCCTGAATCTTGACATTTTTTGCGAATCAATAAAAACGATACTTGACTGGATACGAACACAAATAGATGCGGATATTCCAATGTGCATTCATATGATTTCATATCATATGTGTACATCTATTTATCAGATACTCTCCTCCAACAAATGCGGTTTCTATGTTTCTCGCTTTGTTTCTAAATTTTTGTTTTCGCATCACTATAAAATATTTTAGATAGGTCAAGAATATTTTTAACATGAATCTGTATATCTTTTTTCAAGTTCAAAATATTCACGCAATTTTTTTGGCACACATTTATATACACTTGACCTTATAGTATGATGTGAGGTGAAATAAATTATATAACGTACAATTTTATATTTTCAGAGTTTCGCACATTCTTAAACAGTCCCAAATACATGGCATACGGCGGTTTACGGCTTATACAGGAACAAGTATCACCGAACTACCACATGACGCTGCAGTATTTGTGAAAGAATCAGCAGCGCTCTGTTCTCCCGACAAGGTTCATATATGCGATGGAGGTGATTTGGAAAAGCGGGTGTTAGTTGACAAACTCTTATCTCAAGGCACTATCAGTCCACTTAAGAAGTATGAGAATTGTTGGCTAGCTAGGACAAATCCTAAAGATGTGGCTAGAGTTGAATCGAAGACATTCATTTGCACAGAGGACAAGAACGAAGCTGTAACTGGTTCCCTAGGGAATTGGATTTCACCAGAAGATATGCAAGCAGCAATCAATAAGCGCTTTCCTTCCTGCATGAAGGGTCGCACAATGTACGTGATTCCGTTCTCAATGGGACCTATTGGTTCGCCGCTATCGAAAATCGGAATAGAAATTACCGATTCACCATACGTAGTTGAGTCAATGCGAATCATGACACGGATTGGTAGCGAGGTCGTTCAACAATTACAGAAAAAATCGGAATTCGTAAAATGTCTTCACTCAGTTGGATGTCCACCGAATGGCGTTACTGATCATACGTCGTGGCCATGCGATCCAGAGCGAACTATTATTTTACACAAGCCCGACGAGAATTTCATTGCGTCGTATGGTTCAGGCTACGGAGGTAATTCTTTGTTAGGAAAGAAGTGTTTCGCTTTAAGAATAGGAAGCACTATTGCTAAGCGCGAGGGCTGGCTAGCTGAGCACATGTTAATTTTAGGAATTACTAATCCAGAGAATGAGAAAATATACATAGCTGCAGCGTTTCCCTCGGCCTGTGGTAAAACAAATTTAGCAATGATGACACCAACCTTACCTGGATACAAGATCGAGTGTGTGGGTGATGATATTGCTTGGATGAGATTCGATGAGAGTGGTCAGCTCCGAGCGATTAACCCAGAAAATGGATTCTTCGGTGTAGCCCCAGGCACATCCGACAACACAAATCCAATTGCAATGAAAACGATTTTTAAGAACACGATATTCACAAATGTTGCGTCTACATCTGATGGGGGTGTATATTGGGAGGGTTTGGAGAAATTTGTATCTCCCGATGTAAAGATAACAGACTGGTTGGGGAACCCATGGAACAAAGATAACAAGACTACAGCCGCTCATGCGAATTCTCGATTTTGCAGCCCCGCATCTCAGTGTCCCATTATTGATCCGTCTTGGGAGGATCCTCGTGGGGTTCCAATTAGTGCAATCTTGTTTGGCGGACGACGACCAACTGGAATTCCTCTAGTTTACGAAGCTCGTTCTTGGGCACATGGAGTTTTCATGGGAGCAACAATGCGTAGCGAAGCTACTGCGGCTGCAGAGCACTCAAAGAAACAGATAATGCATGATCCATTTGCAATGCGACCATTCTTTGGCTACAATTTTGGCAAATATTTAGAGCATTGGTTAAGCATGGAAGAGAGGGGTAATGTGCCTAAAATTTTCCACGTCAACTGGTTCCTGAAAGATGACAATGGCAAATTTATGTGGCCTGGATATGGCGAGAATTCCCGTGTCTTAGACTGGGTGTTTAGGCGCGTCAAAGGGGAAAACTGTGCCAAGGATTCTACGATTGGCTTACTACCTTCTGATGGAGCATTGCGTACGGAGGGGTTGAATCTTACCGGAAATGTGGAGAATCTATTCGGACTATCAAAGGAATTCTGGCAGCAAGAAGTCAAGGAAATCGAACATTACTTTGAAACTGAATTGGGAACACATCTGCCACAGGAAATGAAAAATGAATTACAATTTTTGAAAGATCAAATTTTGAAACTTTAAGTAACGTTATCTTGGAATATAAAGTAAATACAGACTGATGAATTGTGTTTTTATGAAGATTTGAAAATAAATTGAATGTCATTTGAAGGTTGTCGCTCTTTGCGCTTATCTGCTAAAAATACATACCGCAAAACTCTTATCATTTGACAATTGGTTTCAGGAAAATAGGTAATTGTTTACTTCAAATTTTGCACTAAATCATCTCATCGTTGTTTGAGATGAAATTGTTTACTTGTATCACCCTTCAATGCAGATCTTTATGGACGGCATAAACGTCCGCATGGATGTGTATTATTTTCTCTTAGAAAAATAGTTTTTCTTTTTTTTTATGTTATTCTCGGAACTATACTATGGCGTCTGAGTGGTTCATATTTGAATTAATTGCTTTCTAGAAATAGGCTCCTGTATTGCCAGTATCTGTAACATCAATTGAAGTCTAATATTAAGGACATTCAAGATGCAAACACCAATATACATACACCTACACATTGTCTGAGCTACAGCTGGGTATATATGTAATTTGTATGCCATTGGAATAGGGTACGAAGATCAATTGTTAATTAGAAATGTAAACTTTGAAACCAATTATTGTAATCACAAAGTCTCTAAGATAAGCAGGGATCACCTATTTTTAACAACGAACTCATGAAAATTACATACGTAGAAAATTCGCTTCTATAAAATAATTATTGTATATATTTTTTTTTGTTTTGTTTTAATATATGAGCTTTACATTGATTTGGAACATACTGCTGGCAGCTAGAGTAAACAGGGTATTTCTCCTTTGGATTACTATAGCCATGTGATCGATATATATGTTTATGTATGTATGTATGTAGGTTCCTATCAGTAATGTTTTTGTTTTTTGCCCCCTGATAACGGGAATACGTTATATAAATTATTTTATTGAGTCTGTTAAGTTAATAATAAAATACCGATTAATTATCAAACTAAGCGATTGTTTTCATTTCATTTTGCGTTGTGGATATCAATATCCTTCGGTATGAAAACGTTGTTCATATGTATATATCTCGAATAATCGAGACATCAACTTGAATAACTACACCTAACTAAAATGATCGATAATGTGCATGGAAACACCGGAATTTCCAGTCCGACAAATGACAAGAGCCGAAAGATTATCCACTTAGTATCTCCTAATAGTAGTCAGTCTATTAAGGGCAGTTTGAGCCAGTTTTTTTTTTAATTTCAAACTGGATTTTATATGCAAAACAAGTTTTACTTTATGCGTGATGCTTAGAGTGGGTTAATGGAAAGAACTTAATTCTACGAGTCTTAGTCTAGAAGAGCTTAGTTCGATATAATGTTGACTTTGAATTCACCTAATCACTCACCTAAATCCCTCAATACACAATAAATGAGTACATAGTATGCTTAAACTAATGTCTGTATGTATAGTATATTTTCTATACTACATATTTATTTTTATCATGGAAGCTACAAAAAAAATGAAACAAAATGTTATTTTTGACATGGCAATAACAAGTTTTTTGCTGTTATACGCCCGCTATGGCATTTTTTTTCTATTATTTTGATGTCGTCAAGAGCTCAATAAAACAATAACCAACGTAGGCAAAAGTAATTAAGAGTCTACACATGTTTGTATCTCCCTCACAAATACCATTGTGGAAAATGTATTGCAAATCAGACGAGCCCCTTATAATGACCAATGAAATGAAAGCATCGTCTAGGTGGCCTGTATCCCAGACGGACGGGACGGAAATAATCTATAGTTCAGCGCTATCGCTATCTTCCAATACCACAGACGTTGGTGTGAAGAAATTCGCATATAAATTTGTTTGCCAAGTGTTTAGACCGTCAGTTACTCGCAGTTGGAGTAAATGGAAAGATCAAGTGATAGAAACAGTGATCTTAAAGTAAAACCAAGTTTTGATAAAAAACTGTGGAGAAACATAGAATTCTTAGAAATAATTTGAACGCGATCGTTTTTTTCGTACATCGTAGTGCATTTCTGTTGTAATTGTGTGAATTAAACCTGTGAAATATATATCTCCAGCAATATGCCTGAATTTATGGAAAAATCCAATGTGTATGTAAAAAAAAAATGAAAAACAAAAAAAAATATATATGTATATATATATCTTAAACATTGTTCGATTGTATGATGTAATGATTTGTTATGTTGCATTTGCAGATTGCCTTCTTGTTTGGCAAAGGAGAACAAGGCTCAAACAAATTTCGGATTATATAACCATATCCGTGGAGTGAATATCTCAAGTGGTGATTTGTCTAACTTGACTCCGAATGTGAAAGCGTTTGTGGAGGAATCGGTGGCTCTTTGTCAACCAGATCAGGTGCATATTTGTGATGGATCTGAGATGGAAAATAAGATGCTCTTGAAGCTGCTGGTGGAAAGTGGAACTATCGTGCCACTGCCAAAGTATGAAAATTGTTGGCTAGCAAGAACGAACCCAGCCGATGTGGCACGTGTTGAATCCAAAACATTTATATGTACCGAGAAAAGAGAGGAAACAGTGACCACACCAAAAGAGGGTGTTAAGGGTGCTTTGGGAAATTGGATTTCTCCAAATGATATGAATAAAGCCATACAAGAGCGTTTCCCAGGAACGATGAAGGGAAGAACAATGTATGTTGTTCCATTCTCAATGGGACCAGTTGGTTCACCCTTGTCGAAAATCGGCATTGAAGTAACAGATTCAGCATATGTCGTCGCATCCATGAGAATTATGACTCGTATGGGCATGCCCGTTCTGGAAGAGTTGAAGAAAAAAGAGGAATTCGTGAAATGCCTTCACTCAGTTGGCACACCGAGCAGCGGAGTAGTGGAGAAGTCATCGTGGCCATGTGATCCAGAGAGAACTATAATTCTACACAAGCCAGCTGAAAACCTGATTGTCTCGTATGGCTCTGGATATGGTGGCAACTCTCTGTTGGGCAAAAAGTGCTTCGCTCTTAGAATTGGTAGCACCATTGCTAAACGAGAAGGATGGCTTGCCGAACACATGTTAATTCTTGGCATCACTAATCCCGAGGGAAAAAAGACCTACATCACTGCAGCTTTCCCATCCGCATGCGGTAAAACTAACTTGGCTATGTTGAATCCTTCTCTTCCTAACTACAAGGTTGAGTGCGTGGGTGATGATATTGCTTGGATGAAATTCGATAGCAAGGGTGTCTTGCGTGCGATCAACCCTGAAAATGGATTCTTCGGAGTTGCACCAGGAACATCAGTGGAAACAAATCCAACTGCAATGGCAACAGTTTTCAAGGATACCCTATTCACTAATGTAGCGTCAACTTCGGATGGTGGTGTTTACTGGGAAGGAATGGAGAGCAGTCTGGCTCCTGGAGTCCAGATTACCGATTGGTTGGGCAATCCTTGGGATAAGAATTCTGGAAAACCAGCAGCTCATCCAAATTCACGTTTCTGTACTCCAGCATCGCAGTGTCCCATTATCGATCCAGCATGGGAGGATCCAGAAGGCGTTCCAATTAGTGCTATTCTTTTCGGAGGTCGTCGTCCAGCTGGCGTGCCGCTTATTTATGAATCAAATTCATGGGCTCATGGAGTCTTCATTGGTTCGGCTATGAGAAGTGAAGCTACTGCTGCAGCAGAATTCCGTGGAAAAGTCATCATGCATGATCCATTTGCTATGCGGCCATTCTTTGGCTACAACTTTGGTCACTACCAACAACACTGGTTGAGCATGGAGCAGGGTCAACGTAGTCTACCAAAGATTTTCCACGTCAACTGGTTCCGCAAAAGTTCCGAGGGTAAATTCCTATGGCCAGGCTATGGGGAGAATTCTCGAGTTTTGGAGTGGGTTCTCAAGCGTGTGAATGGTGAACAGTGCTTCGTTGAGTCACCAATTGGTCGTATTCCAGCTAAGGAAGCACTAAATCTTTCCGGAATGTCAGATCCAGCCGATTACGATAAACTTTTCGCTCTAGAAAAGGATTTCTGGATTGATGAAGTAAAGGCTATTGCAACTTATTTCGAAACCCAAGTTGGGGCTGATGTTCCAGCACAAGTTAATGTTGAATTGAACGCTTTAAAGGCACGTGTCGATGCAATGTAAACAAAACATACCATATTTTAATACAAATTATCTCTATACTTATATTTTTGTACATTAGTATTACCCACTGAATATATATAATAAGATGCTTTTATATATGTATACATACGTTAGATACAAAAATGTTTTGCTTGCACAAAAACAACTCAATAAAATTCGATTGTAAATAAAACAAGACATTCAATGCCAAAATGTGTGCCTTTTCATGAAGCGATGAGGTCTACTATATGCTGCTGTACGGTGAATAATCCGCTCTATTTGTAGGAAGATTGATAATGATGAATCTGCGGAGCTTCAACTACTTATGTACACACAACGATTTGTTGGCTTTAAGGACGTTCCATGTACATAATAATTAGTTGTAGTAACAGCCGAGATTGCGATTACTTTTATGCGACGGAAAATTGCTGTATTCCCTAAGTGGACTTTCGCGTATACTTCATATCGTCATGTCGACTTTCCAACATTCAATAAAGTTCGCATGTCTGGTGTGCATGGTTGTCGCCTTTTCTCCGCTCTCAATGTCTGCTTTTTCACATCATCATATGTATGTATATCGGGCAAAATAAGAAACAGAAAATGCTGTTAAAAGCGCATGAACTCTATAGAACTCGTATAGAATAAAATTCAACTTTTATAACATGCTACATGGCGATAGCGTAGTAGAAAATGTGGTTCAAATCAATCCCACCCTCCGGACCCATACTAAGCAGAAAAGTCTCGAAGCAACAGCTGACTCGCATTGGTGTGTATTCTTTTTTTTGCAACAGTGTTGCAGATTTTGAATCCGTTCGACGTTGGGAAATAAGTTTACCTTGTTCTCTCATTCTGCGTAGCACCGCGCAGCATAAAGTTCTTCAATTCCTTCAAAATTCCAAATACAATCCGCAGTTATGCTTCAGGACACCTAAGTTCGGGATGTTCTGAATTATATACATGTGTAATATAATTTTTATTTTTGTTTGGTTCAATTAAGTGCAAAACTATGTATTTGTGATGATGTGACGATATTACCATAGTTTTATCATCAAAATAAGTTTTTTGTGTTTTGGCTGTCCACTAGAAATGGTATGTATACACAGATAACTAAACATTTGTGTTATGTCTATTTAGTAGCACTTGTTGCATGTTGAAAGCATCAATTTTGTAAGAACGGAGAAATGAAGAGGCAAAGAATTCCATCTTATGAATTGGGTAAAATCAATATCACCGTAACTCAATAAGTGCTTTTGTTCCATAATTATGTTATTGCATATTTCCGGATACATACTTTCATACTAGTCACTTGGTGAAGGCTTTGCTATAGTCAAGAGACACATTTCAAGGTACTCATATAGGGGTTGTGCATTTTGAAATGTTATATAAGCAGTTGTAGAAACTATGTATAAGGGTAGCAGCAAGGGTATACACATAAAATAAGGAAAAAATATAAACCTTGTTTGTACCTCAATTCAACAGTTGGAATACGGATACTGACTTTGAGGGAGATTGTGCGAATTTCTTGTAAACATTTTCTGTATACTGAAACGTTCATATAGCTTATTATGGGATTGTGGTTTGCTTAAGTTCAGGACATTAATTTTATCGCATGCACGTAAGAACATCCACCTGTAATTTTGTGTATATCCTTAAGATTGCTCTTGATTGAATCTGCGTTGAAGATTTTATTTTTCCAGGAATACTGATGATTTTTGAACAAATAAAAGAATGACTTGAGGTATGTATGCATATATAGATACTCATATGAACAAACACAAGTGCTCGTGGACGGGAAATTGCTCCTTTTTTTATTTGAATTCACATAAATCCGCAAAAAAAAAAGTATGTTATTTGATTGACGTGAATCTGATTATCCTACATTAGAGTTTTTTATGTAATTTGAAGAAGGATTGATGTGTTCACTGACCCTTCTCAGTGTATACAAGAGTTGCTTTTAATTAGATTACATATGATGGATAACACGAATACAGTATAAGAAACTATTTTGTTGCAGAATAAAAATAATAGAATGTCGAACTCAAGAAGTTCACCGGTCAGTCCTAGATCCCCGAAAGTTCAACAGCAAAATTGGGACTCCCCCGGATGCTCCTCTTTGCCAAAAAGTCCTCAAAGAAGCATACCAATTTTGCCACCGCAACCATTTAAAAGCCCAAAATCAACAAGGTACAATGTTCTGTCAATTTTTTTTTGAATATTATAAGAAATCATTATGATTTCTTTTAGAACGTTTAAGAATCAATCATCACTTAATTGCTACGAACAACCAAGAAGTCCAGCCATAAGTACATACAGCAGCTACAGCTATGATTCCGCTACAAGCCGTAAATATGAAAATCCACCACGCAGTCCGAAAATTACGACAACGTTTGCAAATGACGATATTGAATCAGATTTGAGTTACTATCAAACTCCTTCCCCCATTTTACGAAGTCCCAAGGCCCTCCCAGTTATACCAAGTGATTCCTCAGATGGCAATTATTATCTGACAGGACAGAAGACTCAATCACCACACAGAAGCCCCAATATGCCCAGGAAGTTTATTTTTGATACACCTCCATCTTCATCTGAACAAACAGGTACTAGTTAATACGTCCATCTACTTGCGTTTACTCTATACTCACCCTATTTCATATCGATAGCTAAAAAATTTGAGTACTATGAACCACAAACTCCCGATGACGACTTGGACATATCGGAAAATTTGGCTGGAGGAGACGATACTTACGGACATGGTCAATTTGCACACTCCTTACCATTGGCCATGTCCCCTTCTGCAAATAATAGTCTTAAGAGGCATAATTCTCTGAAAGGTTTTGGTAGGCCTCCAACAAAGGATTCAGCACAAGTTCTTAAGGAGATAGACGATGCCAAAGAAATGTTTTCATATAAATGTGATCATCTTCTAATAGATGACCAGTCATGCAATAATTTATTACTTAAACGCGATTCATGTGTAACCGAGTCCACGCAGATATCGGTGGATTCCTCAGATACCAACAACACAGCTTTAACTACAGCCACAACTCTAAGTTCCGAGAAATTGGATGCAAGCTCCAATGAAATCAGGCGAAATGTTGGACGCAGTAGATATTCTCGTGAGCAAATTGCTCATTATGACCAGGGTAATGAGATGCACATGCGTTTGGGACGCCGTCATGCAATAAACATCACGTCGAATCCAGGATATCAGGTTATTATATGATTTCTTGAGATTAAATTCATTTACTTTTAAATTGTTTTTCTGCAAAAGGTCTTGCATAGTTCACACTCAACATTAGATCGAACTTGTTCCGACAGTATCGTTTCTCTTCGTTGTCGGAAATCCACAAGTGATTTAACGTATGACACAGAAGACGTTACAAGCATGAATAGTAAAAGTACCACCAACAATCATGGTAGCAACAACGGTGTTGTATTGTCTAATCCAAAACCTAGGCGACGAGCCAGTTCCAAGGGGGGACTAGCCTATTTGGCCTCACGTAGAAATTCGAGAGAATCCATGAAAAGCGCTTGCTCTAATACCTCAATAATTTCAAATGATGACATTGGGCCACTTGCATTTCAGGCTTCTTCTCGCGGTCGACAAAGGAGAACATCAAATTTCTTAGAACTTCCTGGTAAGTGATTTCAAATTAGTATATACGAGAGATTCTTTGATGGGCTGGTTATTTTTACAGTCCCAGACCACGTAAGACCTAGAGTGTGTTCGTTACCCGATCGAGCCTATAACCCACGTTTAAGTGATGACTTGTACCGATTGCGACATTTTTCTATTAGCAAAGGCAACGTTGTCAATTGTGGAGATTCTATTATATCAAGAAGATCAAGAAGTAATACTAGCGTGAATTCAACAAACAGTAGGTGAGTAAATGTTGATTGTTTTAATTTGGTTGTTGTTGATTTCATAATTTTAATACCTAATATTAAATTTTTTAGAGCAAGTGAACGATCTCCATTCGATGGGTCTTGTTGTGGTGGGGGTTACGCAAATGTTGATTCGATACCCCCATCTCCAGATACGGATGACAGTGAGCCACCACCTCCTCCAAGGTATTTTATTTCTGTTTTAAAGTTGATTAACATATACACATATTTACTATATGTTGGCTACAGGTATAGAATCGTTATGTTGGGAGATGCTGGAGTAGGGAAAACAGCACTTGTCTCTCAGTTTATGACTTCGGAATACATGCATACTTATGATGCGAGCTTAGGTAAGTTTCTGTTATGCTAATGCGTAGTCATGCATATTCATATATATAATAGTATAGACCCATATGTTAAAATAGGGTTTCAAACAAGGTCGTGGGGTTTTACTTAATAATTTCAATTTGAGTTTTAGATGACGAATTTGGTGAAAAGACAGTCAGTGTTTTACTGGATGATGAAGAATCTGAGCTGGTATTTATTGATCATCCAAGTGTGGAAATGAGCGTATGTAACTGGTGCAGATTTATTTGTACATACAATCAAAAACATAAACACACATTTATTTCCAAAAGGTCGAGAACTCTCTAACGACGTATGAACCTCATGGATGTGTGGTGGTTTTTTCAGTTGTCGATAAAACTTCTTTCCGAATTGCTGAAGAAATAATTAACTATCTATGGAAAGAGAATATAACAAAAGATAAGGCAGTAATCCTTGTTGGAAACAAGGCTGATTTGGCCCGAGCTCGGGTTATATCAACGCAAGGTAATATACTTGTATTTTTAGTAAACTTATTTATTCTTTGATACCAATTATTATTTTTAGAAGGAAAATCTTTGGCGGCTTCCAGAGATGCTAAATTTATTGAAACATCCAGTGGAATCCAACATAATGTTGATGAACTTCTTGTAGGGACATTAAAACAGGTACTATCTAAGTGACTGGATACATTGATACTTTCAGTAAATAATCTGTTAATTTTTGTTTAGATCCGTCTTAAGGAAAACCGCGAAAGGAAAGCTACCTCCTCTAAGATGAAGACTTCACGAACTCACATATCTTTACATTTAGCTAAAGAAATTTTGCAAAAAATTTGCCTTAGCGATATTACTAAATCTAAGAGCTGTGAAAATCTACATGTTCTGTAGACTACTATACTAGTAACTAAAACTGTTCTTAAGTAAAAAAAACTGTTATTCTATACTAATGTACATGCATATAAATCTATAGATATATTTACATATATACATGAATTTACAACACGTTGTTAGATTTTTAGCTCGTGAACAAAAAATATCAAGCAAAGTATTTTAATAGGCATTATTCAAATTTTGGTTTCTGAATTTGCCTTTAAACTGTTCACAATGTTATCATGAATGTTTAGTCTTGTTCTGAACTGTTTAAATTATGATCCTAACGAGAAAAGAAATTGTCAATTTTCTATTAGTATTATTTTCCGTTTTTTTTTTAAATATACCATACCACCGTATGGATTTATTTGATTTATCATGTGTATTTAGATGATCCTTCCATTGTAACCATTAGACAAAATGACTGTTATTTGATGTTTTGAACAAGAATTTTCCGTAACTGTCAAGTATTGAAATTATGTATAATCCTTTTTAAACACATTGTGTATTAGTATCGCCAATATTTGTTGTGTATTTCATGAAGTATTTATTTTTTAAATCTGACAATCAATATAAGAGTAACAAGCATTTAGTTATATGTGCGAAAGTGTCATTATTGTTTGTGAAAATATTAACAATAATAAAATGTATGTTTAATGTTGATGAAGACATAAGCATATATGAATTATATTCACTTTCAAAATATGATTTAACATTAGGTATCTAAAACTTTAACTAGGTATCTAAAACTAGCAATAATACGTAGAGTAAATTATAGTTACTGAACAAGTTAGAAATATTTCCAAATCAATTAAATTACCTACTGAATCTTCTAATCAATCAACAAATTTATATTTTTTCTTACAAATGTCGACATTATGTAACTACCTTTGATTTAAGAATATTTTTTATTGTTTCTTCCTTTTGTTGTAACTTTTGCTTCATTTTATCCATCTCTTCCAGGTAGCGTGAGTGAAGACCCTTTATCTGAGCTTCCTTGTGCTTTACTATTGTCTCGAGTTGTTTCACGGCCTCCCAGGTGCTATCGAAATTCGCGTGTTTTTGTTCTAATCTTTGCGCCCACTGCAGAGCTATTTTTAAGCGAGCTTTAACTCTCTCCCTGGATTTTTTCAATTTCTCTGCAATCCTTTGAAGTGCTATGACTTTCCGCTTAAGTTCCTCGAACGCCATTCTTTCCGTGTCCAGCTCTTTCTGCATCCTTTCCCGGTTATTGGTTAGTTCTTTGTTTTTAAGTAGTAAATCAGCATTTTGTTTTCGCAGTTCTTCCGATTCTAAAACCATATTATTCTTCTCTTTATAATGTTGCTCTTTAAGTTCTTCAAATAGTTGCTTGCATTCTTTTAATGATTCGAGTGCAATATCTGGTTTGGTGCTCGAATTATTTTTCAGAGATATTAAGTCCTGCTTACAACGTGTGTACACGTTTTGAATATGTTCCAGGTCTAAGGATAATGTCTGTGTCTTTTGCTCATAACATTGAATTACTTCGAGTAGCTTCTCTTTGGCTAAATCGGCTCGTCTTGTCTGCACATCTAAATTTGATTTAAGTGACCCTAATTGCGATTGAAGTCGTGTCTTTGTTTCTAACCACCGATTGGAAGATTTTTTCAGTACATCGTAGTCTTCTTGGAGTTTTAAATTCTCATCAATCACTTTCTTTAGTTCGCCTGTAAAATGTTTTATTTCGTTTTCATGCTCTTGAATGAGATCATCTTTCTCCTTCATTATTTCTTCGTACGAGTTTAGCAGGGGTCCTAAAGTATCAGTGTTTATAGGACCCCATCGATGGATGAATTCTCTATCGGCACACTCACTCCGCATTGTATTCTCCAAACCACCATCATTTAAAGAACGAATTTTCTCTTGATAAATATCAATTTGTACGTTCAATCGATATACCAAAATTTTCATCATAGACACATCATTTTGAAGATTGCTGTTGATCTTAACCAGTTCCTCCTTGTCTGCAGAATACTGTTGGCACGCTCTACATTCTTCCCGATTATCTGCCTTCTGAAGGAGTGAATGCAGCTTTTTGTTTTCCTTAGCAAATTGATTGTTATACTTGTAGAGCACTATAACCCTCTGAACTAAACTCTCCAGTTGCTTATCTTTATCTTCTAACTAAGAAAATATTATTGTTTACTTTAGGCATTATTCTTTTTTAAATAACTTACAATTGCGCCAAAGTTTTCAGAAGACATCATATTATCTGAGTTAAGCTCAACACTTTTACTTCTGGTTGGAAAATTCCCAGAAAAACTATTTATACGTTTTTTCCCCTGATGCACTCTATTTAAACAGTATTTTTCTTTAGAATTTAATTTTTGAACGTTTGTTTCATCCAAGTCCGTAATAAGAGTGTTCTTCTTTGAAGCCTTCATAGTAATGAAATCCCAGTTGTTGTTTACTAATTGTAGATTTAACAAACTATAACTGATAATTTTCTCAACAGGAAGCCATTTGTAAACAACGTTTGTGGGAAATAGGTTGCCATAGATATTTATGAGCACTTGTCACAGGGTTGAACGATTCCATAAAGTGACTTCTACCAAGTTACTCCTCCAACACAAACGCACTTTATTCACTACAAACCACCCTGCAACATGTATCCTACCCACTAAGTTTTTTTACATTTTAGTTTTTTCTTTCTTTTTCTGTTATAATTTTGACTTAAAAATACAAATAATATAACTTCACACAAAAATATAATAATTAAATGGAAATGCAAACTATTATAGATATTTGAAAACCTAACCAAAATCAAATTATTCAAAAGAATTTGAACGTTAATTTATATGTCACATCAAAAACCCACAAAGCAGATATCATGAAAGCAGATATTCATTAGCTAGATCCGATTTCTAGTTAAAATGCTTCTTCGCACAACCCATACGCACGTAAATAAGACATGTGCAATAAATATGTATTGACTCATTAAATACCAACCGGTGTCACTTAAAATAGATGCAATTACATTTTATAAGCGATTGCAAGTTAAATGTAACTGCTTGTTTTACATGATCTATTTACCATGCTGGCAACACTTTTAGCAAATGCTGTCAGAAATTCAGAGCAATTCGCTTAGGTTATTGCCAGACATGCTCAAGGATTGACTGAAAATACGATTTTCATAATTTGCGCTAACTGATTCGTGACGTCATCAAAAATGAAAAAGGATTTTTTCAGCCAAACGACGAACACAAATGAGAAAAAGTGGATGCAGATCACTTGCAAAGAGGTATCCACATACAGCCCCATCATATTTCAATTATTCTGATAAGAAAATATCAAGAAAATCGACTTTATAGAAATTGACAATTCTCAGGCGAAAAAGTGCAGTAAAATAATAAATTATCTGGGTCGACTTTCTGAAGATGTCAAATTTGATTTTGAGGATTTCAAGGACTGTGAAGGATGTGTGGGAATGAAAATGGCTAGAATATGAATAAACTACATCATAATGATGAAAAACATCAACATTTGCTTGATATTCCCTATATGTACATAGAAAGGGAGAAAATTCGTAATTTCCATTCGCACAGAGGTGAAAATTGGTTTTGATACTTTTGTCCTCTCCACCATAGTTGTGTGGATCTAAATGCACTCTATGCGGATAAATGTGATCTTAAAATATGCCTACATATTTACAATCCCATGATATGAAATTATGAGTCTAGGAAGGCACGAAGCTTATGTAAACATTTGATTTCTGGAACAACCTTTAAGGCCGGAATTTCATACCTCAAGCTCTTCCAATAAAATTAAAAATCCACCTAGATCTTGGATCCACGACCTCAATAAGCACTGACTACGGAAAATTAAAAAGAGCAAAAAGGAGTGAGAAAATTAAAAAACTGAAAAAATAATTTAATTTTCAAATTTGAGTGATCCCTGAAAGGAGGGGGGGGGGGGGGGAAGCTTACATATATACGATCAACGGGAGAGAAATTTCTCACTTGCTCACCACCCTTCATGGGCTACACGTCGGGGATGTTTTTCTGTTTTTTTTTTTTTAGAAAAAAATTATTTTCGACCGACACCCTAACCCTTTGTTAGTGGGTGGGGTATGTGATGATTCTGTTCTTGTGATTCTTCTCATACTTCTTGCGACATTTTCCGAGTATACCTACCACTCAACGCGCACCCATTTAGCCTTTTTGGGCATTTGTACATATGTCGGATGCTGTGTCATAGGTGGTTGGCGATTGTCTGACCACCTATACCCTTGGCATAATTATATATATACATATGCATTTGCTGAAGTGCATGACAACATGATGCTGAGGCACAGGTCGTATTTTGAAAGTAGTTTATCAGTTGCTTGGTTTATCGACGTCGTTGCTCCGTGTTGATGAAACAACGAAACATCAACCAGCCATGAAAATATTTTGACTTTTTGCATTTTTCTTCAAATTTCGCTCGATTTTTGGTATGCATGGATGGGAATGGTACCCATACATCAGTTCATCAAGCTCAGACATTAGTATACACCGGTAGGGAGATGAACACCAAAGCAAACTTCGTTAGAAGTTTCCTTAATGACGATACCATAGCCATGTCTAGCCAAGTTCAAACATATATAATTTGTACATTTATATATATACCGTAAAATCGTGGGCCCGTAGAGTATACAATTATATTTAACATTAATCAAAAACCTCTAGAAATATAACCCGATTTCTGTTATTTTCACAGAGCCAATTTTTTCCCAGACTAGTGTATTATTGTATATTTTCAGGTGTTAGGGGCTAATAAAATATACAATTTTATTTAAAAAGGGCGAATCTATGATGAGCTTCTCGAATCATGAGTTCAATTTTGGGCACACACATTGGACATTTTCCAGATGTTTTTGAGTCAATTTTAAACCACTTAATTTTTGTTTGGAGTTTATACTTATGTGTACACCTCAATTTATAATACACATATGATGCTGAGACATTTGATGTCTATATAAGTGATTCATATTTGCACTCACATCTACACAAAAAATTGTTCATTGGACAGAATCAAGTCGTTTAATTAAAAATAAAGTATATTTATATTATTTAACGAGTCATTTATTGGGAAATTCATTACTATTCCATACATGAATCAGTATATGTATTTTATATTAATATTAAAAATATATAAGTATAAATAACATAAAACAAATTTGTGTATATGCACATTAGTTTATTTTATCAGTTACAGCCTTAGGTATGATCGGCAAGTCCATATATTCACTCATATTGGACAAAACGCCCGAATAAACCGTATTCATTAGATATTGATACCTCAAATCTCCTAGTTGTGAACGCAGTGCGCCCAATTGCCACGCCACATAGTCCTTAAGCACAATTGTGTGTACGGGATCCTTAAGAGAAAGTTGACGACAGCGATCATAGTGATGTGCCTGATATTCGCTGTCATTTATCCATATACAAGCACTTGCGTCTTCGCCAGCCATGTCCAAGTCAGCTTCGTCTTGAAAAACTAATGAATCGTAATATTTACGAACGTCTCCTTGAGTATCTTCCTCCTTCATAACGTCAGAAAGAACCTCCGAAATATTTTGCATTGTAGCTGGAAAACGTTCCTGAACAGTTAAATTATTAACTGTAATTAAAGATGCAAGTGCAAGAGAAAGAAGTTTTCTTCTTTCCAATTCAGAGACTAGAGGCATTTTAGAATTCCAGACGTCCATGATCGTCTCGAGTGCACTAGGAAGATTAAGTTTATGTAAAACTTCAAAGAACACACTTTGGTTTATTATTAACACTCTTGCGACTATTGTTAAATATGTACTCATGACCATAGGAAACTCCTTGTTATCATATATTTGTCGAAATATGTGTGGAAGTACTGGCTCCAATATTTCTATGCCGTAGGATGAATCAGCCTTTAAAATAGTCTCGAAAACTTTCATAATAACAACTATCCCTTCCGGTCGAATGTCATCCAACATACGGGTGCATAACTCCACAAACTGTTTACCGTATGTCTCCAGGAATGGTCGCGGACATAAAAGTATATATGCTTGTATAAGGAAAAGTATAGTACGGAAGTTTTCAGATGACCTCTCAATAATAGGAGGTAAATTTTTACATAAATCAAGAAGTTGTGGAGTAACCACAGTACTATTTTCTATTACAGATAGCCAAAGAGATAATCCTTCTTCCATCAGATATATATGCGATGACTCTTGAATGTCTGTACTTAGACCAATCACAATATAGAGGAAAGGTTTCATTGGGTCTGGTGTTTCATGCAATGCTTTTATAACTTGTTGTAATGTGCATATAATTGAACAGCGCAGTAAGTTGTGATCTTCACTGCATTTCCAAAGCGTTGGCAGATATGCTATTAGATTGTCCGCCTGTGATTGTATATGGTCACTCATCTTTTCGACTATTCCTGTTATGATGGATAACACGTTCATTTTTGTGTCACATTCCTTTGATTCAGTTAGGAGTATAAATAGAGCGGAAAATGTTTGTTCCAAATACGGTTGAAAAGGATCTGGTTCAAATTCAAAGCTGTTTATTAGAGCTGCAAGTGCTTTAGATGCTTCCAAACGAATTGACATATCTTCCGAAGAACGTAAGAGGTGTAAGCATGCTTCATATGCGAGTGGTCGAAGATCTCTAGAAAATTTCACAGCCGCCCATTTTGCTGTAAGCCAAATCGCTCTTCGTCGCAAAATTCGAAAATTGTCCGAATCGATTTTTATTTCAGCCAATAACTGATTCGTAAACCACATGTCAAAGTCGATTTCATCGAATAAATTAAATGATGCTAATCCAGCTGCATTATATATGGCATCTTTTAATAATATATCATCCAATTCAGAGTTGGGTGTTAGATTTATTTGCTGTGCTTTTGTTATGTATTTAAGAGTTTCAGATGTCATATCTGTACGAAATTGATTCATCACTGTGAGATACAGCCTTTCAACGGAAGGTCGAAGGCAATATTTCCAACTGTCACCACCTGCATCATCTTGTGAAAAACCTTCCGCATCTTCCACCCACAATTCTAATTCGGCTTGAGTGAGAAGGAAATAATGTGTTACTATCTTTTCGCAAATATAGCAAATTCGCTGTGAAGTGAAAAACTCTGTTAAAGGCACTGGCTTATCTGCTACAGGCAAAGCATCTCTTGACTTAGCTTCGTTATATATACTGCACAATAATATTCCCTTCATAAGGTTTATACAATGTATTGTGAATTGGCTAAAGTTAATAACATTTCCGTCATCGAATATCAAAGCAGTTCCTTCATGAAATACATAGTTGAATGAAAATTCTAATGCAGTTGATATAAATCTTATGAAAGCAACAGGATGATGTTCTAGGAATTCATTTAGTGTTTTCATTTGTTTCAAAATAAACTTTTCCAATATTTCGACTAACTTCTCGCTTCCACTGAGACGCTGGAGCTGGTACCGCCACTCAAGACATTGTTTCAGTCTACCGAAAATTATTTGTATGAACTGCATACAGTTCTGAGAGAGTTGAGGCTTTGAGAAGCCGGATATGGTGAGTTTTCGTAGCGTTCGTAAAGTGAGTAATGCTTTCTCTAAATGAGCAATCGATATATCAAGTTGTGAGTTTTCCAAACTATGAAAGAACAAATTTGTAAATCTTTCCCACAAATCGTAGATGTATCCATAGATGTTTGCTGTCAATTCTTCAAACATTTTTCTTTCTGCCAACATTCTTCTAGACAAAAGTGCTTTAATCACATGATGTAATATTAACATCACTCTTTGCTGTTGTATGTGGTCGGTTGTAAGAATTGTTTTAAGAAGAACTTCAACTAGATCCGGCCATTCTTTAGGATAATCATATCTAGCAATTTTAGCAATCAATACGGCAATTTGAGAAGCTACTTGCGGAATTGGTTCTGAGAAGTTATCAAGCAAACCGCGACGTATTTCTGATTTGTCTGCAACCGGCATTTCATTTTTAATACCTTTTCTCCAGTATCTATTTACCCCATTTTTCAGATAAACTGCAGCCATCCACCGAACGTTCACATCAAATTGTGGATTTTGAAATATTCTTAACAATGTTGGGAAGAATCCAGGTTGTTGTTCCCATTCTACAAGTTTCCGTTCCGCTTCCTTTACTACTTCAATGCTTGGATCAGTTGCCGCTTTAAGGGCTTGTAAAACCATAATTTCTGGGGATGACTCCATCAAGTTTAGTTGAAAAATCTGAATTAAAGGTATATGCTATGTGTTGCTAAAGATATTTACTATACAACAAACCTATAGAACATTGGTCCGAAGTGCAGCTCAGTGAAAAAATTAATAAATTCCACAGCTTTTTGTTAATTACCAATATATATATATATAAAATTATTTTATAATACTCCGCTTTGCACAATCCAAAAGAAGACTTTAATAAAATTTTTATTATGGAAAAAACACCTTTTGATAGAGAAGAAAATCGACAAGGAAACCAATTGCAAATTTGCTGTCAATTTTTTGTAGGTTAGACTGATTGATGCTTAAAACATTTTACATTTTGACACTGTGAATTTGATCAGCTGATTACGACAACCCCATTCACAATAAGCGATTTACGGATTACGTTTTTCACATAACAGAAAGATTATGGTAAATCGGTAATTCTTTAGAATTTTTTTGATTGGAGTTAAAAATCATGCAGAAACTACCGTTGTAGAAAGAACGATATTTTTATTTATTGTACATCAAATAACATAAGTGCAGTCAGAGTTGATCACCTGCAATTAGAATAATAAGAAATATAAAATTCAATTAATGTGTTACGGAAACCGATTTCGACTTTTTGCTCAGGCCATGGTCCCATTAATTTAAACAGCCTTTCGTATTAAATGTTTAATAAATTTAGCGGTATGATAATTTGAATCAGCTATGTATATCGTAGTAACTTGAGAAGATATAATTACATTCCTAACGAACAGGCCTGCAATTGTGATGTGTTGTTATCTGCAACTGCTACAAAACGTCAACCGATGAAGACGTTGGCTGACTAGTTGATAAAAAACACTTCGTTTTTTTATCCTATATTAAATTTAATACAATAATTGACCCGTCTCACATAATGTTGAAGGCTATTATTCTTATTGGAGGGCCACAAAAAGGTTAATAATTACAAATATCGATACAAAATGTAATAAAACAGATGTTATTAAACGTAGGCACTCGGTTTCGCCCGTTGTCCTTGGACACTCCAAAGCCACTTTTTCCTGTTGCCGGTAGACCAGTAATTCAACACCATATCGAGGCCTGCTTGGAGGTCAAGGATCTCAAGGAAATATTAATCATTGGATATTATCCCATTGGACAAATGGAGCAATTCGTTTGTGATATGCAAAATCTATATAGTATTAATATAAGGTAAATTAATTGTAATATAAAAGTGTTCCATCATTTTTGAAATATGTAATTATGTTTCAGATATTTACAAGAATTTACAGCTCTGGGGACTGCAGGGGGAATGTACCATTTTAGGGATCAAATCCGTACCGGTAATCCGAAAGCATTTTTCATCTTGAATGGCGATGTTTGTGCAGATTTTCCCTTGCAAAATCTTTACGATTTTCACATGAGTCGCGAGCCCAGTGCTCTTATTACAATAATGAGTACCGAAGCAACTAGACAACAGTCGCTGCACTATGGATGTTTAGTATTTGACCGTACTAACGGTGCTGTGTCACATTATGTAGAAAAGCCAAATTCCTATATATCCACTTTCATTAATTGTGGGGTTTACGTATGCTCAACTGATGTGTTTTCAAAATTAGCCGAAATCTTTCGAATCAAGGGTCAAGGCTATGATAGTTTCGTAAATTGTTCCAATGGAAACGGGAAAGACCCGGGTCATATACAGTGGGAGCAGGAAGTACTTACTCCTTTAGCAGGCACAAATGAATTATTTGCTATGCAAGTTCCAAATTGGTGGTCACAGTTAAAAACTGCTGGATCAGCAATCTATGCTAACCGGCATTATTTGGGTATGTCGCCGTTTGAAATATGTAACAAGTACAGAAGAAAGATATTACTTCCATTTTTCAGAACTTTACAAAAAGACTCACCCAGAACGACTTGTGAATGCAGGAATTAAGAACGCCGATGACGATGGTAGTTTAATCTGTAATATTTTTCCCGATGTTTATATACACCCTACTGCGTCTGTTCACCCTTCGGCTACTGTATGGGTTTCAGTTAAACATTTTGGAAATATATAATATTTCTTTTCAATTTAGTTAGGGCCCAACGTTTCGATAGGTCCAGGAGTCACAATTGGGCCAGGAGTGCGAATACGCGAGTCAATTATTCTAGAGAACGCTATCATAAAGGATCATACCCTGGTACTACATAGCATCGGTAATATTATAACGCTTATGTTAAGGATAATTTTTAAATATCGTTGCAATGCAATGTTCTTATAGTCGGCCGTGGATCTACCATAGGAAATTGGGCCCGCGTAGAAGGTACACCGACGGATCCAGATCCAAACAAACCATTTGCCAAAATGGAAAACCTTCCCCTATTCAACAATGAAGGAAAATTGAATCCATCCATAACAATTTTAGGTAATGGTGCCCAGTATGTATATGTTCAGCAACGGTTTTTAATATTTCCTTTTCATAGGATGTTTTGTTCAGGTACCAGCCGAAAAGATCTTATTGAATTGTATTGTTCTGCCGCACAAAGAATTACGCAGAAATTTTAAAAATGAAATTATTTTATAATTTTTTACATGTATATACCTAGTTCAAAAATTATATTCTATTCTAAAATGCTGACAACATTGTCTAAAATAAAAAAAAAAAATAAATAAAAACATTTTGCAGTGTCTCAATTTCACTTGGAATCCTAAAAAATTTATTTAAGTGGGAACTCACGGTTAGCTTGCTCCGTTCCTAAGCATCACTTTTAATAAATAAAAATATTCATCAAGGAAAAATGTAAACTATCTTCTTAATCAGACTTGCAAGCAAAACAATATCAAGTCCATTTGTACAAAATAAAATAACAGTCTCACCTAATACTAACTGTATATACTTTGCACGATCTCTCACCCATTCACAAACAATTAAATTTCAAAGTCATGCAAAGAAAAGAGATGCAACTACTTACATTTGCGTTAGACAACCTTATTACACTACACCTGGTATTTTATCATACAGGCAAACCCACTCCAGTGATTACAGGTAAAACCGCCATCGATGTTGTCTTTTGTATCTCTCTCTCTCTCTCTCGGCCACTAATAACAAGTTTTAACTCGACCCAGGTGTGCCAATGTATTCGTAGGTAATAAGCAATGAATTCGTTGTGGTGATATTACGAGAGAAAAGTTATTTACTTGAACTGGACATCAGTCGACATTTTACCATCGTTCGGTTGCGTTCGTTTTATAAACTTTATTTACCACCATTTCGTTTGTGACTGTCGGTAAATAAATTAAGTTTATTAAGCAAAACGAAAATCTATTAGCTGTTCTAAAACAATCTGTGAACGTAAAGCTCAACGGTGGACTGGCTGCATGAAAATAAACTAACAGAAAATAACATATTTTGTTAAAATAAAATAAAATTCCATTTCGGGACTTAATTTTCTCCATAGTAGTGCAATAATAATGTTAATTTTTAGATAAACCCAATTTGAAAGTGTTTTAATGAAATTGAATTTCTTTAATCGTACAATGACTTGCTAGTCTCAATACAAATACAATAAACAAAATTATATATTATTTTTTATAATTTTTTTTAACAACGACGGTGAGTTGCTTTCCATACTCTGAGCGATTTGTATTTGTACCTGTTTGGTAATAACCTTTTTTTTATCGCTGAGGTTACCTACTTTAAATATTTTCTGTTTTCTGTTTTCTGTGAGCAACCCATATAGAGAAATGAAATTAATTTATAGTAGTTAATGTGTATATAAATGTATGGTATAATGAGCAGAGATCTGAATTTATATTTCTGAAAACAATCCAACCGACAGATCGTCTTAGTGTTATTAAATACCTGAGATGTGTTTTCTCTTTAATAGAAAGAGAAGTAATGCTACTTATATTAATGTATTGTCTTTAACTGGTATTATAGGTACATATTTATTTGTTGTACAAATATGACACAATGACTCCGAAAACATGTTGAACCATATTCATTTTAAATAATGTTTTCTAGCTTGTGCTTAACATTGTTGCAACCTGTTGCAATTTATACCCTTTAAGTATGACACGTGTTACTTACTGTTCATAACCACATAGAGATGATTTTATCCTACAGGCGTCCTTGTCGCTCTTATGCAGGTATTTTTCTTGATGAATGGAGTTTCATTCCTAAGAATCATCATGGAGGTATGTTTTCAACAGTTACATTGTAAAGAAGGAAAGTTATGTCCCCAATCTTGTTGCACAAGAATTTTTATAGTGAAAATTGTCTCGTACGTACACGCATACTCAGATTTCGTTTAAAATTATATTTTTCATATTTTGATTTCTTTTTGAGTTAAGGTTCTAGATCAAACAATTATTGAGACGTTTTATTATGATTCCGAATTCCAACTGGTTTACGTATTTTAATTGGCTAATTTAATATTCCTCAAAGTACTCATGTAGTACCTACAGTAGAAACAAATATTTGAAATCTCTATTAAACGTACATATGTACATAATGCTATGCAGTGTTTGTTAGGACTCTTTATTTGATCTATCCTAATATAATATTAAATAAATACACTGCTAAGTATTGTCAAAATAAAAACTATCGATAACTACATACCTACATTGGATAGCAGTTTGTGGTAGGATGCAACGTGCAGGTATGCATTAAGTAACTGTTGGCTAATGTCCTCAAATCAGAGATTATTTTTTTGAATTATTAAATCACAATTTGTGTGGCAAAAAGGCAATACTTGGGTATATTCGTTAGTACAGAGTTGAATACGGTAAATTAAAATATACGTCATATTCATCAGTAACAGCCTTTTTAATGGATGCCCGAGAGTGTTGTGCTCACTAAATGTTACACTCTGAACTTCTATATCTATACGTGTGTACCTATGTATAACTAAATACAAGCATTTATTATTTGCTTTACGCACTGTATTAAATTTGATGTCAAACTGACGTGAACCCATCATACCTTGTCCATGATTTCACAAACGTTTTTATTACAGCTTTACTAAAAGTAAGCAATAAATGCATTGCGATGATCTCATGTGTTAAAATAATGGATGTGCGTAGGTATGTCGATTTTTCGGCTAAAGATCGTTTACTACAAAGTGCGTAAGTCGTTATAAGTCTTGTTTTTCTGTATGTTCTGTATACGACATGGAGTATTATATTTTCATTTTCTCATTCTTATTTTCTTCTTTTTTTAGAATATCAAGAAAAGATTCAAAATCGTATAATGTTGCTAATTCAACATCTATAACACATTGAATTTATAGCCGGACAATTTATTTTTAATCTTCATCCGTATATCCTTACACTTATAAAATGCAAGGACCAGAATATATTGTGTCAATGTACGTGGCAACATGTGGACAAAACGGACCAGGTCTAGGTTCTGATGAAAAGGAAGTTATCCTACTGGTTTATGTTATAATTGATGCAGTGTCTAACCAAGTAAGTACATAAAAACAAGGCTTGCAATGAATTTATTACTAATTATTGTATTCATAAAAAATCCTTTCTTTGATAGTCTCACCAGTTCATTATACACTATGTTAATGTTAATAGTTAGAATACAAATGAAAACTTTCTTTGATAATATTGATATTTACTGAGAAAACCACAATTCAAAATTTTAATTTAGTAACAGAATTTATTCATGCATTATCGGAAAAACAATAGAGGTAGAGTAAAATGGTTATCAAATTCGTTTAAATTATTTGGTATGCAAATTGTCATTTGGGTTGGATACAAAAATAACATTTTAAATGCTTAAATAAGATCCGTTTTTATTTGCATAGTATACATGCAAATAAATAATGCATTACATATGGAAATCAAATAAATAATCTCGTCACTGCATCAAAATGCACAGTTCTCTAAACTTATAGGTTGAATTTTTTTCACAATAGGTACCTACAACATTAAAAATTTCAAACTAAAATGAATCATTTTTAAGAATACTTACATACACATAACATTTAAAAGAACCCCTCCTCTGAGGGTGAATATGTATAATTGTAAATAGATTTACATTGTGTTCATGTAAGAAAGTGTCTTTACTGAAAGAAACGTATGGACTCTGAGCAAATAATTGACTTGAGAAAAATACTTGTAAATCACTAGCAATCACAGTCATGCAATCTAACTCTTCTAATACAAATTTCAATTGGCTAAACCAAACAAAAAAGTAAAGCTATATACGCATATGTGCGTACGCATGTACATATTTGTGGAATAGAATATTTTAATTCTTCGCATATTGTATTCAAAAGTGTAATCATTCTATGAACTGGGTGCCAATACTATTAAATGTCCATTATCCTAAAATACGCACACATTCATTGTGTAATATATCTGAGAATTTTTGCGTTTGAAGCTGGCAAGTACATTGCATGCAAATAAATACAAGGTAATATTTTAAGCACCTGGCACTGAAGTACCTAGGATTTTTACAAATCTGTTTTGCATATGATTAGATGTTTTGTGTGTATATATATAAATGTTAGTAAATAATTATTTATGAGGAAACTATTCTTTCCATGTAACGTATTTATATGAAATCAATGATCTAAAATCGTAGATCATTTAAGGACAAAAGTAACTAACAACATTAACTCTACTTTTTTCTCTGAAAAAGGGACATACATGTAGAGAAGTCACACATATTTTAGTAGCGGACGGGCAGGATTTTCTCCATTTTAATGGACACTTAATTATATCAGTTATTACTTTAACTGAAACAATGATCGATAATTGTATTGGCATTGGTAATTGAAAAAAAAGCGCTTAGACACAAATATAGGACATATTTTCCATGTACATAAAACATACATAAATGATTTACTGATTAGGTTTAATTTGCATTTAATGACAGAATGTGCAGAAAAACTAAACCTGTCTTGTGAGATCACTACGAACACATAAATGATTCAAGTAATATGGTCAAAGGTCCCGGCTAGTAGTTTGACGTGTTAAAGATATTCCAAAGTTGCTTCTATTATAGGCATGTGTGTTCATTTGCCTATTTAGTAATTAAGAATAGGTTGAAGTCTAAATATGTATGTAAGGTTTGTGATCAAGTAAATCTTAATAGATGCTTGCAAAAAATTTTGAATTATTTGATAGAGTACTAATCAAGTACATTTGTTTTTTTTGTAAAAAAGTGAATATGAAATAGAAAAGGTACTACAAACTTAAATAGTAAAATAAACGGAGTTCTACTTTGCTATTCAGATTATATTAAAGCTAGAATCCCCTTTGAATAATGAGTTGGTGGAGGTTATAACCCCAACTTTTGACCTTTTATTATAGTATGGTTTCTCATAGAGTACTGAATTAACCATGAACTAATTAATATTAAATTTCCTCTTGCGTTGTACCTATATCTCGATTGCATTTAGACATACATTTTGTAATGCTTATGGAATTATTTTAACTTAGCATGAAGTCGACCGAAAACATTTATTTTATTTATGTCACATTTTCATTTATTTCATTTATTATTTTGTTTTTCTATTTGCAGATCACTGGTGTAAAACAAATCCTTGTAAGACCAATCGGTCAATTCGGTAAAGATAGAACCATTTCCAGCAGTTCTGAGCAATCTAATACAGCTTCGTTGATTGCAACTTCTCCAACTACAACAAATCCAACGCCTCAAATTCCGTCATCGCCTTTATTGGGGGATGGTCCGCAAGTTGTGAATGGTCCACCAACGACCATCGATCTACCAATAGCAGTTGCGCAAGCAGCTGGGAAGCCTCTTAATGAAGCAATCAAAGAGGTAAACTCAAGCAATTGAACTTATTTATTACATTGTATTTACTTGTTAGGGATTAGTGATTTTGTGTTTTTCAATATAATTGTTATTAATCGCAAATGATTTAAAACAATATACCGGAACAGCAAAAAGAAATTGTTATTAATCGCAAATGATTTAAAACAATATACCGGAACAGCATAAATAAATTCGATTTATCTTCAAATTCGTTCCATTTCTCGAGCAAGAGCATATGATTAAGAGAACATTTATTTTCTCTTCATGATCATTAGGTACAGTAAGGTCAATATATATTTTATAGTGATAACATGAATTTTATGTTCACTCTTCTTAAAAGTATAAGGCTTTGATTAGGTAGGAATAATGTTGCACCCTTGATTCGAAAGATTAGAACATTTTATATGTATAAAAAAGTTATACTTTAGTAACCGAATGGTTTAAAACGATAAGATATGAGATCGTGTGTTTTTCATTGGAAACAACTTTGCTTTTCTTAATCTTATCGTACTATAAGTTGTGCCCCACTCGAAACGAAAGAGATTACCTATTTAGAACTTTGAACTCGTTTCCAGATTTCACGTATGGATATAGGGTTTCGAAATCCAAATCTTATACCACAAATCTGCATATAGTTATATGCTCCTTTTCACTTATGTATATTCATTTGAGTAAATACAAAGCAAATACATTTCTTCTATAGGTACGTTACAATGCATAACGTGTGCACTTACGTTGTGTAAAGCACTATTCTGTAAACGGATATTGATTGATAAGTCAATATTTGTACAAGACCTACGTAGTCAAGGCTTTAGTGCTAACTTAAATTAACATTAATCCTTCCAACACTTACAAACGTTTCTTAATTACTGAATGTGTAAATATTTATAAATAGGCATTGCCAACAAGCAACTCTAGAGTATTGCGGTTCTATATTATTGTCATTCCAGCAGATGCCTTACCATAGATCAAAATAAATACCAGATTCAAGCATCAGATAGGTCATTTAGTAATTTTATACAACAACGTACTACCTGTTTGATTGGTTAATATTATCCACTCATATAACACTGAAGCTAAAATCTAGAATATTGCTTATACTTTATTTCTTTTGTATTTCAGTTCGATGAATATCTACGAGCTCTTTCAATTGATCCAAACTCATTGTCAAATTTTAAGCTGATCACAGATGGACAGTTTCCAATACGCCAATGTTTGCATCCAGAAGCTTGTGCCAAAGACTTAGAACTTCCCCCATATTATTGTAGATTTAGTGATTTGCGCAAAGAATATGTTAAATATAAGTCTGGAGATTTATCGAGAGCACTTGTTCCAGTTAAGGATATAAAAAAAATATTACAAATGCCAACTGTGGCGACACCCCAGTCAATTGCAGATATGGTAAAGGGTAAGTCATATTTACTGACACTTAATTTTAGTCTTTAATTTATTTGTCATGCTTTTGCAGCTTTTGAAAGGCATTACAATTTAAATTTAATTGAATATTGGTATTTAAAGTTTTAGCACGAACTCGGACTACGATTATCTAGGCATGCATATATATTGTATAGTCAGAAATTAGATATATTTTGTATTGATTTGCCTATGTTTACAGACACTTTGTAATCCTAAGGTGAATCGACATTTTATAATAAGCTGCTAACGATTTTGACGCAGTTTATTGGATTTTAAAGAAATAGAATATCTTTAAAATATAACGTAATATTATTTTTTATTTGACCCCAACTTATAATAAGATAAATACTTTTGGATTATTTTAATTGTCAAGTAGCGCTTGCTGAATAAAGAGAAAATTGTAAGCTACAATTCCGTCATATCTTAAGCATAGAATTGCAAGATCAACGTGCTCTTTGCAAGCTTTTATTTTGTTTCTTTACAGTAAGTCGAGATTTACTCAAAGTAATCAAGTACATACATTTGTATATGTCAAACAGATATCGATATTATTATTTTGCAAAGACTGCAGATACTTACGTGCTAGGCATAGAGCAAAAAGATAGTAGATCAGAACAAATGGATAGTTTCTACGTTCGATTGCTGCAAAAATCAGGGATTCGTGAACATTTCGTTTTGTTGCTGCATACATACATGTGCATATTTTCATACATAGATATGTTTGATATGTTTAATATACTTGTGTCATCTTTACAGAACTAAATATAGCTGTCTGTGATGATAATGAATTTTACGTTAAGGAATCTCGGGATATGGTGTCAGTTATACAGGCGCTTTTAGCAGATGGTAGTTATCAAATAAATAGATTCCACGAAATCACGTTAATCGTACTTATTCACTTTTAGGACATAAGTTTGAAGCCAACGAAATCGTGAACTTGACACTAGAACCAGGAATTTGGTAAGTATATTAATGCATTTAAATATGTTAATTTTGTTAAAAGATTAATGCATAATATTAATAATTTAAACATTATTTAGTTAGAAGTATATGAAAATAATTATTTATCTAAGTGTAAATTCACGGCGTGTTGAATTTGAACAACTACATACTATAAAGGTTTCTTATCATTTTTCCCGATCAATGAAAAACGCGCATGAAATGTACATACATATATCTGAAACCAATTTGAGTGAAAATATTCGATCTCGATTCAAACTCAGTGACAAAATTCGAATACAACTCAAATTAGTATCAATCGAAATGCTTAACGTAGACGATCGTTATCTTAGTTTGTAAATGTGAAGACTGAATTACAGTATAATAATTGTGATAAATAAAAAGAAACTGATGTTAAAAGAATCACATGGTATTTCTTTCTTCATAAGTCTATCCATAAAAGTGCATATGTATGTGAACTATTTTATGGAATTACAAAATTCAATTCATGCCTTATCATGAATTCTTGGTTATTTGGATTATTTGATATAATAGAGATTAATATCGATAAAACGAATAAAATATCCTCCACTCTTTGACAAATACTGCTTATCGTGCATTTAAAAAAAAAGTGTTGAGTTGTTAATCATTTTACAATGAGCCATGTCCAGACACGACGACAAAATAAATGTGTTTGCATTAAATCTGAAGACTAAGGGAGAAGTGCATACATACATGCAATTTAACTATATTGCATTCATTTCTTAAAAGTGTGGAAGATGCGATAAGAAATTACGAAAAATGCATAGTTCGTTATTATTCATTGTGTTAATATTTATTTACATATGTATAGAATATATTCCCTTTTTTTCCTGCTTTTTTTTGTTTTTTGTTTAATTACACTTTTTTTTTTAGTTCTATCGATGACGAAATTGATGGTGCTTGCATAGTCAGAGCAAGAGGATTACCGTGGCAGAGTAGTGATCAGGATATTGCCAAATTCTTTAGAGGGCTCAACGTTGCAAAGTGAGTAATATGAAGTTTCTATTAGCTTGCATTCTGTTTCAATTGAGGTATTTCTGTCGGTATTGTCATTTTCTACAACCAATCAGTTTCATAAGTTATTTTTTTCATCTATCTGATGAGGTCAAAGGTTTACAGATTATTTTTCTGAGCGACATGTACACAATGGAAAATACACCGAAACCGATAGAATGTTCTTTTTTTTAATAATTTATTAAATATATCTTCCCTAAGGGAGATTTAGTACGTAGTTGACTTTTTATAAAGCTTAAAGTGAGTCAAATTTGTAATTAAATTTTCAAGCTGCTATATTTTGGTTTTGGGTAATTGTATAGTATGGCTTATGACTGAAAATTCGACATTATCATTGTATATTTAATTTGACTTTTACTTATTTTAAGGGGTGGCGTAGCTCTCTGCTTGTCCCCGTTAGGACGCCGAAACGGTGAAGCTCTAGTTAGATTTGTTTCACAAGAACATCGAGACATGGCACTCAAAAGGCACAAGCATCACATTGGCAACCGGTATATTGAGGTTTACCGTGCCACTGGAGAAGACTTCCTTTCAATTGCGGGAGGTGCTTCCCATGAAGCTCAAGCGTTTCTCTCAAAGGGGGCTCAGGTAATAATCCGGATGCGTGGCTTACCTTATGACTGCACTGCTAAACAAGTGGTAAGTTTTTCAATATCAAAGTTTGTGTGTGAATATTAATGCCAAAAAATACATATATGTATTTCTAGTTAGACTTTTTCACAACTGGCAACGATCCTTGTCATGTCTTAGATGGAACAGAAGGTGTTTTGTTTGTAAAGAAACCAGACGGTAGAGCCACTGGTGATGCTTTTGTATTATTTGCTTCCGAAGCAGATTCTCCAAAGGCATTGTCACGTCATAGAGAATCCATTGGTCAGCGTTATATAGAACTATTTAGATCAACCACAGCTGAAGTGCAACAAGTGTTAAATAGATCAATGGATCCTAAAACCTACGAGCCTCCACAGCCTCCTCTCATTGCTCAATTACCGCCAATGCAGTTGTCTCTTTTACCACAGGTAAAAATAATAGTAAAAAATCTTTTGTGTATCTTATAAAATTCATGTTTTTTATAGCATATGATAACATCTGGAACAACAAAAAGTTGTATTCGCCTCCGAGGTCTTCCATATGAAGCAATGGTAGAAAACATTCTACATTTTCTGGACGACTATGCTAAAAATATAATGTTTCAAGGAGTACATATGGTCATCAATGCACAGGTTAAAATTAATTATAAACACTATACATTTTAATCATTGATTTCTAAATTATTCAAATATATCGTAACATTTTTTGTTTATTTTGTTTCTATGCAGGGCCAACCTAGTGGTGAGGCTTTTATTCAAATGGATTCAGAAGAAGCAGCCCGCCAGTGTGCACAACGAAAGCATAATCAATTCATGGTCTTTGGAAAAAAATATAGATACATCGAAGTATTTCAATGCTCTGGTGACGACATGAATATGGTCCTAAACGGAGGTTTGCAATCGCCTGTATGTCATCATCACGCAACCAAACCGCCTTTACTATCACCGGGTATGTTATCACAACCACAGCAGGCATCAGCGCAATCAATTAATGCCCATTCTACAATTCAATCAAATGCACCTGTTGCCGCAGCAGTGGCAGCTGCAGCAATGGCTCAACAACATAATCATCAACATTTATCGGCGGCCAATTCACAGGCTGCTGTTGTTGCTGCTGCGGCTAGTGCAGCTACTCTAAATTCTTTCATACCTCGTCACCATTCTCTTTCTCATCATTCCTCGGCGTCATTAACAGCTACAATTCCCATGCATAATGGGCATCCAGCGGCACCTACAACAAATCTTACGGCTGCTTCGATTCATAATCAACAACATTCAAATATGCCTGGCACGTCATCATTGCCGTTAAATTTCTCCATACCTCCTCCATTAACAGCTAATTCTGCTTTAATTGCCCAACAGCAAGCTCATTTCATCGCGCAGCAGAATTTACTTGCACGTCAAGCTGCGGCGATGGCTGCAGAGCAAGCAGGACCATTATATTCCAATTTGATAAATCCGTATCTTCTTCCCAATCCTACCACGGCACAACTTGGCCCAAATCCTGGTTCAGCTCAACCGCAATATGTATTTATGCCACAGAGGCATCCACTATTTCAACCTTTTCAAATTAGTTATGACCCGCCTAGTTTTCAATTTACGGGTCATACCAGTCAAGGCCCCGGAGTGACATCAGCAGGCATTGCACAGTCTATGAAACGGTCTTATGATAATGCATTTCAGCACGATCCAAATCAAGTCAATAATGCTGCAAAACGTACTCTCACTCGCCCCACTCCTGGTAGTATGTACACATTCTATAACCCTGGAGTTTAGGGTCTCCGATGCATTATTACAATATTCAACGTCGTTTTGCAAGTAATAATTTGATGGCAATATTAAATCTATAAATTCTACTTAAAATTACTTATACTCCGTCAACGTTAGACATTCTCTAGTTTTAATAAGTCCTTAAAATAAGCTTTATTATAGCTCATACTGTCAAAAAGCATTTTATTAATTGCACTCCTTGAGTGCTCCCAAAATCTTAAGAATATGTACTTGACTTATCTCATCTCAATTCATTTCTTAAGAGAAAAAAAAATTCTTGATTTTTTGTTTGATTTGCGTACGAGTAGCGATTGGTAGTTTTGGGAGAAACTATGTGACTTGCATTTATTTGGTGTGCATTTAAAAAGCATATAGTATTTTCTACCTAAATTAGTGAAATCTTTAATGAGGCTAGCAAAATTAATTTCAGAAATTATTAAATAAAATCATGACAACTTATTCGTCGTACAAAAACTCATCCAAACATTTTATCTGCAACATGAGTTTCTCAAATTCCTGAAATTAATTTCGTCAGGTGTTGGGTTAATTGAATGATTTTTATCCAATGTCGGTGTAAGCATATACAGATCCGTTTAATTTTTTATTTTTTTAATGAATGAATAAAAATATAAAATGAAGTTTACCACTAATTTTTTGATAGTTATATATTTTAAAAAATAATCATGATTATTAATTATCTATCATCATATATTTTTAACTTTCATAATTAATGATTAATACTTATATATATAAATTCATATCAATTTTGTATGACTACTTGTAATTGGTGGTGTAAGTCGCAAAGTCTTCAACTGTTGTCCTTTCTGTTCTGTAACGCACTTATTTGCTTTTGTTGTTGTATTTTAAAGCGAACAACGCTTTAATGCTTTGGCGTAGCCTCACTTTTTGTGGTAAGAGATATTCTTAATTTTTATAAATTTTTATTGGATTAAAGGGAAACTAGGTAACCATGTATAGCTGTAACAATATATAAAATGGAGTTGTGGTTGAAATTTTATGATGACAATTGTCCTATCTTAATGAAATAATCACTCCGAAATGAAGGAACATGATTTCGTTTAAAAAAATAGCAAGAACTATTATCATAAAAAATTCTTCGTTCTTAAAAGAATAAAAAAATATTTTTCTTCATTTTCTGATCTTTGCACAATCAGTAACATGATATTATACTAATCGGATGATAGTTGACTTGATTTAATATCTTAATTTGAAATAAGGTTAATTGTTACAAGGAACGTCTAAAAGGGCAACAAGTATTTACATTGGCCCAGTGACTTACAACATCATAATATTTCATTAATTATATTGCCAGTTTAACTGGCATCCCTGCTTAAATTTTTAAGACAAATCTGGCATCAAGAAGAAATTAATTTGTATTCTTAGTTAACAATAATAATTACATATACATTTGTTTTTTACATTGTTCGTGTCTAAGTGTATTCCAAAAAGGTGTTTGGTTACGATAGTTTAGAAGAAAACTTAAAAAAATCTTAATTACATTCCAATGTAAATTAACACTTAGTATAGAAGGACAAAATGTTACTCGGTTGGCTATTTCATTAATTTTATTATCATTTGCATCTGTGGTATTCTGGGGTTACTGGAAGCACGAATTGAATACTACATTGAGTTTTAAGCACATATAAAACGAAAATAAATAAATTCAATGAAGTAGTCAAAATAAGTGTCAAAAAAACTACATTAAAGTTAATGTTATAATAAATATACATATTAAAGAAAAATTAAATGATATTATTTTTGATAACACATATATTTTTGCTCTTATACTATATTTTAAATAAAATTGTTTTCTAATAAAGATATAATATGGTTTCTCTAAATTCTTTTATATGTATAGCTTTTAGTTGCGCTATATAAATACGTATTACGGTTTCTAAATCAATCTCATAATTGATCTATGTTTACGAATTTATTTTATTTATATGATAATGGAAACATAGTTTATAGGAGTTACACAAGCTTTACTTCTTTTTCTATAGATCCTTTTAATTCTTTTTCGTTATATTGTGTGTTTGTTTTTATTATATTAAATTCAATTTTTACAATGGTTTTTTATTCAATTCATAGTTACATATGTGTCGTCTACAGTTGGAAGCGAAATGCTGCATAAATCAAACCATTGAATTTGTTTAGAATTTGTTCTTTCTCTTTATTTAAATTTTGGTTGTTGGGTTTTGTGTTTCCTTGAAATATACTGCAGTATTTAAAGTGAACGAGATGTATGGGCGCCATCGCAACTAATTTCACCTTTGTGACTGTTATTTCAAATTTAAATATTACAATATTACACCGTGTAACGTTCAAACAATCGACGCAAATAACAATACCCGATGTGCATTCATCCTATGTCCTAAACGCATACACTTCCTTCTATATAATATGGTATTTTTTGGAATAAAAATTGTATAATTGTCCTACTTCATCGGCAAGTTCAAAATGAAGAATTACATAATAAAAAAATACATTTCAATGGTGGTTGTATGTACTTCTTTATACTCTTGTGTAATCGGGGAAATGGTAAATATTTTTGTTCTTAAAATATTTAAATGGCTAAACGGTGAGTGTTTTTACGATATACCTATTAAATATAAACTCATACATAATATATTTTATTTTCTAACATATCTGAAAATGAGTTTTGTGAGGTGCCTGTTTTGCACTTAATTTTAATGTGCCATTTGGTGAACTCTTAATTGTTAACCTTTAAAAAATTTAATATTGAGTACTTATATATATATATATCTACTGAGTATTAGCTTCATTTTAATTCAGTATAATTTAGGAAATAAAAAATCATATATCTTATAAAATAAATTTATTTTTTTTTCCTTTAGGTGGAACTCTTCTTGGTCATCCTCCGTTTGGACCATTTACTCATTTTGGTCCGGGAACGGCAGCGATTATACCACAACCACCACATCGTCCGCATCCAGCGTTTTATAGTCCCCCATTAGTTTTATGGCCATATCCCAGTCCACCGGTATCCCCTACAGCATATTTTGGTCCAACGCATGCACATCCTCACATGACAAGTAATCCTGTTCCACAGCATCAGCATTTGGTAAACATTTTTGAATTTTGAATTGCAACAAATCAGCTATATTTCATTATTTTAGTACCCCGTAGATTATCTCTCAGCTCAAAATATGCCGCCTACTACAACATTTCAGAATCATGTGCAACCATCACCAGGTTGTTGCCCAACGCCTGTTTCTAACTCTTCAACTAACAGCTTAAGTGGGAATAACTGTTTTAAATCACAATACCAATCGAAGAGTATTAAATCTCAGCATCAAACTATACCTTCCCAATTACTTACAATAGATACATCACTAGCATCCCAAATGAATGAAAGCTCTTCAACAAGCAGACCTATAAAACCAAACGCAATCATTACAACACCTGTCCCATCAGCTTACGCGCTAACGCCAGTTTCGCCTCCATTGATTCCAGGAAATTCCGCGGTTCCAACAAACGGAACCCAAATTTCTAACCAATATGTGGAACTCTTTATATCGTAAACCAAATAATATCATATCTTTCTAAATTTGTAATTAAACATATTTTGGTACAACTTCCTCGAAGTAAATTTGATTTAGAAATAAGATTTCCAAAATATTCAAAAATTACTTGAATGTGAACAAATTAATTCTTGCCTTTCCTAACTATTGTATATCTAATATCATGTAGGTATCTAATTTTCAAATGATATTAAGAATTTCTTGTCACAACGCTTATAGGTAATGAAATTCAACCAAAATAAAATATAGTTCATGTGTGAATCTCGCATTGTTAGGAGAAGAAGAAATTATTAATTGCTTTAATAAGAAAATAATGTGCAATAATGTTGAAAATGTTGTATTGCGTCAAGTATGCACTAAGAAAGTTATTTAGAATTGTATACTAACATTTAATAGGCGCTAGTCAATACAGAAGAATATATTATGTAGTAATTATATTCATTAATTCAATACTGATATTCCTTTAAGGCTTCCATACAAAGAATAAAACATAATATGAACCTGTACTTCATATCCTCTGAAGTGATTTTGTTATTATAGAAAAATGTTGTATATGTGTTACACAAAAAAAAATTATTATTGAATTAAAAAAAAATAATTAGAAAAATTAATACATCGTAAGAAACAAAACTTTAGTTAGGTTTTACATTGTAAATTAAATTATGACTATTTATACAAATGCAGACGAACAATTATTTCCATGCTTTTTATGTGCAGACATATATGATTTGCAAAAAATATTTGGATACAATATAAGTATTTTTGTTAAAAATATATACTACATATTTTTATGAAAATAAATAAGGCTTTATTCCTGTTGAGAAAATTGTATGTGATTTTTTTAAATCATAATCCGAATCCCCCATTAGCAAGATATCAGCAAAAACATTAAAAATAACATTCGCAAGATATTCACTAATAATAACTGATGATAAGGGACTTTGATTCCCAGTTCGGAACTCGGATCACATCAATTTAAAATATGTACCCAAATGCTTGTTCCCAAATATGTACCCAAAACACGTTCTTACATAAACACATTACTTTAATGAATTGAAACATACAAATATATGGTTTATTTTTTATAGACGTATACATTTTAAAGTAGAATAATTACTTATGTTCGAAGTTTTCAGCATTTTCTACTCCAACGTTATCCTCTTCGAACATTGATATTATGTTCTTGTGGTCATCATAGTCAGATTTTTGTCTGTTGTGAAAGTTGGCATTATGAGACTCAAGAGATGCTACGGAATCAAATACAGTTTTACATGTACCACATCGTGCACTTATGTTCTTATCTTTATAAAATGATGAAAATGACATGTTAGAGATACATGATTTTTTCGTGTCGAATTCGGGAAGTTTCGGTAAAGCAGCGTTTTTGAGTTTCTCTATAAAATTTGAACGCTGCTGAAATCCGGATGTGGAAACGTCTTCAGTTAATTGATCTCCCTCCAATTCATGTAATAGAAGTTTCGTCCTTGTTTTCTTTTCAGTGCTACGACTATCAATCAAGGAGAGGATATTTTCAAATTTACCTTGTGTTTTTATATTTCTAGCTTCTGTATTCTCCGGATCGTTTGCTTGATGATCTTGTTGACCTTTTTGATTTTCAGTTACTGGCAGATAAATAGATTCTAGTCGTCGCTCTGATAATATAGTAGAATCTAAGTCTTTTTTTAGAATATCGAATAAAGTTCTTTTCTTTTCAGTTTTCGTTTTACTTCCCTGAGTAATCTTTTCTACTGTTTCATCAGAGTTTCCCCCCGATGAAATTTCCGCAGTTGAATTCTTGCCATCACTTTCTAAACGGCTTTTGGCCTCACCATTTAATAAAAGATCAGGCAGAATAATTTCACCACATGATGTTTTCAGCCACTGACATGTTTTGCGCAAACAAAAGATCATGCGTCGAATAAACTCATGTGGAGACACCGCTTTACTTCGACGAATATCAAGCAATCTATTAATCTCTTCTATGAAGAGTAGAAATTTATATTCTATACACGTGTTCATATGTTCTTTATATGAATCTTCAAACATAAAACGTCTAAAACAAGCTCTACATTTTCGTTCCTTACACGTCTCGGGGATATTTATCGTTATATTTGCTGACTTGAGTTCATCAAGATCCATTACATCATCTTCTTCAAAGTTTTTTTCTCTATATGAAAAAAAGTTATTTTTTTGTTCAAGTGCATCATTTTCATCACTTGAAGCTGTCTGAAATTCTTCTCCTAATGGATCACTTTCTCCATTATTTATTTGATCGAAAATAGTTGCTAAATTATTATCTTCTTGCAAACGACGATGAACTTGTGAATGATTGAGCCGCCTGTACTTTCGTGAAACGCTATTACCCTTTTCAAAAAGCAGGTTTAAATAAGTCATTGGCAAAACATCTTCCCCATCGTCTTGCATTCTTTTAACGCAGTCTGCTCTCGTATTGTTTTCTCTACCATCATTCACAAGCAACATTTTCTTCATATATTCATCGCTTTTTGTTTTACAACTTTGGTTGTTCAATATATTTACGCGTTTATTAGCGTCAGTCTTTCGTTCGTCACTAAAGATGAGATCGTTGGCGGTGATTAGAACGCTCGTTTTTTCATCAAACGAATCTTCTTGATTGATTGTCCCACCTTTATTTTTACAACTTATGGCAGAGACTGCTTTTAAACTTATAGCGTTGTTGATTGCCTGTTGGCGAAATGTTGCAGCATGTTTGAGGTAAGAAATACACAGCGCACACATTTTTTTAGGAAGGCCATCATTTGTATGCACCTGCAAATTGCACCTTTTTAATAACTATATACGTTATTTTTCTAATTCAAAAATAATATCATACCAGAAGTCCTGTCGTCTCTTCCAAAAGTTTGTTGATGGGTTTTTGCCAATGAAGGAACTCATTCGGACTTGGGTGTAAATATGATGGTATTATTGAAAATATATCATAATCACCCCTACTAGAACACAAACGACAAATATTATCCCACATTATCATCTAAATCCCTATATTATCTACGTAGGACAGTCAACTTGCATTATATTTTTTCAAAAAGATTATTTTAAAATATTATTAAAAATTAGAGGACGAAAAACACAAGACAAAAACTAGAAATCTACTTGATTTCTGACAAAAACTCTTCAAGCAATCAGCTGTCACAGCTGCTTTTAATTTGTCAAAAAAGGAAAGGGACAACTCTTGTTTTTTTTTATTTCACTGTGATACAATTCAATACGAAACGAAATGAAAATAGACCAGACAAATTTTAGAGCAATTCACCGGGAACAGAAAGAGAAAGAGAGAGGCATTCAGCACAATGGCGGTTTTCATGTGAAAGGGAGCGAGATAACTCTGCTATTATGACAACTGATGACAACTTGAGTTCATTGTCAAACATCTTCATGAAAACCGAATCCGTATATTGATTTTATTTGTGGTTTTGGACAGAGGCGTATTCGAGTTATAGCTATTCGAATTTTATGAACCCATTTGCGAAGCAACTAAAGTGGATTTCCATAACGACCATCCAACAAATTATTAGCAAATCTGAAAACAACGTTGTCAGTAACCCCTTAACACAATGAGAACATGATTTCTTTGTTCGTATTTTTTTTTTATTCATTTACGTGTTTATTCGTTACATTACATCTAGATATTTATTTTAATAGGCTTATGATCGGTGACTACATGGATAAACCGATTAAAGTATACATTATACAATTAGATACTTAACGTAGAAAGCATTAAAATATAGTAATTAACAATGATACGCACATGCATATATGTACATACAATTGTTTGAGTTTATTCTGACATTTAGGTAATTTAAATTATTAATAGACAAATGCGCAAACGGTGAATATATGCGCACACATATGTATATATTACACATTCATGATAATATGCATACATTTATCTATATATACGTGTATATATATATACGTGTAGTAAATCGAATCAACCCCGGCAAGCCCGCTTTTTGAATGTTCGCAAATCTCTTTCGTCTACCCTCTCGACTTCGAAGCATTCTTCTGCAAGCACGAAAAAATAAAAAAATTGTATACAAAGGATCATTCAAAGTTACTGCCACCATTCAACCACCGCTTGGCCAAAGAACTTCGAATACTGATATGGGACATAACATCATGATAACTATTCAATCTCTACCGTTTTTCATTTTAATTATTTGTCAAGCTTTACCTAACAATAATCAACTCACCCTTCGTGGAGCTTTTTCTCTTCTTCGGTATACTACGCTTCCGTCGCTTTGCCCCTACAATACCACCTTCACTGCTGACTAACATATTTGGAGGGGCATTCTTAACTCCATCTAGAGTTTTCATTTTTAATTTTTCTGTAGCATTTCGCGTGCGCTTCGGGCTGAAAAGTAGTCCATTGTCACTGCAATTACTGCCGTCATCTTCGCTGGTTAAGTTGGATGAATTATTTGAACTCCGATCGGTGCTTGAACTGCGGTCACTACGATTTACCTTTCTCCTCCCCCCGGTATTAATATTTGCAGAACGTTTGTCTTTTTTAATATTGATAACTGATTGACTATTTGTTACAGAAACGCTGTTAGAATTTATGCTACTACAGGAAGATTCATCAGATGTTGTAAAATCGCCCGTACTTCCATCTTTTGTAAGACAACCACGAGTACGACGCTGTTGCTTTTCTGATACAATTATCGACGACGAAAGATCCACCGCTCGTTTTGTACCAGTATTTGTTATTGATGGGTTTGTGATGAATGCCCTTAGACCAGTTTTTGTTCTGGTAGATCTGGATGATGCACCTGCACCAAGCTTAGTACTACAATTTGAATTTATATTGACCTGTGTTGATACTTCACTTGTGGCTGATGGTTGCATATTTCGCTTTTTAACAGAACAGGATTTTGCAATTGTTACTACACCCTCATCATCAGTACTTAGATCATCGGTAACGAATGCATCGATACGATCTTTAAGTTTCAGTCGGTTTTGAATCTCTATGATTGCATATGTAGGCTTACCTTTAAAGCGTATAAGAGGAGTCTCTGTGATTGGTTCACGATCAAATTCTTTTTCAGCGCGTTCTCTTGCTATTTGGTCGGGATCTTGAGAGAGAATTTCAGTCCATGAAAACTTTTTTTTCACAGATTTCTTTTTGGCTGATTTCGAACGCAAATTTTTCGGTGACACTCGATTAGATAATGTACTTTCATGGAATGGCATGATAACACTTAGGTTCTTCATAATACTTTTTATATTTTTCATTTCAAAGACGTTATTATTTTCAATTTCTTCTTTAATTTTGACGGATGTTCTCACCAATTCATCTGTGTCGAGTTCCATTTTATTAACATCATAGCCCAATGATGCGTATTCACGGACGAAAATTCGACGACATTTTTCGTAGTCTGGCCGTTCATGGTACGCTAATTGACCTACATATTGCAAATATTCACTCAAGTATTTAGGAACTTGTTTGCCATAGATATGCTTTAGCATTTCTCTTACATCCTTCATTAGGTATTCTTTAATCCAATGGACCTTCTCGTTGTGATGTTGAGCCGCTGCGTCTTTCCAAGGTAGATAACCTTGTGACCAAAAAAGCAAATTATAACCCAGACATTCAAGGTCGCTGCGTCGAGAATGAGCGCCCATATGTGCATCACGAGAAGTGAACTCCAAAGTACCATCATGCGCTCGACGTTGATCCATAACAAAAGGTCTATGAATGCCCTTGTCCATAAATTTTGAAGCTAGCCCAAAATCAATTAGAAAAACGCGTTCTTCCATAATAGTCTTTGCTTCTCCTTCAAATGCTTCATTCGAATCCGAAGATATCGACCGTTGTTTCTGAAATTTATGTTTTGTTGAAGATATTGTTCGTCGAGCTGAGGCCCGCCCTCTTCGACTCGAATGATCACGATAGTTAGAACTTCGATCATCTTCGTCTTTGGAGTTGTCTTCATTAAAAAATTCAGAGTAACTGACGCGTTTTACTGGTCGTAAATAGTGGGATTTCACCATTTCGTCATATATCGAGTTCCGCTTATCACGCCTACACGACCGTACCTAATAAACAAACAAATCATTAGAAACAAATACATTACATAGAATCATAAAATCGTACGGGATTTGATCCACTGTATTGGACAATTGCTTTCGTACGATGTCTTTTAGTAATTGGCGTCTTGTATATGTTGCCCTCCTCCTCGTCTTCGTTGTCATCTTCATTGGAACTATTACCACTATCTGAATCACTACTTACATCTCCATTAACATTTTTATCCGGTCCTTGTTCATAGCTAAAGTCTCCTTTTTCCATTTGTTGTTGATCACCTGAACTATGCACAAGTGATTGTTGATTTTTTAAAATTGTACATTTTGATATCATTAGGTTCTGTGCTTTAATGTCGTTATGGCAGTAGCCTTTATCATGTAAATGCTCCAATACATTAATGATCTGAAGTGCTAATGTGAGTACAGACTTCTGACTGATGCGTCTATTTTTAATTAATGAATGTAAATCTTGGTCGAACCGTTTTAGTACGAGGAATCTGTAACGTGCATCACCAAAGTAGTGCGAACCGGATGCTATGTACTCCGGCATTCCAGGGGGAAGAGGAAATTCGTCTGAATAAATACAAAATTAAAGATTTAATTATATATTACATTTTAATATTTTAATATACCAACCTGTATTCTTAGCGGTATTGAGTAAGCAATGAATTTCTACGAATAAAGGTCCATTAGAGTGTGGTTCGATTTTTACAACATATTTGGCATTTTCACTTGTCACCGGTGTAGTCAGAATATCAGATGCCAAAAATATTTCGCCGAAATTTCCCTTGCCTTAAAAAATTTTAATTAAGTTGTTGAAAATTATTTTCGTAAATAAAGATGGTTAAAATATAAGGAATCAACAGTGCAACTTCAAGAAAGAAGTACCTATCACAAAAAAACAAAAATATTTTCGTAATACGTTGCACTTATTTGTATGCATAATTGTATGATCACATTTATTAAGTTTGATCTCAAATATAGACATTTTATTAAAATTACCTATGGGTTTACCAATGCGCCACTTTTTTTCGTTAAGATCTTCAAGAATAATGCCATTAACCACATTTGGTCTCAAATGATATATTGGCTTTGGGGAATTATTATCGTCAAGTGAAGAATTTAAGGCCGTATGTTTAGCTCCACTTTTGGAGCCTCCCGGTGAATTACCTTCCTCTTCCCATTTTTGCTCACACTTTGGCTCAGGATAGTCATGGCAAATCCGCTTGCGCTTCCTTATGTTATGTACTACTGGAGTTTGCGACTCCGAAGCAATTCGTTTACCCATAGCGTGTTGGTCTTTAAGATTATGGTGTCACTACAAATATCAAAGAGAAAACAAAATAAAAAAAATGTTAAAATTAGTATTCCATCAATTATCTGGTATGTGCATTCTACATGCATCGATTTTTTTCTTTGCATTTCCCCCATCTTAAATTAATGTTTCTTCAGCGCGATGAATTCATTCAACAAAATGTAGCTACGATGAAAATCGTTATATTCTGAAGCCAATGAATTTCATCCAAATTTGCTCATTAAGCAAAAAAACTCAATTCTAGTAAAAACTGTGATTTTTTGATAACATTTAAACCCATGTACCTCAGAATATATTGGTTTTTGGTATTGGGTACACATTTTTTATTTCTCTTTTCACTGTATTGCACCGACTTCTTGGCTATGAGATTGTATATTTGGATTATACGTAATTCATTAAACAAATTAAATATATATGATTCACATGGTAAAAACCTTTATACTGTATATGGATTTTTTATATTCAATTTTCATTAATTATATCTGGGAATAAAGATGCCTTCAAGAGCAGCCGAAACTCTAGCTTTCTTTTAACTACATAGCTCACAAGCACCAATGTCAGTGAACAAACGAAATTGGAACAAATTCTCCATTATATTATCGCCCCTCTGTCTATCTCTTTCTAACATATATATATGGCCAATGTAGTTCATCTGCTTATTATTATATTATTTTTTCTCTCCATGTTGGTACTTCTTCATGAATTGTATAAATATAGTTGACTTTTTCTCACTTTCAACGAATGAAATCCCTTTACAGACAGCCCAAAATTAATCAAATTCTTTTGAATGTAGCAATTTAAACACTCCGAATTGTAAATTTTAATTGCTAATATTAATGAATAAATCATCATGTTTTTTTTCTTCTTTTCTTTTACATATTTGCTGTTCCTCTTGTTCTGTTTTCAGTTATTCCTAATATATAGGTATGTTTGTTTTAATATTGCGTGAAATTGATTTTCTAGCATAGTCGTTATAAAAGAAATACTAATTTCAAACCAAAATGTTTTAAATCTCAAATGGAACAGACCAAAATCTGAACTATTTAATTTATTTAATTTTAAGTAAAAGCTCGTTTGATTATTGCACTCATCATTTGTGTGACATTTAAAACCTATATCCCAAGGGTTTCTTTAAACTGCTTCTTAAAAATCTCTCGTAAAATAAAACTTTTGTATACGATTGGAGTATTTGATTTCATGCAGAATAATCTGCACAATGTGTATGCAGCAACCAGAGATAATGGATGATATTATAGGTTATCTCTGGCAGCAACCTTTCCTCTTGCAGCATATAATGATGTAAACACAACTGCTCCTATTGACACATATTTATGAATTTTATATACATACAATTGAATGTCCTGTGGAGCCACGCGACCATCGGAACGAAAGTAAATTTAGTTCCTTAATAATGCATCATACAGCGTAAATAAAAAAAATAAATATTGATATTAAAACGAAGCTAATATGCTATTTATTCATTTATTTGTATTATTCAATGATTTTTTAGCCAATCCTCGCGTTCTTCACGCTCTCGGATGACCTCTTTCAAATATGGCTCAAGATACTTAACATCTTCCTCATATTTTGTCCATTGTTCTTTGGGCAGAATAGTTTTTGTGAGTGACAAGTTCAGAGCTCTTACGATGCGGTAATTACGTTCGTCGTAAAGTTGCCTTGGTAAACGTCTTATTGCCTCCTTTACATCCGAATTTTCATAAAGACAATCGTCTCTGTGCAGACCTTTTGCGAAACAGGATATTTTTGTATAATTATTTCTTCACATCATATTCAGCTACATACCGTACTGATTAAATCCAGATAGGTTATAGGCCCACTTTCCGAGATTTGCTGAAATTAGAGTTATATAATTGCTAAAATCTACTTTGAAACGACTGAGTTGTATATTTCATAATAAAGGATTTTTTTTCACTATTTACACAATTATTACTCAATGATTGTATAATAATTTTCAAACATACAAAAAACAAGGGGTCCTTTCCTCGCAATATATCCAGACATTTTATAAATTTGTGATAATTCGAAGTTTATTCACGGGAAAAAACGAGCAGACTAGGCTTGACAATTTTCATTGACAGCTGTCACTCGTAGATAAGGTATGTTGGTTTTAGAAATTACGGAATACTTTCGTGGCTCTCTAGGTTTTACAGGTCAGTACAGTTTTATAAATAGGTATGTTTGAAAATAAATTTATGCTATGCACATATCATTGCGATACTAATTTACAAAATTATAAATATATTTCAATTATTACAAATTACATGCAAATACGTATTTTCTTATACCATGACGTACATGTATATATGCCTATGCAAAACCTGTTCTTACTTTGTACTTGTGTGAAACAAATAAAAAGAAACCGAACTTTTTACCACACCATCAGGAAACATATACTATTACATAGGGTATCTTCAAATCACTTTGGTTTAATTAGTTCATTATCTATGCATGCAGTAATACGAAATCATAAATAAAAATAATTTGAATTTCCAGTAAAATTATACCATTGTCTCCCAGCAGCTTTCTATTAGCTCTTGTTGGAAGCCCACGAGGAGCCAGTGATCAGATATTTCATTGCGACTGCTGAAGTCTGATGAGATTTACTTATTTGTATACAAATACATATGACCCATTCTGCGATCTTCATAAACATTCTTCCATACATAAATTAAATTGAGGTATTATCACTATCGCTCAAGAAAAGCTATGAACAAAACGAAAATAAGTAAAAAAAAATAAACAGCTCGCCTGTCTGAAAACCTATAATGACTTCTCTATATAGTATAATACAGATATATATATGATTGTGTGGTGTTTTGGTTCACGCAGTGTTCGTTTAAAACGGTTCAGTCGCAATCGGTTTGCCTTTGTGAAGTTAGTGTCGTATTTGGACGTTTACTAGCCCGTTCGCTTTAGTTATCTCTCGATTTTTCTTTGTTAATAAATTTCTACAATCACTGCCAAATCATCTCCTAATTTCGGTGTTAAATTTCGAGAATAATTTTATATGAATTTTTGCATACTCGTTGGATGGGTATCAAAGGAATGAATAAAAACATTAGCAAGGACTGCTTAGGTCTTCGTATGCGAGTCAACGGCCTGCATCAAACCTGGAAGTGGTTGCACCAAACAATTGCCCTTCACGAATATCTCATCTCGGTCACGTCGGCGGATTCTGCAAAAACGAAAAAATACTTTGCAAAATTCTAATCACTTTTCAAGTGCCTTTTATCTAGCTTTTTTCCTTAAAATAATACGTCTACACGCATGAAACTGCTTTTAAGCTTAACGTGTACATATATACATATATAAATAACTTGTACGCTGTGAAGTGTGAGTGGCACAATAAATGAAAACACTATAAGTAACAAATAACGAAAAAGAAAATAACTTTTAAATGAAAAACAAGCAGAGTTAAAAATTCTCCTAGTCACAGTGATATGATTGATTATACATCCGTTTAAAATTAAATATACCCTATTTGAACAATAGACAATCAATTTAAAAATATTTCACGTCTATTTTTTCGCATTATCTAAAGTGTTTGTGTGCGTCTTTCTTTTTTATAAGTGTGCGAAAACAAAAATATTGTATAAGACAGGCGAACAATACGAATTGGGAGCAGAAAAAAAAAAAAAAACAACAGGTTAATGGAAAATTATGTCAATTTGAAACATTTCAGAAATTTAGTTTTTAGATTTTTATTTATAGGAACATAATATAGGCAGTTATCAAAATCATGCTGATACAGGTTGGAAAGGTTAGTCTAGTGAAGTCGTTAGGATGTTTTTTCAACCTAACTCTGAAGCGGAGAAATGATAACGAAATACGCAAGTGCTTTCTATCTGCCAGCACTACGACCAGTGATAATAAGCAACCATCAAATTCTAATAAGGTCAATAAGATTCCTGACTCGGAGATAAAGAAATCAGTCTTCATTTCTCAGTCTTCTGATATCTATACGAATTTGGCCTTAGAGGATTGGTTGTATAAAAATTTCGACTTTTCTCGACATCATGTGTTGTTATTATGGGCAAATAATCCATGTGTTGTGATTGGGCGTCATCAGAACCCATTTACAGAAGCGAATATTTCAAAATTGGTTGATGATGGAATAGTTTTAGCAAGACGAAATAGTGGAGGTGGAGCTGTCTACCACGATAAAGGAAATCTTAATTGCACGTTTTTTACTCCACGGGACCGATATAATAGGAAGTATAACTTAAATATCTTGACCAGAGCATTATTCCGAGAGTGGGCCATTAAATCGGAAATAAATAACAGGGATGACATTGTTATCAGTGGTAAAAAGGTAATTGACCGTCTTCATAGCTAAGATGTTTAGACCTTACTTTAATCTTATTACAAGTACAAAATTAAATTAAACTCAACTTGGAATAACTTCTTATTTTTTTTTTATTATTGATATTATATTTATATAAAATATAATTTATCTAAATATTTGTTCAAATATAATTCTGTGTATACTACAGATATCTGGAACAGCAGCTAAATTGGGTCATCCAAATGCTTATCATCATTGCACCCTCTTGGTAAATTCCAACAAATCGCATTTAAGAAACGCCTTAATCCGTGAAGATGTGAGTATGACGTTACCTATCTGATAGACGTCATAAAATGTTCGAATGTAATTCTGCTTGATTTAATCCTTGTACATAGGCAAACTATATAACTAAAGCAACAGCTTCTGTTCGTTCGCCCATCAAAAATCTATACGATGTTAATAGAGCGGTTAACGTTCCACAATTGCTGTCAGCTGTTGGATACGAATTTCTTAGAACAGCTGCAACAGAGTTAAATGATGGTGGGAGGGATCAAACGATGAAACAAAGAGGATTTCAACTAATCAATCCAACTGAGAAATGGTTTCCAGGAATAACAGAGATACGAAATTTGTACGTGTCATGGGATTGGTGCTTCGGAAAGACACCGAAGTTCAATGTGGAAAAAGAATTGTATTTAAAAGGGGACGATAAAGAACATAAAGTTCTACTTCGAGTCGAAGTTGAGGAGGTACGTCTTAAAAATTAAATAAACATGCAAACTTCTAATGATTCTTTTCAGGGTTTGATGACGAATATATCTATTAATATGCCCACCAACGAAGTGGTGCCGATCGTCTCCGGATTTCAGGATATGCCGTACAATGAAAACAATCTGCAAGCTATAATGGAAGCCCTAAAGTTGGTATCAACAGAAAATGTAAAACAAGCCATTAATGGAATTTGATATTTTGACATTTAAGTGCTGATTTGATGATTTTCGTTTCATTTGTCTTTTTTATATTTTTTCTGTATTCAAAATTGTGAATTTTTTTCTGGCATAATAGAAATAATTACCGCTCCAAGACTGAAATGTGATTTCTTCAAATTCACACAAAATAATTTTCTGTGTGCACTCAAATTACACGGCGTTATTAATTAACATGTATGTTGTTACTAAGAAATAATGTTTAACTTGATAACCTTTATTGTGAAATGAAACAAACAGTAAGAATGAATATGCTTAAAATAAAATATTTTAAAATACATATCTACAATGCATTTATGTTATTATTTTTTAACTCGCATGTCAAGGTGCTTATCATTACCAAACTTAAAGTACAATATGTAAAAAGCTGTTGAAGCAATGTCATAATATGATGCTTCGAACATTACAAGCTTTTCTTTCTTTCCTTACCTACAGCGTCTGAATAATTTTCTTGTAATATCAGTACAGCGTACATGCCGAATTCTTGCAACACAAAATAATTGACATACGGCATTTCTTGAACTTTAATTTGAATACCAAACCTAAAAAATGTACTACAAGAGATGAGCAACACGTTGGATTACTTACTGAGATTTGCACCCACCGCTGATAATAAAACTAGTTTAACCACCAATACACTTATTACCTACTTCATTGAATGTTTATTTAAGCATTGCCATCTTGTTTTTTGAAGTAAACTAAATGAAGTACACAATGCAACAATTGCATACATTAATTTTATAAAAATAATTTCTACTTGTATAAAAGTATAGTTATATATATTACAAGAAGTTTATTTTTTGTATACTTGTAATGTAGGATTGGGAATACAAATTAAAGAATGATTAACTATATGCCCATATATTTATGGCAACGCCGTGGTCGTAAGGTTACTTAAGATGTACCTACCTTCTTGTATAAGTATCTCAGAGCCAGTTCCCAGCTGTACAAGTATGCCAAAGCTTTGTATAACAACAGTAATGCATTTCGTGGTGATCATTCGTTCGACTAGTGTTGGGTTCAAAAATCACAGCAGTTCCCATTTAATTTTCTTTAAGATTCCAAAGGATTTTTTCACGTGTGAATAGAGTATTTGGAAACAATTTCTTTAAATTGTTGAAATTTGATCATACTATTTAAACATATTAAAGTTATTAACATTATATATTATATATATGGTCGATGGTTAAATATACTTATATGCACCTAACAGTCAACATAATTAATTAAAATCGCATGCAATGATGGCAAATATCTGCATTGAAGATTGTGACATTTTAAAGTCGCATACATCAACATACCTATGCTCACGTAATAGTGAAAAGGTCATTTTATTGTTATTAATCAGTTTGTGATATCTCTAGACGGCTTTTGTATGTTAAAACTTGTTGCATATGTAATATGTGTATCCTTAACAATAAAAAGCTTAATTTGAATTTAAAAACTAGTACATTGCTGTAGATAAATAATTGTATTTATGTTAAAACAAATATGATTATTCTTTTAGATTGTATTAAGTTAACAGCAATTTATCAGCAACTATAATAAAATAGACTATATTAACGAGATGTTATCAGGACAGTCTTACCCCAATAAAGATATTCAACTTCAAGTTATCGCAAAAATATCACCAACGAATTCAACTCCAATTAGGACAGAAAATGAAAGAAAATTTACTGACATCCAACAGGATTATTTGTGTCATCATACAAACAGAAATGTGAGTACTATGTTTCAAAAGGTATTTACGTTATTTTTGTTGATATTTCCGTTTTGAACTTATAGCTCACCAAACGCATAGAAAATACAGAACATATCAGTATTCCAAATTCCAATTCTACAACTTTCTGCAGAAAGTTTCAAAATGTAATGTGTCCGAAGCCATATTCATATTTGAAATCCGTTAAATGGCCATTAATTTTCGTGATTATTTGTACTTGTGTTGGTCTTGTTGTATATACCTCCTTAAATAGAGTGATAATAAGACAAATATTACCAATTGTTAACAGTTCGGATGCAAAGTCAAGCACTGAATTGATAGATAACTCAATTTTGAATAAAACGTCTTTAGGAAAATCAATCAATAGTGAGCTACATGTTATTGATACGGATATCAGTGATACAATTTTAAAGGGTTCCAATAGCTTCTTAAGGCCGGTCACCGTTGCAGCCATACCCCAATTTGATTTTTTTAAGGAAATACCTTTTAATGAAAATATTAGAAATGGATCTTCAGACAAAGCTATTATTGAGTTGAAAAGGGAATTCCTTAGTGAACAAGAAAACAAGGATGAATCTGATGTACTGAGTCTACTAGGTTTCACATCTGGCCATCAAAATAATTTTGGAGTTCCGATCGAAGAAGATGAGAGAATGTTAAAGCTGTTAAATGCGAAACTTATCCAATTAGATCAGCATACTGTAAGTGCAACTAAGTAACATAAACATATAAAGTAAGTTTAATAAGTTGTTTCTAGAAACCATCGATAATTGCTGCCCATACGGAGAGCTCCTTAATAGTTTCGCCTACGCTACCTGTAATTTTAGATACATTTCTAGACACTTCAACAACATCTGGATTGTCAGAAGAAACGCAATGCCAATCAACGTCACTGCATATGTGCCGTGAAGTCTTGCAATATGATCTAACAGTCGCTACAGACAATAATTTATCATTCACACCATTCGAATTGAATGCTATTGAACGTTTATTTGCATCTAATTGTTCATCTCGAGTGGCGGAGTTTGTTTGCAGTATTTTGGAGCCAGAGTGTCGACCCACCCAAACAAAAATGTTGCAGCCTTGTAAAAGATTTTGCAAATGTATAGTATTTAAATACATTTTTTGACTGTTCTTAATTTTTAGTTAATTCCAGCCATTTTTGAAGTATGTTCAGCATTAGTTATTACATCAGACATGCTGACATATATTTTCGATTGCGATAAATATCCAGATTCAAGTGACCATACTGTCTGCGAGGATCCCACCCGTCGGGGGATTTGCCACGAAAATGAGTTCAAATGTTATGATTTATCGTGTATTCCAAGAAAATGGATGTGCGATAATATTAAAGATTGCGCAGGAGGAGATGATGAGACGAATTGCCTTATCTGCAACACAAATGAATTCCGGTGTATTTCAAATGAAAAGTGCCTTTCTGATCGATATCGATGTGACAAAAAAGAAGACTGTTCTGATGGCTCAGATGAATGGGACTGTGATACTGAATTTGAAAACGAGCAGATGAGACAAATTCCAAAACTTGTTTCATTTCTCAGTTCACTTGAACCAAATCATACGAATAGACATTTCTACAACACCATATTTGATGACGATCGCTTGCCTGCTGAAAGTGAACTTAAGGAATCTGTAATGTCCTCTAGTACAACCATCGGTATAACGATGAAAATTAATACCGAAAAAAATTATAAAACTAATGAAACTGATGCAACTGCAAATAACAATAAGACAGTTTCGATCGCTTTTCCTACGTCATGCATCAATGATCAATTACGATGTGTAAGCGGAAAATGCATTACTGTCACTCAACTATGCGATAGGGTAAGTTTAGCTGTTGAAAAATAAGATTATATTTTACTGTTAGCAAATTTAAAGGTTGTAGACTGCCCCGAAGGAGAAGACGAAATAATGTGTAGTTATGATGAAAATCAACCTCTTCCTTGAAAAAACATTTTAAAATGGAATACTTCCGAGTTGAATACAATATATTGAAAATTTCTCAAATTTATTGTTCCATATTTAATATATTATTGTTAATATTTACTTCTTAAATGTATTGTATATTGTTTTTGTGTATAAAAATATATCGTATATGTATATATATCTATATATATATATATTTAAATGTATGTACTATAATAATTTTCTCTTAAAAACGAATATTACACATATAAATGGCCAAGTTTTATTGGAAGCACTTATGATTTATTTGTCACCTGGAAAGAAAATTCGATTTGCATTCAACTATAACTGCCCGTTTTTACTTTGAATCGCAACTTATCTTCTATAATACAATCTTACTTGTGCCATACATTAATGTTGTCAATTAATAATAATGATAATTCTTCTGTGAGAACATATGTATATCAACATCATGATACATACAGACAATTATTAATACTTATCTTAACCTATATGTTCGGTTTTAATGAGTTCAACAAGATTCTGATAATCTGGGTCATTCGAGAAAAAATCTGTTAGATATCGAAACGTAGGACGGTCTTTTGGCTTGTAATTCCAACAATTTTCCATAATCTTATATACATTTTCAGGACATTTCGATGGCCTATGCAATCGTTTGCCACTTTCTATCAATTGAATAGCGTCGACACCTCTTATATCACCATACGGTGGCTCACCCATAGAAAACATTTCCCATAGAGTTACACCAAAGGACCATACATCACTTGCATGTGAAAAATTGCCATTATTATAACTTTCTGGAGCATACCTGAAATACAGAGGATTCAATGATTATTAATTGTGAATATTACTTAAACAATATTCATTATCTTACCACTTAATTGGCCATTTCCCGCCCTGAGTGGCCTGATAACAATCCTTATCAGTTCCCATTGCTCTCGAAAGCCCAAAGTCACTTATTTTCGCTTGATTTCTCGAAGCAAGAAGTATGTTTCTAGCCGCTAAATCTCGATGCACAAAATGCTGCGATTCCAGATAGTTCATTCCTAAATAAAATTATATCATTGAATTAATATTTTTATATGAACATATTTATATTATTTTCATTACCACATGCGATTTGCGAGGCCCAGATTTTTAATTCGTAGTTTGGATTGATTTTTGTAGAATTTTCAATAATAAAATGTAACATGGATCCCAGCGGCACCATTTCTTGTACCATCATTAAGGATTTTCCTTTCGATATTCCTATTAATTGCACTATGCAATGATGTTTCAACTTTATCATGACAGATGCTTCACGTAGGAATTCTTTTTTGTTACTACGGCAATGTTCATCCCGCAGAGTCTTAATAGCTACAGCGCATCGAACCTCTGGTTCAACATCTTTGTTTTTGCGTATTAAAAATCCCTTAAACACAGAACCGAATTCCCCTTCACCTATTATGTTCTCAAGCTCTAAGCAATCATTCGGTATAAAATAGTTTAATTTAGCTCGACTTGTCTCATTAGTGTTTGACATAAAGGATGTCGTACTAATCTGACGGTGGAGCATTCCTTTAAATTCATTCTCAAAGCTAGTTGTTGATATCATTGAATCTAATCGTTCCGGATGGTTCGAAAATTCTCGAAGTTCCGCTGCAGATTCCTCTAGAAGTTTTGAAGTCTCTGTAGAAGACGGATTATCCTTAAAAATTCGTATGTCTGTTGTTTGTATATATCCTTGAACATTTTGCATGGGAAACGTTCTAATAAAATAAAGGTTAATGTTAATATATTAGTGGTTATAAATTGGTTCCATTTATAGTAACATACTTCATATTAATTGGTGGTGGGGCGTCTACAAAATAATCAGATTGTTCCTCTCCACGTTCACGATCAATGAGTACATCATTCTTTGTGAAATATTCTACTTCCTCTTCAGACTTTTGTTCCAAATTATTACCTTCTTTAATCAATAGATTTTCGTTTTCAATTAAATCCTTTTGTTGCACGGCGGAATTATTTTGAGGAACATTATAAAGTACATCCGATGGAGTTAGTGCTGTTGACGGAACAAAGTTAGCCGAGAAAGAAAGATTGTTTATTAATAACTGAGCCTTCTCCAGTTCACTTAAAGGATTGTTTTCTTTTTTCGAAACTGAGGATAAATTCTGTTGCTCTATTTTTGGCGAAGAACGAATTTTAACTTTTCTCAAGCTTTTCATACCATCGATGATTACGTTCTTTTTAGTCGGTTTCAAACTAAGGAATTTTTCCTTAGGTTTTTTTGGTGATGCTCCTCGTTCAGACATTCTAAAGCTATTTTCAAAAAGTCCTACTCGATTCATGGCGTCGTCTCCCAGAGGATAAGCATTTGAACAACCGAGAGTTTGTTGAATGTTTGTTTTTTTAGATGATTTAGGCATTGTTGAAAAATTTGGAGGTGGTGGTATAGGTTTCGGAGGTACGGGGAATTTCAAATTTGTTGGAAGTCCGTCGGAAAATAAACTAAAGTGTTGAACTAAATGTTCTAAAGATGGAAGGTATGGACCTTCATCAATATAGAAATATTTTTGCTAGAATATAAAAAAATTAATTGTTTGTTTTTTTTTTTTTGATATACGATATCTTACCGCTTCCTTTATGAGAAAGTGTTTTGAATTATTTTGACAAAGCATTGTGAGTACATGTCCATGGAGACTTGAGGACCGAACCAAAAATATTCCGGAATTGTCCGGTACATTTTCAAAAGCATTTTTAGTCACATCCGTGGTAGAAACAGGTTTTGACACATTTTCTGTATTAGTCAATTCCTGATTGTCAGCACTATAATTAGTTTCTAAATTTAAATCTTTTGCATAATCAAATAACACTTTCACTGCTTCTTGCCGCTCTAATGTTCCATGGTACCATTGTTGTTTAGATGTTGTAGCTGGTGGTGGACGATATTTGGTTAAAAAGTCAACGACTTCACTATGTTTCATTTCTTTAGCTAAATCGATTGGGAAAAGGCCATATTTTGTTCGTGGCAAATGGGGAGCGTGTGCTTCCAATAACTCTTTAACAGCTTCTATGTTCCCATGCCGGGCAGCATCATGTAACGGAACATACCCACTATTAATATTACGTACTTGGATGTTTGCTTTTGCCCTGACTAAAGCACGAACGAAAGATGCCGATTTTGTTCTACACGCATACTGTATAATTTTAGAAATTTATTTAATGTAATTTGTATAGCTATAAAATTTAATTTCTTATTTTTATGCTTACATGTAAAGGAGTATTTCCATTACTATCCATACAATTAACATTGACATCTGCGTTGAGAAGCAACTTCAAAATGTCTTCGGTACTATGTAGAGCAGCTAAGTGGACTGCTGTTTGACCGTCTTGATTTTTTGCATCGACGTTGCGATATCCGCACTTTAAGAGTTCTGATACAACCGTCTGGTTATTTTCCTTGGTGGCACGATGTAATAAGTTTGTCATTCCATGACTTCTTGAATCATTTGGCGGAGGATCCTTTTTAATCATTCGTGTCAACTTTGTAACCAGCCCATTTGCGCCTTCTTTATAATAGTCCACTAATGTTTCCAGTCCATGTACAATTTTGACTTTGTCATCAATAGAAAAAAATGCATCCTCTCCATGTCTACGAATTTGATAGTGACAAATATCACCCTGCAATTAATTTAAATGAAATATCACCAAAAGCATTATGGAGATGCAATCTTTAATACCTTGTACACAACTGACAGAACAAAATCTCCAATTGCAGTGTTACTTTCTCTAACTAAAAAGGTGCCATCATCAAGATTTTCTGAAAGCCAAGATTAATTTTGGACGTATGCACATACATACTAAGTATCATAAGAAATAACTAGGCGAGGTAACCAACCTTTCAAAATTTCCTCTGCCTTCTCCCTAGAGATTTTTCCATGGAACCAAAACAAGTGTTCGTCTCGACTCATGATAAAAGAATTCCACTGGCAACTGGGAGTGTTTTGGACAAATTTTAATCAAACATGTAGATATTAGCATCCGAAATATACATTTTTAAATGCAAATACGAAATTAAAAAGAAAATAGAAATGGCAATATATCAAACATTTTTAAATTGTGTTGATTGAAAAAGGTAAAAGTAAAAATATGATTTTTCAACAAAAAGCACTATAACACATATGACAGCTAAATGACAATCAAAATGCCATCCGTTCAATAAATTAATGTTGATATTTGTCTTATACCCATTACCATTTGGTATAATATGTATATCTTCTATCAACTAGGTAATGGTAATGGATACATGATCTTTTAAATATGTTTAGTGAATAATTGGTGTTCTGTAGATGTTATATTTATAAAATGGTATTTAAATATAGAAATAAATTAATAGAATTATTTTAGGTGTTACATGTAACTATGGTATACTATTTAAGTGGCAACACTCTTCACTGTTTCTGAATACAACATCGATTGGACTTCGTCACTCGTCTCTTATTAGACATTCTTTTGATCGGAAAGTGGCGTGAGGTGCCTTCTGCTAGTTTATATTGCTTATTTTAATACATCACAGAAAAATATTTGTACGAAAAATGGAGGTAAGTAACGAAAAAATACTGAATTAGACGATATCATATTTATATGATGGATTTGACAGATTGAAGTTCTAAATGCCGCAAACTCAAAGTCCTACGGATTTTGTCGAGTTGATCCTGGTATAAACGTATCAGACCTCCGCTCCAAAATCCATCAGCAACTACCTAATACACCGGATGCAAATCGTCAATCATTACGACTCGATTCAAGAGGAAAAAGCTTGAAAGATACTGATAGTCTTCAAGGATTGGGCTTGAGGACAGGTGACAAGATATATGTAAAGGATTTGGGTCCACAAATTGGATGGAAGACTGTATTTTTGTCGGAATATGCTGGACCACTAATAGTCTATTTGATTGTTTATACTAGACCTTCAATTTTGTATGGAAACGTTGAAAATGTACCTATTAGTTTGACAACACAGTAAGTCATAAATCAAAATCACTTTCTCTATAAATATTAAGAAGCAAAGTTTCTCTTATTTTACCTAGATAGATATTCATTTTGAGTTCATTGTGACTATTCATGTCACACTTTTCTTAGTTCTTTTTTTACACAAAAATCAAGAATAAATTATTTTCAATTTGACTCATTAATGTAAATGTTGTTCCCTCTTGATTTAAATGAATTCATTACAGTATCAAGGCAGGTTACGAAATGTTGTATGTATGTATGTATGTATATTATGTACACATATCCGTGTTTATATATATACATTCACGTACATATGTTTTTGCACGGGGTTAAATTGTACCTATGCACACGGGTTTATGTTGCCTCGAATATTTCATATAGGCTTAGTATTATACGATAAACATAATTACACATATCCATATGTATATCATTTTGTATTTATTAATTTTATCGAGTATTGTTATTTATTTAACTTAATTACATATGTGAACACGATAACCACAAGGCATTCAGATATCACCTTTATATCATGTTTAAATTATGAATAAGGTAGTAAAAAAATTAATTTAAAAATGTATTTCAGTATAGCTGCAGGATGTTACACTGTGCATTATGTTAAGAGGCTTCTTGAGACAATATTCGTGCATCGCTTTTCACATTCCACCATGCCAATAAGGAATTTGTTTAAAAACTGTTCATATTATTGGGGTTTTACAGCCTATGTTGCTTATCATGTGAATCATCCACTTTTTACAAGTCCTTGTATGCTTCAAGTATACGGCGGACTAGGTGCGTTTTTGGTAAGAAGAGATAACATCCATCTTTCTTTTAGATGATTATTTTTGAGTATATTTTTAGCTTTGCGAACTTGGTAACCTCTCAGTTCATATTGCTTTGCGAAATTTGCGGCCTCCAGGTACAAAAGTGAGAAAAATTCCAGTCGCTGATGGAAATCCTTTCACTAAGCTTTTCAAGTACGTATATACAAACCGAATCTATTTAAGATGATTTATCTAATATGTTATTTATTCCAGCTTTGTTTCATGTCCAAACTATACATATGAAATTGGTGCTTGGGTGTCATTTTCTATAATGACTTCATGTCTTCCAGCTATGTTATTTGCAGTGGCTGGAGCTTATCAGATGACAATTTGGGCTTTGGGCAAGCATAGGAATTATAAGAAAGAATTCAAAGATTATCCAAAGAAACGTAGAGCTATATTTCCGCTGTTGTTGTAAGATGACATTTCTTTCAAATGCATGGTGTTACTTCAAATTTAAGCAAGCTACAATCGGGTGTAATGGATGCTACTTGTAATATGGTATTGATATAAATAACTGTAACGGATAATTGAAATAAATAAATATATGTACACCATGATTTTCGTCTTTTTATCTGGAATGTAAAAACAGAGTTTGCAGGTGAACGAATTGAAGAGAGACTAGTAAAAATTGATCGATATTTCAAGAAAATTAAAACAGAATCTTATAAGCAAAATGTTATAACTTATTCTTTTATTATTCATATATGATTTCAATGTTTTACAAACAAAAGGTGATAACAACTGATTATGGAGTTAGTTACAGGGTTTAACATAATATAATAATTTAGTACTGGTAAACATTTTATTTTAACAAAAATAAAAAAATAAAATAAAAATTGAACTCATTTATACTTTTACTTTTTAACTTATACTATGACTTTTAGTATCTCTTATAACATAAAAATATATTTAAAAAATGTCTATTTTGAATTTGTTTAGTATTTCTTTTTAATAGTTTTAAGAACATGAATTCACAATCGCAAAAACAAACTGGCGATTTCATTTTTGCAAGTGGAATTGATCTATTTTTTTTTAGATATTCTTTTATATATTTATTATATAAGAAAAGGTATAAAAACTTTTACAAATATTCACTTTAGAAATTTAAAGTTTCAGCAATGAAATTAACTAATTTTATTTACAACTGAGTTAAATTTGAATTCACTTACAATTCGCGCTGTCTTTTTGCTTTAATCATCTGTCTCTTAGCATTCTATTACACTATGTAATTTGGTTAGTAGGTATTAGGTAAATAAGCAAAAGCTTGGAATTTATCAAGGTTATAATAACGTTATAATTCCCGTTAAAGATATTTCGAACGAGGTTAATATATTGCTATTACTTTAGGATGTTGAAGCGTTTATTAATTGTTTATTGTTCAGAGTCTAAATGGTTCGCGCTGATGAATCGGTGTCGTGCCTCGTGATGATTTACGTGTTGTTCCGGCGATGGTACTTGATGGTTCCGTAGATCCTTTTCTTGGCGTTTGGATTCCAGATGGTGTTGAACTTCCGCTTAGATTTCTCCTATAGTGTTAAAAATAATTCAATATTAAACATATAAAAGAGAAATAATCGTCACCAAACAAAAAAACACTAAGGCCTCCCAATTATTTGCTTTTGTTATAAATCCCAAGAAACAGTATAGAATTCAAATGTGATATACAGTTCATGTTATTTTTCATGCGTTTGTATGAATTCAAAGCAAAAATTAAAATGAGTTATGTGGGAAGAGTCGACAAACATTAACACTTTCTATTTTTTAAACTTGGTTTAAATATTTATATATTTTTCATCAATAGATGAAAAATTTGGATTATACATGAATTTTTTGGGGAGTCATAATAGTTGTAACACCCCGAATATAACATTTCATGCTTAAAATGTTCAGCAATTGTTTTATTCTCAAATTATCTCGCAAATCCTGATAAAAGAAAGTAAATAAATAACGCGTCATTAATTAACACTTAAAAAAAACATTACTTTAGAAAAGCATTCATATCAAAAACAACCAATTAAAAAAGAAAACAAAACCAGTTTTATAAACATCGATACACATTTTTAAATAAAATTACTTGCGTAAGTCATTACCCTAAGCTGCTTAAATTAATACTGTTCGTTGTAGAACTGGAATTACTCGAAGGCGAAGGAAACGACTTGTCTGACGAAACCTGCCTTATTGGTATCCTGGATGGGCGGCTTTAAGCGTTAGAATAGATAATTTTGTATGATTATATTTTGTATGAATTCCATTACTTAAATGTACATATATGCAAATATTAGGCTATTCTTTAATATGTGAAAACTATGCTGTCTTTTTGGGTGATAAGTAAAAATTATATAAAAATATTATTTGAAGGAAACAAAAGCAAAATAAAAAAAAGGGTGTAAAAAAATAAATGCACGTCTCTTTACCTATATCGGAAGCCAAAGCCAGTTAATGTTGGTATGCTAGACGATCTACTCATTCCACCATTGCTGTGACTGTTTTTTCGTAGTTGTTAGCATTATTTAGGGTTTTAGTTATTGTTATATGGTTAATGGTGGTAGTAGATCAATTGCAATGATATCGATTTTTGAATCGTGCATGAGTATTATAAAGGCATAAATATGTTGAATAAAATAAAAAAAAAAATATTTAAATGAATATAGTAAAAGAAACAATCCTTTTGCAAAAAAAAATTAAGTTCAGCTACCAAAATAAATACAATTAGAGCTAAGGCTCAAAGTATACCTTGTGGGAGCAGGACTTGCAGACCCTGAAGCAGTTTTTCGTGTAATAGTGGTGGCACCATTGGCCTTTGATGTTATCGGGGTTACAGAAAGTCGTGATGGCCTTGGAACGGTTCCCTGGTGTCCAATTGGAGTTGAACTTGCGGAAGGTTGCCTGCGTTGTGGAATGCGCGTTGGTGTTTCATCTATACAATATAATATGCGTATAAGTATGTGTATTACTCTTGTATTATTTGTTTAGGTTTTACCTGTGCTATCTAATGATAAAGTTGATCCATGTCTCGATGGAGGTTTTGAACCTTGTCGACTTGCTGGTCGAGAATTTGGCTTTGAACCTGCTCTTGAACCACCGGGGGTAACACCGGTTCGAGCATAGGATACTTTTCTCGGTGTATATCTTCCAGAAGGTCCTGCCAGGCTGCCTTCATTATCGCTTAGCGAATCTGGGGTCGAAGCCGACAGTGATGACCTTGACGGTCGCGACATTGGTATAGATCTTATCGATCGTTCTCTGACCTAAATTGTATACAATCAACAATGTTATTTAAATGCAATTATATTATAGTCCAATTGAAAAATAATGAAATCATGAATGGGCTCGATGAGAATAGTTTTTATTTTTGAATATCACAACTTACCCAATGTGTGGATGGATGACAATGTGGTGCATGTGGACTTAAAGGCACAGAACGACTATTATTACTTCGCACGTAAACCGTACCACCTGCTCCCATATGCAAAGGGAATGCGCATGGTATTTGCTCTTGTGCTCGAAGTCGTTCAAAAATTGGCATAAGCTCGGCCAAGTGTTCCTGGGCTATATCATAATCACGGAATAATAACATTAAATACCGAAAAGTTCATATGATACAACACCAAGTCTATGATCATTTAATTGTCAGAGGAAACCAAAAACAGCATCGTATCGCGCGATGATGTAAAAAAAAAAATCAAATAATCGTGGAGTAAGGATCTAAGTAAATCACTTATCTTTCGACCATTATGCAAAATATATGTCTTCCTATTTTTGTGTACATATTGTGAAAATTCATATGAATATAAAAAATAAACGAACAAATAAACATCGATCTTAGAATTTCATAGGTTATGAAAACACAATAAAATGAACTGTGTGCCTTTTTACAAATAAAGATTCGAATGATTTTGGAAATATGATACAGCAGCTTGAGCTTTGATTTTATCATAAAATCAAAATTACGTCTTACGGGGTAGTCAAAATAAAATACAAATTCAATCATGCTATTTGAAGAAATAAAAACGCTTATGTATACAAAAAAACATCACACCACACATCATCATCAAAATTTAAATTATCTCTTCAGCCTTCAAAGGGTATAAAAATGGGCTAGCGGCTTTCATATCTAAAATACTTACCAAGATCTGTTGGGCAGCAGGTTGCTCATACCATACTACCTTGGGTTCACATAAAGTCAAGGTTTCAATATAGAGGAAGATTGACTATAGACGAGTTTTTGTTTACATAAATAGCGAAATGTATGAAGTCCCAATGACATTTTTATCTTTTATAGTAACCTTTGTATTTGTTTCATGTTGATATGGTTATATTAATGAGAATGTGTAATTAGGACTTAATGGTTACCTTCATGATGGGACCTTGACCGCTCATGAATGCAGCGGCACCTGCTCCGTTTTGGGTGGAGGAGGTGGGCGTTGATCGGCGCGGTGTGAAGGCTGCCATGCTCTGTGACACTCCATCAGCCAATATGAATTGTTCTCGCAGCTCAATGTTAGTGCGTCCCTTAGCTATTTCAATCGATTTTTGATTTTGTATTTATTATTCAGTTTGCATTTAGTTGCAGATTTTTTTTTAGATGCATAGCACATAAGTGAAATTTTGTTGTATGTAAAGCAGCCAATTTCAGCAAAATGTGATTGGGTTTAAGTTTTTTTTTGTTCAAGGGAAGCACACGTATGGACAAAATAACAATTGAGGACAATATAGAAAAGAAAAATAAACAAAAATACAAAAAATAAACTTATAAATCAGCAATTTCTAATTGATGTAAAAAACGTAAATATCTTTTAGTTTACCGAAACAAGAAAGAACACTAAAGCATAGCTACTTACAAAAATTATAGCCGATTTTCATCACACTACTATTACAAAATACTCTTAAGCAGATTAGACAATTTGTTAAAAAGCAAATAAATTGTTTATGTAAAATGTTGTGTGGACACAAATGGATGTTTTAATTATCACCACTATTACGATTTTTATAATAGAGGTGAATACTAATGTACTGATGTATGAAAATTTATACCTTTCGGAACTGACTTATTAAGTGAAGGCTTCCCAAGCCAATATCAATCATTTATTCACAGAAAAATTATATAAAATACATGTATCAATGTATGTATGCACAACAAATTATTCATTATCAGGTTTATGATTTCTCTGTACTTACACTGATTAATATTGGCTTGTTGGAAGCTTAATATTTGATGCAAAGTCAATCTACGTAAAACACAACATGCTTCATGTTGTTTTGGATCATTCGGATTGGGAATTGGCAAAACCAAAACCACTTTTGATGAAACAATACGAGTACATATGAGTGTTTATGAACAGCATGATGATGTTGATGATGATATGTATATTAAATTTGTAAAAAAAATTCCGCACATGCATTCAAATTTTACAGAAATGTAAAGTTCCATTTAGAACACGAACAAATTTCGGATTATAATACAATGCATTACGAACAATAATAAAAAAAAAAAAACAATTTTGAATCCGGAAGAAGGTGTCATATATTGACCCAAATTAATAGTTCGATGAACCGTTCATGTAGCGTGAAAATAGAAATATTAAATTGTATTACGATTGAGTAGGGTTAGGTGTTTATAATTGCTTTTTTTATATTTTATTTCTGTAAAATTTATAGGTAAGTTTGAGAAATTTTTATATTAATGTATTATTGTGAGGTCAAGCGCTTTTTAGTGCAAGCAAATAACACAAATATTGTTTTTATTTTTGTAGCACACTTCTTTTCAGAATATTGTAACTAAGCATAGATGATAAATGAGGTTTCGAGCAAATCTCAATAGTAGCTCAACGAATGTTAATTGCATTGAGTAATGATATGAATTTTTGGTAGCTCAATATTATCAATATGTTTTAATGTAAGATTTTGATTTGTTTTCGTTAGGATAAGTCTATGCTTTTTTTTTTAAATCAAAAATAGGGTTTTATTAAATGACCATTTCCTTTGGTTGATTGTTATTTTTTACCAATATTAATAAAAGTCTTAAGTGAACTTATTAATGATTGGAAGAATTTGTTTCTCTTACCTCGGCATGGATCATTCTTTTGCAGGAATTCATCCAATGCAACCCAGCCGCCTCCGACGCGCACCATAACTGTGCTGCGAAGAATACGTACGAGTCTAAGTTTTTGGGAATCGCCGAACTGAAATTTCCATAATATTATGTGTCAAAAATGTAATTAAATATCAACATATTGATACCTACCCTGTACTTGCCTTCGCCAACTTGAAAAACTCTGAATTTTTGGCGACACGTGCAGAGCATTACCAAGCGTTTAACTTCGTCGTGAATCTTATCAGAATCATTCGCTGGTTTACGTTCCTGCCAGTCTGGTCGCAGAGCTGCAATAAATTCTTGCCAATCGATAAGACCTTCTCCGTTTCGATCAAATAAGTCCGCTACTGCACCCATTTCCATTCTTGATGTATCAAACTCTATAAAACATTGGCTTAGAATCTAAATAAAGAAATTAACCAAAAAGTAGTTATGTACTTGTACTGAGAATTCCATCTATAAAAACTTCACGTGGAATTAAGCCATTATTGTCCTTATCCATCTTTCTGAAGAGATCAGTGAGTCGTGATTTCTTGTGGTTCATGTATTTTAAGAACTAAAAAATACTTGTTGACTAAAATATTCAAATTAATTGGCCCTAAAAAAATTACTCTCTTTCTCCAATCATCCCAGCTAAATCTGCGAACCCTTTCAACGTCTTGTAAGTACATAAGGTGGTCGTGTAGACGGCGCTGTCTTTCCCACGCTAATAACCAAACATGACGCCATTTGTCCCATAATAATTTTGCTCTTGATGAGCGGAATTCCACCTCTGGCAACATACTACAAAAACATGTGATAATGGTATAGAAATTATCCTGACGATTTTGAATATTGTTAGCAAATAATTTTCATCAAAATGCGTGTGAAAATTCATTTTAAAACGTTTAACAAAAAAAAGACATGCCCTTACCTTGGAGAAAATCTTGGACCGTAATGTGGTAATCGGTCTCTATCTGGTGTATCACGGCTTGGAGTGATGCGACTATTTGCAAACGTAATTGGATTTAAAGCACACAACACACATTATAGATGAAATAATATAGGAAAATAAAAATAAAAACACGATAATAAAGGCATTAGGGTTAATATGTATATATATATATATATATATAATACATATATATATATATATATATATATATATATATATATATATATATATATATATATATATATATATATATATATATATATATATATGTAATTAGTTAAAAATACGATGGGGAAAAAATGCATCAAAGCTTTCAATCAAAATCGAATTAAATTCATATTAATATATGTAGAGTACTAACCTCGGCTTACGAATGTTTAGACCTTGATCCCGGGAACCCTTGAAGCTAAAGGAAAAACGACATAAATTAGACATATGTATATAACGACAATAATGAATATTATTAGTTCAGCTCAACTTTATGGAAACTGTTAGATAAGGAAACAGAGTAGACAGGCAGACATTAGGAGCATATGTTTCTGTAAGCAAACATTATCTCACTAAACCAACACAATGACTTAATAAACAATTAAAAGCAAACTTAACCCGGTTATTTCAATTTAAGGCAAATATGTAGTCATTTATCTTTTTATCAGATTTGTTAAACGAACCTTTGTCGTCTCAATGTGCCGACGTCCGGCGATTGTTCGCGGAGATCGTGTGTCGATCCTCGGCTATTAAACAGATTTTTTTTTCATTCGTGATTACAATATCCAGTTGAATTTGAAGAAGAAAAATGTGCAGTTTGTTTAAATTGCCGATAGGAAATACAAAAAATAAATAAATAAAAATATAGCATGAAATAAAAATATACAAGAATTCTATGAAAAATAAAGTATACTCTATACACATCAATCCGACTTTATAATTTATGCTTACACAGGTGTTTTCGCAGATCTCGACATCTTGCGCACATCTCTACTTCCTGGTGGAAGTTGTTTAGGTTTGCATGCTCTGTCCACTTCTCCTTGCCGGCGTGCGGTATTTTCCATGAATTCTTTGTGATCTTCGATTAGTTTTTCGAGAATAGTAATTTCTTCTGGTAATGATTCCTTTTCCAGGTCTAAGGCAGTGGGCATTAATTTACGAACTTTATATTTAAGGAATACTTACTTATCAGTGTAGATTCAAGTCCATTTAACCAGGCTAGCAATTCTTCTATATTATCATCCAAGTCTTTAAGCGACTGTAAATGCTGTTCGAGCTTTGCCTCACGATTAATTGCCCACTGAGATATATCATCCCAACGAGTTTGAATTATTTGAAGCCAATTTTTAATTATTGGAATTGCATCGGGATAGGCTTTATCAATTATTTCTTGTGCATGTTGGAATGTCTCTGTCTTTTGAAGTTCACGCTTTCTAAGATCTTTCATAAATTCAGTGTGGATTTCTAACAAATCTCTAGCTATCTTTTCATCATCAGGTGCATTCTTTGCATATCGCAGTTTATTTTCTGCATGATCAAGCCAATCAAAAAGACTTTGAACCCCTGTATTGAGTCGCTCTGCATCCTTCAAGGCTTGTCTTAATCTCTCACCCCGCCTTGATGTAGAATCCTTTACATCATCCCATAAGGACTGTAATTCATCTAACGACTTTGCAATATCTGCATTACTTGGTGACTTTTCTAAGTCACGCCCAGATTTCATAACTCCCTGCATTTGGGCTGATCTTTTTTGTAGGTCCTGTTCTAAATGCTTATGATGGTCACATAAACCACTTACAGTTTCAAAATCACCATGAATAGGTCCGTTTTCAGATAATCTGCTTTTTGTCTTCTTTAACCAATCCAATAATTCTTGTAGCGCATCAGAAAATTGTCCGGACAACAATAAAGCCTCTTCCAATCTTCTCTGACGTTCAACGCTTTTTGACCAAACTCGTGTCCATGTTTCTTTTAGTTCAATAAGCATTTTATTTAAAACTGGTTCATCAGTTTTCGGAGCTCTATCCATAAGATTTTTTCCAGCTCTCATTGTTGCATCATATTGAGATTGTTTCCCATTAAGCTGTCGATGAGTGTCTTTTAACTTTATGATGTGTTTCTTTATCTTTTGGGGATCCTTGGAAGCAGCCGCTTCATCTGTTAGTCGATTGAGCACCTCTTCTACTTCTTGTAGCCATTGAAGCATATTCGACCAAGCATCATTGAATTCGCGAGCTTCTTTGTAACCATGATCTAATGCTCGAGTACGTTCCGCGGCTTTGCTAACAACACGTTCCCATCTATGTTGTACTGAAACTAGGAGATTCTTTATTAAAATAACGTCTTGTTTTTGACTGAAATATTTTAGATGAGTTCCTTTCTTATCTAAAAGCAACATTGATTCCCGATGTGTACTAACATCCTTTTGGAGAATTTTGTGCTCTTCAATTTGAATCTGTATGGTTTCCAAAACCCGAGAAACTGCACAAGCATTTCCAAGTTGTTTTTCAGCTTGTGTAAGCCATTCAACAAAAGCTTGCAGTGTATCATGGAATTCTGTTGCTTCCTTGAGGGCGATTTCTAGTTTAATCTTTTTATCTGATGCTCTTGATACTACTGCATCCCAACGCTGTTTTAAAGTTCGTAGTGTATGTTGAAGATTACTTGAAGGGACTTTCATTTGATTTTGTCGTTTAATATACTCTTGACCCTGGGCTTGAATAGTTTCTACCTTGGCGCGGTTTTCTTCAAGCTCATTATAGATTTCCATGAATCTTTCAAGTTGTTCCGTAGCTGTCTCGGGAAGACCACCAACCGGTTTACTTGTTCCTATAACAGCATCAACATCGCCAAGCCAACCCAGAATGTCCTGTACTTCAGCAATATAGCTCTGGGCTTCACGTAACGCTTCTTCAAGTTCGTGTTGCCGGTCAGCCGATTTTTGAATGAGAGTACGCCATTCATCATTAAGTCTTCGCAATTTTTCTTGAGTGGCAGACGCCTCTACGGATCCTTTTTCTGATTCAATTAAACGGCGGCCAGCATCAATCAATGTATCTACAGAGCTTTGGTGAGCTTGAATATCATTGGCTAATACCTTTAGCTTTGCGAGTTCTACTTCGAGCAATTGTGGATCTCCCGGTATCTACAAAAGGAACAAACCATAAGTCTTGGTATACTAACAATGAAAATTATAATCATCTTACTGGTTTGAGCTGATCCAACGTTTTGTCTGTTTTATCAATCCAAACAAGCAGCTCATTAAGCGCATGCTGAAATTGTCCCAGGTGAAGGAGTGCATGTTCCAATTGCTTTTGACGTTCAACCATGCCCCGCAACAAATTTTCCCACCGACGATTTACCGTAGAAAGAGGTTCTTTTATCGAAGCTGCCTGTTCTGGAGATGTTCTTTCAGTCAACTCAGAGGCTTGTCTGTTAGAAAAGAAATTGTGTTAGACAGAATATTTTAAAATCATTATATGTAATAAAATGAAAGCCAAGTTATTTAAACAAACATTCACAAACAAGTCTATAGAGAGACAATTTTTTCAGCGTAAATAAAATGATTTTTATAAATACGAAGCATTCGAACCTCCTATCCAAAGATAGAACTCTACTTCAACGGATAGGTGAATTCCACTTTATAAATTATTTTTCATTCGACTTTAAATTAATAATGACTTGCAAAAACTATAAAAACAAAAGGGCAGTAATCATGTTTTTCATACAATAATTTGATAAATGGATTTAAGAACACATAAGAAATAAAGACGGATTATGATTGTAAAGAGTACTTTAGAAGACAACAACGTTTTTTAGAAATTGAATGGGGATGCATTAACCATTTTTTTTTGACATATAAAATATTGTTATATATCAATTTGGCAATGTAGATTCAAGGATTCAAGTGTTAAAATATCAAACCAAAAAAAGCATTCTTTGTGATCAACAATATTAATATTATTTATGTATGTATCTTGCCTTTCCAAAGATCTGTAACAGGTATTGGTTCATTGAAGTGAAATATGCAAATTGGTACCATATGAGAAAATATAAAACATTTATGAATGTACAAATATGACCAATACTTTATTTAAAATATTGTATAGTTAAACATACCTGTTTAAAGCTTCAACTTCTACCATGTGCGGGTCAACATCATCCTTAAAACGCTTCAACTGTTCGATTTGTTTCTTAACAGCGTCTATATCGGAGCCAATAATACCAAGGTTTCCAAATCGTTCTTCTGCTTTGGTTAAGAACTTCAGCAAATTCTGAAGAGTCTCATGGAATTCCATTGCCTTTTCCATGGCATCAATAAGATTTTCCTCGCGCCTAGCATAAAGTGCTGTTATGTTATCCCATGCGTTGTCTAAATCTTCGATATGTTTCTTAACTTCAGGTTTATCTGGTTCTCCACAAAGTGACATTAAATTGTTTCCTGTACGACGCACTTCTTCGACTTCTGGTTTAGTTTGATCAATTTCATGCCGTATTTCTTGCAAGGCAACCTGTTGTTTCTGTATATCTTGAGGTTGAGCGGCAGGTGGTTCCTGTGAAGTAAGTGTTTCTTCCAAATCTTTTAATGTTTTCATAATGCCATTCAGTTGCTTCCAGAATTTTTCAGCTACTTTAAGGACATCATCCAACGAATTGCCCCGTTTCTGTGTTGCTTGTTGGACATCATTCCACAAATTATTTAGTTTTTCCAATTTTTTCTTGATATCACGAATCGCCGGATCAGATTTGTTTCCCGCCTTAGAAATTACGTCATTAGCTGCCCGCTGTACTGCTGCAAATGCCTCAGATCGTTTATCTAAATCATCAGCTATAGCAGAGTTGTCATCGATTTGCTCTTTTATTTTCTGTGGGAGTGCTGACACTGGATCAAGTTGATTTACTTGCTCTACTGTATTCGCCAATGCACGAAGCATACCCTCAAGCTTATCTGAAAATTGACTCGACTCTTGTAGGGCATTTTCTAGTGCTTGTTGCCGTTCTCGAAGTTCTGTTCGCAATGCAGCGTAACGCGAATTATCTGAATCCAAAATTTCATTAATTTTAGCACTATCATCTTCAGATACTATTGAACCCAATGCTTCACCGGTCTTGTTCAGTTTGTCTAATAATGGTTTATGTTCTGATATAGACTGAACTAAACGTTCATTTTTGTCTTGTTGAGCAGCGATTTGATCTGGACGAAGAGCCGGCATACTAAGCATAGAAATTTGTTGTTCCATATCATCCAGCCATAAAGCCAGACCGTTGTGCGAATCAGCAAAGTGTTCTGAAAGTGGTAATGCTTGTTCTAATACACTTAGCCTTTCACTGCATAGCTGCACAACTGTATCAACAACTTCCTTTAGATCGTCAAGTTTTTCGCGGAGTAATGTTGTATTTTCATTTTGCGGAGATTCGCGAAGAACCTTTTTGGCGCTAGCAGTTACATCGCGAACTCGACCTTTCTGGCTTGAAATGTCATCGTTGATTGACCTATGCTCTTGCAGTTGTGTACGGACTAGTCTAGGTTCTAAAGCAGGAAGCTCAGCTTCCCTTAAACTGGAGTCCATATCCCTAAACCATTCCAATAATTCATCAATATCACTAGTTACTTCTTTTGCACGTTGATTACTTAGATGTAAACGTTCAGCTTTGCGTTGTATTTGTTCAACTATGGAATCAAATCGACGATTATCTCTTGTTACTAAACTCTCAATAGTCGCGGCTCCTTCCCCCGGTGATATCTGGCAAAGTTGAGGACCAACAAGATTTACGGTGTCAAGTACCAACCGCATATCAACAAGTTCAGCTTCCAGTCTCAAAATATCATTTTGTCTTGGCTCACTTGTAGCTAGTGCACTTTCTGCTCCCTGCATCCAATCAATAAGGCGACTATGTGCATCATGGAATTGTTGAACTTGAGGTAATGCATTTTGAGCATTTTTCAAATGATCTCCTCCTTTATTAGTGAGTTCCCCATAACGACGTTGTAGAGAGTCAAGTTTATCTTTAAGTTGTAGCGCTTCGTCGTTGGAAATATGCTTCATTAGTTCAGATCCTGCATCGACTGTAGACTCTACGTTAGGGGCATGGTTTGCAATATTTTCATTTAATTCCAGTAAGTGACCCATTTGCTCCAAAATTTTTTCAGTATGAACGGGTACAATACGGAACCGTACAAGTTCTTTTTCCATACTTTCCATCCACGCCACAAGTTCTTGATACGTTATTACAAGATGTCGAAGTCCTTGTCTCGATTCAGCCAGCAATTGACCTACAATGTCACTACTATCAACCAATGAAGTATATCTTTCAGTAATAACTCGCACTTTTTCTCCTAAAACTATAGCTTCATCGTCACTTACTAAATGCATAAGCTGACCTGCTACATCAGCTAATTCACTGAACTCTGGCTTCTTTGAAATTATTTCATCGTGCAATTGGGCGTGTTCGCGGATCCTTTGCTGAATTTTTTCTTCATCCGTTGGTATAAGTTCCATATTTTTGACTGCTTTTTCGGAAATATCCAACCAATGGTTTAGTGGGGTGAATTTGTCATGGAAATGTCTGGCTACTTCCATAGCCTGTTCTAAATCTTGTTCTCTTTGTTGAGCGGCATCTGTTAAAGCATCAAATCGGTTCATAAGTTCCTTTAGTTGGTCCTCTATAGCAGCTTTTTCTGCTTCTTCGCAATTTCCTGCTACTTCTTGTCCCAAATTGAATAGAGATGACATTGAATTTTGACGATCTAAAAGCATTTTCTTAAGGAACTTTTGCTCTTGTAATTGTGCTTTTACAACCTTGTAGTCTGCGCTTGGAGGTTTTTGGTTGCTGACCATCTCTTCAGTATCTGAAAGCCACTTCGAAAGACCATCAAGTGCTTCCTGGAATTTTCCAGATTGTAAAAGTGCCACGTCCAACCTACGATCACGTTCATTTAACCGTTCTTTCAGATCATTCCAACGGTCGTTCAATTTTTCTAAGTCCTTTTCAATAGTAGTTGTAGACACTCCACTCACTGCCGTCCTTACAAGATTCCTACCACATTTGTTTACTTCGTCTAAATTCTGACTTAAAGGTTCTATGTTGCGGCTTTGGAACTTTCTAAAGTCTTCCTGCTGATTCCTAATTTGTTCCAGTTCTGAACTCACTGGTTTCATCCTTCTCAAATCCTCTCCCATTTCCTTAATGTCATCAAGCACTCTTGATTGTAAATCGTAGAATTTTTTCAGCTCATTGATTGCCAAATTTAGAGCTTCTTCTTGATCGCGAGTACGAATTTCTAATCGTCCAAGAGTCTTTTTTAATGGAGCAACCTGTTCTCTTGTCTGAACAGTATCAGGGGAAAATCCAGAGTCAACTAAAATTTCACTAGAGCGTTCAACTTCACATAGTCTGTCGATCATTTTATCGAGTTTATCCTGGATGTTTGCAACTTCATCCAATTGATTTTGTACAATTTTTATTTCACGCGCTGGTGGAGAAAGGTTATCCACCAAATTTTCTAAATCACTAAGATCAACTCCTAAACTTTTTACTTGATCATTAAACTGTGATACCGCTGTCGCAGCCGACTGCAATTCTCCACAACGATCGTCTAAGCGAGAGAGTAAATCTGCGATTCTGTCATCGACATTATCCACTTCACTGGTTAAGTGATTGGCGTCACCACCAGCTGAACGAACCTCTGAAGAAATGTCCTTTGCCAAAACTCGTAAAGACTGTAGTGGCCGCTTAAGATTATGAACCTCTTCTCTGATAGCTTTAACACGTTCAAGAAGTTTTGGATCCTTGGCAGCGCCTCCTAATGCATCGTGAGCTGCTAATCGATCTTCGCAGCGGCCCACAGAATGATCTAAGCTTCGCAGCTCATCATTAAAATCACCAAGTCTACGCGAACAAGTCTCGATTTCTTGGGTTCTATTTAGAAGGTCGTTATTAAGTCGTTCCCAGCGATCTTTTATATCTTGAAGTTCTGCTTTAATCGGATCTTTGTCAACATCACAATTGGTAAGATAAGTATCTCCTAAGCCCTTGGTGTTTTCATATTCTCCTGTCCTTTTCCATACTTCACTACGGAATCCCTGCAGATCACGTAATCTGTGTTCTAATTCAATTTTGTTCACAACGCCAGGCTTCAGGTCGGATAATTTGTCCTCCGCCGAACGCAACCAGGATAAAAATGTTTCTGAACATTGAGAATACTTTTTACAATGTTCCATGCATGTTTGAAGACGTGTGTGACGATCTACTGCATCACGGCGTAATTTATCCCATTGCTGTTGTATACGTTCTAGGTCACGTTGAACAACACGATCTTGTGTTACTCCCGCTCTATTGGTAAGGTCTTTACCTTTGTTTATTAGCATTATCACCTCATGTTCACGTGCCATTACTTCGCGATATATAGGCTCATGGCTATCAATTTGATGTTGTAGTGTTGGCTTATTGGCTGATACTAATAAACGATCTGAAAGATTTGAAAGTTCACCGGATAACCACCCAAGCGTTTTAGAACAACTTTCTGCAAATTGACGTCCATCTCGTAAACTAGTTTCGGTTTCAGCCTTTTTAATGTCCAGTTTCTTTTGCAAAGTTTGATATTGTTTTTCAAGAGCAGCAACTCTTCCATTTACATCAGCTCGAGAAGCAGGGTCACCCAATATGTTACAAAGAGCAGTAGCAGATTGCTCAGCATCGGCCAAAAGAGGACGCTGACCTTCCAGTTGCCTTTCTAAATTCTCAATTTTCCGCAAATTTTCTTGTGAATCTCCATCGATAGGTAAGGCATCAAGATTATCGCTTATATTTTGCAATGCTTCTCGTAAGCGACCAATAGCAGCATCAAATTCTTTGCTACTATCTGCTGCACCACCAAGACTGTCGGCGCGTTCATCTAATCTTCCTACTAGGTCTTCCCATTTGCTCTGAACTTCGTGAAGTTTTTTTGTTACAGCTTGTCCTTCTGGACTTGATTCTTTTGTATGATCTAATACATCATTACCAATAGCTTGAAGATGGCTTAGTTGTGGTTGCTGCGAACGGAATTCCTCTCGCAGTACCTGAACTTGTTGAACTTGACTTTGTACCATTCGTGGATCAGAAGAAATTGGGCCAAGAACTGTAAGCATACGATCTTTACTGGTGAGCCAATTTTTCAAACTATCGTATGAATCTAAGAAATCACGAAATTGTTCTGAAAAAATAATGCGACTTTTACATAGATCGTTTATATTTTTCCATTTCTCTACAATATTGTCATGATCTTGCCGAAGTTGTTCTGCTCCTGGTACATCACATTTACGACGCAATAAGTCTTTAATTTGAGCTTTCGTTGAATCTAACAAACTTTGCTTTTCGTACATATCTTCAACAATCTTCCGTGCTTGTTTAGTCGTACGTTCCGCTTCATCTTTACTAGAAATAGAATCATTTGGAACTTGTCGCTGGACTCGCTCTAAAAACAGTGACAAATTTTTAAGACTTTCTGTGTGCTTTCTTATTTCTTCGCTTAGACTATCCAGTTCGTTTTGGCGATCATTCAGTCGAACACCAACAAGGCTATAGCGGTTGTTGATTTCACTAAGTTGCTGTTGAATCGGTGATAACTCGGAAAGTTGAAATCCATCTTGAGAAGATCTGCGGCTACCAAATCCACTGGATCCAGGTGATAGTGGCGACAGAATACTTCCCTTTGTTGGACTTGGACTCCTAGCATCACCGGACATTCGCCGAAGTGGACTTACTCTTTTGATTGGACTATAACCAGACCGTTTTCGGGATGGACTTTCGGGTCTTATTAATGCGTCATATTGTGTTCCCAAATCGTTTACTTTATCAATTGTAGAAGCATATTCTTTATATTCTTTAGAAATAGGTTTTATTTCTTCAATTTGCTGTCGGATGATTGCCAGATCGACGGCTACTGGGGCTAAGGAATTTGTTTTTGATTCTATGGTAGCTAACCAAGAAATCACTTGACTCTTGAGAATTTCATATGCAACTTGTTGTTCTGCTTTTTGCTTTGAAAGTTTCATTTTTTCTTCCAATGTTATATCTAAGTTTCGCCATTGAGATTCCAGTGCCTTAATTCTATCTCTAAGAAGACCAGTATCAGTGACATCGCGCATAGTTATTAGTTCTTTTCCATCAGCGACGCAATTTTCAAAAGTAGATGACATATTTTCCTTTTTACGAGAAAGTTCAATCATCTTACGTGTCAAATCTTCAGTTGTAAGTTGTCCTAATTCCCTACTTTCCAATGCTTCTTCCAAAGAATTCAGTTCTTGTTCTACATTGGTACAGTCATTGCTGAATTTATTTAATTTTTGTGTAATTTCATCGAGGAAATCCCCACGTTTAACTACTTTATCGAGTAATTTCTCAAACTTAACTGTCACATCGTTGAGTTTCATTTCTACTTTCTTAGCAATTCGAGCATTTGACGCTGTAGTCATTAAGAGATTGGCAGAATGGGAAACACTGTCAATGCTTGCCTGATGTGATTGTAAATCAGCAAGAAGTGCTTTATGTTCACGAACTTGTTCTTGTAGTCTCTCTTTAATAAGAGAGGCAGGACGAAATTGTAATTTAAATTTGTCATCAGCTTGATTTACCCACCCAACCAAACCATCTAAAGCATCTTGAACACCTTGAGATTGCACCAATGCCGTATCCAGAAGCTTACAGTGATCACTTAAAGCCTGCAGCATTTCATTATATTTGTCTAGAATATCCTCAACTGGTCTTTCTAATGCGTTGACTTCTGCAGGGCTTAGTTGGCCACCAAGTGATCGTAAAAGAGCAGCAAGACATTGCTGCGCATTTTCCACCAATCGTCCCTGTGACATAAATTCATTATGGAGTGATTTTGCCTCATTCATTTGTTCTTGTACAGTTTGTGGATCGGCACCAATAGGATCACTGAGCGTTTTCGTAGCGCGTGGCTGTGCACTGCGTAACCAGTCATTTACTTTTTCCAAAGCTTCTTTATACTCTCGCTGACATCCACCTAAGCCAGAAAGTCGGTCAGATAATGCATTCACACGATGTAAGAGGTCTTTGTATTGTGCAGAAACTAAGGACACTTCTTGACGAATGGGACTTTCTGAACTTGATAAAGGTTCCACGTGGGGTAATCTATCCGGCAGGGAAGTTCTAAAGTCATTTAGCACAGCTAAAAATTCTTTACTTTCATCTACAAACTTTTGTGCCGCCATTGTAATGAATCTTAAGTCAGCTTGATGACCAATCACATCGCTAACAAATTCCTTTATGGAATCAGTCTGGCTTGACAGTCGAGCTAGATCAGATAAAGATCGTTCTTTATCTTCTAAGGTCCTTCTTGCAGTTTGCAACCAACTGGAGAAGCCGTCTAGCTCCGTACGTAATTTGCACAGCTCATCACGGCCGGATTCTAAACGTTTTAATAGCCGTTGAGTTTTTTCATTTGCGCGATCAACCCGCGAACGCAGTTCACGACCGAAATTTTCCAAAGTGGTTACTTCGGGTGCTGATAGAACATCGCCTCCGGTAAGAACTATTTGACGAATTTGTTCCAAGCATGATGATACAGGTCTTGATTGATGTTCTATTTCATCTTTGATTTGCTGCAATAAATAGGAAATATATAAATTACATTCACACATACTACATTTATATAAAAATATACCTTCAAAGAATTTATCTGATTTCGTAGATCATCAATTTTTTCTTTAGGTCCACCAACACGGGCGAGTTTAACCTCAACGGAAGAAATCCACTTAAGTAATTCATTGACGTTCTCTTCGCATAGATTAAACTTCTCGAATACAGCTTGCTAAATAAAATAAATATTTAGAAAATATATAAATAGTTTGATATATACTGCCTTTTTCAAGCAATGGTTTACTATTTCGGGGGCGGAAGGAGAAATTTACAAATATTGGAAGTAATAAATGTATGTACTTTGATGATATCTGATTTCGTGTTTTTTTTTCTTTGTAAAGCAGCTCGTTCAAATAAAAACACAAAATATAAATTTAAGAAAATATTAAATTCGAACATGCAAACATAAATTCAACCAATTATATTAATATCACAACAAGCAACCGCCCATCACCATATAGTATAAAAGAAAACAATTAGTATATTTTGGTTACAATTTCAATTGCAGAAAAAGAACCTGAAAACAAGAGCGAAAACACATTAAAGCTGTAAAACAAAGTAGCATTACACAAATAAGAAACAACAGAAATATCATAATAAAAGAAAGTCAAAAATCAAATTTACCTTTTCCTTTAAATTGAAACTCACTTAATTTTGAAATGAGAAAATTATAATTTTTATATTATATTGCCCTATAAAAACTAAAAAAATCAATCATATAACAAACACACACTCGTTACGTTCTTGATAACCTCCGCCGGCATCCATAAGAAGTTCGATCACATGCGTTTTTTTTTTTTGAAGGAAATGCATATATATGCGAGATTACAAAGGGATTGGGAAAGGATGCAATGATAGTTAATGAGAAAAAAAATGTATGATAAAAATGTTTGAGGAAAGCCATTTCGTATGTATGCCGAAGCCATTAGTGATGAAAACATACGACACAACCAATGAAGAATTGATAAATAAATGATACTTTTTCGACGATAATGGCATGACACTTTGGTTGTTCAATATTTTGATATGTATGGTCACACAATGTCACACGAAAATTTTATTTTTTTTTTATATTTACAGGGTATATGTATGTTATGAATCGAGAAATCAATTGCAGGGTTTAATTATTCAGAATTAAATTCCAGGAGTCTGGTAGAATTTACCAAACTGGATGCAATCAAATAAAAACAACATTAATCAGCAAAGTAAAAAAGAGAAGAAGTTATTACGTCTTTTTTTCAAAAAAGGTCAAGAAACATGCTTTTCACAAAATAGTTCAAGAGCTTTTTTCGAATATGTATATCGGTAACAAAACAGATGGTCATTCGGAAAAAATGTGAAAAAAATGAGAAATGTATGTTTGTATGAAAAAATCGCTTGTTTTTGTTGTGTAGTGATACGGTGACTTACCCTTTGTTCAGCAGGTAGAAGATAGCCTTTCTCGTTAGCCTTGACAAGATCAAAACTAATTTTTGGGTCATTTTTATCAATAAGGCGGCCAGCGATGGGATCGATTAGACCGCTACTAATACTTGCGATGAGAGGTACAATTTCGCTTGTACTTGGATCACGCACTACGGTTGACGAAGGGTCTATAAGTCCAACTGTAATTGCTTCAGCAATAGTTTGTTTCTTTCTGTTAATTATGTCAGGATTAGTTTGGAAAGGATCGACAATACATCCAGTTGTGGGGTTGTATAGGTTAAAGGTGATGGCCTCAAGAAGTCCAAATGCGCGTTTTGGGGTTACAATAAGACTATTATCATATGCCTGCTGTAGTGAACAAAGTTTTGATGTGCTGGTATCGAGAACACCAGCCTTATTTGCATCCATTAATCCCTTACGGAAAGCTTCGGTCAAACGAACAAGCTTCCCTTTAGCAATATCCTTTACTAACGCAGAATCAGGATCTATCACACCTTTGGTTGCAGCATCTCGAAGAGTAATGGTTTCTTCAATCGCACCATCTTCATTATCTCCATGTTGTAGTGGCATAAAGGTCAGCATTCCAGTTGATAAATTTAGACTCTTATTTTCTACAGCTTGGTCGAATGATATCGGTTCTTGTTTGTACAGAACTAAAGATTGATCGAACACAAAGAATAATGCCTTGGGATCAACTAAGCCTTTTTTACTCAAGTCGACAGTGCCCTTCTCAATGGCATTTTTTAAAGTCACAAATTTGAATGTTTCATAATCACGTAGTACAACAGTTTCCGGTTCGACAATATTGTATTTTATTGCCTCATCAATGGTCATTTCGCGGGGTTTTGTGATAACAACACTAGGTGTTGATTGATTTAATATTTCTATGCTATCATTCCTCTTGACAAATGGACGTTCGGTTATAGGTTTTTTTATAGTCACTAAAAGCCCACGTTTAAACGCAACATCAAAGTTATAAGAGGTTTTTGATTTCGGGTCTAAAACACGCGCTTTTGGTATATCAATATCACCGCATTCAATAGCTACATTTAGAGGTATATCAACACCAGTCACTAAATTTTTAAATATAGTCGTAGAAGGATCAATTAGGCCGCTATGAATCGCACCCACTAAATCAAAGTATTCACCACTTACGGGGTCTGTAAATCGTCCTGTGTCTTGTTTAAATAGTTTCATACGAATTGTTGATTCTAAACTAAGAAGCTTTCTGTTTGTAACAATTAGTCCACTCGCTCTTGCTTCTTGTAAATCAATTATTTTTTCAGGTAAAACAAATATTCCATCTAGATCGTTAATTATTTTTTCAGAAATTGCATTATTTAGCCGTAAGTATTTGCCTGTATTTGGTTGCTTTATAAGACTGGAGGATAAGCTAACAATATCCTCAACACAAGCTTCCCTGAGACTTAGCTGCCTACCTGTTACTGGATGAATAACGTTTCTGGTTTCGCTATCATAGAAACCCATTGCGAGCAGTTCATACAAACCAAAACCAGCACTTTCAATATCGACTAACAATCCCAAGTTCATAGCTTCTTCTAAAGAAACGAATACGTTGCTTCCAGGTTCACGAAAGACTCCTTCACGTCTATCAATAAATCCAGCACGACACGTGTCTGATAGATTAAGCATTTGTTCGTGTTGTTCATCAAAATAACAAGGTAAAAGAGGATTTATTATGAATTTCCTCATTGCTTCCAAGAGTGTTATTTTCCGATCTGTTTCTGGTTCCAATAATTTTCCCGTGCTGTGGTCGAATAATCCTTGGTGAATTGCTCTTTGAATACTTATCGGAGCACGTCTGTCCGCTAATATACCGATGTTGAAAGCATGTTTTAGCGTAATTTTCTGACTATTGTATGTTAGTTTGCCAGTTTTACCATCTATAACTCCATTAATAGAGGCTTGTGCCAAATCCAAATCTTTGTATAATCCTGTTTTTCCATCTCGAATCTGTACACTTTCTGCATCAATGAATTTCTCCTCTATCACCTGTGCAAAGCAGATTTTTCTACCTGATTTTGGATCTACAAATTGCCCGTCATTCTCGTCATAAACGTGTTTTATAACCGCCTCTAATAAGCTAAGTGGTTTCTTAACTTCTATCAAAACTCCACGATCAAAGGCCTCCTTGAAATCCATCCGATTACCTTCGGAATCTAATATATTTCCATGTTTTCCATCAACTGTTCCTGATTCAACTGCCATTCCGAATGGCACTATCCGACCATTTATACTAACGATAGTCGTATCTGGGTCAATAATTCCCCTACGAATAGCACCTTCAGTAGAGAGCTTTTCACGAGTAATTGTGTTGCTAAACTGCCCAGACTTAGGATCATAGAGTCCTCTATATACCGCATCAGGCAAACTACGCTTGCGTACCTGAGGTATAATAATCCTGTTGTCTAGCGCTTCCACTAAAGTTTGTTTTATTCCCGTGAATGGGTCAATTATCATGCCTTTATGCGGGTCAACTAATTTACTTCGAATAGCTTCGACTACCGATATTACAGTATTTGTTTTTGGGTCAAGGATAATCAGCTCGTTTGAATTTATTAATTTCGCTTGTATTGCTTCATCAAGGCTATAAAGTGTTTCATCGATATTAAAAAGTCCTGTTTGAGGATCGTAGAGACCTCTTAATACGCAATCTACTACAGACAAAGGTTTTTTTGTGCTTATTAAATATCCCTTTACAAATGCCTGGTCTAAAGTTATGTCAGGTTTTGTAAGTTTCCCTTTAATTACATCAAGTAGATCACCATTTGCAGCCACTGCCGCAGGGACAAGAATATTTTTCTCACTGTCTTTTATCAGACAAGAATTAAGTTCCACGAATTTTTTATCAATTGCTTCCTGCAATGATATTTCCTTACCTGAAGCAGGGTCAAGAACTTGACCAGTCTCAGGAGAATAAAATTCACGCTGAAGGACCTCAATCAAACTCCAGGTGACTTGATCCGTTTGGACTAATTTCTTTTGTACACCAACGTCAAATGAAACTAGCTGATTCGATTTAGTATCTTTTACTTGACCAGTCTCTGTTAGAACCAATTTATCTTCGATTGCGTTATCAAGTGACAAAGTTTTGTTGCTGAATGTGTCAACAATTAAAGAAATTTTAGGATCTACTAAACCGATTTCAATTGACTTTTGTACATCTACCTGGTTATGAGATTCACTATCATAAAGCTTTCCTGACTTTGGATCATAAAGACCTTTAAGGACGGCTGCTTCTAAAGATATCGGTTTTCTAGAACCAGGCACCAAAAATCCTCGTTTAAAAGCATCTTCTATTGAAATCTCTTCTAATGTTTGTATATCTATTACAGTCCCAGTTTTGAGATTCACTACTCCCAACTCAATTGCCATACGCAAGGGAATTACTTCGCCACTAACAGGATCACGAACAGAGATTGACTGTACATCAATCTTTCCATTATTAATAGCATCTGCTATAGAGCATTGTGTTCCATCACTGAGGACAACTTGACCAGTCTCTGTATCAATGACATTTTCAATTGATTCCGTTATGTCTTTTTTGGGGTCAACTCTAATTATCCATTTCCGTTCAACACATTCAAAGAATGGAATTTTCTTTCCAGTTTTCGGGTCGACCATGTGACCAGAATGTTTATCCAGTAATGGACGTTCAAGGGCAACATTAATTGTCTCATATTCGTTAGTATTAAAGTTTTTAACTAGGATAGTTTCTGGATCAAGAACATTGATATCAAAAATAAGGTTTTGAAACGAGATTTTTTGACCTGTTGTAGGATCTGTAAAATATTCATTCTCCACATCGTAGATACCATATTCGTTTAATTTTTGTGGGTTTAATTCGCTGTCGATATATTTATGTTTATTTTCATCTACAGTCTGAATCTGTGAATCTGTTTCAAGAATTATGATTTCTTTTTCTATGTCTTTGATATTAGAATCATGAGGCTCATTTGTATCAAGAGTGGGATTTTCAACAATAGCTATAATACTAGTTTTTTCAGATGCATCGACAGCATCGGGAATGTGTACAATCATATTATCAGTAACTGATACAGTGTCTTCTTGAACATGGACATATTCATCATTGCCACTCAAAATCAGTTGCCCTGGCAATAAAAGATTAGCCTCTTGGGTAACGTCTTGAAGTTGAATGTGAACCTTGTCCAGTTTGTCATTATCTTTCTCTTCCTTGGTAATTTCTGTCATGGATAAAATTTGAGTGGTTACGGTTTGGTTGATATCTTTTTTTACCGATTGTGTTATAGAGGTAACTACATCAGACGCTAATTCTGAATTTATGATTTGTGGTATTTGCTCTCCGGATAGACTTAGTGTAAGGTATTCATTCAGTTGTTTATTATCATCGATATTTGAAGTTAGAGGTATTTGAGTGTCTTCCAAAATAATGTTTCGCTCGATATCTGCTGTCGTATCTGATTTTATATTTATATTCTTTTCAGTACCGATTTCTTTGATTATTGTATTATTTTTTTGATGTAAGGTATTCTCAGAACTTTCAACAATTGTGCTTGTTGTGACAGGCTCAATTTTATTTTCCATATTGCTCTTCAGATTTTCTAAATGCCCTTGGGTGGGTTGGTTTCCAACCAAAAGTGGTTTTTCTTTATGCTCCTGCGATATATTTTGTGTTGGCAGTTTATCAATCATGGAATAAGTGGCATCAGTTTCGTCTTTGAGTTGATTAGATTTGTCGAAGAGGTTTCCTTTGGTTTGTGGAGATTCTGTTAAAGTAGGTGTAGTAATTGTTGTTATTTCTGTTTTTTGTTGGGTTTTTGTGGATTTCTCAGTCACTTTTTTAATAGTATTCGCTATTGTCATTCCAGCTAACACTGGAGCTCCTACAACAGCCATCAGACCCAACTTTGCTGCTTCTGATATAGTTGTCGAAACTTTTGTTCTGTTCGAGTCTTCATTACTAGAGCTGTTCCCTGATTGCTCTTGACTTAATAATGAACTTGGAATGAATGATTCAATTTTTTTGTCATCATCTGATTTTCGCATTTCTTCAGCGTTGATTTGGTTTGTCAATTTATCCACATCTGAATTCGGTATAGACATTTTATTTTCATCTTTCATAGCATCAGTATTGACCTCCAGTATTCCTTCTCTAATTGCTTGCTGAAGGGGTATCTTCATTCCGGAATTAGGATCATTATATGTTCCTTCGACTACATCAATAAGTCCATGTTTAATAGCTTCATCAAAACTTTGCTTTATTTCTTTAGTAGCTAAAACATTTTTAGATTCTGCTTCTTCCCTTAGAATACCACTTGCTTTGGCTTCATTTATCGACATTATTTCGCCTGTTACAACATTCTGTACTTCATTGTTTGATATCAGAGCATAACCTTGCATTAATTCAATCGTTTTTGTTGTAACCGTGTGTACCGAAGTCACAGTTTCTGTAACTGATGTAATTGGACCTGTCGAATGAGTTAAGACAAAATCAGGAAGGGGTTTCACAATTAATATGCCACTCTCAACGGCTTCTTTCATAGGTATTTTTTCTCCAGTTTTAGGATGAGACATAGTCTCATTTTCAGAGTCTATTAGACATCTTTCTAAAGCTTCTTCTATCTGAATTGCATCTGCATGTGGAGGGTATGGTATACACATGATGAAATTTTCATCTATTGCCTTTTTGATTGGCATAACCTGCTTACTTATGGGATGACAAATTTCTTTGTTCTTTACATCGATTAGTCTTTTTTTGAAAGCGGTTGTTATGGTCATACCGGCTGGTGGGATTTCTTCAATCAGTTTATCATTAGTAGTATCAAAAATTCCTTGATCTATTGCTTCGAGAAGATTAAGACCATTACTGTCTTTAAAAACTAACGACTTATCTCCATCAATTATACCTGTTGTCAAACCTTCTTTAATGGATATATCATTTGGCCTAGACAATCTTGATTTGTCGTCAAGTATTTCGCATATAATGGCTTCCTTTACTGAAAGAATATGGCCTGTTTCAGGGTGTATAATTCCCGATCCATCCTGCTCAATTAAACCTTGTTCTTTCAATTTAGGTAGCGAGAGACTTGACACCAAAGGAACTAGAATTTGATTAGTGCCTTCTGGATCTAAAATGCCTTGTTTTATCGCTTGCTCAAAATTAAATACTGTACCACGTTGTGGGTCTAAAATTTTTCCTTGATTACCATCTATTAGTCCTAATTCAAGAGCTTCCGAAATCGTCACAACATCTCCATCAGTATTAGTAAAAGTTGATTTGTTTTCTAATATATTGCATGTTTGTTCATCGATAAGTCCCTTTCTCAAAGCATCTTTAGGCTTTAAAATTCGTTTTCTCATTTTTTGCAGTACAACAAGTTTGGACTCCTGTTCTGCAGCAATGTATTTATCTCCAATTGTTCGTGAAGTACTAGTTTGAGGACTACTTAAACTTGGGGAAGTAGTCTTAGAATCAAATGAAAGTTGATCTCTTGAAACAATACCACGCTCATAAGCAACTTCAACAGGAATTTGTTCACCCGTGCGAGGATCAGTTACAAAACGTACAGTACGCAAGGCACTCTCTGACGCAACTAGTGGACTTCCGTCAACTATCAAGGTACCTTGATTTGCGGCCGTTATAAGATCAATTCTATTACCAAATTCATTAGTTATAGTTGCACTATTCGGATCTAATATGTTACGTTCAATCGCTTGGAAAACGGAGATTTGTTCATGTCTGATTGGATCAAATATTTTAACTAGATTTTGATCAACTATTCCTTGCATAATAGCTTCCAAAATATTTTCCGTTCGTCCAGATTGAGTAAATATCACTAATAATGTTGATGGATCGTAAATTATGCCTGGGCCTATTTGCAATGGTTCTGGACTAATAACTTCCCTTTTTGAAGTTTTAAGTTCTATAAACTCCGGCTGAGTACCGCCCAAGATCGAAGACACCTCTACTAAATCTGGCTGTCCAGTTACTTTTGTTATTTTTATTAGTCTTTGATTCGACATGTCTACACTTGTTGAATATTCTAAAACGATTTTTTCAGAGTCAATTGCTGATTGCATGTTATAAACTTTGTCGTTGTCAAAATAGTTCCCAGTTTTATCTAGAATTCCTTTTTCGAAAGAGCGTATGGGAGTTATTTTTCTGCCATTTTTGGGATCAATTACATAAAATGAATTTTTATTAATAATGTGCATTTCAATACATTCTTGCAAACTAACCAAGCGATCAGTACCAGGAATAAGAAACAGTCCAGTCTTAAGGTCAAAATGTTTTTGTAAAATAGCTTCAGATAAAAGCCAACCGTCTGGAGGCAGTTCTAGTATTTGCTTTTCGGTTACACTTTCGTTACCTGCAGCGCATCTTTCAGCAGTCAAGAAATCTGACACCAAAAGATTGCCCTTTGTTGTATTTGTAGACCGCTCTTCTTTATTTTTACTGATTATTGAAATGTCTTTTGTCTTTTTTAAAACTTCCTGCGACATTACATTTATTTGGTCCACTTGAGGAACAACTTGCTTTGTTACAATAGTTATTAAGGATTTATTTTTCTTGCTGATGTCATCAAGAGTTATGTCATCTTTATCAGGTAATAAAAGGCCATACATAAGAGCTTGTTCCACAGAAAAGACATTATCTGTTGATGGATCTTTGAATAATTGACGGCTTTCGTCAATATATCCAAGTCTAATCGCTTCCGTAAATGTCAATGGGATATGTTTGCTTTGGTCGATAGATGTGGCTTGGACGGTAACATATCTTTTAATGGTTTTTGTTACAGTTTCTGTCGTTAGAGTTATATTTAAAAGGCTACTGAGAAGTAAGGCACCCTCTGGACTAATTAATTTACGTTCAATTGCAACATCTAGACCTATGGGGGAATTATTTTTCTTATCTATCAAATATCCCGTCTTCGGATCTATAAGTTCATGATATACTAAATTTAATACAGATATTTCGGCATTTAACTGATCTCTTACACCAACACCCCTATTAAACATCTCAAAAACTTCCGGTCGAACAAGACCTTGTTCCATACCTACTTGTAGTTTACACAAATTTCCTTTTCCAGAATCTAAGAGGAACTCGCCACTTTTGCGTCTTAAAATATCTTTACTTAATGCATCATTAAAGCTTATAAAATCGTTACTATACGGATCCTTAAAACCATCAATATTAAAAATTGACTTTTGAGATACTGAACTTATAAGGCCACGGTCTACCGCTTCAGGAACGGTTATCACTTCATTTGTATTGAAATCGCGATATCGTGATTCAGATGGTAAAATGATACCATCAGCAATAGCTTCACCTAGTGTAACTAATTCACCCTTTTGTTTTGATACACATTTAAGATTACTCTCGTCCAAAATACCACTTCGCATAGCTTGCATAATACTTAGTTTTTCCCGTCGCATTGGGCTAGTAATGCGCCCATCTTTATCAATCAAATTAAAATCACAAACGTCTTTTAGAGTAAATGGTTTCCCAATCAATTGTCTGTTCTTACCCTCTATAAACGTTAACTTTTCTTTAGTGACTTGATTAACATATCTACCAGTTTTTGCATTTAGAATATCCATTTTGAGTGCTTCGTTTAGCGTCACCTTAACATCATTCTTTGTGTCTACAATTTCGCGAATATTTGGATCAATCAATTGATTTGCGATTGCTGAATCAAGTCTAAATTTATCACCAGAATTTCTATCGGATATCCAACCACTGTTATCGACCAGTCCATGTGCAATAGCATCGGATAGACAAAGGGCATTTGATTTAATAGTGACTGACTCATGGCGTATGAGAAAACCTCTTTCATAAGCCTCAGCAATAGTAATAGTTTGCCCTGATCTCAGGTGGTAAAGACCAGTTTTGGCGTCAACAGTTCCAGCAGAAATGGCATCGGCAATATTTTTTGGGCTTTCATCAACATTTTCTAAAACAGGATCACTTCGATTTACCTTAATCCTTTTTTCAGCTTTCTCGTAGCCATTTTCTGCTTCAATTATCTCTCTCTGGATCACTTCCAAAAGAGATAAATCACGACCATGGTGATCCTTTGCAACACCTGGTTCTAAAAGACTTCTAGACACACCGGTGTCAATAAGGCCAAGTTTTGCAGCTTCTTGAAGATTGACGCGTTGTCCTTCATTTGTCAAAATTTCTCCAGTTCTGACGTCAAGTATTCTCATATGAATTGCTTCGCCAATAGTTAAGATTCTACCAGTTTCTGGATCAATTATTCCAGGCATATCCAGTAGTTGATGGGAATCCTTTTCAGATTTTTCATTTTTCTGTTGAATCCTCTTAAGGCTACGTATTTCACTAAACTGAACTGAATTTGGACTTTGAGCAAGTTTTGTTGTAGTGCCTTCAGGACTATTTGCGTAAGCATGATCTGTACTATCGTAAATATTGTTCGATGTGTTTCGCGTAGTTGTGACTTTTGACGTTGAGCTGAATCTGTATTGTGCATTTTTATGTTAAATTTTGTAAAAGTAGTAGAAATAAAAGTATGTAATTGGAAGAAGTTCAAATAGTGTTAAGTGCTATAGAGGTTATGATATTACAGCTATCATTAATTTACTCACTTTGTTGCACTATAGGATGTTGTGTATACGGATTCTGCCTCTTGAGAAACGTGGCCATCGCCAGCTGAACCACCAAGGCTAAACTCCACTCTAAATGTTCGTAGGGGTTTTTGCAAAGTTTCGGCATAGCGCTGTAAGAAATAAAAATATTAACAAATACTTCCAAATTTTTTTTATAAGTTTTATATTTCTTTATTTTGAAGTTGTTTCGGATATACCTTAAACTCATATGCAAAATTGTAGTCCTTTAAATCCATTTTGTGCTCTTGAATTTTCGTAAAAAATTCAAATTATTTTATTTGACAGGATGCCGTATCATACGCATTATTATATATATTTTTGAACCATAAAGTATATGGTCACTGATATTGCGCATATATGCGTATGCACGTGTATATATTTTTATTATTCTAAAAATATTTTGTGGAGGCACTTGCTCAGATTTAAAGTCAATGATGTCACAACTGAAATAACAATGAAGTCACCAAAATTGCCTTACGCTTTTGAACAATCAACAGATAAGTATGTCTCATCTACTCATATATACAACATACATATGCGTTAGTTTAACCTAGTGGACGTTTATTTTCTAAAGGTACAAATCTATGCTGCCTACTTAAATACAATTAGTTCTATCGAATAATAATTCCCACACTATAATCTACAATTATTTCATATCTTTTATCAATTTTGTGTTTATTATTCTCCAAGAATAAACATGACGTCATACAGCGATGACGTACAAATTTATTCATATACAAAAATATTGTATTTGAAGTAGGGACAACCAATTCTCAGACAAATTGCATTTGTATTTTGCTATTAACATGATAATAAAAAAAAAAACTCAAGTGTTCCAAAAATACACACACCATGTATTCGTAGGGCAGGCATGGGAAGGGAACAAATAGGTCATGTATTGCACTTTTAAACACACACATTCAAATGGAACACATGGCTTTCATGCTTTAGATACATTGTATGTAACTGACAACGATTGACCAATTATATTGATTAAACCAGCTGATTTTCTCTAAGTAAAATTCATTGGAGTTATTGTGTACAACTTTAAAAAAGGTTCAACTAATTATTCAAATCTCAAGGTGAGCTTTTAAAATATGTTGGTAAGAAACGAAATATTTGTGCTCACATAAAAAACATTTTGTCGTTAGCTACACTTCCATACAAACATATGTTTGTATAAAGGTAAAATAGTTAAAATACACCCAATTACTATTAACACACTTAAGAAAGACGGAATGTAACCACCACGTTATAACGAATGATACAGATTTGCATGAAGAATTAAATTCGGTTTGTTTGTATTGGTTATGACATCATAATTAATTTTATTCTGACTCCAAACACAACATGATATGACTTTCTTATGGGGTTTATCAAAACTAATGTTTCTGTATCTATAAATAAAACTGTTTTTTTTTATTAACTACGTAACTTTTGTGTTACTAAATTAATTTAAGATTGAAAACAAGACCCACGTTTAAACTAAATCACTAAGAACTCATTCCTCACTGAAGACCTGTTCAAAACTGAGTGTACATGAAAACTTTCAACATCCCACCAGCCGGAATTCTGTGTTTTTTTGTTATTCTCGCTCATCAACAACGAACTAATATACTGAATTACTGAATCATTAAACTACGACTACGTGTTAAGCTTTACCATTGTATAAAAAAAGCTTTCTAACACCAGCGCATGGCTAAAGAGTGCATACGAGAATAATTATAAATGTAGGTGTGTCGAGCTTTATTGTTATGTGCCGGCAATTCAACTTTTAACACGGAAAATAATTCATACGAAATAAAACAAAGTAGATAAGAAAAATATTCCATTTTCCAATCATCACTATTTGTAAGCAATTAATGTTCCCTTAAAGCATTTTCAATAAGTAGGTACATTAAATCGATACTGATTAAAGATATATGTATATATATATATATATATATATATATATATATATAATATAGAGATATAGGGTTGACTTGATAAGTTGATATTTTTCAAATAAGCTTTAATATCATTGGCATACATGTACGATTTTCATACAAAAAATGTAGTTTAACAATGAAATGATATAGGTACTGTCTGCGAAGTTGGTAAGTTTATACGTCATATTATACGCAGTATGGCCACATACGTACACGTATACATGTACATATATAAATAAATTTATTTTTGACAAAAGAAATAGAGTTCTTAAGGTGGTTTTATTCGAAGAATTCGTATATGTATGTACTACTATTATGTCATGGCTGAAGTTCCAAAATGCTAGGGTCACTACTACAGCAAATGCAAATTTTTTAATAGTAATTTGAGTGGGGAAACTGGTTTAAAATATACCCAAGATATAATTTGAAAGTTATCTCATAGAGTTAGTGGTAAGCAAGGAACACAAGTGAATTTTATTGAGTCAAATGTATTCTTTTTCTCACGCGTTTTACCAATTTATGCGTAGCTACATAACACAATGTACATCTATGTATTCTATAGCAAAAATGAGAAACGGTGGGGTATGATCAAAAGAAGTTGGGGACACTATGTTTATATAGTTCGTATAGATGATATATATATATGTAAAAATAAAGACCAAGGATTCATTGTCAAATTGGAATGTAAGTAAAGATGTATCCAAAACAATTTATAAAAATCTAATAAAAAAACGAAATTAGAAACATACCAATCCATCAGCTCCATTAACTTCTATAGCAGTCTTAAGCCTCGCAGAAAGCGTTTGAAGTAAGTTTTCGTATTTGTCGTTTAAGGTATCTAGTCGTTGTGTGTAGTATTGCGTTGCGCCTGGATCTGCAGCATCTGGCCGCAAATCTCTTCGGGGTGGTGAAAACGACGGTCTGGCCTCCACAAGCCAGTCGATAAAGTGTAGGCATTTTCCATCAAATATCTTTTTAAAGGTGTTGTTATGTATGTTGGAGAGGTGGGTTATTGAAGTTAAAGGTTAGTAATTTGGTTAAGTTTAATCGCATTTTGACTATATGTATTACTTAGTGAATATTTTAACATATTTTGATTAGGATAATATTTATTGCTTTTTTATGTATACGAAATATTTTGCCACAGTCCACAGTAAAAAAAGCATTAAATATAACCAAAAAAACCCACATTCATAACTCTATATATATATTATACTATTCTATATTTATTTAGTCCGGAATCATTCAAATGTAATATTTCCGTAATGATAAATAAATGTTACATATATTACAATAATTACCTTCGCTTCACGTATAAATCGTCCTCCTGTAACATTCACGTTTTCGATGTTTGGCTTTCTTTCGATTGCAGCCCCAAGAAGATTCTGTCATATTAACATATTACCATTGTGTACATTTTTTGTTATTGTTGTTTTTTGTGTGTTTGCCAATATCGATGAAATTGATGATTTTGATTTGTATTGATTATTTGTATTTTGTTGTGTTGAGTGTACATTGTTTTTTTGTGAAAATATAAAAGTTTTAATAAAAAATTATTAGTATTCAATAAAATACAAAATTTAGATTATACATAATCATATGACACAATTCACAACTAGGTTTGACCACTAGAGACCGGACTTGCACTTTAATTGTAAGTGTCAAAAAAGGAAGGTGCAAAAAGCGTTTTCTTAACAAATATATATGGGTATATATGTATGTATTTATATATTTTAAATTAATATTACGACAAACACACTATAACCATTTCACCTCTACTTTATATCCCAAGAGAGACGAACAACGAATACTTTAATAATGTATTTAAGGACATTAACTATTTACGCCATGTAATTCATCAATAAAGAGTCAATAGCAATCATATTATATATCCAGCACCTTGAGTACTTCTACTTAAGTCTTATATTTTGTGTTTATTTTAATCATCTTTAAAGCTACAGACCTATTGATATATGTACGAAATATCTAGAATTTTCACTGCTGCGACAGTTGCAAAATAATGAAATAATAGAAAACTAGATAAAACAATTTGAGGTTTCTAAAAAGTTAGTCCCTCAATATAAATAAAAGTGCATTTAAAATACACAACAACTTACATCCAATTCAAGTGCGGACGCGGCAGTCGGCATCGCTGAAAGCTTTTCAGTTGTACCATCCACCCATGTCTCTTCGATTTGAATTCCGGCTTGAAGATTTTTCAATAGGCCGATAGCTGTTTCGCATGATCGGAGCCTGTTGAATTTACAGAATTTAACAGGTAATTCAATTGAGCGTGAAAGTGATATATTTAATGATCCATATCTAATTGAAGAATATTTCCTCACCTTTCAGCCAATTGAGTGCAAACCGTAATCCATCTCGTATTCATCCGTTCCACATTTGAGGTTAATCGTTTTAAATCGCCTAACACCCTGGTTGGAACACCCATGCGCCCAAGTTGATCGGCAGCATCGTTCATTTTATCCATAGAAGGTTGTTGTTGAGAAATAATATCTTGCATATTTGTTAATTGTTTAAACACTATTTGCAATCCTTCTGCTGTGGAGGGAAGGTCAAGATTTTTAGCAAGCACATTTTCCAACTCAGAAATGACGTGTTCATTGTCCTCTAAACCAGCTAGAGATCCTTCAAGTAACTTCAGGCGATCTCCGTGTAAGTGACTCTGTGTATTTAATTCTTTCCATAGTTCCAATAAGCTATCTAAACTCTTTTTAAGAGCGGGTGTTTTTAGAGCGATTGTTCGGAATGTTTCCTGCAAATGTTTTAATTCGGGGTCAAGAAAACGTAGGCGCCTATCGTAATCCTCGTGTGTTTGCAATGCATGATCTAATGAATCCAAATCTCGCGGTAGTGGTGAAGAAAGGATGTGATCTAACTCACGGGCCATATTTTCTAGTTTTCCTTTTATAGTTATGCATTCTTCGGAAAATATGCGACTTGCTTGTTTGCTTTCCTCTGAAATAAATTAAAAATATAAATTATAGGAGTTATTTTAGTATATATGTACATTTTTTAAGCACCCCGTTGTTTCCGACTCAGAAATAATTTCATCATTTTTCTGAGGGAACGTTGTCGTTGCGTCTTCAGTTGGTTTCAACTGATGTCTGTTTGTTTGTAAGTCAGTTTTCAGTGGAGAAAACAAATTCAATTTATTTATTTTAAAAGCCATTATTCAATTGAAGCTGTTAATTGACACCAACACATTTAATTGAAAAATTGATGTAAAATAATGATTGTTTAACAAGATGCTCACCTTCTGCTCGTGCTCGTTTTTCGAATTCGTCAAACAACCGATTGACTTCGTCCATTTCTCTCCTTAATCGGCGTAATTGTGGATCGTTTGGGTCGCCTTCACTTAATAATTTATCCGCATCATCATTTAGAGCGCGTCGAATAGCAGTTCGTTGTTCGGGGCCCATAGCCAAAAATTGATCGAAATCCCAACCTTTTACTACCTTTATAGTAGCGAAGATCATATTCTGCCTTAGACGAAGATGTTTCTTTTGCCAAAGGGCAACCGATCGATCAAAAAGTCTTTTAAGCCGATCTGCAGCCTCGATTGATTCGGAATCTGGTGGCGGTAATAATAAGCAAGCACTGGGAATGGATCCTTCTGCGCCTCTGCTATTACGTACCCGCCATTTAACTCTTCCTGAATTGTCTATAAGTATACATGATTCACCTTTCTCAACATTTACGGGTTGACCTTGATGTTTGTAAGCACATATCGCTTGCACTGGAGACTGTCGGTTGACGGGTTGTTTTCTTTTATTCAAAGGTACAATAGTTTGCGCTCGGTTTTGCAATGTTTGTATAATTTCTCCAAACGCATTTAATTCTTCTCGCAGATCTTGCATTCCACGTAAAAGGGTTTCTCCTTGATCCAAACCAAAATCCGATTGGGAATATGTCGTGTTTAAAACTTCATCACGTTTTACTAACCACTGCTCGGCATCTTTTATTTCAGCAACGAAGTTATGATATTCTGTCGAATGTTTTAAATGAACCTCGAGGCAAAGAGTTAACTGTAGCAACCATGCCCATTGCTGTTGCAATACACTTAAATGAGCTTCAATGCATTTTGATGCGGGGTGTTGCTGATTAAGTAATGCTTCTCCACGATCCAAAATAGTGGCAAAATGTAATTCTCGTTTTTCTAAATCTGACATCAAATTCTGTAAAAAAAAAAAATGGAAAAGTTAATGCTTTTTCTTCATATCTAATTTTTTAGCATAAAAAAATAAACAAAAACATCATGAAAAATGAGATGCGGATGTGAACACAAACTGAGGCAAAATGGTTGAATGGATATACTCACGTCCTCTCCATTGCCAAATGATCGCTTGAAAGAAGACTGAAAATTTAATATTCGTACTTTACCTTCACACTATTTACTAAAATTCTCTTTGACAAAAATACCCAGTTTATTAACTGATAAAAATTACTTACTTCATAATATCGATGTATTGATGGCAAATCAAGATTTTTATCTGCCCAATCCCGAGTGGTTTCGACTTGTTCTTTTTCATTAAGCCATTGTAGTTCAGCTGAAGCTTGCGCTAAAAAGTGCTGAAGAGAATCCATATCTGACAGGCGCTTGGTGGATGTGGTAAGAAGTTCAGCATATAATTTTTGAAGCTGGTTTAAGCGTTGCTGATACAAATTTAGTTCTTCACCACTAAAATTAGTTTGCTGACGCTCAGCCTGAAGTATTTTCGAATGAAACTGGTCTATGTTCTTATGTTCTAGTTGGTGACGCTCTAGTTCTTCCTTAACTGCTGTCAAATCTGATCCGTAATCAGCAACCAATAATTGTTTCTAAAATGTATTAAACTGTCATCTATCCGTACATGTATAAAGTAAAGACAAAAAAAAGTACTTACCAATTTACTTTGACACCACTCGGTATATTCTTGCAAATCACGGAAGAAGGGATTTGTATCTATTTGTCTTGATTCAACGACCATTCTTGTTTGACGTGTTACGGTGGTTTCATGTACTGGATACTTTAAACCTGGTAGTTTCTGAACCAAATTTGTATGGAAAGTTGTTCTCAATTGTGACCACCTTTGATGTAATTTCTGTACTTTTTTTTGTAATTCTGATATTTGTGGATACCGTCCTTCTTTAAGAATGAGACAGTCTTGATTCATATCTTGAATAGGTTCTTCCAAGTGTCGAATCTCTGTTTCTAAAGACTCGACAATATTCTTTGCATCTATGGGATGCAATCTTTCAATACGGTGACTCTCTTCAATAACTCTTGTTTCCAAATCAGCTAACTTTACGTCAACATGTTTTATCTCTCGCTGTACCTTTTCTCCAAGTCTTTGCAATCGTTCAAGTCGTTCTACTTCTTGTTGAAGAATATGGTCGCGATCAGCTAATGCTGTTTGCAAACGATACCAAATCTTTTCAATTGAATCAGGTCGAAGTTCAGTTTCAACTTCAATCTCGCCAATGCTTTCAAAATACCTCTCTAATTCTTTGTATATCTGAGTAAGCTTTGTCTTTTCGCGCTTCCTGGAAGAAACTTCGTCAGAACGAAAATGATTAAGATCGCTAAGTAAGCGTTTCATCTCAATAAGAGTCGAAGGAAATGATCGTTCCTGTAAATAAATTGTTTTTTCGCGACACCAATAAATAAATTGTTGAGCCAAATCTCTATATTCGTGAACACGGCGTTGTGATTCTATGTCAAACAGGGGATGTATTGATGGGGGCTCTGGAAAAACGTCATAAAGTGAGGATATGTACGTTATCAGAGACTTTTCGTCGGGTTCATTCGTGTCAACATCTGCAAACAATTTTAAAATGCATAACATTCTCTTTTTATACACATAAATATATTTTCACCTTCGGGATCAAGCAAGCGTGTAACGCCATATTCTTTTTCGACTATACTAAACGCGGTCTCCAAACGTTCTCTTGGTCTGTCAGATCTTGCTTTTCGCCAGTCAAGCAAATCCGGTCGATTGCGGTGAACTAATGCAGAGAACGCTAAACCATCACGCCAGGAGCCTGTAAAATCATTTACTCGTACTCCAGGGTAACGAGCAGTTGAACGCCGCGCCCATCTCAGAAGAGCTTCTCTAGCAGATACGTTGTCCTCTTTACCAACAACTATATCAGAGATCTGAAAAAAAGTATATACTCAATATACGCAATATTTTTTAGTTGTGTATTTTCATTTAATTAAATAACACCAATATTCAAGTTTGTATTTATAAAGTCAAAATGTGAAGGTAGTGTGCCCACGTAGATGGTTTCTACTCAAACTGTCATACTTTACTATAGGGGCTTCCCACTCAGTTGCTTCAGTTGTTAATGTATATATTTTCTATATAATAAAAATGCTGTAATGAATGAAAGCACGGCGTCATGCAAAAGAAAACCTGTATATAATTCATATTTGGTAAAGTTTAACAATATCATCGCAACACAAACAATGTTGTTTATTTGAACACAATGAACACTTATTGAATGCATCTGTTTGCAAAAGGCACGAATAATCTAAATTGATATAAAGCATTTTTCATTCAATTAAAGTTGTATTTTCAAAAGAGAAATTATTCAAGCATTTAAATTGGTCGAAATGGTTCGTGCTTTGCCTGAATTTATTGCACTCTAATGTTAAAGTACAGTAAAGGATAGTCTGTATGAAATATACGTATCAATACTACCTTAGGGCGTGGGTGGCCTTCTATTGCTTTTGGGATATTGTATGTAATTTCTGTCGTTCGCACTTTCTTGTTAGGATGGAGTAAATTAATAGTTTGATCTTTTTCTTCGGCACGACTTAGAGTTGTTACTTTTCGGACGATATGAGTTGTTATTCGACGATGACCATCAGGAGCACATTGAGATACTTTTGTGCTTTCCATACTTGAACCGAGTATTTCCATCGAAATTTTTTTGTTTTTTGTAACAGAGTGAGAGGCATTGACTTCTTCACCATTAACTGGAATGTTCCAAGGTATTTGAACAGAATTCTTGTTGACTGATAGTGCTTTATTGCTAGATGAATCAAATAGTTGATGTTGAATAGCAGCGTCTGGGTTTTCCTGGGGATAATCCTTTACAACAGTTTTAATAATCTTTTCTCGCTTTATTTCATGCTTAAGCCGTATATTCTTGTCATCTAAGCTAGTTGTTATTGCTGGTCCTTTAATTATAATTGATTTGTTTTCACTTGGAGGTCCTCTACCAAAATTCTCTTGTGTCGCTTTAATGAATACGCGTCCCCCACCCGGTCGAAATTCTTCATCGATTTTATACATTATATTTGCAAATTTTATTAATTGTTTGGCAGATTATTAATTAACCTTTTTTATGTTTTTCCTTCCTCTTTCCTGTTTTTGTACGTACAAAAACCTTTTTGCCTACAATTCGTAATAAGCTTGACTACTTTTCAACGTGTATGCCAATTATGGGGTCGTTCGCTGTTACTTCATGAATAATATGTTTTGTTCACCCGACCGTAATGAATTCCATCCACCGGATGCGTGAACTTCTTCTATTAAGAAAAAAATGCGTACACTCTTGACCGTCCCCTTCAGAAAACAAAATGTGTATCTCTGTCTGATTTCCTTTAGTTTTTGTTTTTATTCCAAAATTGTTCGTTGTTCAGTTCTTATCAATTCGTTTAAAGTCAAGATAAGAGTGGCCTAAAGGCTTTTCTCTTTATTTTCTATTTAATGTATTGTGCATTAATATTAAATTGTTTGAATTCCTTTGTTCCTTTGACACTCACTCAAATTTTGTCAACCGAAAATTTATTCAATACATCAATTCCGTAACATTTTCACCAAAATGGCGAAGTAAAGATCAGTTTTCTCACTTTCACCGAGTTTTCATATATTTTGCCGATCACTACAATATTATAAAAAAAAGTTTCAAAACGAAAAATCGATCGTGAAAAAACACTAGGTAAAATTAATTAGATGTGTTCTCGACGGCTGAGTAACAACTAACATATGATCGACAGATTGGATTCACTTCAAGCCAGCCAGGTGTGTCGTTCGAGTGAGGTTTGTTCATTCGTTATTCAGTTATCCATGAGACGAGTTTATATTGACTGAAAATTGAGTTGTTTTGGCTTTGTTGAATTTTGCGAAGTCCAAGCTTTCTTTAGATGTTTACGGAGAATGTATGCCCTTAATTCATAATCCGCAAGCAAGATGAATTCTATTCTGCCTACAACTTTTATTAAAATGAACTACCTATACACGAACGAGTGGGCTCTGACATATTACCTCACCACCAACTCAATTTGAAAGGTGTAGTGGGCACAGCTGCAGTAGCAGGTGGTGGGAGTAATATTCTTTTATATTGTTATGGTATCACATGTCTAAAAAAAGAGTTATTACGCTATGCTGCCTTACACGGGCGACAACTACATTTCATTTGTATGTATGGGTGTTTGAGAAATGGAAATGACTTGGCAAGCCTTGTATCACACTTATCGCTACTACTTTTGTTTATTTACTTTACATTTTTCTTCGGTTATTTGATTAACATTTTTAAAATTGCTTATCGTATAGGAAGGTAGTATAGTGAGAGGAAGGAACCAGTTTATTTCTGTTTCATTCAAGTTTTTTTTTTGCGTCTGATGTCATGCGGAATAAAATTGATGGCGAAGTTGACCATCTGTTTAGTTGATATGCATTTTATTCGATATATCATTAATTTTTAAACAATATTTTAAATAATATATAATAATTTAAACAATATGAAATTAATTTATTTAAACTTGCAAATCATTCAATTTTACTTTTTGCAATATTGGAAATGCATACCACTTACAAGATAAATACATTAGTAAACACTTCATGACACACACAGGCGTTACACCCATACAAAAATTACAATTTCAAAATATTCAATTGAAGGTTGTTGTTGCAACGACAATAACATTGATCTCAATTAAAATTTTGTATGTCAATTTCGTAGTAGATAATCAATTTTTTTATGAAATTGAACGTAAGTGATATAAATGTAACATAAACAAATTATAATAAATAAAATATACCTGGAAATGCAGAATAATTGTCCAAATCAGTCCGAGTGTTAATTTTGGGTTACCATCGACTATATCCTCTGCACGTATGTTCACCAATTTAATTTTTTTAAAACGTAAAAAATCCAGCGCCATTTGTGCATTTTGAAGCATGTGGAAACGCATTTTTCCTTTTTCTCTCGGCTTAAAATAATAACATTCACTATATGTTAACTATGTATATACAATTTTTTGACAACTACTTACCAAGTGTTCGCCAGATAGAACCTCCAAGAGGGAAAGCAAATTGTGACCATCACGCAAATCTTCAAAAAGATCCAAAACACGTCGATTGGCCTGATGTTATAGAGAAATAACGTTATTCATTATATATATGTAATTGGAAAATGTGCGAACAAAGTTTTAAATTACATTCCAAGTGGAAGCATGCAAGATTTGTTTAAATCCTTTTTTGTTTGCTTTAGTGCAGAATACGTTCTAAATAAAATGTTATAGGCTTGCGATAAGACATAATTTCACACAGAACAGAGCAGAATCATAACACTACTGACTTACGGACTGCGAACAACAGGGTGATCCATTAACATACACACATACATGTAACATTGTATAAGTCTGCAATGTATAATTTTTCAATGTTGCTTAAACAAATCTTACTTTATGAAACATAATAATTAGAAGGAAATGTACCTTAGCATATTTCCAGTGCTGCATAAGTTGATGAAACAAGAAGAATTTCATTGTATCACAAAAAATGTACATAAAGTGCAAAAATGAATAACCTTTATAAAGGCACATTACAGCATTGTACTACGTATTTACAATGATGTAATATATGCATATACTAAATATATGTATATATAGTAAGCAAACACTCGTGTTGCCTGTTCTTACATGAAATATTGCAGTTTTAACTGAACCCGTATAATTATTTTTATTACTTAGAAACAATGCAATGCGTATACAGTGAATTCGCTTAATCGGGACAATCGCTTAAATGGGACAAATTCTAAAGAACCGAAACTTCCTCGCTTCGTATTATTTGGATAGCCGCCCAATTGGGACAAACAAAATCATCCCGAAGTGTCTCAATAAAGCGGAATCCACTGTATGTGTATATAAATGTGAATTAACAAAAATTACCTTCTTCAGATGTTTGTTAACCCATTTCGTGAATGTCTTCTTCTGTATAGCATCTCGTTCATCTACAAAAGAATTTGTAATATTATTTCAAGCTATTATTTATGTTTCGATTTACACCTTGCAAAGATTTAAAAATAAGAAAGCTAAATATTTTCGCATTTTCTGTCGTATACTCGCTGTAACAAATTTAGTTGCACTAAAATGTCATGCTTTGTTAGTTTAATAAGATATTGATCAAGAAATAAATGTTTATACATACTGCTTAATTTTTTACAAACCAATTGACCTTATTTCTAATATCAGATTTTAGTATGTAAGCCAAACAAACTCACTCAATAAAAAATGTATTAATATTATAAGACTATAACTAAAGCACGGAATTTATTTGGAAGATTCTGAATAATAAACTCGCCGCTTATGAACACACGCTGTTATGAATCTTTAAAAAGAAAGTTATTAACCTATGTATGTAAATCATCTTAAGAGATATAAATTGGGACAACCCTGACACCAACAGTAATCGTAAATATTACATTTGTAACACAATGTGTTCATAATAATGTGACAGCCATGCTATCATATTCCAATATTTGCTCACCATAATTCATCAAAAATAACCACAAAAATATATGCCTAAAAATTTGTTCCGAGATGAATAAAGGTTTAAAAAAAAGGTTTTCGTTTCCTTTTAAATTGAAAAATAAATAAAAAATTTTGAATCAAACAAAATTCCATGCTTCTCTTTTAATTTTTTGTTAACAAACTTGGAAAAACAAAAATGAAACTCGTGAAAGCAAGTTCTCTAAATGAGACCGAAATACATTTGAGTTTGACGACTTACATACAATGTCCCAATTTTCGATAAAATATTCCCAAATAGACATGGTACCTTTAAATTGTGTTAAGGCATCCTCGTAGCCACCTTGGGGCGTTCCCTGTTTTGCTTTTTTAGGAGGACTGGTTTCGTACTGATGTTCGTAATTATTTCCCGGTGAAATTGAGATTCGCTGTTGTTGACTATGATGGTGCTGGTAGCGCCCACTTTTGCCTGGTGGACTAGGTGGCTCATAGAGTGCTTCCCTAGGATCAAACCCCAGGCGATCCTTGTAATATGACTGAGTCGTCATTTTAAGTGTAAATGTCTTTGATTACCCTACTTTAACCTAATGGCACTATAAATAATACCTGTTAAATTGTTATCACAAGATAAATGTTTATTTTCAATATGCGTCTTCACTTTTTCTTATTAAAATCACTCTTATTAATGGCACGCCTAAAAGAATAGAGTCATTTCTTTTTCTGGTTTTCACAATTCACACGCGGGAAAGTCGTTTGGCACTATTTTCAATAAAAGAAATCCGTTTCATGTTCTGCTGCAAATAAGAAAGTCTATGTTGTTAGAACTGAGTGTATATACTAACAGGTTGTACACAAACTGGGTTGTTATTGATTATACCTATTTTGTTATATAATATTATAACAATTAAAAAAAAAAATCTATCATACCAATTGTCTTATTCATTAACAGAGAGATCACGAAGTTTAATATACAATTGTTATTGACAGGTCGCCTTAAAGTGGTATTTGACACTGATATAACTTTTATTCATATGGTAATATTCCAAATATCACCGGCTGAAGGGTTATTGAACTGCAAGACTGTGCACCATAAAAGCGAAATTGTGTAGAGCATCTATAATTTTTATTTTTGGATCTAAGTATGAAACAGCACCCCACTTCAAATAAAGTCAGCCACTGCATCCCCTTGCGTTCGGGCTTGTATGCATTGCCTTGGTTTCAATTATACGCAATGGGTTGACGGCTGGCTGTTAATTCAATAAAATTTTCACAATGCTTAAATTGGTCCTACTACTAACAATGCTCCACTCAAAACTATACAGTAAAGGAAAGACATTTTTGAATCACTGTTGCGAAACTCAAAACGTACATTTAATGTTATTATTGTAACACAATTATCCACCAGCTATCATATCACTTTATAATGCTGGCAGCACTTGGCATTATTTTATTTACGATCTAAATACGCTTTTAGTTATTCAGATAGAAGATATTCATTTGCTAATGATATGTGCTTGATTATGTTTATTTCATATATTTCAAACACGTATATAATAGTATGTACATTCAACGGCACGATTAGATATGAATATATATTTGGAAAGTGTTCACTTGAAGTATTTGATTTAAATTAAACTTAAAGTGACCTACTACTTCTACTTTTTTTAATATTAACGAACAAAACACAATATGTAATATTATTTATAAAAAAAAAACTATATAAGATTAAACACAATCCCGTTATTCATTCAAATACATATGCCACATAATACACAAAAGATAATAAATTCACATTATATCGTTCAGAACTGAACAGGTTGGTGATTGCAGATTCTTTTCGTGTTCCTATTAGTTTTCAATTTTTCTCATGGATTACACAAAATGGTTTTATTTCCTCAATGAGCTATTATACATAGGTAGTATAAGATATATGTAAAAATATTAGTAGAAGACCAAGAAAATAACACCGTACAGCATCGAATTTATAATGGGACTAAACACAACAAAATGCCTTAATTCAAGAAAACCGAGTTCCCAATATCTAAGTGCTGAATACCACCATATTTGAACCTACACCATCGCACTAACTCGAAGAAAGACCAATGTATAAGCATGTATGCGTAGAGAAACCATAAGAAACGAAATGAATGAATGGCCTCAGGTTGTAGTCTATACAAGCTTATCCGCATCAAATTGAATACACTTTTTGTATGACACCGTTCTCCGAGAGTTCCTGCATCACGAAATACCCACAGTGAAGTCACTCATTACAGTCAGCTTTGCGAATGCCTGTTTTTCTTTGCCGATGATCAGATTGATCAGAACAGGTATAAAATACACATGCAATGAGAATGTGATTTTATACACCAACACATACACTTTAGTACAGTATATGTAGACACGTAGAAGAGTTGTAAGTTGTATGTCATTACTCTTCTTTCTCCTAGTCATTCGGAATTCCATTTAATTTGCAAGACTTAATCAAATGTGTGTGTTTAAGATTGCACAAATGACGTCACTGATCGCATGACGTCACATTGGAGCATTATAGGTTCACAGTGCACAGAAAAGAAAAATACACACGTCTAATCAGGTTGGTAATGATATCACATGATGTCTATTTTTTTCTAACAATAATAATTGAAAGTAGTGCTCTTAGTAAGACAAGAAATATTGTTTCAAATTGGTTTTTAATCGGTCGCTTATATCTTTACACCGTACCTGCTAAATTCGAATTGTGTTCTTCAGATAAATATAAAAACATTTTCTAGTTTTCGGGTAATTACACTGTGATACCTTTGTTTCATTTTTAGATAGACATATGTGTATTAATGTAATTGATTTGCAATAATAGGATTTACCATCTACAATAAATGCAATTGAATTTGAATATTTTGATTCCAATTTTTAATAAAAATCATAAAAAAAAAATTCGAAAGAAATTTTTCCTTAAGTAGGTTCGATTTATTTTTAGGATAAATCTCGTCCGAGATTTGTACGAAACATTCGAATAAGAAAATAATTGAAATGTTTAACAATACAATATGATTGCATATAATCCCCACTCAAAAGTGAGCGACATCAAGTGCACATATCAATATAATACTTCAAAATAGTTACTTAATAAATTATTTTGAAATCAATGACACATCGAACGTTGAATAGATGAAAACAACGATCTCATTCGGCCTTATTAGGTAACATGTGCTATTTTTTTTGATGGTAGGCGTTCAAACGTCGGCGTTCGCCATCCCACCTTAATTCCCAATGATATTTTTTTTATTATAAACGCCTAATCTGTATCTGCTCATTTGAATTCACTGACTTAATTTATCTTCAATCCCACCTCGAGGTAAAACATAAATATAAGGCGATATATTATGTATGTCCGTCCCAATAAAGGCTAAATTAGGATCAGTACTATAACATTTAAAGATCTACATAATAATATTAAATACTTTCAATTAGGTATACATTTTTGTAGTATTTTTGATACGTATGTATGTACATATCTATATTGTTTGCAGTCAAATTAAAGGAGTGGAGAGTATAATTCAATGTTTATATTTGGTATGAGTAGGATTGCAAAACCGCACGAAATACACATCCTCAAAATAACATTCTAAGTAAGCATATACAAAAGTATATGTTACTTATATGTACATATCAATAGCCTGTCATAAAGAAAACAGGAATTTACAAGCCAGGCAAAGAAAGCTCAGCGACATTCCATACAAAGACTGAATCACTCGGAACATATTTTGCATATGATGATTAAATTTGAAAATGACGTTATATTGATTTAGCAAGAAAGGCATGTGACGCAGCAACGGCAACTGAACTGCTTTTTTTAAGTGCATTTCAAACTTGACTTCACATAGAGAAATGTATTCATAAACTATTTACGACTAAAATCGAACTTAAAAATATGAAACGAAAAATTTTCTTTTCCATACAAATCCTAAGTTGTCTACACTCAGTATTTCCTTTTTGAATAAACTTGATGGAGTTTCTAAACTTTCATAACATAATGTATCCAATAACACAACGAATTGCACTTTATATGAAACACTACACTTCGAAAAGGTACAAGAATATTATTTTATTTTTATTTTTTTGCGTTATTCGCAAGCAAGTTCCAACCGCCCTAGTACAAACCAGTTTCGATACTAAACATATTTAACTAAAAATTCCTATTCAACGTCTACCAGGGAGCCCAGAAAACCTACTCTGCTCCATTCTTCTACATAAGTATTTTTCTCTTTACGTAGTCATCAACATCTACACATGATGAAAGGTTTTTTTTTTTCGTTTGGATTAAAAACAAACTAATACAGATGAAGACTGGCTCAAATGTCCGTACTAGTTGGGTGACTATTGTATTTTTTATTACAGCGCGATACTTAGTAATTCTCGCTATGGCTCACCGAGAAAACTCAAACGTGCTCTCAATGACTGACAAGTGACGGGATGCTATCATTGGTAATCATCGGGTTCAAATAGAAAGTATCTTTTTAATATATATGGCTTTCCATTGGGAACCCTGAGCGAGTTAAGATTTAAGTTAAAATAACCAGTACTATTTAATATAAAAAATATTACAAATCCAAAGTGTAAACTTTCTGTGAAATGCAGATTTGACTCTTGCCCTGCTTTAAGCCGACAAATATTAGATATATTTTATATTACTTTATGTGTTATATGTAAGTCCGTTATAATTGAAATAGTTTACTAAAATCCAAATTTATTTTTGATCAAATATCTCTTTTATCATATAATGTAGTATGTACATATATACTCTATTTATATACTAAAAAATTAATTCATTAACTCTTGGTTCTCTAATGATAATTAAAAATAAAACAAATAAAAAATAATGATATTAAAAATAATGAATTAAAAAGCAAGCATCAACGATGCTGTTGACGGCAAAATTAAAAGAAATCATTTAGATTTGCAATTAGGTACGTTAAATTATATTTATATGTACTAACTAATTTACTCATATCTTCACCTGCGTAGACAGATTCCAAAAAGCAGGATTACTGCTAAATAAACTAAGTGCCCTCCCAGATTGCTCGTTCATATGATAAACTTATTGACAAGAATGAAAATGATTTGTTCCAATTTTTGATCAATATTTCTCTCCCCAGTTGCGCACCCAAAAGGAGGATTCACAGCAACCTTGAAATATTTGCAGGGCTCATATTTAATTCATCGAGTATAGTTTCATTAATACACATTATGTTGTTTGTATTATCTATCTATGGGCGTTTTTAGTGTATTTAGTTAAAAATAATAAAAAATTATATACACATATGAAAATATATATCTATAGATATATTGAGTATACATATATGAAATACATGTAGATTTTATCACTTTTATTTAATATATAATTTAATTTTACTTTGGATATTTATTATAGAATATATAGGAACATAATGTGATTACTAATGGACTGTCACCTGTGATCAGTTCAATGATAGTTTCAGTCACCTAGTTTCTAGTTCATGTTGAGAAACATTAATTTAAAATTAAAATTTTAATTAAATATAAGTTATTTAACTCTCAATTTATGTAGGTATAGCAAATAAAACCGCTTGAATAATGTAACAATTACTCATATTAGATTAATTCAATTGACAATTATTTTATGTTCAGATTGGACTCTTTATTATGGAAATGACACAATTTTACGCACTGTATGCATGTATATGCCAAAGATAAAAATGTTGCGTTTGTGCAGAGACACATACACAGTAAGATTTAAGTCACGTGTCTAAGAAACCCAAATACTAATAAGCATGTGCTTCAGTGTGGTGATGAGTGGTGAACTCAGATCTCTTTTTTAAGAGAAACAAAAAAGCTATTCATTTTATGAAAAGCTTCTAATTTATTGCAATAATTTTTTATTGTCGCTTATATATTCTACATATATTTCTAATTTGAATCAAAACAAAGAGAAGATAGATAATAATTAAACCTACAGATAAACTTGTTCTCTCAATTTAAATTATTGTTTACTTAATTACGAACCGTAGTACTAAATTTTAGATTTGTTTCTCGGTATTGTAATAGCTACATAGGTGTATCTCGATCAGGTGAAAACGTACATAAGTATTTGCAAATATTATACTACATATTTATGTGCATGTATTACTTTTAACACATGGTAGGTACATACAATTTGTAAAAATATCTTCTCAGCGATATTTATAAGTTGATAGGTACATATGTATATATTGAAGCTCTTCTAAGAAACGCATGCGTCGGAAACTTTAGCAAAGCTTATGTAAATTGTCTTTTACTACACCGTCCAAGCTACTTACATCTGTTTTTACAGAACTGCTACTATATTATTTTAACTGTTTATGATACCTATCCCAGGGCAATGAACTTTTTTTTGCTTTGCATCGTCACTCAATTGTTATATACATTTGTATATTGTATGCCTATTGGAAATTTTGCTAGTTGAACACTTTCTTTTTCTCTTTCTAGCGTACTTTTTGTTTTGTTTTATATCGTTTTGGAAATTTTGCGCATGAATCATATTGATACTAGCATCCTACAAAATAAAGAATCTTGTAAGGTTGGGATAGGTTCAGGGCCAACGACAATGAGATCACTGCTTTTTCACTTTTTTCCATATAAATTTGAATTTGAGTACATGCATATTGCTCATAGGTATATATATGTATAAAAATGGGGACATGGTAGATTCGTATGTATGATTACATTTGATGTATGACTTTATTATAGTAAGATCTATTTTTCTGAGAATTCAGATTTATTAATTGAATCCAAGCATGCAAAGTGGCATTTAACATGAGCACATTCCAATTAATTAAAGTTCCATGAGTAAAAGATATTAAGGAAACTACCCTCAAAATATTAAACAAAAAATCTTTAATTTAAAAAAAAAAATAAAATAAATATTCCCTATGTCGATTCTCTCAAACTCGATTTTTTCGTATATACCTATTAGAACCAGAAATTCTTACAAACTACAAGAAAAACGGCTGTTATTCTGAGTTGATAGGAATAATTTAAATAAAATAAATAGAAATATTTTCAAAGAACAATAGGTATACATCATTTTAAAATGTATTATGTTAGTGCTTTCATTTATTTCTTTACGGACTGACAATCACTTCAATAAGTGGTTTATAAAAGTGGAAAATGCTTTTAAAACGATTGAAGTGGAAGTCAGTAATCCTTAAGTGAAAACATTTCCCAGACTTCAAACCGTTTTTATATAATATGAGCATAGCATTAATAAATTAATTTATTATTTAAACGAATATGTGCATGTGCATGACTATTAATATAGCTGTATTATTGATGATAAAATCTTTGCAAAGTGTATACAAAATGTTAAACTCTTACCGGCTATCCTTAATACTGCACGATCAGCAGGGTCTAGTTGCAAAATACTGAGTGGTTTATCCTTAGCCCATTCACTAAGGCTCTCTCGATCCATCATAATATTCGATGTACTGCCGGTTGATGCATAAACTCTTCTTTTCCGACTTAAATATTGCGGTGTAGACGCCGTGGTTGTTAATATTATTTTATTAAACCCAGCCTTTAACACCGATTCTGGTACACATGCATATATGTACACATATGTTAGTACGTATGAGCTACGTAGCAAATCCTTATATTATAGTCCTTCTAATACACAACGATTGTTATGAAGTCTTTCAAATTGAATATTGTGAAAAAACTAAGCTATATATATATTTTTGTTAATTGCTCTATCTGCCGATGTTGGATGGTTTGACAAGCTTCTTATAAAAATGCAATAATTTAATGTTTTCATTATAACTACATATATCCACATACAGGAAAGGTAAGAGAATCAGCATTGTCAACTCTCCATGATATATGTACCTATACATCCATGCATGTTCTAAACTATTTTTGTTCTGTTTCAAGTTGTAATAATGATTTTTTTTTTGATTCTTTATAAAACAAAATTAACTTGGGTGCTACTATGAATATAAAACCCACATAACCTTAAGAAAATGCATGTGAAATCAACCCAAAATCATTCCCAATTCTTTGATGTTCTCTAAAAAATTCATTGAATTTCTCAGTCAATGTTTGTTCTGCAATTTTATTTATTTTCACTGTGTCGCTTTCGCAGCTTTTGATTGCAAATTTATCTTTTAACACTTTACTTTAGACTGATGAACAAACTATTTTTCATTTTTTGGTTTTGAATGTCTCACCGAGATAACTTAGAAAAACACGTCATTTTTTCAATTATTACTAACACAAGACCTACATTGTGAACTCCTTTATGTATAACCTATCTGCTCATCTACTCACATACGTATGTATGTATAGAATTGGTCCATCCCTTAATTGAAAACTTTAAGTTATTTGATGCTTACTCACTTATGACGCCAACTTTAATCTAGAATTTAATTTTACCGGTCGATATGCACATAGCTACTCCCTAGTTCGACGGATCAAAAAATCAATAAGAAAACATTTACGACAATACAATCAAATATATACAATCCCACAGGAACCATTGAAAATGTATTTAGAACGTACATAAATCCACTAGGTAAGCAAACTTCGGCGTTATCAACAAAAAATAATAACTAAAGTACTTATCAGAATCAACTATGATTTCTATATGCTCTTTTTTTATGTAACGCTGAGAGAGAATATTTAGTTTGGTCCTGACAATAAGTTTATACAATGAGAACAATTTAGAAAAAGCATGATGTTGCACAAGTAAATAGTTGCATTTTACAGTTCACTTTCGATTGTTTCCATTCGACATATTTTAATTAATGTATATACACTTAAAACGAGAACCAAGCACCTAACGCCGTTAATTAATGTATTAATTCTTTGTTTTTGATTATTATTCTTACAAATCCCGAGAGTACTCATTCACCAACTTAAGACTAGCCAAATAGATCGACCCAAAATGGACGACTGCCGCACCGTACTGACTGCACTGTTATCTTCCCAGCCGAGTGCTTTACTTTTTGTATTACACATTATTTTTAAGAGAGTAAGAGAAAATTCATCTCTTATTCTCTGACAGGTTTCATTCAAATGAAAGCACTTGCTGTAATTCTGTTTATTTCGTACGTTTCGTGCTTCAAGGTAAAACATCTAGTATATTGAACATGTAATTATCCTACGTATTATAATTACAAAATATTATAAATTGTACACAGCTTACTAAAGTTATCAATTAAGACATATATATATATACATTATATTAAATAAAAAAAACATTTGAAGTATTATGGATTTATATTTATAGGGTATTATCTTTCCATGGATATAATACACACACATACCTATATTTCGGAATAAAAATTGTATCAGAAATACTTATATTCCAGAATATTATACATATATATTCAAATTATAAGCGATATCAGTGACATCCAAAATAGTGCAATTATACGGTTTTTGTCGAATGAGACAGAGCCAACATTACTGTCAAATATTATTGCGTTTACTTAGAAGTTCAATTGTTTGTTAATCATACCTTGTTGGGTGAGGCTATTTAAATTGTTTTAATATTCGGATTATCTATGCACTCTAAAAAAAAACTCAATATTTTAACTGCATATTTATTACATTATTGTATGTGTAATTTAAATTTTCATTAAATCGAAATATTTCTAGTAAAGAAAATAACTTAGGCGTAAGAATGTACGAAATTAACTTACTTATTGTAATTTTCCATCATTTTAGAAGTGATTGCCTTGGTTTTTGAACATTCTGATAATTTCGATTAATTTGTATTGCAAAATACATTGTTTTTGTTTTTTTTAATAATACGCAAATTGACATTTTTTCAGTTCACCGACATTTAATAATCAATTATTAAAATGCATTTCTCAATTCCGGATACACAAGAATTTTACAACGATACAACTGGTTCTAACTACACGGTAAAATATTAACATAATATATATACTTTATTTTTAAATTATGTCGTCATAAATACAGATGCACATATTGAGGATGTGTTAAGACCAAATTAAATATTTTTATTTCAGGGCTTTAATATTCACATAAATGGAAGCTTCCATTGCTGCCTGCGGTACAAGCAACTACACAGTCTTCATGAACAAATTAAGCGATCATTTTCATCTGTTCCAAATGTAACACTTCCAGCATTCCCGCCGAAGAAATTACTTCCTTTAACAAATAATCAAGTAGAACAAAGACGTGTATCACTTGAGCATTATGTACAAATTATTGGACAAGATCCCATTATTTCCAAGTCAGACTTGTTAAGAACTTTTCTTTTAAGTGCACAGCAAGAATCAGCATGCATTGATACGAGAGAAACAACATTAGATATTTATCTTTTAAATGGTTACCGGATACCTGTTAATTGTAACACAAATGAATATTCACACAAAGTTCTTTCAAAATTATGCCAAAATATTGAATTGTCATGTAGTTACGTACATTTCTTTTCACTTTTTCTCATGAGAAAAGACAATGATGGAGTAATTACTCTTACAAGGAAGTTAATGGATTTTGAATCACCATATATATCACAACGTATATCTGATGAATGTCAAATAATTATTCGAAAAAGGTAGTCTATTTCGTGAATAGTAATTTTTTATCATGAAAAAATAATGCATACAATGTACTTTCTGCAGTTACTGGGACCCTGGGTATGATATTCAATTGATGCAAGACAAAATTGCCTTGAATCTTCTATTTATTCAAACAATAAGTGATATCGAACGAGACTGGATTATAGTAAATCCTGAAATAAAGAGAGAATTGCGCAATCTTGAAGAAAGAGGAAATAAAAGGGAGGTGAGCGAACAATTTAAACTTAGTAAAAAATTTGTTTGTAATCATTTTTTGTAGTATCTAGAAATTGCAAGAAATCTTCCTTCATATGGCTGCCTCCAATTTACAAATGCTATGGTTGATTATCCTGATCCGAACAGCATAGCTATCATAACCATAGGTAACAGAGAGCTAAGTCTTCGTTCGCATTCAAGTCACAAAATACAGGAAACTAAATTCCGTGTAACGCGCATGAGGTGCTGGAGAGTTACTACCATACACAACGTAATTTTTTTCCATATTGGTTTAACCGCTTGTAAAAAAAATAATGTTCTATAGCATGAAGAAAACCCTTCATCTTTAGAGAATCAAGTGCACAATTTAGAATTGTCATTTGAATATTTAATGTCGAAAAACTCTCTAAAATGGATTACAATTGCTAGTGATCAGGCGATGCTTATGTCTGTTTGCTTACAAAGCATAGTGGATGAACTCATTCACCAAAAGGATGGAAAACAGTACATTTACACAGTATGTACACATATCACTTAATGTTATGAATTCACACTTTTTTATAAAAATGTCCATGACCTTAATAGTCTGAAAAAACACCCTACCAATCCATTTCATATTTGAGAAGAGATGGTACTTCAAGAAATCACATTTGCGATTCTAGTGCAACGGACACCATATCTAATTTGGTAAGATTTTTTTTTTATAATTTTACCTAGTCTGTTAAAATTTTTCTTTTAAGAATAATGATATCGATTTACCGCTCCAATCGCAGTCAAATTTCCTTTCAATGCGAAAAAAAATAAAAAATAAAATGTCTACAACAGTGTTATTTCGTAATGGACGAGAATCAGTACATAATGAAGCATTTGAAGGAATTGGTGATGATGATCTTTAAAGAAAAAAGCATAAGTGTTATAGAACTGATCGTTTTTATAACTAATTTTTATTAACGTTGTTATCTATATTCAATGAAAACTATATATAAGTATATACATACATTTAAAGTACATTTTTAAAATATCGTTTTTCTTCACTTTTCCAATACACATATTTTTTTAATGAAGGAAATACAAAGTTAGATGCATTTATTTTATTAACTTAAAGTTTTCCAAAAACTAATAATTACATTTATGAATAAAAGGATTAATATCATAGTGAATATATTTCAAAGCTTGGTCTCATGTCTTGAATAAGGCAGATGGCTGCTAGTTCCCTTAGAGAGTGCATAAATTCTTACACGTGGTCGATTTGAAAATTGTGTAAAATGTCCATCTGCAACACCGCTAATCAAATCTAAATTATTTACTGCCACAGACGGTTCGTCATTTAGGGGCGAAGTTGTTTTACTGTTGCTGCTACCCATTTGAAAGTTTTGGTACTTTTGATGTGGAAACTCATGGTGGTTTGTAGATGTATTTTGTAATAAAATTCTATTTTGATTAGAACCGTCGCCATCAGGATTATGTAAGGTGTTTTCTAATCTTATGTTAGGCATTTGCGTATTTTTACTCTGCGAATCATCCGAGTGAGAATTAAGTTCAGATTCGTTTTCATCAGCGCTATCAACGTCACCTATAAGGTATAGTGTTAAGAATAGTTGTCGATCCAAGGGCAATATAACTTACCATCACTACTATTTGTGCTTGTTATGAAGTTCTCAGCTTTAATAGTTTTTCTTTGTTTGTTTCGGCGGTAATATTTAAATTCTCTTGGTAGTGTATAAGAGCGAGGAAGGGAAACCTGAATTCAAAACAATAATTTATAAAGAAACAGATAAGTTCGAAATTAAAAATAGCAATATACTTGGCTGTCAATGTCAGATGAAGCCCGATATCCAGCTGGCTCATTTAATCCAAGTACACTATCATCTGCCGCTGAAACTTCAATGTTTTCATCACCACTGCTTACGCGTTCACCGTTGTTGTTCACCCTACAATGTGACACCTATATTTTAGACAATATAATATACCATTACAAAATATACCTGTAAGGGTGTTCTCTGCCAACCCAATCGTAATATACTCGAGAATTATCAAGATAATGAGGTGCTAAAAGTACTTCCGGTGTCTTTGCCCTTTGGTATTGACGTTGTGTTAACTTTGATAAAAATTCAGAGGCATCATTTTGCGATAATTGCTGTTGTTGAGGTTGAGCGATTGTTATCGATGGTGTAGGTGGAGTTGATCGACTATCTAATTTGGATCTTGGTGGAGGCAGGACGTTGTATGGAAAAGGTAAACCTCCGTCCACAACCCCTTTGGGATTTTCAGCAGTGTGACTGCTGTATGTACCTGAAATCTGACGTGGATGGTTGATATCAAGAAAGATACTTTGACGACCTATATGATCAAACTTTCCAGCGACATTTCCATGTCTAGTGCTTCGATAGTTCTCAAAGACAAGAGAATTCAAAGGTACATTGTGTGAAAGTTTTCCTCTGCCATGAACCGCGTGGCGAGTCAGTGAATTACTTTCCGTAGCAGAAATTTGAGATGACGGAATTGAAGTGCTGACAGTTTTTGTGATTGAAGTTTGTTGTTCAAGTGCAGGAATATTAATGCCACTTAAACCAAACGAAGAATACAATTCATCAGCACAATATTTGTTCAAATTATTAACTTCATCAAAGTCACTAAAATTTGTTTCCAATGCTGCAGAGTTTATAGTACACCATTCCATTGGATCAAGAAGATTTGTATGTTTTTTTACTCTTGGTATAGGCTGTCTTGGCAGTGAAGCTCTCCCATCATCACCCGAGCTTAAAGTATTTGTTGTTGGTCCACCCAATTTCCCTTGCTTGATTTCTTCTTCAATAATTTTTAATTCAGCCAACTGCTTTTGTTTTTTTTCCTGAAGCTTTTGGTGAATATTTACTCGTGAGCCGGCACTACTTCCCTCATTTTCACTTGAACCAGCTTGGGAACGTGAAAGTGGTCTTCTCCAAAAAGGTATAACCATAGATCCATTATTGGTATTAACTGAATTTACAGAACCAAGCTGAGGATTATATCTCAAATTGGGCGGTGGAATAAAAGTTGTTGGTTTCTTTTTTTTTCTTTTTGTAGCTGAACTAAAAAATTCAAAAAGCCAATTACTGTGCAATTGTACACACACAAAACACTCAGTTACTTACTTGCCAACTGGATTTGTAAATCTACAATTAAAAACACCTGCAATTGTAGGGTGACCATTAGAATCATCAATTTTGAAGCTTTTCCGGCAACTACTGACTTTGTTTTCGGTATCACTATAAGAATACCGTCCGCCAGATTCCCAATTTAAACGACGAACGTGAAAAAATCTGCAAAGTTTTAACTGATATTCTCTTTATATAAAAATATGATAAATATATATTTACCGATAATATAGGAGCATGAAAATAATTCCTATAATGAATGAACCCAAAATAAGTAATGGTGTTACATGCCAACGTTCAGTTCTGTATTCCCATATTCCAACCAACCAAAGACACACAAGTAAGACGTTTTCAAGGAACATCACAATATAAAACGTAAACATTTTTTGCCTATGATTAACTTCTTGTAAATTAATATAGGCAAATATATACACGAATGCTATTATCGCTGATAGAAGTGTTTTCCTCATTTTTGATATTCTTTCGCCGTGAAAAACATTTTTGGGTGATATAAGCCATAAAAGCATAGAAAACCAGTGTAAAATAATAACCAGAAACACCCAATATTTGTACACTGACGCATACACTGTTAGAGATGCCATCCTGGATGTTACTGTTCCCAGTCGCCATATAAACTGGAAAATAACTCCTAGCCAAGTAAGAACCAAGCGGTGAACTTTTTGCAACCGAACATTCTTACTAAAACTTGCTAGTGCCCAGCAAACGCTAAACAGAGAAAGTGAAGCAGATACCATGTTCAAATCCTTGAATGTTTTTTCAGTTTGTTGTTGAACTAAGTTGGGCTGTTGAGGGACAACCATTCCAGGAGTATACGATTTTCCGTTTAATGTTTTTAGCTTTAATTCCGAGCCCTCTGAGAGAAATTTGCTATCTCCTTGAATTGTGATGAGTAAATATAGTTGCAGAAGCAACATTGGGGCAGCTTCGCAGAAGCCATGTACCAGTCGCAACATACACAAATCGCGGACTTCATGTTTAACACGTCTTAGATTAACAGGAACAAATAATTTCGCATACCTCCATAATACGCCACATTGAATTATGTGAACAGCTACAATAGCATATGTCTTAACCCGTACAATAAATGCATTATTCTCAACTTCAATTGTTTCTTTTTCTTTATCCGTATGCTCTGCATTGGCATTCGTGTCCATTGAAGTTGAAGTTATCCTTTTCTTGTGTTTTATACTGTTAAAATACCATCGGAATGAAACAATTTGAGAAACAAACAATGATGAAAACACAAAGCATATAACAATTGTAAAATAACCAACACGTCCACGTTCTAGAAGTGCATATCCCAAGACCACATCAAAAACTACATCACAAAAATATCCAGCTAACGATATCACATTAAATAGGACATCACATAACGGCAAGAACTCAGTCATTCTGTGTGAAGTCTGACCTTTTTAAGCGTGTCTGCGGATGTACTTATTCTTCGGTTTACTACGCTGTTTTAAGTAATGTACGTCATATTTTCATCTTAAACTTTTACTTGAAATTGTTTTTAATTCCATATTCCTCATATTCTTATTCTTTTCATATTTTCAATAAGTGTAGTTAAACCAGTCATAATATCATATTAGTCGTTTTTGAAGGTACTTTTGTATTTTGTGTATGATTGCTTTTCACTTGTTGCGCGTGTGTTTAAGAAGCAATGTAGATTTTATTTCTTATTAATGCAATTTTTGATATTTACGGAGTAAGTATTTCGATTTTACGAAAAAATTAATAGGAATGTGGTACGGCCAAATGTTTTTTTTTGTTATTATAGTCTGCTATTGCTGTGTGGGTTTTATTTATAGTGCCAAGGACCTCAATGGAATTTTGTATAATTCTGTTGTTACAACAAAATGCATTAATTAAACTGTTTTGCGAAACTATCGATAATGTTAAATCTGTTATCAATAATATAAAAATGTCTTCAAATTAAATACAGCGAGATATGTGATTTTATTAAAAAATGCGATTTGACACTTTAGGAAACAATTCACCTTAGAAATGTAAACTGGTGCTGCACTATACATACATACATACACACACATTCATCTCAACGGTAGTATGTGTCCAGGTAAAATATCTGTGAAGAAATAACTGGCTCTGCTTCACATTCCTTAATACAGCTTCACATTAAGTCAGGCTTGAATAATAAATATTTAATTTTATCAATTCGATAAAATTGTTTTGTATTTCGAAAAAACCAGAAAATGAACAAAAAAAAATGCTTGTGTTTTTTATTTAAGTAGGTAATCATTAAACAAGAACAATGAAAGGAAGTTCAATTTACTTATGTTATAATTTATTGAACGCAACCCTAACAAAATATGACAATCTTTAAACGTCGAAATCTCGGAATTGTATTTTTTTCATATATCAAGTTTGTAAATACTCACCTTAAATTACATTTACTTAAAATTTTTCTTGGGTATTTATATTTATATACATTTGTACGAATGCTTATATGAAATTTATACACATGTATACACTGCTAGAATAACATTGCAACAATGATGTTATTTAATCGAAAATCCAGAACCACTGCGATTGATGTGGACGTCTTACTTCAGACTGAGGATGTGCAATTCAAAGCTTTACCAATGAGTTGCCTGGAAATATTAAACAAGATGGATAGTATAATAGAACTATTCCGGGAATATGTGCCACAATCGTTTTCCCGGATGCATTTCCTATAGTATCGCAATGCACAATAAGCCTCTAGGAATGTTTTTAACAACCAAGGGTTTATGGAGCCAAAAGAGGTCTTTAAATGCCACAAACGATAGTGCCATACCTGTATGAAGCTTTGTTCTTGGGAAAAATAAACGTCAGCATACCTTATTGTATTAAAAAATTTAACGATTTCGTTGCTTGCTAAGTATTTTTGTTTATCGTTAATAAAAAAATTGATTTACTTTATTCATTTCGCTGTTTATTTTATTAATAAAATAAATTATTTAAAAAATAAGAAAATTAGTGATAGCGTAAATGCTTGCATATTTTGCAATCCTATTCTTTATTCCAGTAAAGTTATATTCATGTATTTCAAAAATTTCTTCAACTTTTTCGTTGAAATAATTAATTTCACATACTTAAATATTCTACTTCATAATCAAATTAAGGAGACAAAATTCACATAGCATGTTTTATATGTTAGACATATAAAATCGCAATAGTTAAATGTTCATTTGAAATTCAATGCAAACAAAATAACATAAGTTAATAGTGAATATATAATAACATCAAATAAACAAAAGCTAAAAAGAAAAAACAAACCTATAACAAAAGTATTGTATTTACTGCTGAACATTTTATTTCCCGATATTGTCTTCTAACAGGGAGCCATCAACAGAATTAGAAGCCGAATCCGTTTTATTAATTGTTGGGGTTATAGACTGACACTTTTCCTCTGGGACCTTTGCAGATTCAATATCCTGGAGAGCAGTATTCTAAAATTTAAAATATTGAATTGATAAGCATATAACATCGAATTTAAGAAAGTCTAAGGATACCTACAGCAGATGCACTTTGTGTTCGAATTTTTGCAGAAATAGTTTCGCCATGGATAGATGAACCTCCACCTGGCGTTGACTTATTAATATCATCATTTGTTGGTGAGGTACTCTTCCGAGCTTGTGGTTGATATGGCGGTCTTTGGACAAACATGTTGTCTAAAATATGATCAATATTTTCTGCGCTTCCTACAGGAGCATTGGCCGAAGAGATTGGAGACACTAGAGATGTGCCTCCGGTTACCGTATTTATTTTCGAGTCTTCTTCTTTGTTCTCCTGTGAACGTTTACTCTTTTCAGATGGTGGTAATATAGGAATTGCATTGGTTGGACGTCTTTGTTGCAATACGACGGACCTAGTTGTTGGCTGTGGAGAAGGAACAAAATACGTTGTACCACCAACAGTATTAAAATTCTGATAATTGGCGAAGTTTGGATAACCAGCAGCAGAGGCAGCTGAAGAATTTTGGGTAGCAGTCTGTACATAGTTAACCGAACCTGAAGGCACCTGAGCTGTAGCCGAAACTGTAATTGGAGGGGGCATAGTATTTTGGTTAAGAGGCTGTTGAGGAGCCGTAGCAAAGGCAAGGGGTGCTGTAGGTGGTGGAGTTTGTATAAACGCCGCTGCTTGTTGAGAGTACTGTGCTTGCGGAGCACCGGTTGCTGCAGTTGTAGAATTATAGTCTGGTGTAGTTGGTGTATAATAAGCAGCAGCGGCTGGCGCGGAAGCGCCTGCAGAATACTGCTGTTGAATCGCTGGGTATTGTTGTTTACCTACCGCAGTTGGTGTAGCTCCCGATACTTGTGGCAAACCCGACACTTGTAAAGCCTGCATTTGGGCTTGTAGATTTTCTTGATGATATAGTTGCATCAAATTCGCTTGCAATAAATGCTGGTCTGGTAGCATTATCTGTTGAGATGGATGGACATTTGTTGCAATTTGCTGTTGCTGTTGTACTTCCTGTTGCATTTGTAGTTGTTGTAAGGTATGTTGATCTATGTGTTGATTGGCTGGTAAACCTGGCGTAGTGTCATGCTGCGACCTTTGTCTTATGCTGGAATAGCGCTTTGTACGCGATTGCTCTTGTTGATTAACAACCTGTTGTGTGTTTTGATGCTGCTGTTGTACATCAATTATTGTATTCTGAAGAATGTTTTGATTTGTAACTTGGATATTATGCTGATTAGCTAAAGTATGCATTTGTATACTTCCAACATGGCTAGGATCGTTGCGATTCTGGGCTTGGTGCAACCGTGCTGACAAATTTGATGTATTTGGAGTATTAACCGACTGTCGATTATGAATGTGGGCCGATGAACCTTTTTCAGTTGTTACATCTCTGGGATTATATCCAGTTGCATTAGAATTAGTCAACAAATTCGGTACCTGGTCGCTTGATTGATGTTGTTCGTAACCATTATATGACGGATTATTTGATTTTACTGTGTTTTGGATGTTTAAAGCTTTGTTGTTCGCTGTGGACTTTTGGAAATTTGAAGGTTCTTCGTTGATATCAACTGATTGGCTCACAACTGGTCTGTTTACAATCATATCCTTATCTACGTTTTTAGCTCCTCGATTTAAATTTGCATTGCCTGTTGTTGCATTGACGCAAGCGCGATTCTTATTTTTAAACTCCATTGGTGATTGTTTTGTGTTGTTTTTATAATTTTTTGCATTTCCTGCACTTCTTCTGTGCTCTTTGTTTTCCCTATTTGCAGGCTGTTGTCCAACTATTCTATTACGGTCCATTTGTTGTCGATCAAAGCGATTTTCTTTCTCATCACGGTTACTTCGGGATTTACGTGCCTTTTGTCTCTCTTCCAATGCAGGGAAATCCTCTGGTCTAGGAGGTTTTCTTTGAGTATTACTTGCCTTAATATACGCTGTCTCATCTTCCCAGTTTCTAGAGTATTTACTTGGGCCCCGTGCATATCGACGACGCCTTCTTGCCCTTGGTGGACCATCTTCATTTCTTATATCGTACCTATAATTTAACAATTTGAATTACCATTACCGCATTTTTAATTTCAATTTTAAAAATAAATCTGCATTACCCATAAGCTGATACGAGTTCAGCTCGTGATTTTGGGGCTTGCTCACCAGCATCGAATCGATCGTGAGACCAGCGATCTACTCCTGATGCAGCCTGCCATTTTTTCATGGTTTTCGAAGCTTGGGAGATTGTTGTCGGAGAAGCTGATTTATTTTCACCAACTTCGCTAGGTTCAACGACTGGCAAAATATTGCCTTCCCTAAACGATTATAGTTAAGTTTCCCCTGAAATATATTATGTACATATTTGTGTATATCTTACGGTTCATCAGCAGTCCTGTCATCATGCTCGTAGAATGTACCCTTTTTTGGAATATACTGCGGATTGCTCCTATCTTCATCCACTTTCTTTAAATAATCAATTTGTTCCTGTCCATCACCCCTTTGCCTTTCAACATCATAATCTACACTATCGGTATCTGTATTCCCGACATCTTCATTGCTATCATCATCTTCTTCCTCTTCTCCGTCTTCATCATCGTAGTCGTCGTGGGCACCACCCTCCAGATCACTTGCTGTGTCATATTCCGAATCATGATGATGAGAATAACTCGACTTTTCCTGATTAGGCGATGTTCCAAGTTGACTCCCGGGTGATAAATCGCTTACCTACAAAACATATCAATAAAATAACAAATTGCTTTCAGAAAATTAAAAAAAAAACAAAAGCATAATATCTGTTAAGTATTTAGCAATATAAAGATACAATATATTTCACGTAAAAGCATTTATTCTTTCACGATAATAGCAAAATTCATCATCCGCCGCGTATATAACAATTGGAAACGAGGTCATACAGCCCACCGATTAAACGTCAGCCACCGCCAAACTTTCATTTTAATTGTATACTCTCTTTTAGTGCTCTCTTATATATTTATTTCAAACTATACTTGTAACATATTAAGATGATGTCTTTTTTATTCTTAATACAAATTAATTTGAATAATATACAATAGTCAATTACCTCATTTTTAAGACTTTCTTTAGGTATGTCGGCAGCTATAGTAGTCACAGAAACTGATGATTGGTCAGAGGCCGATGCCTGTGGCATATTAGCAACTTCAGCCATTTAATTCAAATTGAAAAAAAGCTTGATTTTAATTGTTTTATGTTTCTCTAGAATAAATGTTACTGGTACAGGAAATTAGAAATTTTCTTTATATACGCAATCAAATGCGAACTATCACCAAATCGCTATGAAATGGCTTTTGCCACTTTCGTGATGGAAAAATAATTTCTTTGTGTGTGTGTTGATATAACGGGAAATTTCTTCCCGAAAGGTGTCCCACTAAATGTCAGAACTGCAGTAATATTAAGAATTTATCTGAAAAATTAAATGATATATTTCTGCATCTGGCATCTACTACATAATTCATAATTCACATATATTTTTTTTTTATTTGAAACTTCGTAAAAGCGTTATAGTATTATTTATTTTATTTAATATATTAAATACATAATATAAAATATTAAATAATTTTTATAAAAAAGAAGAATCTAATCTGAGGGCACCATCTTTTGCGATTGAGATATTTTATCTGATTCAGAAAATAAAATGTATCTATTGCAAATTACGTATATATAGTCCACATATTATATAAATATTTTTTGTTTTAAAAAAATGAGTAGGCAACTCAGCTCTTTATAAATTACCCATTATTTGACTTTTGAAACCAATGACATTTCATTTTCGAAGATATTCTGACAGAAAACTTAGAGAAATAAACAAATCGTCCGCATTAATTTGATTGTACCTGGTTACATCGTTGTATTAACTGATAAAATGGGGCTCTTAACAAATCCTTCCATTAATCAGAAAACTAAATTTGGACGCAGTCTTGTAAAGCATAATAGAAAAATTACATTTACAATATATGTAATTGGTATTATTTGGTTTGTATGCTTAGGGCATCCGAATTTTAATCATTCAACATATTTATCGGAAAATGCCTTATCACCAGGTATTAAGTGTTACAAATCATATATGAGTATAGGTAAACTAATATTGAACTTATGCTATGTTTTTAAGGTCTTGTGTACTCAGAACTAAAGCATGACTCCGGACGTTTGGCACAGTTATTTCTAGACGAGTTGAAAAAGGAAAGGGATAATCACAGAACTAACATGCCATATTCCTGGGTTCAGGCTAAAATGCAGCAAATAGGCTTAGAAACCCATATTCATAATTTTACCTTGAAGTATCCTTTTGCGGGTGGTAAAATTTTTCAAGGAAAGAATGTCTATGGCATACTGCGTGCACCCCGAATCGGATCAACAGAGGGTATTGTGTTTTCCGCTCCATATCGTCCGCCCAATTCTGTGCATATAGATATAACAGCTAGCGTACCTTTACTTTTGGCATTTGCAGAATTTGCTCGAAGTAAGAAGTGCAGAGAAGTATACTAATATTTATTTATTTTTATTTAGAACCTGTTCATTTGAGGTAAATTATTTTGATGTGGTTATTTGCAGGAAAAAACTACTGGGCAAAAGATTTAATTTTTTTAGTAACCGAGCAGGAACAGTTAGGTGTACATGCTTGGTTGGAAGCATATTATGACGGTGGAATTGAGGAAAATTCTGAACTTTTAAGCGGGAATCTTCCTGCACGCTGCGGCGCCATCCAAGCCGCCCTTAATTTGGAAATTCAAGATTTTGATGCAGGTGAAATTTACTACATTATATTATTATTATTTTTTTAATTGAGTCTCTTTAATACACAGACCACATTGATGTAAAAATTGAAGGATTAAATGGACAACTCCCGAATCTAGATATGTTTAACTTAGTACAACGATTATCAATTCGCGAGGGCCTGCAATCAAATTATAGACACACTCAAAAAACAAAGCGCAGAGGATCAAATTCATTAAAAGGGAATATTAAGAATATTTTGTCCATGATAACAACGCAAGCTAATGGTGTTCCTACCGGCAATCATGGATTATTTCATAAGCATCGTATTGAATCCTTAACTCTCGAAGCAGTTAAACGTAACCAAGGAAGTTCTATCAAACCGAATATGGCTGCTGTAACTCTTTTAAAAGTTGTTGAAGGCATTTCTAGAAGCTTGAATAATCTTCTTGAGCGATTTCATCAAAGTTACTTTTTCTATATATTGGTTCAAAATGATAAATTTATTTCTATAGGCGATTTTATGCCTTGCCTTATTCTTATGACTGGCCCTTTGTTTATAAAAGCTTTCCTTCTTTGGTTAAACTTAAATAATGGTGACGAAAATGCAGACAATAATGAAAACTCCGATGGAAATCGTCACGAACTTCCCTACCTTCAGAGTTTGATATTTATGTGTATAGCATGTTTATTTGGAGGGGTTGCTAACATGCTGCCTCGAATGATAGACGTGCACATGCAATTTTCGTATCTGCATCTTACTACCCCGATAAGCATCACATCTCTTCTTTTATTTGTCACAGTTACTGCAGTTTTGTTACCTTTTCTTACACGTTTTGATTCAATCAGTATAGAAATTTTGCACGTGGTGTCTCTACTTTGCCTGGGTTCGGCGTTACTAGTAATTGGCCTTTTAAATTTCTCTTTAGGGATATTATTGGCAACTTTTTGTTGCCCTCTGGCAATTTTTTTAAATACAAGATCAACAAAATCCTTAAAGTGTCTCACAACTATGTTTACATTTATACTCAATCCGTTAGTAGTAATATACCTGCAGGTTCTATCGCTTACTATTTTTTCATTCCCTGAACACTCACCAACTCATTTGATTACCAAAGCGCTAAATGCCACAATGGATGCCGTAACATACGGATTAATAGACTCTATCGTACGTTTTTTAATTCATTTAATATATTCCATAATTATTATTCCTGTATGTTCTTAGGTCTATGGGAATTGGCTTTATACTATAGTGACCACTGTTCTATTTCCAATATGGATTCTATTTTGGACAATAAGTATTACATCAGTTAAATTGATTGATATGAATGCGAAAAATTTAAAAACAGAATAATTGTTTCCTAATTTATGTGCAATATATGATGCTAATAAATTTTGTTTAAGAATTTTTATCTTTATCAAACGACGATCAATTCAATGAATTCAATTAAAAATTAAACAACAAGAATTTGCATATATGTACATACAAATGCACATACAACAAACTACATGGTAGTATTAAAGAATCCCCTTAAGCTGAAAGACTATAAAAAATTTAAATGAGCGTACATTTGTACATTCACATCTATTTCTTGTTTCTGATTAATTTTTCATTTACAGCAAACAAATATTTTAAATCATTTTTGATAGTACATTCATATGAATGTATCCATGTATCTGATTCATTAAATAACTAAATATATATCAGTGAAGTAGTTTAAGATTTTGAAAATGATTTATAATTTTTTCTTATGTGGGGAAGTGACTTGTTGCATGTTAGTACATCTATATGTGATTCTCATCAAAAAATGATCTGGCTATTTTAAAATAGTCAGTTGTCTTACGTAGCAACTTGTTGAACAAATCAGACAGATAAATTACTTTCTCTTCACTCTCCGTGAGTATCGATTTAAATCTATATACATACGTTCGTATAGCCAGATGAGGAATACATATATTTTCAAATGAATTTTAAAGAGTTTTTAATTCCGATAAAAGGGTTCGTTGACATGCAGCCCAGTTACCCACAAAAAGGACAAAAGCAGTTTTCCATCCTACTCAAGTATTATTATCAGTTTTTCTATAGCAGAATAATATTAGGGAGATGGAATAAGATGACTAAGGCATGTCGTTCTGACACGGCAAATTAACATAATGGAGTTTTCGATGGCACTGAATTTTTGGGCTTAAACACCATGTCGCGAAAACAACAAAAGCGAAACACTTAAGTAGCTTAAAGTCTAAAGCATACTGTTTTTAAGAATCCAAATGATGATGTGATAATGTAAAATGAAGGTTGCTTCATTAAAATTCCCACTTTCCGGAATGCAAAATAATGTAAATAAAATTGTACGTACTAATTGTGGAATTTCCTTAATTACATAACGTTAATATTCTTGGTCAAATTATGTATAGATAATTCATCATTAACGGATTTAACTATATCATTTTTCAATGTGCTTTAATATTGCTTTCATAACAATAATATATATATCGAATATGTATACAAATAATTTTAATATAAACATATGTATGTATGTTTGGACTTAATACATATTTATGTATATATGTGGTTTCATATGTGTGAATTTCAGAGGTACAATCAGATTCTTAAAGAATGAGCAAAAAGCTTTAATATACATACATATATCAGAAGAATGTTTTGTTTTTCTATTCATATTGGGTTGGGATGTTTCATTATTGATCTAACGATTGTTTGGCGATAACATAAATGTCTCATAGGACATTATACTGACCAGTGAATAAGCTGATGCATAAAATTCATACATTTGCGATTTAATTTGAAAGAGAAACATTTTATATCGAGTGGCTCAAGATAATGTGTCTAACTTTTCCAACAGTTCGAAGTACATTCGTCCTGGAAACACTGATAACGATTCTTATTTCCGATGAAACTTTTAACAAACTTGAAGTGTTTTTGTCGAGTTGGTACGTAGCTTTCTTATTTCCTTCTGGAGTGGGATTTGTTGCGCACAAAAGTTCTTGCCTTTATTACCGCCTGGAATTATTTATGAAGTAACATAAATAAAAAGCTATATTAGATAGACAAAAGGATGAATGGTGGCATATGTAGTTACTATCAAAAATGAATATATTTATAGCTCGCATATTGTTGCAAAAACTAAATTTTGTTTGATTTAATTTGAATTGATATGAGTATGCTTACAACTAGCAGATCTAAGAAAGGCAATCTCCAACTCCCATTACAGCTACGATTGTATGTAGGTGTGCAGCTGAATCTAATGACGTGCAACAAACTTAACTGTTCATATTTTGCTGTCTGTGATGCAACAATTTAATGATTATTTTTTATTTATATTATTTTATCAGTGATTTATTCATTTATAGCATATTGGTTTATGGAAAATGTCATGTGTACAGATAAATTAAGGGAAAAAAAAGTAAAACAAACTCATGAGTTTAAATTTAACACTGCCAATAAACGAAATAGCGTGAGAAAGGATTAAAATAGTAATAACAATGTTTTAATGCTGCCTGAATACTACATAATATGTTCATATATGTATGTATTTTAACCGAGGAAACAGTCAACTGTGGTTGGGTGGATATGGGAAACTGTAACCAATCCCAAAATCGTGCATAAATCAATAAATGCATATGGTTAAAATATATGTCTACATATTTAAGTACATAACATCTGTAATATGGATATAAAAAACAATTAAACACAAAGACGAAATTTAAAATGCTGGCTATCCGTACATAGGTTCGAGTGTTTTTATCAGTATACAATTGAAAATGATGACGATTTCTATCGTAATGTTGCAAGTAATTCTTAAGCATACGGAATTATCGTGAAATTTATACAAAAGTGGTTGGATATAACTATGTAGGTAGTTAAACTGAATCCCCCGGGTTTTAACAGAATAAAAATATGTGATTATAATTAGTTGCTTGAACTTGAATTAACGTAGAGAGAAGAAACTAAATAAAAGAAACCTTTATTTTCCTCTATTTTGAGTTAGAGCCGCATAATAATATATAACCACTAATTGTATCATAATGTTACTTAAGAATACATAATGCACATTCATATGTATATTATTACGACTAACTCCTTGAAAAATGTCGCTATAGAACTCAATTTCGGATTTCGTTATTCGTTATTCCTATGCAAAACATATAAACAAATTCGTACAACTCAATCTTCTAAACTTACATATACTTTTAATAGAGATTTTATTAATGGTAGCGAGTCAATTAATTATTATAACTAAAATGACTATACTCATCAATAAGGGAGTCGGATAATTATATTTCAGCTTTTGTATTACTATATTTATACATATATACGTAAAACTCATATACTGTTATAACTAAAATGAGTATAACCGTCGTCGTCTGCTGTATGCAGTTAATACAAAGAAATTCATGTTTTTCGAAAGTCACTTTTTTAATTCTCGAAGGACATTAAGTCAAAATTAGTGTCGTCTACCTGATACACAACATAAAAATTAAAACAGCAAGACTAGTTTACTTTTATCAATAGACAAACACCAAAAGTTCATACATACATACATGTTATGTTTGGAATTTTCTCAAACCGCAGCTTTCATAAAAGTACGAAAATTTGATTTACATAATAAGAAATACCAACAATTATATTTAACTTATTGCTATCCTTGCATAATTTTTAGCAATTCCATGGAAATTGAAAACTTTCTCGATCTTATTCAGTTTATTCATCCTATCAAGCGGATGTAGCAAAGGTGCTTGTGAAGATGGCATGAATAGTGACTTAAAATTGATTACACTTGAATGATTCTTATTTGGCAATATATGTATGTGATCCTAATGGACTATGTAGTCGAGAACGAAGATTGATTTCAGTGGAAGTGGAGGTGGATAATTCACTTCAAGCGAAAGCAATAATACACAGAGCGAAGAATTCTAAGGTATTATTTGGCACAAACTATGCCCAAGTGTTGTGTGAAAGCTTCTCCAGTGCACTGCGTAAATCAAGTCTATGACTTCAAAAATGCCAACTGGAACTTATTTAGAAGCATAGTACGAACTAAACTTGAAAATTCTCTGTTTCAGAACAACAACACAACTGAAATCGATAAAAATGTAAAAACTTTTACCTCAGCGATTTTAGAAAGCGTAGACTATTCAGTGCCAAAGAAAACGGAAAGAAGATGTGTATCCAATATTCTCCCACATTACATTCTCGAGATGATAAAACTCAGAAACACTTATAGATCCAGGTGGAGACGTTCAAGAAATGTCTTTTATCTAGAAGCATACAACAAAATGAATGCTTTGGTGAAATATGCAATCACAAAACATTAGGAATCAGTCCTGGAACGATAGACTACAAGGTCTTGATAAGGGCAGCAAGCCATTCTGGAACATTGTCAAGGTAGTGAAGAAACAGCACACTTTTATTCCTCCACTTAAGGTTGGCAATTCTTCGCTGGTTTCTTGTTCCGAAAAAGCTAATGCTCTGGCAAACTCCTTTTTTAAAAGTCATTCGATTGGTAATAACGTAACTCCAGTCACGCATATCGAATCTTCCTTCGAACAATCACTAAACATCCTTAATTCGCAGTCATTGTTTAGTGATATTAAGTTTATACACATTAACGAATTAAAGAATACTATAGACAAGAAAATCGTCTGGCTTTGATGGGATTAAGAATCAGTGCCTCAAAAACCTCCCTCTTTTCGCCCTAATGAAGTTGCTGGATCTATTCAACAACTGTCTTAGATAGGCATACTTTCCTAATAAGTGGAAAGTAGCGAAGATAATCCCAATCCTGAAACCTGGCAAAGATCCCACTTCACCTTGTAGTTACAGGCCAATTATTCTGCTAAGCTCTCTTAGCAAGTGCCTGGAAAAAATTATTAAAAATAGGATTGTATCTTTTGTTGATGAAAATGCAATTTTGCCCCCTGAGCAGTTTGGATTCAGACCATTCCACAATACTACTCACCAAGTCCATCGTATCACCAAAGACATTAAAAACAACTTTTCAGCTGGCAAAAGCACTGGCATGGTAATTTTGGATGTGGAAAAAGCATTTGACACCGTTTGGCATAATGGTTTAATACATAAACTACTAAGGCTTAACTTTCCACTGTATATTATTAAAATTATTCAATCGTTCCTATCATCCCGAAGTTTCAATGTGTCGATAAACCAAAGTCTTTCAGGAAATCGAATGATTAATACAGGTGTCCCACAAGGTTCTCTTATTGGTCCAGTCCTCTTTAATATATATACTTCTGACTTCCCCAACTTGACAAACTGTAACATTGCCTTATTCGCTGACGATACTTGCATTTATTCTTCAGATGCAATTGGTTTCAACATTGAAACTAATTTGCAATCTGGTTTAAATGTTGTTGAAGTATATTGTAGTGATTGGAAAATAAACATTAATGCTTCTAAGACTCAGGCTATCTTTTTTACTCGTAAAAGAAAAGCCTGCTTACTTCCAAGCAACAATCTCCTTATCAACGGTACTCAAGTTGAGTGGAAATCGAATGTAAAGTATCTTGGCATATATTTAGATAAGCAACTTACATTCAATCTTCATGTTCAGGAAGTTATTAGAAAGGTTAATACGACAATAAGAGTGCTCTACCCATTCATATGCCGGAATTCGAATTTGAGTGACGCCAACAAATTATTAATCTTCAAAGTAATATTCCAAGCAATTATGTTTTACGGATCTCCTGTGTGGGGCAAGTGTGCAAGAAGCCATCTGCGCAAGCTGCAAATAGCACAAAACAAATTGCTCGTAATGATACTCAATCTTCCCTGGTTTTTCTCAACAGAGGAACTACATAAAATGGCTAACATTGAAATGGTCTCAGATAGAATTGTAAAACTAAGCAATCAGTATAATATCTCTTGCTCTTCATCTGACAACGACTTGATTTTAAACTTAGTCTCGCGATGAGTGCAATATAAAAATTGTTTGTATATTCATTCGATTATTTATTTATTTATTTATTTACTTATTTATTTATTTATTTATTTATTTATTTATTTATTTATTTATATATTTATATATTTATTTGTTTATTTATTTATTTATTTTCTATTCATTCACTTGTTACATCTATTATATTTATTAATTTATTTATTTATTTGTTGTTGTTTTCTTTATTATTATATTATTATTATATTATTATTGTTGTTTTCTTTATTATTATATTATTATTATATTATTATTATTATTATTTATATATTTATATATTTATATATTTATTTGTTTATTTATTTATTTATTTTCTATTCATTCACTTGTTACATCTATTATATTTATTAATTTATGTATTTATTTGTTTTTGTTTTCTTTATACTTTCCCTGTTAATCATTTTAGTCTCACATTATCATTGTACACTGAAATCAAGTGTTGAAACCGCTTCTCTCTTCCCCCTGCGGATTTGTTTTGTTTTAATGATGGTTTTTAGTGTCTTTTCCTTCGAATTGCATATTAATCTGTGATATTATCTTTAATAAAAAATTGTACAAATATTTTAGTAGTAAGATACCAAACCAAATTTCTGTACCCCTAAAATTGTATCAAAAAATGTAACTTCTTGCCACAATAAAATATCTATCTAAATCTAAACTATGCCCAATAATCGCAGTGCATGTGCTTTTAAGAACACACCCCATTATATGAAATTTAAAGATTCTTCTATTCTATTTTATCATTCAATAATTTCAACTTGGCTTATATGCATGCCGTATATATATATTTAATGAAATTTCACCCTGTACTACCAATTGAAATATGATAACATAAAAGCATACATTTCTCATCGTTTTTTTTTTTTTTTTGATTTAAGGAAGTATTCGTCCTTTTCCCGAACATCGGATGTGCCTACATACAGGTTTTATTATATACGTACATACCTGTGTATGGATTTATGGCTACAAAGCGTTGGAAATTAAAGTGAATCGAATAAGTATTATTTGTTGACTTTAGAGGTTTGACAAAGAAAAGTTTTGTATTTCATTTATCAACATCTTCATTTTCCAGTCTTTAGATTATTGTTGGAAAAACATTCAACATAAAACTCACTTAGAAAATGTTCTCAAGCCAAATAAAGTCCTGAGTTAAAACTTTTCATCAATATTTTCATCTTCTTAAAGAAATTTATTATGTATTATTCATTTCTATGTTACTGAATATAATTGAGTGTTATTTTCTTTTGGACTTTTCATATGTAAAAAGTACTTAAAATAACCATTTGTATTAGTTGTAATTTTATGTAATAATTATGTGTATATGCATGTAAGTATCGGTTAATGACTTTTAGGTAAAACAACTGTCTCATCAGCACAAAATCTCATCAGTCATAGCCGGATATGAAATGTAGTTCTACGTAACAGATGATGGCAACAATCTCCTTTTTCCTGTTTGGAGGAGATAATGAACTTTGTATATTTCTACATAAATATATACAAATGGTTAGGAAAAGAGTGTCAGTAGCGGCTATAGTTTTTTAAAATTCAGGTCTTAATTTGTGTTCAAAGCTCAATATGATGTGGGCGACATAATTTAGATATATGTATGTCTGTACGTCTGTATTATAAAGACAGGTTCAATGAATGTATCATAGGTACATAGTATTTTTTAGATATGAAACAAAAAGGATAACAACAAGACAGCGAAATTAATTATTAAGATTGTACAAATATAAATATGTGAATATATCTGACAAATGTTTTGATTACATTTATTTCCAAGTACCAACACATACATGTGCCTACATAAAAATAAACCACTGAAATTCCATAGATAGGTAACTTTAAATGCAAATATATGCGGGCACATATCGGAGGATGAAATGAATGTACATAACAGGTATAGTACCTGCTAAGAACAATATAGAATGTGCAAATTAAAGAAAAAACTTTCAATTAAGTTTGCAACCAATATGGTCCATTACGATATACCTAGATACTAGGTATTATAATACTATTCCTTTGCGAAAATAATGGGGTTCTTTTACGTCGTGGAAAGTGTTGGGCTTAGTTCTCCAGCACCAACCCTGTTATTATTTTTATGTTAAACATTATCCTAACAGGACCTTTAAATGGACATGCTCATGGGGGCGTGAAATAAAAGTGGTATCTAGGGAAATCAAGGGACATAAAAAGGACGAGGACAATTTCGTCTTTATTTTTTGGGAGAGTTGGTTCTAAGAAATCTTTTTTTCTGACGTTGGTAGGTATATTTGCATAAAAATATAGTTTTTTTTTACTCTATTTCTTAATTATTAAATTGAAAATACATCAGGAGTTTGTTTATAATTTAACATTTATAAATTGTATTAGCTCTGTTACGAAATAAAATTTTTTTGTAACATGATTTGTTGTCGGTTAAAGTCAGTTTGTTGCCATAATAAGTACGCAGGTAAGTACGTATCCTGCTAAAGAATTATCATCCTCGATGTACGCATATTTCTATGTATGTACATACTGAACATGATGAACGGAAATACCTAGATACATTATAGGTACCAACCAACCCACATTATCAATAATATTTACAACTGTAGAATGATTTTATAAAATATTCCAATGAAAGAATGAGATATATTTAAATTGTCTTCAAATGAATCCAAGAATATTAACGAATGGTTTTAAGAATACAACCTACCTATGTACATATGTACGTATGAATTCGTATACAATGCATGAGTAGGCATGTTCAATTAAACATGTGCTTTCGCTGTCTGTATTCGCTAAATGCAAATTCGTATCCGAATGTTGGCAAACATCCCCACTCAAAATGTATTCATATGCAATTTTTAGCGCAGCAAAGTATAGAAGTGCTCAGTGACTGGTTCTAAAGTGGGAACGTTGAACCTTTTCAATTTTTTTTTCTTCATTTTTCATGCAAAAAATGGAGACAAACAAATGCTCTGAAGAAAGCAAAAATAACAACAAACAGAAAATTGATGCTTTTAATTCTAAATGAATATAATACGTATGTATATGTATCCACATTCATATACAACTGGTCCAGGACACTTTACCGCGGCAAAGCTGTTGCAACATACAGAAGCTCATTCACCTGAAACCGTACATGGGATTGATCTTGCTCTCCACACCAAGAGCTAAAGTGAGAGTGCCGCAAGCTAGCGGGCATATGTTGCACGATTTATATATATGCATATCCATATATTATATATTTTATACATATGCATACTAAATACGGTTACCATTTTCCTAAATAGCTCACCCTACGATTAATTTATCCACGCTGGCAAATATGTCTGATGGCACTGTTAGTCCTTGGGGAACTTCAGTTGCTGTATGCATGTTTAAGCTAAGTGCGATGGTGCAGACTCATATCTTAGAAGAATGGGACCGATTAAATTACTGCTATCCACACCAGCATATGTAATATGCATTATATTTACAAATACAATAAGTATAGTCACATTCATATACAAATTCTGCTACAGCAATTCATTGTACTTTTTGTACATGTGTATTTATAAAGGATTTGCATGCACATTCACATATGTGGTATTGATTATATATTTTTATTTTATAAATATTACACGACCCGAAACACACCTATTTTGACCAATAAAATGATGTCCTAATTGCCATTTTTTATTCTCAAGTATTACTACATTGCCAGTTTTGTTCGCCAAAAGTTCAAAATCGTAAATGTGAAATGTGAAGCTAATGATAAATAGTAAAATCTAATGACCCTGCTATTCTACATTTAAGGGTAAATAAACCTGTCTCTTGTGGCCAAATGTCGGTGGTTCTATGTAAAGCATCTTACTATAGTATGACAATAAACGAGGCAAGACGAAGAATTCAATTTATGTACATACGTTAAACGAAAACTAAAAGAAATTGCAATGCAATCTGAGAAAACAACACAAACACTAAAATTAAGGACAATTTACGTTTTGAAGAAAAAAATGTTCCTTTTTTATTCTACTTTATGTCGGACATATTTTTTTAAACTTCTGAAAATGCACAAGTATGTTGTACAGTGCTCTGTTTTATATTGCACTTCCTGCTTGGGTTTTTGTTCCGGTGCCCGCATCGCTTATACAGTATTTATCCTTCAAAAGTGTATTGTTTTTGAGTAATATTTATTTAGAAAAATATATACAAACAAATACACAATGTAATGTATATACAATTATAATAGCACTGTAGAGCTAATCCTTTACGTCTATGCACAGATCTATATTTAAACCCATATGCTGTACTGCTCTTTGCTTATGAATGAATGTAAAATTGTCTAATACTTGTTATTGACTGTAAGGTTATTGGAAATTGGGTATAATTTGGAATATGACATAGACCAAAACGTGACTTTTCCTTCGTATGTGACATCATTCGGTATTCTGTGGGTATAGCAATTGACATCTGGTGAGAATACATGTGTTAAAGTGGAACAATGTATGTAACATTCATTTAAAATTAATATTTTGGTGCCTATTATAGGTTATCTTTATATAATAGCATTTTTTTAATCTATTTTGTTAATAAATTCAAATTTCAAGAGAAATATAATAATTAGCTAATTCTAAGTATATATACATATGTAAATGATTGTATAAAGCTTATGTCGATTAAAAATCAGAGGTGTTCAAACATTTTCCTAATTACTATTTGTACTAACACTGCGGAAAATCGGAATGAAACTTCATACTAGCTTCAATTTATACATGTATTTGTTTTTCATTCATTAATACGTACGTAGAGACTTGCAAGAAATTGTCTAAATCCAGTTACTGAAATCATCTTTACCATCCAAATGAATATCAAATCACTTTTAATTCAAGCTACCACTCACTTGATTTCATATATGTACATAGATGCGAATTGCGCAGCAGGAGGCACGCATTTCTTATTATTTCTTCTTTTTATGAAGGACATTAGTTTATGTCATCTGTTTCCGGTGTAGATTGTAGCAAATGATTTCAATATTTTTATTCATTAAAGCAGTAATGCAGACTTACTTGATACACTTCGTAACATCAGTAAGCGTAACTATTTCAGAATCATAAATACTACACATACATTATGGATTTCTGTATATAAAATATATTAGGAAATTTTTAATTTAGTACACACGTATTTAAGGAAGACGGAAAACTATTAGGTACATTGTTTTTGTGAGGTGAGAACATTTTTAAAAATGAAAGAAGATGCGTGCAATATTGATGAATACTGTGTAATGTCACCACCCGTTTATAGAATCCCATACTTTCCTAAAAACATACATATATGTCTCCAAATTACTGGGTTTATCTTAATACATTAATTTTTATTTTAAACAGTAAAATATGAAATATCTTATACCTAACGATAATACGGTGGTGGCTAATGATATAAGGTGTAAAACCCTATTTCTTAATTCGCTATTGGCTTATAATTTCTCATTCATATGTGCATGGCTATGCATGTTCATGTCTATAGGCATCTAATATAACAAAAAAAAACAGTATTCGTCATCATCACCAGCAAGAAATTGGACCTCTTATCTCCTATTTCATTTCATCCGTTGCTTTTCTTTTGATTGCTGACTCATTAATTGGATCTGCTGACAGATGAAAAGAAAGTTCTATAGTGTGTTCGTGCTCGCATAATGTATCCTGTTGAATTTCTCCACTTCATTACGAAATTCTTCTATGCCAAGGTTAAATTGACCGAAAAATCATTCATTCTACTGGGATTAGACAGATCCCAATGGAATTTTTGACCAATGATGATTTATCTATAATTGAAATCTTAGATTGATACTTTGCAGGAGTATTTTTTTATACAAAATTAAATCACTTGACTTTAATATTTATGTATTCATGGTCACTATCAGATAATTATGTTTAATTTAAAAGTTTCACACGTAAATATAATATGTATAGGTATGCATATATACATTTGATAAAACATGCATCTACATGGACGAATGGATTGCATTAAATCAGTTAAACATTTAATTGTTATATAATGATAGAGATATAGATATACACATGCAGTCATATCCACAGCTATGTATGCATGTCTATAGTGAAGTGGGAGGAATGAAACGGTTTTCGCACGGACGATGAACCAACGAAAACATATTTGCTCTACACATTTAAGAATATTTAATTATTCCCACGAAACAATTGTGGGAACTTTTTCTAAGAGCCCCATTGTTGTATCAATGGTTTTCTCTTTTAAACTTCTATGTGGATTAATAGCTTCACAGGTACACACTGCTTGGTTGCATCATGATTGGGAACATTTTCAAATGCATGTCCATATGTATTTCATTTGCTTACCGTGAACTTTAATAAAGACACAAATATAAATTTGGGTATTTTTTGAAATCGTGTGTGCTAATGCGTGATGTAAATAACATACAAATGTGTATATGTATGAATAGAAGAGCATACAATTTTGTAGATACTTAAAATTATTAATCATAAATAAGTTCAATTCTAAAGTACCTATGAGCTTCAATAAAATATCTCCAATTAGGTAGGTATAAAAATAAGTAGATTTGCTTATTTAAGCAGGCATAAGTGTATGTGTGTACCTGTGATTATTAATATTATATAAGCAAAATAACAGATGCCTACAAATTAAGTCCTATAATAAATATTTATGCATTTTGAATAAGAATTTTAATAAAAAAAGATATCTTTGGGTAGGGTGATGGCATTAATAGTCATCTATATTCATTTGGTCCTTAAAAAATCGAATATTCAACTTTTGAATAGAGAATTTGGATTATCTGATTAGTTGATATACAATCATACATAACTATACATAAGTTCATAGGTACTCGGTATCTAGACATTGACTTTTGACTTTAAATTTGTACGAGCAATTTGATTGATAAGTGCAATTTCTTCAGATGAACCATTTGTATATTTGAAATAATTAACACATTTATACGTAGGTACATAACGATAACAAAATACATCTATATTTTTGTTTTCTCTCGCGTCTTTAATTGGCTATGAATCTAGTTATTTTGTCGACCGGAAAAAGGCAATCATCACTGTGTAACATAATAAAAAAAAATTGCACGAACAGGTTCAGGAGATGCACAAATGCACCATACACATGAATCCGTAGCTATTTCAAGAGCAAACATCTTCGTGCGGATAAAATGGCTCAACGGGTGCTTATAAAACCTGAACTAAATCGAGTCCAAGAAAAAACCATTTTTATAGATAACTAGAGTTAGTTCGAGGACAATCTACTTTGTAATAAACATAAGAAACTTAAAGTTAAGGGTCCTTATAAATATAGGGGATGTATAGAAAATAATTTTATTTTACATACATATAAATTTATTCTTCTGATGATTTACGAGTATACATCATGAAACAATAAACTGAAAAATAAAGTTTTTCCCCCCACCGGAATAGCAAACACAATTTTGCCACGACAATGACGCAAACTCGACGAAAGAAATTAAATTGCTTCGAACAACAAGTGTGCAAAAATTCGCATAAAATATAATATCATTGCCGGTTGTATCCTCATATAAAAACACATATGTACATATCCACATGTTAACATCCTGTTTGGATGTACTTATGTTCTTAAGGACTTAAATATTTGTATAGACATTGTACGTATATATATTATTGCTAAAATGTATGTATGTAAATATGTATGCCCATGGAATTATTTTTTACGAAAGGGGCAGACTTTATTTAAATGTTAATTTAATCTTCGTTGAGTTAATTTTGATTGAAAGAACTCAGTTGCTGTTTACAGATTCTGTACATTTGTGATGTATTGCAAGATGATAATCAAAATTTGCAAATAAAGAGAAAAGGAGAGACTTCTGCGCAATCGTATATCGAGTTCTTCAATAATTAAATCCATCGAAATTTAAAGGAGAAGGATTCGAGAAAGTTTTTTTTTCGATTTCGAAATAAATTTTTTTTCTCCGAATCTCTTTATTCAGCTTCTCTTTGAAATTATCAAATGTGATTATCAACCTGCATATACATACATATACATATACGTATATAAAATGGTTTCAAGTGAATACGTTGCGCTCACATCTTTTCGACACAAAGAAAACATAAAGAAATACCTCTTGAGCCTGTTCTTCCCACAGATGTTGTGACTTCTGTGGTGCGAGCCGGATCAGGGCTGAGCTTGGTTTACAAACACTAACCTTCTTAGACGCTGGTATTGCGTTGCTTCAGCCATCAGTTTTAATTCGTCTGTTGTGTTGTTGGGTTGTTGTTCGGAGCGTTGAAAGTTCTTTGGCGATCTCATTTTATATGAACTTTTAAGCTGGTTTTGTAAATTTTGCAGATCGTTGAAAATATATGTCATGTAGCTAATGATTTCCTTTTATATGCACAAGTGAAAACGTTATAGATTGCAATAGTTATTGCTAATATTTTTTGTGCACTTTACATATACTTTTTTGAATAGTGCGAAATGTTAAATTAACGTTATATGTATATTGAAGTTGTATTAACATAAAAAGAATATATCTATATATATATATATATATATATATATTTCTTCACATCTCTAAAATATAGTGGATACGATGCCTGTCTCAAAATATATGGGATTATTTTTGTTTCCTGGATTTATTCTGGGTAAGCCTTTCATTATTTATTTTTTAAAAATACCAAGTATTCATTGAGTTAATTTAATGGATCTCTCTTTGAATGATAAAAAAAACATACATATTTATGTTTCCGGTCCGTAGATAATTTCAACCATTTCAAAGTTGAAACCTGTTCAGTTTTATGAGAGTCAGGTAACCACCACAGATAGACAAATAAGAAATCTGCTAAGATAAGAGTTGTATTGCATACAAATATTTAAATGTTACTTCAGTATATAGATTTACTGTAAATATACATAGGTACATATATGATTTGTAGTATAACAAAAAAAGATGTGTTGTTTCTGAGCTCATCCAATCGGCTTATACCTTTGGATGGAACAGATTGTCATCGGTAGATCGTACAATTTAACCGACCATTGTATAGTGATACTATGCGAACCAAAACATGTATTTCAAGCTTTCTTAACCAAGTAACAAATAAAAGCAACGAAATCAATGCAATTTTTTTTCCCAAAATTTTGTATTTAAGTGTACAATTTATTATTTCGTATTTTTTGTACTTCATAATACTTATCTCAAGACTATTATAATTGTAAGAGAATTATGCTAGCAAAACTTTTATATATTTTTGCACACTCACATGTTATCTAGATGCGTATATATATATAAATGTTAGTTGTATAGATGTACATATAGGCACTTAATTGTTTATGTAACTTCATTCGCAAATTAATCGCCAGTTACTTTTATTTTCAAATTCCACACATTTTTTTCCACTAATTTAAGAGTAGTTTTCAAAATATTCCTCTGTTGCTACCGTACACTTTATTGTAGTCATAGTGTGCTCATACTCATATTTTTACAGTCTTACAGTCTTATTGATATATAAAGTGTATGTACATATATTTATGTATCATCATTTGATACAGGTGGTCCTATTTTTACGGACACAAGAAGTTGTTACCCCCCCGAAGTTTACTCAGCAAGTTGAATAGGTGCACCTGCTCAATTTCCATCAGCCGCCTGTATGTTCTATATACTAAGCCGCAAAAGAGCAAGGGGAGAGATTACTTCCTTGGGAAAGTGTATAGTTATTTTTTTTTTTGCTTGTGAAGTCCTCTGTAGCGCGTCTTTCGATTACCTTAGACCATTTGGTATAAACTCTGATGTATGTATTTGTTTTCCGTCTCAGGTCAGAGCTGTCCAATTAAGTGCGATTTTTATGAAGCGTAAAGCTATTCAATGAACAAACGAAAGGACCATATAACTGATATATGTGGAATTAAAACTCGCTAGAATTGAATCAACCTGATTGCCGTCTTCATTCCATCATATCATTTAGAATTCAGAAACCTGTATTAATAATTACTCATCACCAGTGACCCTACGTCTTCGTTTAATTAAACTTAATTAGATTCATTGACCAGTCAATTGGGGAGACATTTGTGTTAATTGTTCTTTTTCTTGGAAACCCTTAATTTCAGAATGATTTGAAAAATTAAATTATGTATCTGAATGGTTTTTAAATATGCATTCACTGAAAAGAAGCCGGGATCTATATGTGTTGAACTATTAATCAATCTTAAGTGATAATATTTATATTACTTTCAAAGCGTGGAGGCAATGTTTGACCGGACATTTTTTAAGTGTTTTATATAAGAATAATTGACTAGTAGTTCAGAAATATACATGCGAATGGAATAATAACGATATGACTTACATATTTTTTTTCATATTATTACAGCCATATTTTCTATTAAGGGCGGTGACAGTCAAAATCTTGCGGTACAATCTTTTCGTGTGACACCCTTAGATGTTTATATTCTTGAGGGTACTGATACCCTTTTGCGCTGTGAAATATCTAATCAAGCTGGAAAAGTTCAATGGACTAAAGACGGATTCGCATTAGGATTTTCAGCAATTATTCCAGGATATCCTAGATACTCCGTTATTGGTGACTCTACTCGTGGGATCTATAATCTGCAAATTTCAAACACAACATTAGATGACGATGCTGAATATCAGTGTCAAGTAGGACCCGCAAAGGGTAATCCTGCTATTCGAGCGAACGCTAAACTCAATATAATTGGTAAGGACAATAAGTTATACAAATATTATAATATAGCTCTTCCGGTTATCGAATTATTATCCAAGATATGAGTACTTATTGTATGTTATCTGTTATCATAATCATATATATTTCAGCTGCACCAACATCAATTCGAATTCAGGATTATGCATCAAATTCTAAAGTAGAAGTTATACAAAAACAAAACTTAACTCTTAAATGCGTAGTTGAGAATGCTAAACCGGCTGCCGAAATTGTATGGTTTCGTGGAAATATGGAGTATTTAGGTAATTGTTTTCGTTTGTTCTTAGTGTAAGTTATAATAGTCTGTTTAATAGCATTGCAACCTAAAGTCGACGTTAGAGAAACGCTTTTAAAAACATTTATTACCACATCGTCACTTATTATTCAACCGACTGTCGATGATGACCACAAGGACTTTTCATGCCAAGCTAAACACAGAGCCCTACCACCAGATATAGCGATGCGAGCGAATATTCATATCTCTGTATTATGTATGTTAAATTATATATTTTTACAAAAAGCAGTTTTTATTCGAAAAGTTTTTTAATTCACATTTTCAGATCCGCCAGGTCCACCCTTTTTTGAGGGATACACAACCGGAGATCATTTACGAAATGGTCAAAAAGTAGAAATTGCTTGTCGAAGTAGAGGTGGAAATCCTCCGGCACAATTACTATGGTTTAAAAATGGAGAACCCGTTTCTTCTACACAAAAGTATTGCATTTTTATACATTATTCAAAACAAAGCTCTAAATAGTTTTTTTTTAACAGAAACATAGGAAGGCTCTCTGAAAATGTATATAAATTTGAAGTCAAAGCCACTGATGATACTGCAAACTTGACATGCGAGGCAAAGAACATTCTTTCCGAAAATTCCCTAAAAGCTAAATTGCAACTGTCTGTATTTTGTAAGTTAATTTCTTGCAAATAATGCCAGCTTCACACAATAATAATTACTTTGCAGTTTCCCCAACGAAAGTAAAAATTTTTGGCCCAACAGAGGCTGTAATTGACGAACCTTGCCAACTTACGTGTATTACTGAACCTTCAAATCCGGCTGCTGACGTTTGGTGGAATGTAGATGGTCGAGAAGTTAATAATTCCGAGACTGGTGTATTATCTTCACCGAATGGTAAATGTTAAATTAAGGATATAATAATGAATGAAATAGTAACTTTAAAAATATTCATGTTATGATATTCTTAAATGGGATTATCAAATGTTTCAACAAGCAAAATCGTACCCATTTTGAGTGTGCATCTGAAAAATTTTACCTTACATTCCAACACCCGTTCTTCTGCGTCTATTGCAGGTGGTTGGGTAACTGTATCAAATATATCCGTAGTGATTGGATCTAATAAAAATAAAGTGGTCGCTGTATGTCATAGCAAAAATTCCATATTAAATGACGAAGTAGTCTCTACACATAAAGTAAATATTTTACGTAAGTGTTATAATTTCTTCATTATTGTGGTTTTTTCTTTAGTTAAGTTTTAGATATATCACACTTTTTTTATTTTCAACCATTTTTAGAACCACCTTCTCCACCCATTCTAACGGGTTACAATGATAGTCAGATAATTGTTACTGGTTCTGTTCATAAACTAGTGTGCACTTCTTCTAATGGAAATCCACCACCAAGTATAAGTTGGTATAAGAATGACAAAAAGGTAATTTCTTATGAGAAAGAAACACGTGCATGATTTTATTATTTAATTACAATTTTATAGATTAATTCTGTATCTAAAGTGAATGGAAATACAGTTATATCTGAGCTAACTATATTGGCAAATGCGACTGATAATCTAGCCCATTATAAATGTCTTGTGGAAAGTCCAGCTATTGATATTCCTTTAATTGTAACAAAAACATTAAAAGTTTACTGTAAGTGATTTTAGTTGTTTATTTTTGGACCTCTTTAATTTTTGTTGTTCTTTTCATTTCTTTGTAATTAGTTCCGCCTGAAACAGTGAAAATATCAATTCAACCAAAAATTCTTCGTCCCGGGATTGCAGCTAAATTAATATGTGATTCCAGTTCTAGTAATCCACCGGCGGTCGTAACTTGGTGGAAAGATGGGATACCCGTTGATGGTGATTAGATTTATTTGAGGAAAGTTCTTTAAACATAATTATACTTACATGTTTCTTATGGTAGGCGTGAATCCTTCTAATCAACTTGGGCTGTGGGGTGGTATCGTATCTGCATTGGAGTTACATATCAACATCACTCAACAGATGAATGAAGTATTATATACATGTCAAAGTTCGAATGAAGCCATGCAACGAAGTGTTCATGAATCAGTTTCCTTGGATATTTTATGTGAGTTACATATTATAAATATAGATTCATTTTTTTTATATATTGATAAATAGATCCTCCGAAATTTGATACATCAAAACCATTAAGTTTTACTGGAGTGGAAGGCGAATCCTTACGTATTCCTCTTGTGGCAATTGGTAACCCAATGAAAATGTCATTTACTTGGACAAAAGATGGTTTTCCGATTTTATCTGATAATACAAAAGAAGAAGAAAATGATAGAATTATGGTGGAAGGCTCAGTTCTCAACATTTTAAAGTTACGAAGATCAGATGCAGGCATTTACGTCTGTGAAGCAATAAACTTAGAGGGTTCCATTGGGCTTAGCGTCGAAGTTGTTGTTGAATGTAAGTTTGCAGTTAGTAATTATTTTACAGAGAAGAAAATGCTTATACAAATTTTTGTTATCTTGAATTCCAATACTATAGATGCACCGTATATTGTTCAAATATCGGAATTCAATAGCTTTGCTCCTGGTCAGAATGCTGTTCTTTCCTGCTTGGTTAAAGGTGAACCATTAACCAAAGATCATGTGCGATGGGATAGACATGGATACGATATGACTGCTAAGACTACAACGAATTTTGCAAATGGTACCTCGTATTTAAACATAAAAAATGTTCAGTATTCAGACATTGGTAATTTTACTTGTATGGCTGATAATCAACGAGGTGCAATGGCGCAACGCGATGTCCAACTCATTGTAGAATGTGGGTAACGAATTCTGTAGTAATTTTCTGTTTCTGTTAGCACCGTGCTTATTTCCTAATTTGTTCCTGCAGCTGCTCCAAAAGTAGAGAAGTTGACATCTACAGCGAGATTTGCGGCAGATATAGGAGACCGTGGTGTTTTAAGATGTCATGCGCAAGGGACTCCTTTGCCAGTTTTTGTGTGGCAAAGAAGTGGAAAGGAAATCAAAATGTATCGACGAAACAAATATTCTAGCGAAGTTTATAAAATAAATGATATATCTTGGGGATCTAACTTTTATATAAATCAAGTTGTAAACGATGATTATGGAATTTATGAATGTATTGCTAAGAATTCGTATGGACAATCGAGTACCGAAGTACACTTGATTAAACCAACTCGCCCCGAAAGCCCTCAAAAAATGTCATTTAAAAACATTACCAATAACAGCATTCAAATTTCATGGGTTCCTGGCTTTGATGGTGGTCTCTCCGTATACTACCGTGTTCGATACAAGTTTGTACTAGCAATATTAAATCAATTGACTTAGCGACCAATCATATATTAATATTTTCCAGGCGCGTGGGTGAAGAAAAATATACGTATGTCGAAGTTTGTTCAAAGTGTTTGAATACTACAATTTCTGGACTAACTGCAAATACAGACTATACATTTTCTGTTATGGCAATCAACGAAGCTGGTGGAAGTAAATTTTTGCCAGATATGCGAACTATAATTTCAACAAAGAGACTTGACGACAACCCTCCGGAATCCATTGAAAAAAATGAGATGCCAAATTTAGTAATAGTTGGCATAACATCAGCGGCAATGGTTTTGCTGGTTTTAAATGCTGCACTTGTAGCGTGGTTTGTAATAAGACGGCAAAATAAAAGTTCCCCTGAATGTGATCAACAAATAGACGAAACATATTCAAAAGACGATAGTCAGTCAGCTTACAAGGTATTTCAATTTTATTTTATCTATATACTAATTTTAGTTTATCCTACACATATGTATATAATTATAGAATGGCAACCATAAAAAAGCAACTTCTACCTATTTAGTGGAAAATGTTGACATAATTCAGTCAGCATCTTTTCCACCAAAATATCAGGAAAGTTCATTGATAGCACCGCCATACACTATAAGCACAGGTAAATAAACCATTTTTTAAAATACATCAATAAAATTTCAAAGCATACAAATAGATTACACTAAAACGTTGCCAAATCCTAAACGTCACACCAAAATGTTACAAGATAATCGTTCAAAAGATGATCATATGCTGGTTTCAAATGGTTTGTATATTCCATCGCCATCTCCGGCGTCATCTCTAATAATAAAAGGAAGCTATATATCGTCACCATCGCCAGCTCCACCTTCCGATGGTTCGTATTTTAACATGAGCGATAAATATCTGTCATATCCTCCAGTGGTAATTAGATTAATATCGAAAACAAAAACAAACATTTAACTGTTCTAATTACAGGTTTATTGAACAAGTGGTATTATGTTAACCTATGGAGTTTAAAGACTGAGAATATAAGACACAAAAAAACGCAATTAATTGTTAGTTATTTTGTGTTTTTGGCTGTGATGTGTACCTGCAATAGTATGTACATATATATTCCTTGTACAGTATCTATTTATTTTTAAGGCAAAAACAACATTTTGGAAACTATATGGGAAACAAATCGATGTTTATAAAATAATAAAACCCATCAGTTAGTTCTTAGTTATAAAAATTGATTTTGTCATTTATTTGTACTACCTTAATGTAATATTGATTTTGAATTCTAATAATTGAACAATAAAATAATATTACATGTATAAGCGTAATGTTGTATATTTTTAATTACACTGCACCAGGTAACAGCGTATTAACTTCCAGATGAAATCTGAAAACAACCACCAGCCACGTACCAAAATATGTACTCAACCTTTTAAGAACAATTATAATGTAAAAACTAAGCCCAACTGTAGGAATTCAAATGCATTCATGCTATCTATATACGTTTTTATATAGACATATATACGACCCCCTCAAATAATCTGTTCATTTTGTGCCTCGGATTCATCTGAATTGTATATCAATCAACCCTGTGGAGAGAGTCAGAATGGGTCGGAAATAGAGTGGTAATATAATGTATACCTACATACATATGTTCACAGAAAAATAATGTGATGTTAGTTTGATGGAAGATTTGATGGAATTATTGCAATGCACATATTTGTGGGGGTGTACAAAGACTTTTGTATATTTATTTTAATTGCAAACGTTTTTTATGTACAAGAGAAACAATATTCCCTCTTCGTTTCCTTTGTCAAGTGGGGTAAAGTTCAAATCAATAAAAAACCGTCACACAAAAAGTGTAAAATGTACTTTAATGGCAAAGGGTTAACTCGCGTCAATACAAGAGTAGACTTGCGCAATTTCAACCCAACAGTATTCCTGAAGTGTTGTGTTTTGAATAGAGATATCCACAAGAAGTCATGAGCTGCAAGCATTTTCTTTGAAAGTACGAATTTATTTGGCGGGCTTGCAGTTGGTGTTGAAAAGGCTTGTTATGCCGTATACAATTTACTTAGCAAGCGTAAGAGTTGTCATTAAATAGGCTTATTATGTTTTGTTCGGAATTACAAAGAAAGTATGTAGAAGGATTAAGATATATTTACTTGAATAGATTATAAAATGGATATCACAGTTATAAATCATTATATGTATTTAAACTTCCAGTTGTGAACAAGCAGTAATTTTATTTTATTCAGAGTAATTTAAGGTGTCACTTCCCTTATATAGTATTATCGCTATACGTTACAAACTGCAATTTGGTTATGCACATCTGTTTATCTTATTTATTTCCATAGTAGACATATGCTTCCCAGGCGCGTTTATTCATACATGTGTGTGATATGGAATTGTGGAATGTTACTTAAGATTCAACATTTTTGTAACATTTTCTTGTATATGTATAATTTTCTTAAAATACATATATTTAGTAAATAGATACTAATATTCCTACATTGTAAATACTGAAAAGAATTATACTTCCATACATATATTTTGACTTAAGTCGTATGTACATATATAGAAATCTACGCATTTACTTTCATAAAAATATCTGAATCATTGAACCTAGCATTATGAAAACTTGAGAAGCAACATTAAGATAGGAATGAATGCACTATCATCTTCCAGTGGGAATAATTAATTCTCACGACGTACCTACAACAATTGATGTTTCTCCAACCTCGTGCGAACCCCAGTCGATTCAGAAGCAGTAGAACTTTTCAACCGTGACGCGTTGCACTGTCCCTGAATCCCTTCAAGAACTGCTCAAGATGAATTGTCAAGTTGTGTATACATGCATTCATATATAAATAGATATATATATATGATTTTGTGAGATTTATATTACTTGTAGACGGCTTTGAGGGGGGGTGGGATCGCTTCCTGTTTCACATGCATGCATTAACGAAGTGTTGTAACCTAAGCTTAAGAATGCATCAAAAACAACAACATTACGGTGTTCTTAAACAGCGATAGCTTGTTTATTTGTACTATACTACAATAAAACAATTATATAATATATTTACATGTGTACATATATGTTTATACATACATATATTATAAATATGGTATGTATTTATAAATTCACGCATGTACAAATTCTACTAATGGTTATACTGAGCAAAAACTTGCAAAGGCCGGTTGAAAACCAGTTTCTCCTGAAAAGAGCAAGCACTTCATTCTGCCTCGTAAATGTATGCTTTTTTTTACCAGAAAAAAATGACCACCATATTAAATGTCCGCCTTTACCTCTTCTGACAACTGGTATTAGCAGAAAGCGCAGCACAGTGTCGTAGAACTACCTGTTCGCATCGGCGCGGCTTACCAACCGGTTTTACATGCAACAGGCTTTTCAATAAAAGTCAGGTGTACAAGATTCACGTCTTCTTTCATTCATAAAAATCTGTTTTCTTATCGCTGTGCTTTAAGGCTTTATTCATAACGAAATAAAATAAACCTGTGTTATATACGCATATACATATATAGTATTATTTCTACATAAGCAAATACGTGTAGTACAATATTCAAAAACAAATTAACATTTTACATTTATAAGTGTGTATACGTATTAGCGAAAGCGATATTTCATTTTTGATAGGTACTCATATACAAATCCATATATATTTGTATATAATAATGATCAAATAAAATCGTTGACCAATAATTTAAATGCTGCGCAAATATTTTTCTTTTTAGAACATCACAACTTGGGGATTAGATACCAATCCACTCTGCGTTTATTAAAATATACATATGTGTGTACATATGTATATCTGTGGTATCCACCTGGTCAATAGAATGACTATTCATTCACAAAAAAGTTTACAATACATTTTACGTGGGTGAAATTTGTGGGTTAAGCGTGGGTCTGATTCACTTGGGAGTTCTCTGTCGTGCTTGACGCTGCATTAAGGCATACACTCATTTGTGTTACTTTCGATTACATATATACATACATACATATATGTTTGCAAATGATAGATTGATGATAGAATAGTAATAATTAGGTATGTTACTACTTTAAATTCAAAGGCCTTTTTGACAGGAAATGCCTCAAGATTCTTTGAAAGTATTATATTATTGGTAGTAAGAGTGATTATCGTCTTGTCAATTTAATTGGACTCAATCAATAAGGACACATCAATAGATTGCCAGTAACGAGTTTCTATTTCAAAGCAAACAACTCGCGCAATTATCCTTTGAAATTCAACACTTCAGCAAAACGAATCTCAATTTAATTGGAATATACAGAAGCAACGATTATGACACCACCGAATAAAAGGGTTCTCTTGATTAATATTGTAGGTATTTGAAATAATAACTATATACATACATATATTGTTTAATAATTGAAAGATATATTGTGAATTTTGTATTATGAATAAAACTCATTCGATTGCTATCTATATTTGCAGTAATTTTCTTCGAGCAGGTTCATTGATTTACTCATGTTAAAAGAAACTTCACTCACTTTTTCATACTATCTTTATACATATGTAGCTATGAAACAGTTTTTCATGACATTATTGTACAAGCACATTAAAATGTCATAATCTTTTTAAAATAAATCAAGTATATTTATTATATGGTATACAAACATGTGCAAATCTCAATCGTATGCTTTACTAAATGCGTTATTATCATATTTTATTTGTGGTCATTATAACTATTAATCGTATAATAAACATCAGAAATCGGGCAAGACATATCAATAAAAGAGAAGTTGTTGTTGTCAATGCATTGCAGATATGAAAAAACAAATACCGTCAGAAAAATTGAGGACTAGGACTTGTTAATTAAATTTATTAAATATGCTTGTGCAATGAAATGCATGCCTATGAAAAGAGAAGATATTCATTTGAAAATTTGATTAATTACATATTTATATAATACCAGTATAATTAAAAACAACTAAAGTTTTTGCGTGTAGGTGCATCCTCGTTTGTCATAACTTGTAAAAAATATAGAATGTATTTTTTTTCTTAATTTCATATTTATATGTGTAATCATACTCTCTGCAATTCTGTTGTTCCGAATTGTTAAAATGAAACCTATTAGAATACACTTCTTTCATACTTTTGAATTCCAAATACTGTCTATTTATGCAAAAAAAAAATTAAAAGAAGAGTAACATTGCTCAAGATGTCAATACATGTCGGTTTTAGCATATATATGTACAAAAATACATATTATATATAGAAGATTGAAGCTTATATAAATCATGTTGACTACAAGACTTAATCAAATCGCAAATGGCTAGTTTAGGACAGAAGAAAAAATGAATGTCATAAGATGGAATCTAAGTTATAATGAATAATATTAAATTGATCTACTCTCTGTAATGTATGTACATACAAATATATAGACATATATATGTATACAATGTGTACAAATCGACTATACTGTTAAGTTATCAAAATGTAATATTATGCATGATGTAGGATAAATTATAATTGAACTTATTGATAAAGTATTTTCTAGTAGAAGAGCGTTTTGTTAAAATAATAGGTATCTCTTCCATTAATAAAATAACTCATAATAAGTCAATAACATGGACTGTCTAGATATTTATTTTTATGCTTTTTCAATATTTTTTCGGATATTGGTTTAGGTTTATGTATGTACGTATTCAATCTTTTTCTTGAATTTGTATATCGAGACACGTTTTCCTATGCATATGTTCTGCTTACACCATATGTTACCCGAATTTATTTCAGGATTTTATTTTATTATCCTTCGACCTTTGAATATGGGCCGAAAGTAAACCTATGTATGAATGCATATTTATTTCCAACACCTTTTTTTTATTAATGAATTACTCTTCGCCAAAATTCAATATCCATAACATTTTATGTAAATGTAGTATGTATATATGCATAGCTAAATGCAAGCAATAGTAGGTATCAATAAGACTTACGAAATTCCATCACACATAACACAAAAAGAAATCTAAATTTTATTTAATTTATTGCTATATTATGATTTTTCCTATATCTTATTCTAGTTTAAAATATATGTATGCAATCATATTTTTTTTTTGTTTTGTATATACAAGAGTGCATGACTTAGTATACCTATTTAGTAAAATATGTTAATAAAATGTACCTATCTATACATAGGTATTAAGTAAGTCAACAAGTAGACCGCCGAAAATAAATAACTTACCTACAATAAGATTTACTTTGAATTGCGAATTAATGCAAATATAAATAGCAATGTTGTGTTAATAAATGTATGATAATCGTAAGTACATATGGTATGTGGATATATATATGGCTTATATGCATATGCATGTTGCATATATGTCCATATTGTAAAACAATATGAAGTTTTCTCATTTATAATAAACAAAAAGGATTTCAAACACTGAATGTTGCACATATCTTTTATAATTGTATATACTCGTCTGTACATACATGCTTATTTGCTTAAACAAATAAGTGCAATGTTGGGGTAAAACTAGCACTTCTCTTTGTTCTACTCTCTTTAGCTTTTAACATTGTAAACCAATGCTTCATACAAACTACAAACTGTAAAGCAAAAAATGCACAAACTTACTTAATAATTATGTTTTGATTAATACGAATGAATGTGTACATAACATGTTTGTTTTTTCCTTTGAAGTCAGTTTTTGTATCTAACCTCAAACCATGCATTTTTCTAAAGAGAAAGCTGAATTAACGTCTGCAATAATTGAATATTCGAATTTCGAAATAATTTCCTCGATACTCTTCAGTAATGATATTAAGAGAATGGTAGTGTCCTTTTTTCATTGCATTCTCTTAAAACTGAAATTTTCGAAGAAGATAAAACAGATGGCCTATGCGGAGGAGTTGATAGTATAGAGCACTACCCAAATATATATATATATATATATATATATATATATATATATAGACTTATCCATCCACATTGATGGAGTTTCGCTTGACTCTTTCGAAAATGTCATTAGTTTGTTTTCGGTTCTGCGACGGTAGTGACGTTTCTGTGCGGGTACATTTTAGTTAGTCTGCATTGTTACATGTATACTTATATATATATATATATATATATATATATATCACATATTGCTAGAAACGAAATTATTGGTTTTCATAATTTATTTTTTTCACACAAAAATGTTTATTCTGAATAAAAACTTGAATTTTTGATTGGTGTTTAATTGTATGGTCAAATGTATGCATACATTTTCGGATTTCGTTGATACGAACCTAATATACGGGGTTTGGTTTTCGGATTTTTTCCAAAGATGTTTGCAGACTCCGAACTGGATACATACCTCCCGCTGTGAATACTCATGTGCTACAAGGGCACGCCAAAAGCTACCCCACAAAGGACGCCTATTTTTTAATAGTTTATTTTGATATGTTGAGTAGTTTCCACCCTTACCATAGGAGTGAACATTACCTGAAAATTTAAGTGTTATGGCTTTTGCAAAAAATAATATAGTTACGATAATTTTTTACGTGTGGTGATTGTATTTCGTATCATTCCTTTCTTTGTGAGAAAAAATTAAAATTAAATGAAATTAATGGAAATAATGTTATACAGGGGAATTCAAATGTTGTGACTACTCTTATACAAGTAATATGTACAGGCATTTTGTATGGAATTGTGGATTTACACGTGAATATATACTTAAAGATATGTGCTTTATGTATGTACATATTTCCCTATGCAATAGGATGTAGCTAATGTCGTTCGAATGGACTTCAAACTATTTTAAAAATAAAGTTTACAGTGGTTGTGCAAAAGCTATCGGCAAAATCGATTTCACAATGATTATATCCTAGTAAAATATTCCACTATCCTTATATTAATGCAAAAGGATACACAAACAAATATGGGCCTTGAATATAAAAAAATATGGATTAAACTGTTGTTCTCGGGTAAGTTTTTTTATATCAATCAAGAAAGTTTATTGAAACGATATCGTTATGCAAATGCGTCTATTTATTAGGATGAAATGATGTTAAGATTGGTGTTTAGTATGGAACGCCCCCAATTGGTATTTCTAGACGAACGAAAATCATTGTTTTATATTATTAGTTACTATGTTCATACTTATTAATGTTTTGTATTCACTTATTTATACATGTATTTGTACTTAATGTATGTATGTTGCTATTGAACATAGTTAATGGTAGCTGTTGAGTGTATTTTGACGCCCCTCATTTCTTTATAGAATCAATCATATACCTGTCTATGATCTGAAAAAATGTACATACGTTTAACATATTCTTCAAGTGAATGTGAAAACTTGTTGCATTTTTTTGTTCTGTACGCTATTTAAGAAAGTTTATTGGGCAGATATTTGGGCTTAAATGGAACAATCGCAAATTTTGAAATTAATAACACAAACCTCTAGCAAGTTTTTTCTTGTTTTTATAATATGTACCTACATACCTAAATTGTCAAAAAGTATAGTTAATATACCTATAACTATTAAAATAACATTATGTTGGTATTTTCAATAAGTCTCTTAAAATAGTTATAATTGACATTTTTTTTATTTTTTATTTATTATTCCAAAATATATATAATCCACGCCGTTGGAAAAATGTGTGCATGGGAAATAATAGTCACAAAGTTGTTTGTGATTCAATTTTGCAAGCTCACTTGGGTGGGTTCATGTCATTGAATATTCGTTTTCCTTTAAAATATATAAATGTATCGTCAAGTCTAGGGTAAAATACAATAGTGAATATGTTTAATACACCTACCTGCATATAGATATATAACTCATCATGCTGTATCTAAGTCCATGAAATATCTTGCCCAGAAATAAGTATAAATTTAATATTAATTTACGACTTTTTTTTAAATTGTCAAGGATCATCAAAAGCCATCATGAACGTTATTCAATAATAAATGAGCTTTATTGTGAACAATACAATTTTTTTTATTTTTTCTTTTAGCTACGGTTACACTTCTTTTATCTTCCACAAGTTATGCACAGCAGCAAAAATTTCGGATCACACCGCACGATTTACAAGTGTTAGAAGGCTCTGAAGCACTCCTACGCTGTGAAGTAACAAATCAAGCTGGACAGGTACAGTGGACAAAAGATGGCTTTGCACTAGGATTTTCTGCGGTAATACCTGGATTCCCAAGGTATTCTGTGCTCGGCGACAGAAAACAGGGAGTTTATAATCTTCGAATATCCAATGCTTCTATTATGGATGATGCTGATTTCCAATGTCAAGTAGGGCCGGCACGACTTAATACAGCAATACGAGCAAACGCCAAATTGACAGTTATATGTAAATATTTGAACTAATAAATATTATTATTTCCTTTTCTGTGTTTATTGCATTCACATATATATATATATATATATATATATATGTATATGTAAATTTATATATATGTAAATTTATGTATATGCATTTATACAAGCCACCCTTTCCAGCACCACCTTCATCAATCGAAATAGAGGGACATGCACACAACTCAAAAGTGGAAGTTAAAGAAAACAAAGAACTAACCTTAAAATGTACCGTAGCTAGTGCAAAACCAGCTTCCCAAATTATTTGGTATCGAGGGAATAATGAATATAAGCCAGGTAAGGAAAATGTGTAAAACATTTAATTATTCTAAGAAAAAAATGTTTGATATTAATGCTTGATGAAAATGTTTTAACATTCAAAAGGAATCTAACTAAAAATAACTATTGAAAATGTATAAATTTTTAAATAACAACCACATTTTGAAACTAACGGACCCTTCTATTTTATTTGTTAGCTATTCTTAGAATTTGAACTTGCCAATCATCCCCCATAAATAACTTATTTTGATATTATGAATTATATTAGTACCATTCTAATCCTTATACATATATGTATTTCATACTGATATATATTTTCTAAATTTATGCAATCAATAGATAGTCGTGAAGATAAGATCGAAGAAATCTCACCAAAACGATTTACAACAACTTCACAAATTAAATTGAAGCCTATGTCAGAAGATGATTACACAGAATACACCTGTCAAGCTAAACATAAAGCTCTTCAACCTGATATGCCCATGAGGTCTACCGTACAATTATCAGTTTTATGTAAGTAAACCTTTGATTTGGTTCTACTACTATAATGAGTTTACCTCTTAATATATATATATATATAATAATGAATTATTTTCAAAAGAACTATCTTGCCTCTAATGTTTCATTCTGTTAAATATTAATTAATTTATTTAGATCCTCCAGGAGCGCCTTATATTGAGGGATATACGAAAGGTGAAACGATAAGACGAGGTCAAACAGTAGAGCTTATATGTCGTAGTCGAGGAGGAAATCCACCAGCACAACTTATTTGGTACAAAAATGGTTCTCAAGTTCGCATGGCATACAGGTATTTTGAAACCAAAATTTTACTTAGTATGGCTTGTCTATATAATTAATCAATTGTGTTATAAATGTTTGATTTTTCAGAACATCAGGGCGCCTTTCAGAAAATATTTACACCTTCACAGCCCAAGCAAGTGATAACAAAGCAAGATTTCGATGCGAAGCAAATAATATAATGTCACAAAATGCGCTCAAGACCGAAGTGGAATTAGCGGTTATCTGTAAGTTTACGCACATATTTTATTAATTTAATACAAAATCCATTACTTAGTCATTGATTTTGAATTTGAGCGTATGTTAACAAGCGGTTCCAAGTGTAAATAATAGAAGAAATAATTTGTTCGTTATTTTTTTTTTCATGATACTCTTAAGTTGCTCCAACACATGTATCAGTGACAGGGCCATCTGAAGCGAGAGTAGGAGATATTGTACCTCTTACTTGTTCGACAGCTCCCTCAAATCCACCAGCCGAAGTTAAGTGGATGGTAGGAGGACGCCAAATACGTAATGCAACTTCAAATACCTCTGTTAGCCCAGACGGTGAGTCTGAGAAAGCCGATACAGATTTTATATACTTCTCTAAATTATTAAATTATTGTTCAACACCATTTATTCTTTATAGGGGGATGGATAACGACATCGAACATAACAGCTCTAGTAGAACCAAATAAAAGATCACTTGTAGTCATATGTAATGGTCTTAATCTACAAATGGCGGAAAATGTGGTTTCTACACACACCGTCAATGTATTATGTGGGTTCATAACATGCATTTAAAGTATACAAAAAAATATCTAAATTGTATATGCTTTTGTATTTGCAGATCCACCAACACCACCCTTGATTTCAGGTTATGTGGAAGGAAAAATGATTCCAGCTGGATCCGTGGTAAATCTTCTTTGTATTTCGTCTGGGGGAAATCCGTTGGCGACTTTAACATGGTATAAAAATGACAAAAGAGTAAGTAACATCGGATTATTACTACTTCTCTAGATATTAAAAAACTGAAACAAAATTATGATTTCATATATTAAGGTCAATTCAATTGTTCGTACAAGTGACAAATCTGTAACGGCGGAGATAAATATATTGGCAAATGTGACAGATAACCAAGCTCAATACAGATGTGAAGCACAAAATAGTGCGACTGAAATACCATTATTCGAATCGACTACCTTAAATGTTCACTGTAAGTAGAATAGTAAAAAAATAATAAAGTGCAGATTTAGAAATAAAGAAAATACATAGTCGCTCCAGAGACAGTCAAAATTCGTGTTGAACCAGGTGAACTTAAACCAGGAAATGAAGCAACCCTTGTTTGCGACTCTAGCTCAAGCAATCCTCCCGCAAAGCTCTCATGGTGGAAGGATGGAATATCTATAGATGGTAAGAAGCTCATTATGCATATGTTAATATATTTAACACATATATTGTTTATCATCGAACATAGAAAACCGCACGTTATTTGAATCTATATTTAAAGGTATAAAAAATTATTCAAAACCTGGTCTGTGGGGAGGGACAGTTTCTACTTTAGAGCTTCGAATTAATGTTACACAGGAAATGAACGGAGTTGTTTACACGTGTCAAAGTTCGAATGAGGCACTCCAACGCAGTGTCCACGAAGCTATTGCTCTTGATGTTTTGTGTATGTATATAGATTGACTTAAAAAACTGCACATAACACTTCTGGTTTTAGATGCACCAAGATTCATACCGCCCCCGTCTTCAACTGTGGTAGGCGTTGAAAGTGAATCACTACAAGTTTTGTTGATGGCAAATGCCAATCCAATGTCAATTACATATGTTTGGACAAAGGATGGGTTAGCGATTCCCGTAAAAACTGGTGAATCCAAAGATCAGCGAATTTTTTCTGATGGTTCAACACTGAATATTACGAAACTTCATCGTAAAGATGCAGGAATTTATAAATGTGAAGCTTCTAATTCCCAAGGAACCGCTGTAATACATATAACTGTTATAGTAGAATGTGAGATTATAATGAAATTTTGTAATCTTATATTTTCTATTAATTGTCAATATTCATAGATGGAACCACAATCAAATCGATTTCAGAAAATGTTGTTGTTAATCCTGGAGAGGATGCATTATTGTCATGTTCAGTGGAGGGAAAGCCTCTTAATGAAGAACATGTTAAATGGGAACGAATCGGTTACAATATGAGTATTAAAACATCTACTACATTCAACAATGGAACATCTTCTTTGCTTATAAAAAGGGCACAGCGAGAAGACGTTGGAAACTTTCGCTGCGTTGCGGACAACAGAGTAGCAAATCCAACAAACAGAGATGTACTCCTGATAGTAAAATGTTAGCATAAAAAATGTTTATTTCTTTTATTCTCGTCTCAATTAAATATTGCATTAAATATAGTTGTACCAGAAATCGAAAAATCCCCAATTCTACTACGATCAGCTAGTGGGACCGGTGAAAGGGGAAGACTATCGTGTCGGGCGCAAGCCGCCCCAAGGCCCTCTTTCACGTGGCTACAATTAGGAAAAGATCTTCACATAAACCGAACGTATAAATATGATGTTGAGGAAAAGAAAATTGATTTCATTACTTATGAATCTACGTTAATCATCGAAAAGGTTGCTCCTGCCGACTATGGCTCTTACGAATGTGTAGTTAAAAATGACCTTGGTGAAACAAGAGAAAAATTACGTCTGGAAATAACTTCACCACCCGAGCCGCCGTTAAGTCTCAATATCCTTAATATTACACACGATTCGGTGACAATAGGTTGGACACCGGGTTTCAACGGTGGCTTGAAAGCTTCTTACAGAGTTCGATATAGGTAAGCTCCTTTAATTTATAAAAATAAATACTAAAAACTCTTGATAATACAATGTGCCTAATTCAGGGAAGCAACAACAGATCAGTATAAATATATTGATGCCCTTCCAAGCACTCATAAATTAACTATTGGTGGTCTTAAGATGGATACTCTATATCTTTTTTCAATAACGGCCATCAATGAACTCGGAAATAGCAAATATTTACCAGATCTCCAACGTGCGCACACGAAAGGTAAATTACAGTACATGAAGAATGTTCAATATCTAATTTCTAATCGCTAGTGTTAAAAATTAAGCATTTATTACTTGAAAATATCTTATGCTGCGTTCTATCAAATTCAATATTCCGATTTCGCTGCAATTTGGATAGAAACTCCACCACCATCTCAGCCTGCGTCATCGCTTGGTGGGCCCCCAACTACTAGTTCAACACCAATGGGTGGAACATCAGGCTTACTCTTATTTGTTGGTGCAGCATTTGGAGTCATTATAGTATTGCTAAATGTTTTTATAATAGGATGTTGCTTACATAAACGAAACCAAACACGGATGAAGCGACGAGGTAGATCCATATTAAAAATAATTTACCTTATCACACTTCAAATTTGATTTTTCTTTTTTTTTCATTTTTAACACAAGCCAGAACTTAGAATCCTTCACAGCGATTAGATTTTTAAGTATTTATTGTTCTTTCTTTGTTTTTTTTTTGTTATTTTATCTTTTGTTTATTTCTTTTAATAAAGGGTTTGAATTTGTGCCTGCTGAGTTTACAGCAACATCTAATACCCCAGACTTAGTCATAATTGGCATATCTTTGGCAGCATTCGGGTTTTTGCTTATCAATGCTGCATTAGTTGCATGGTTTTTTGTACACCAAAAACGCAAACGAGGTTTGTTTTCTTTTTCATTTTATTTCAATATTTAAACGCGACACAACACTTAAAACTATTCAATATTCTTTTGTGTAAACACATAATTCAAGTTTTGTGTTAATTGAACATTTAATCAGAAGCAATTAAAAAATTGACATACATGTGTGTACATAAATTTTTTTTCAATATAATTATATTCTCATAATACTTAATCACATCGAATATACTACACAGAGACTTCGAATCAAACCAGCAAAACTGCTACAATAGAAATGTACGCGCCTAGCTCATACAACGACACTGTTACTGGTGAAACTCTGTCCAGTGTTTCAGAAAAAAGCGATTCTTATTCAAACGAAGGAAGTCAACCCGAATACATGGTAATAAAATAAAATTTGAATACACTCACCAACATTTTAATATTTACTTTAAAAGGAGGATGCAAGGAAAAAGGGTACGTCAACATATCTAGCGGAGAATAGCGATATGCCCCCACCACGATATCAAAAAGACGGAACTCTGCCTTCACTTTACTCTAGTAACCTAAGTAAGTTCAGTTTGTGTGATTTAAGTGATTTATACTGTTATATGCGAATAAAATATTTACAGCAAACGCAAGGACACTTCCCCATCCGAGAAATAATACAACGAATATTGATCATAGGCCTCGTGATGATCAAATGCTTCTCAGCAAAGGAGTTTATATTCCGTCCCCATCGCCGGCACCTCCGCCTGATGGTTCTTATTATAATATGAACAGTGAAAGATATCTTTCGTATCCTCCTATGGTATGTATATTTGTGTATACAATTTTCTATTAATCCGTAGATTAAATATGCAACTCGTTGAACATATATCGTATGCAACACGATGTATATGGAGGAAAAATTTAAATACATTTTTAAATTAATAATTATATGGGTAATTTCGTACATTTTAGGATTATCCGCAAGTTGATTTCTCACCTACTCAGTTGCCAATTACTCACTTCCAATCACATCCGTCAGGCACTTTTAGTGGAGGAAGTACTCTTCGAAGAGGAATAATGCGCGGAATAGTTGGTGGTCCACCGCCAGATGTAACCCATCACACATCCAACATTAATTTAGGTCACCAACAGCTCCCGCTGGATCACATTCATCTTGGCAACACAATGTCATCATCGACTCAAACTTCCACATCGAATGCGTCTGCACAAATAAACAATATATCCCATGGATCGCAACATCACACCACCACCATGTCGACCATGTCAAAACTTCCACAAAGTATTCTTAAAGATTCTAAACGAAACTTGCAAGCGTCACATATTTTGAGCAACTCCAGTGGCCAAATAATGGGTATTGGTGTAAGTTCTATTAACTCTCAGTCAACTAGTGGGACAATGGGAAGTATACAGTTACTGAATATTCAAAATTCATCAGGTATTAGCAACAATCTTTTAGTAAGTGGTTACGAATCCACTCCACATAACTTAAGTACGTTTAATACAACAACAATGGCATATACGGATGCCGACGGTCACCTAGTGTAGTAAAAACTTTTACCAGATATTTGCAAATCATAAATGTAAACAACCCAAATTAGAGATCACATATAATCTCACAAACAAAATTAGAAAAACATGAATGGAAATCTACATACTCTGAAAATATAAATTGTGATAACAGTTTTCCACATAAGTCAACCTGCAGCAATTCCTGAACTGAGCTTCATTGAACCCTAGTGTATATTCCAAGCAAAAGCACTGTGCAACAACGCGCTTTTGAAAAAAGGTATAGCCATACTCTACACAAAAAACAATTACTTTGGTGCATATCGAAATATTACTGTGTATCGATGTAGCATAAAAATGACATTTGCAGATATTGCAATACATTGATATTACATTTAGAAAGAAAATGTACTTTCTTCAATATGATAAAGATAAATTCTCAAATAAGGTTCAGCCTTATAAGTTTCATTACGAATCTGATAATACAATTTTGTTGTAGAAATCTACATGGAAATTAATTAATGTGTATGCTGTTTTGATTTTTTCAATGGAATAGTAAATCATTTCCGAAAATACTCTTATCTTATCGTATTCTGCAATATGTCGTTTTGCTGATTTACCATTTCAGGAATTTCTGACTTTGGTAAAATTGTTATTAAACAGTTTGTAAAAATCATTCATGAGCTTTCAAGAATTGTATGGACTCATACTTTTAATAAAAGGGATGTTTATTCGAGTAAGGAAATCAGAGAACTCACAAAAAACAATAATAGCATCAAAAACAAATTGCTTAATGATACAATAATACAAATTTTAAATGTGATGAGACACTAAACGGCTTTGAAGTAAAACATGCAAAATATGTGTACGCATTTTATAGTCCAAGATACAAAATACAAAAACTTGTATTCTGATTATTGTACATATTTAAAATCTAAATTTTAATGTTTAAATTTTTTTAGGTTTTAGTAAAGTTTATATACAAATAAATAACATCATCAAGACTTCCGCAAATTATAAAACGATATCAATGCCAAATTTTTAATGGGATTTTGGAATTCCAAAACTAAAGAAAAATAAAAGAATTTTGAACCGGATTATATAGGTACAGTTTGTGTAATTTTAATATCATGAATTGAAGATCAAGTCTTCCTAGAGAAAAAATGTAATGTATTAATAAATCAAGCTAGCGTTAAAAGAGAAATGTTATTGCCAAAGAAATTTTATATTAAGTCGTTTTAATTTTTTTATTAATTACTCTTAAGATACAAATTGTTTTTTGAAAACATTCATTTCGTATTTCCAAAATAAGGCGATCATTTAAATACATCATATAATAAGTTTAAATTCTTATTGATTATAGATTATACTTCATATAAATTAAGTGAGGAACTAAGAGTTGATTATTACGTCAAATAAAAGGTAAATAAATCAATAGAACATAATTAACAATTTTACATCTCAATATAATAAGACTAAATCAATTTAGCTTAATTGATGATTATTAATTAAATTTTTAGAAATATGTATATGGAGTGAATGAATGGATTACAATTTTTTAAATCTGTTAATAAAAGTATTAAAATCGAAATTCGTCTATTAAAAAAAATGACAGCAAATTTATTTGTATTTAAGCTTGAAATTAATGGTCATATAGAATGGTGATGAATCTAGGTATTCGGTCAATCATTGCGGCCCAGTACGACTTTCTTACCTCGTTTATCGGCGCAATTCGTATCCTTTTTCATATGAATTAGAAAAAAACATTTTATATCTGTGCATGAGCAATAAGGTAGGTAGGTTTATTAGATGTTCTGCATAGAATGTTCATTAGAGAAGCATGGACTAAATGATGGCTTTTCTAAAAAGCTGGTCTAACGTCGTTGACAACGATCTTTAGAACATTTTTAAACAAATACGGCGATAATGTTGATTTAAAAATGAGAAAATCAACTTAAATTGTTTTGAATCAGATGTTAATAGATAATAGATGGCAACAATTCAAAGAATGTCGTATTTTTTATTAGCAAATTTCGTTACATAAACTTATTTTAGTGAAAGAATCAATTATTGGTGTCGACATCCGGCCTAGTATCAAATATTATAGATTTAAACGATTTGCAGTTTGGATTTATTGAAACTGAAACTTTTTGTAGTCCTACTTCAGATATCTGTGGAGGTATATGTCGAATACCGTGAATCGAAACACATTCACACACCTTAGTGAAATTGATCGATTTCTATGGGATATTACAATCGATATATCATTGCAAATGCATCTAGAAATTCTGAGCACAGATTTGAAATAAAAAACAAGCTAAGTTTTGACACATTATTATATTAGTGTTATTTTATACTTTACGTATGAACATTAGAAAAAGAACACTCGTTTTCTATTTGGTATTACATTGATGATTTAAATAAAACGAAAATAATCACATAAAGTGCTACAATCATTTTACAATTGACTAGGATTAACTGCAAATTTGTACGAACAAATTTTATCGAATGTGTTTTCGTTTCATAATTATGAACATCCGCTTCAACTGAAAATACATATAAACCATATTAAAAGATACCGCAATTAACATTTGTATCTGATCAATGTTTTTCAAATCTATTCAAACAATTGATTTCAATAAACATGTATATTTCATACTAACGAAATAATCAATAAATGATTATAAGACGATTTAAGAAATTTTCCTGCACACTCGTATGTCACCTGGTGGTAGAACCATAGCCTTTTTGTTGTCTGTTAGAATTCGGCTGAGACGAAGACTGACCTGCTGAAAGCGGATGATTGGGTGCATTATTCTCACAACGCTGATGGTTCTGATGGCGACGTCCCCTTATTTGTCTACGATTTAAATGGTGATGGTAGTTATTATTAGTTGGGTCTGCAGCAATTCGTTGGGTTGCTGCAACAACTGGGGCAAAATTAGTACTACAGTTGGCTTCCACTCTACTCAAATCATAGTTTGCTCGGCCTGCCCGTTTAGCATTTGTTGGTTTTTGCGTACGCATACTAGCTTCACCTAAACATTCTGTTTTTTTCTAAAACAATAAGAAAATATAAGCAATTTATCCTTAATTTGAATTCATAATGATGGCTTACAATTCCATTCTGGTCCATTGATGGAGTTTCATCCTTAAGGTACTCAATTGAGTTATCACCGTCATTTCGAATTTGCTCTTCAACAGAATCATAAGTAGGCTCAATAGATATGACTGGCCCAATTTCTGCCTCTACATCAATAATCCCACCTCTCTGCTTTTGTTGTGAGAATAATTTTGCCATTTTCTGTTGAAGGTTAATGAGTTCATCAGTTAACTGGAAATCAGGTGCACTATTTAACTCTGCTGGTGGTAAGCAGTTTTTTAATATGCTGGTTTCATCATTGATTGGTTCACGGCATACTGGGCAGCTTGCCCGAAATGGTTCTGATGCTTTTCTTATCCAAGCTGGTAACTTTTCTTGTTCTTCTTGATAATTTTTGCGAGCAGCTACTAAATGTCTCTCCAAGCAATAGCTATGTAAGTAATGATAACATTCAGTTTTCGTAAACTCATCGCCTTCACGGAACCCATACAAGCAGACTACACATTGTCCACATGGTAAGTTACTACCAGATAAATGTTCCCGTACAACTTCAATCAGATCAAAAACAACAGGATAACCTTGCGTTTCTTTTAATTTAGTAACACAAGCCAATCTAATCGTATCCAATCGCTTGTCATCTAGTCCTCGTGGCTTTAATAAGTTGAACTTGGGACTTACTTCTGGATATCCATCTACAAAAATTACTTGCAAATTTACGCATATATATTGCTGTTCAGATTCTTCTTCCACCACAGGAAAAATAGTTGTTTCTATTATCTCCGGTGCACCTCTATAATATATGTATTATTATTTTTGAATATGATGTGTTATTTAAATTAACAGTCAGTCATACATACGTTTCAACATTTTTGCTTATTCGTACATCCTCCATGAGAATAGCTTCTAATGATTCGATTTCATCAAATAATCTGTAAAGGAAATATTGAAAATAAGTAATCTGCAACATTTTTCATGTTTTATTGTAGGTTACTACGTACGCATCCATATTTTATTATTCCTAAAATAAAAATACGTTGCTTAACTAATGTTTTAAAATTTGAGAATAACTTTTGTATCTCACAAGATTTAGATAAAACCCAAAGCCACCCTTTCACTGAATTGTACGTAAGATTTTTGGCAAACAACTTTTGGAAACTTTGCATGCAATACACTACCACATACATATATGTATTCTCGTATTCCTTTTTCATGGATTCTGCTGACGATTTGTTGAACGAGTAAAAGGGACAAAAACATGTAATGCTACTTTGCACATGTGCAAGCTCTTTGTTAATACTGTATCTTTACTGAAGATTTGTTACCACCAGGTATGTTAAATGTACCAAAGACGTTTATTTTATTAGAAAATTATATTACACAAAATGCATATGTATTATAGTTAATTGACTTAATACTAATAATAATTTCATTGACAACTTTAGAAATATATTTAATTATTTATATTATCATTATCAAAATAAACATTAGGTACGAGTTATACCTCATACCAAATTGAATCCTTACTAGGTACCTATATTTGCCTATCCAGAAAAAATGAAACTTTCATTCAAAAAAGCATATTTTTATCATCGTCACGAACTTTCAGCAACCCCTAAATTTAACAAGCACACCAAATCTCCACCGGCTCTTCCAAATGCGCTTGTCAGAGAATTCAGGTTCTATACACGTTATGAGCAATCTAAGACATTCATATTTAGTCCGCAAAGGAAAGTACTAAAAAACGGTCGTGAGAAAATATACGCAAATCAAAAAGTGTTTTTCTTTAATGTTCTCCTATACGTTGTATGTTATTTAGTCTGGATTATTTGTATTATGAAACTAAAGAAAAATAAAGTGTCTGTTCAATTTTGTACATTTTACAATAAAAACTTTAGTTTGTGAATCAATTTCTATTGAATAATGTATTTTGCAAATCAAATTAAATTCTATAAAATATACATATTCACAAACCATGTATATATATATGTGTATATGGATATGTATATATGTACATAATGCTTTTAGAATTAAAAATTATCGATCCATTCCAGAAGTAATATAATATGTACATACTTATCTATGAATATATTTTGAATCAAAATCGCATTCGCATGTGAAAAAATATAAACAAATGGATTTTAAAATATAGCTACATAAATTTAGGTACGAGATTTTCAATCTTAATGTATTATACTACACAGGTTCTTTAGGGAATCTAGTTTTAAACCAAATAATTTTTTATTTTTGAAACTTTTGAAAAGAAATCAATTTCAGCAATGTGCATACCTAAAACATTAGTACTATTGTGTAATAAGAATGCTGTACCTAACCGCCATGTATTAATCCGAAAATCAAAATAATTGAAAATCTTATATAACCATTGAATAAATATTTATCCAAGGTTAAGGGTGTCTTCCCATTCAAAAACTATATCTTAGATACCTTTACTAAGATACCTTATGGATATATCTTTTGATATATACCTACATATTCTTCAAAAACTATATCTACAGTCCTGAATACACGCCTGATGTACAAAATATTGACGATCTAAAATTGTTCGCTATGTTATGGAACTACTTTTTATTTCTACTTAAACTAAATATCCCACTACATTCTTCACAATACATTTCATTCCACAAGCCAGTAACAATATAAGTTCAAATAGATTTAGGGTTATATACCTACAATTATATTTCAACTACATTACAACTGTTATCGATCAAACAACCTAGAAATTGTATCAGAATCTAAAATAATAAAGTAAACTTACGATTACAGCATTGATTAGAATTACATTTATTTTCTTTATTTTATTTAATTATCTTTACATTAGAATTGTGAAATGTGCAAAATCTGAATAGTATAAAAAAATCGTGAAAAAAAGAAATAACGTGTGAATGATGGGAAAATTCCATTCTATCTAATAATACATACAACATAGTTATATCCACAAATACGTATAATTTAGGTAACATTAGATTGAACTAAGAAAGCAAACAGATATATTAAATTTACTAAAAGTAAATAGTGCTGCAATTAAGTTCTTAAAATAATATCAAACTTTTGATGGCTGCAACAAAAATAATTGACGTCCCAAGTGGACCAAGAAATGGCCATGAAATGGCGCCCTTAAATACAAGAGCTAGGGGAGATGGAACTCATGGTGTTACTATAGTGTTAACAGCACCCCAAAGAAATTCTGTTAGTTCGGTAGAAATACCTGGAGATCCAGAAAGGGCAGCATGGTCAGGAAAAATGCAATTCTTCCTAAGTATTATTGGATATTCCGTAGGATTAGGAAACATATGGCGATTTCCGTACTTATGCCAGCAGAATGGTGGTGGTGGGTAGCAATTATTCGATATACAAATACTTATTCATATTAAACTTAAGATCATCGACATAAAATTTACTATACATGAGAACATGTTTGTTTTTATTACAACATACATGTACAGACATATATCTATATGCTTGTATGTACGTACATAAATTTGTTTGCTGCAATTTGCAATCAGCGTTGAGTGCGTCAATGCATTGTACTTCTCTATTCCTATTTCGCTTAAGTTTGCGCATTGATTGTAAGAAAAATATATCCAGGAATATTTGAGGTGCACATATGTGCATATATACTTCCTTCGATTTATACGTGTATATATGTATATATAAATTGGTAAATATCGGGGAAATTTTGTTTATGATTAATATGCAGTTTTATATTTTAAAAATGTTGGGTAACAAATACATACATACATACAATGCATATGGTAATATTTTCTCATTTTAATTCTGACCATCCTTTTTTACATTCATTCTGATTATTACCTACTGTATTTCGATTAGATTTATCAAAATATCTAATAGGTGCATAGTATGAATATGCACTTATATATTCAATTCGGAACATAGATAATTTTAAAAATGTCCACAAGATGTTCGCATCGACAGTGGGTATTTAAATTGATCTATATTTAGATCTGATGATTTTTGTACACCCAAGTTTAAATATAAACAAATCATATTGAATGCGTTGTAAAAACACGTGTATTCATATTTATGTACATACAAATATTAAATTGGGTGTAGCATAGTCATATTTATGTATATGAAGTGAGCAACTTACGTCAAATATAATCGGGCATACATATTTATTTGTTTATTGGCAGACATATTGCACAAATGAAAACCGTTATGTACAATTTAGTGATCAACAAATATAGCCATATTCTTTTTTGCATATTATCCAGTGAAGTTAGCTGTGAAAGCACTTAATATCAAATTGTATATGTTGAAGTTATTCTTTATAGTGATTAATAAAATAAATATACGAGTATATAATTATATAGATATAAACAAATAGAAATACGTTCAGTAAAAGAATGGTCACGATTAAATGCATCCTTATACGTACATTTGTTTATATTTTACTGACTGATACATACATATGGATATGTATTTCAGGTGCTTTTCTTATTCCGTTTATGATCATGCTTGTGTTGGAGGGAGTTCCCCTTTTTCTTATTGAACTTGGCATAGGACAAAGGATGCGATTAGGAGCATTGGGGGTATGGAATACTATTCATCCATGGCTAGGCGGAATAGGAATATCGTCCTGCATCGTAACATTATGTGTAGCATTATATTATAATGTTATAATAACGTGGGTATTTTTCTATTTATTTAATAGCTTTCGGGTGAGTTAAATAAATAATAAAAATTTATTAATTAAGAACATGTGATTATTTTTGATTTTTTTAGTATCCATTGCCATGGGCATCGTGTCCTGGCAATGATACATTTGTAGTTGAGGAGTGCGCACGATCATCTGAAACTGCATATTTTTGGTATCGTACCACACTCGATGCCGCACCATCAATGGATGAATCAGGCGGCTTAAAATGGTGGATTGTTCTCTGCTTATTATTATCGTGGACAATTGTTTTTTTCATTGTCATGAAAGGGATACAAAGCTCCGGGAAAGTCGTTTACTTCACATCGTTATTTCCGTATATTGTTCTGACAATTTTTTTTATACGTGGGATAACTCTGCGTGGTGCAAGTGCAGGACTAATGCATATGTATACACCAAAAGTAGAAAAACTAGCAGATCCTACTGTTTGGCTAGATGCAGCTACGCAAGTATTTTATTCATTCGGTTTAGCTTTTGGGTCTCTAATAGCCTTCGGAAGTTACAATCCTCCAAAAAATAATTGTGTCCGTGATGTGATACTTGTTTCTGTTTGTAATGCCATAACCGCCATCTATGCTAGTGTTGTAATATTCGCGATCCTGGGTTTTAAAGCAACAGTAAATGTCGACCGCTGCATTGAGGTGTAAGTTATGTTAATAAACTTAAAATATAGGAATATTTATTTTTATTATATAACATAAGAGTACATATATATACAACATATTTTTACAACAGGAACAAAGACATTTTATTCAAGCATTCTTATCTTCCGACTAAAAATGTTACAATTGATGAGTATGAAGCTGCCATGAGTAGAATTAATTCATCTGATTCGAAAATTCTGGAATTAGAAGAGTGCAGTTTGTCTACGCAACTAGATAATGTATGACATAATGGTAAAAAAAATGCGAAAGTAATTTAAAATAAATTTTCTAGGCGGCAGAGGGAACAGGACTCGCATTTATTGTTTTCACTCAGGCTATAGTTGAGCTACCTGGTGCCCCATTTTGGGCTGTATTATTTTTCACGATGTTACTTTCACTAGGACTGGGATCACAAATTGGAATTCTTGAGGGAATGCTCTGCACCTTGTTTGACATTGATATTGTAAAAAGAGTTAAAAAGCAACATGTAACTGGGATCGTGTGTCTATTTTGCTTCATAGTTGGGTTCATATTTTGCACAGGTGCCGGTGAATACTGGTTGAAGATGTTCGATTCATTTGCTGGAACAATTGGATTAGTCGTTGTAGCTTTAATGGAAATGATAGCCGTTGTTTATATATATGGACATGAAAGGTAAATGTTAAATTTTTATTAATATCAGTTAATAACTTCCTTATAAGATTTACGGAAGACATTTATCAAATGACTGGATATCGACCAGGATTATATTGGCAGCTGACATGGAGATATATTGGTCCTGCTATAATGGGATGCATATTGGTGTCATCCGTAATATTCATGGTAATAAAAAATCCTAAGTATGGTGCCTGGAATAAGGAATTGGTGAGTTAATTAACGACATAAGGCAAAAATCTTAAACCATGGTTTTAGGGAATTGTTGAGCAGACTGATTACCCAAACTGGGTCATGGGTATAGCTTTGGCTATGATCTTGGCTGGGGTTTTACCAATGCCTATTGTATTTCTTATGAGAAGTTTCCAATGTCTGAAAGTAGATTTGGATATACATCAAGGATCTATTCGTCGTAATGAAACAACAGCCTCAACTAAAGAGATGATCGAAGATGATGATGTAAGTCGACCAATATTTTAAATTTATATGTAATAATGCACGTGTATATTATAAACATATACACATATGCATATACTGCGCTATAATCCGCAAATTTAATGCGTTTTATATTGTGTTGTTGCATTAGTCTATTAAAAACACAATTTATAAACTTCTATGAGACTGATTATAGTAAGATAAAAATGTAAAGATTTGTGTATAGTTTGAATATATGTTTGATATATTTTATTTTAATTTATTACTTATAACGCTAACATATAAAAATAACAAGGCCATGAGTCCGGACTTACCACCTCAAGATTCACTAGCAGCAACACGCTTTACAATTGGAGATTTTGATGTAAGTGCAATATGCTTTGTTAAACAAGGACCAATAATTTAATATTTCTGACTCAAAATTTACAATAATGAATTGAAAATGGTATAAATTTCTTGCTAATTTTCTTAAATAAAAACAAGGCATATATATATACATATATAACAAGTATATATATGTTTATATAATATATACATTCGAAACTTATGAACATTTTTTGATTAAATATTTCTGAGTATAAACAATAAACAGTGTAAATATAATTAAAATAATTAAAAAGACGGACAATTTCAGTAATACACTGGACATACATCGAACATTGTTCATAAGGGATAACAAGTCATTATCTAAAGAAAATTAATCTAGGAAAAAAGGATTCCTTTCTTCAGAAATACATAAATATGAATGTCAGAGCCCTGATTAGGGGAAAAAATTTCACAAACAGAAAAATAAAATCAATTACTTAAATTTTCTTTTTCTGTTAATAATTACGTCGAATAATCGTTTTGTTTAGTGATATATTTATTGTCTTTTTGAATTTATTTTGACATTCAACAGAACTAAAACGTATCCCACACTCGGCCTGAACCAACGAACATCTTTGTTTAAAAGACAAAGCGAATTACTTGCCGTTTGTAGAATTATTATTCCGCGTTAATTTTATATTATACAATTTCAACAAAAATAAAAGTTGCAACTGGAAGAATTTTTGAAGAAACTCATCAAGTAACTGTTAAAATGTGTAGTACACGTTTAAATATAAATCGTTCTTAAAATCCATATTACAAATGTGATTCAACGGAAGAGTGCTTGAACAGTAATGGACTTTATAAGCAACCAATATACAAACTTTCAAGACTTAGAATTACTAAATCTTAACAACTAATATAGCAAGTGTGTAATTTAAGGAAAAATATACTTTACACAACGCTAATCCAATGGTTATACTAATATAGAATAAATGTTGTGTTGAGCGGCAAAAATACCTTATCTGAATCGAACTTACTGCTTAATTAATACAATTATAGGTAAATCGGATTATAATTACTTTTGTATTTAAAGCATGCTCCTTTAAAACGCACACTAAGATAAAGGAAGTGACTTCGATTATTTGCTTGTTACACAATTCCGCTTAAATAATGCACTTATAAACGATTTATTTTATCGGTGTGTACCTTTAGAATTGTTCAATTTTATTGAAAATCTTTATTTGTTTGTATATGTACATTATGCATGTGCAAATTTTAGTTAAATGCATGCGAGCTTTTTAAAATTCCTGTATTATTAATATAAAAATAAAAAATAAATTCTTTGCACCTTTGTCTTTAGTGTATTTAATAATTTTCTACTACAGCATGTTTAGTATATACAGTTAGTTATATATTAAAAAAAAAACATTAATAAAAATACTTAATGTTTATTCACAATAGGACGAAGATGACTTTAGTGGACCAGCAATGGGTGGGCAACTTAATACGCGTAGTGATGATTCTGATGAGGACGAAGATCAACCAGTTACCATGAAAAATATATCGTTAATGAAAACCCCTTCTAGCAGAACCCATTTAATGGTCCCATCGAGTAATAAACCCTTCAAAATTGATATTGTTGACTACTAAATGTAAAGATTAAAATCGATGGTTAAAAATATCCATAACTTTTTAACTTCACAATACTTTCGTAAGACAATTTTGAAATTTCAATTAAAAAATATTGTACAAAGTTACTAAGATATATTTTTGAGAAATTTGAAATGATTCATATTATTAACCAACATGTTCCTTTGTTGTTACATATTCGTTAAGAAAGCAATTGCAATAAATCGCATATTCTAAATTCTTCGCTCAAAATGTATAACTTGCTTATAATGTATTAAAAACAAGTATACTATACGCTGTCCGCTATCTAAGGTTAGACAAATCATTTTGAAGTGCGACACGCAAGGGACATTTTTAAACTTATCTATTCGCAAAAATACCCGCAACTGATATGTTTCGTATGAGATAATAACAAGACGTTAAACGACTTTCGTAATCGGGGTGAAAGTAAACCATAACGACGCTACATCTTAATCGTCGTCGGCGCGTAATTGTGTATTAATTTCTAGTTTTAATACGCAAATACATAATCCACAGGTTTTAGAATATGTGAAATCAAAATGCTGTGAATAGTACTTAGAATTGTATGTACATTAATTGTAATATATAATAAACTAAATTATGAAAATATCTTCTCAGCACGGCTTATATATGTTTGTACGTACATACATGTATGTAGATATGTTATTGATATACATTTTATATCTGTGCAAATACTGTTAAAATATATGAAATCAGGTTACGGATTTAAGTAGAATAAGGAAATTGAGTAAGGAAATACATTTTAGAAAAATATTAAAGTATTATAGTATAAGAATAAACTTTTATTTGATATTTTATATTTCAGTAAAATGTATTTTAATCCAAGGTTATTCAAATATTTATTTGCAAATTAATCCCAAATTTTGATAAAAGACAATAAACAATTGAATTTTTAATTTATTTAAGAATTATGATGCGTATATTCACACGATTTGTAAATAGTGAATTGCCTATGTTAACTAAATGATATTTTGAGCGACAAGATTCTTATAATACAAGCACGATTCTATTTAATTTACTCATTATATTTATTTTAATACCTCGGTTTTGCTTGTCTATACTTATTTCTTTATAACATTTCGTAAGAAAAACAATATGCAATTAGCAACTAGGAATTATAATATGAATATGAAAGAAAATCAATTAAATTGAAAACAAATATGTTAAAATTAACTTTGTTTATTACTTTGTAGGAAACTCTGAATATATGTTAATGTATAAATAAATAAACAATCTTTTTACTCATTGATTGACTTATTTTAATTTTTACTTAGAATATTCTAAGAAAATTCAACATCTGAAACAAAGAAAACAAAAACGGATTACAATTACAGCCAAATCTCAGATAATCGAAACACGTCTTTTAATTATAATATTTAATGATTTATTTATCAAATATTATATGGCATGGACTGCTTGGCTGTTGCTTCCGTATTTTTATTTTTTTTTAATCTTTTGATTTTTTTCTGTTCACTAATATTTACGGGACTGTATAGTTTTTTTGCCGTGCCACAGATAACTAAATCAGATGAATTATCACGATTCGTTGGGAAATCTAATTTATAAATTAATTCGAATTTTCCTGTCGAAATTTTCGAGTTATTCGAATGGTCTAAAACTACTTTAAGTAAATCTTCGAGAGTCGTCGGACATATTTTTGCTGTTACTGTTGTAGACGGTGACATATCAGGTGTTGAATTTATTTCTATTAGGAAGGGATTAAGGTGTTCGTCGAGCATGAAGTCACACCCATATATTTCAAATGTGTTCGGTGTCAATTCGGTTTCTTCCAAACTCGAGAGAACGACTGATATGATATTTTTTTTTAGTCCCGGATATATTTTCCTCCGCCAAGTTTCGCCTTTTCCACAATCATTTAAAAAGGTTAAAAATTCCGATAAACTCCACATATTATGATCTGGAAGTCTTAGATCTCGTTCACCATTTTTGTACTTTTTTTGAATACAATTGTTTGTAATGTGTATAGATTCCCTCAAATCAACTAAATCAAACTCTCTTGAACTAAACCGAAGATAACAATCTCTATACATCCATACAGAAATTACATCGAGAACAGTCAAAAGCATATACTGACGTATATCAAATTTTGTTCTATATATTAGAAATGGTCTTTCTGGAATTGAAAAAATTAAAACGTAGCCAATTTAAATATTAACATATAAATTTACCTATGTATTTTTGAACCACGTATTTTGACTTAATTTGTTTTGCTGCATAATTGACTATACTATAAAAATTATCCATTATTACGATTCCTTGGCCGCGACACTGGAACCCTGGCTTAAGAATCCAAAGATTACGATGTCCGTATGCAAATAAATAAGGTTTAAAAGTCTTGACTTTATTAATAATTTGTTGAATTTTAACTAAAAATGTTGAAAAATCCCTTTCAGAACACATGATTTTGTGATCATTTTTCATTAATTGTTGTGAGTTTGTTGCGAAATTTTCCCATTGACCGACATCTTCGTTTCGGTAGGTTATTTCAATATCATCCCGCTCCAGGACTTGACAATAGTGTTCAATATTTTTGATTGGAAATTCAATTACACTAATAGGTATTACACCCAATTTATCAAATATTTCATTGGGTTCCCTGTACTCAGTTAAATAAACTAAAGTACTAATACATTGAGTAATTTGGAAATCATTTAGAAAATATAATTCATCTTCTTTGCTGCTTAGTCTGTATGTAGGCATATATGCTGTTTCTGCTACATCCTTTATTGTATTCCAATGAGAATTTTCAAAGCAACCAATTAGTCCAACCTTCGTTGAGAAATCTAAAGATCTCATCCGACGCACGCGATTTCTAAGTGGGGTTAATCCTATGTATTGATCCTTTAAGTATTTCGGTTGCCAAATGAAATTTGGGGGATACGATTGAACCAACTTTGACAGTATCACATTTTCATATTCATTACCCTTTCTAGCACCTTTCAATAGTTGCTTAAACGAAAGTTTGTCCAGTTTTTGCAATCTTCCCGGTGCACATTTTTCGATCCACCCTCGCCGGATCAATGCCTTTCGAATAGTGATATAATTTCCATAGATAGTAAATATTTTCTTTTGTTTGTATGCCTTTACTGCACGTTGCCTGTAAACTTCATTCATTTTATATTCTTCTTCATCAGATTCAAGTAAATTCTGGTTTTTATTATATTCTTTTAAAAAATAATTTTGCTCTTCATTAAATTGTTTTATAAAACGTAGCTCCTTATCAATTTTATTCATTATTAACTGGATTCTTCCTTAGGATTAATATGTATGAAGGTTAATTAAATTTTCTTTTTAGAATTTCGATATGTGAATTCCGATTGAATCTGAAAAAAAAAATGTAAATATGTATAATATATGTTTATATGAAAAACTATCAGGAGGTAGTTTTAAGTATTAGAAACGTGGGTAGGTATTTAAATTGATTGAAAGTGTTGATTACTTTAGGAAGTTAAGTATAAGGACGACAATACAGAGACACATGAATTTCAAATTATGTACGAAGCACGTTTGAACCAGTAATTGCAACAAGAAGAGAGGTATGTATAATAATAAAATAAATATATGTATTTAGAAATAAATTTTGAAAATATGAATGAACTGGAGAATAGACTCAATGCGCTCAGCTTTCTCTTTCAACAACGGAAATGTACTCAAACATAAAGCTCTTCAGAAAAATAATGAATGCGCGAAGAAACTCAACATGTCTTAAAAATAACTCATACGCCTGTTTCAAAATATTCGTGTGTAACTCACTTCAGTCTTCGGAGAGATTTCGATACGAATAGTAAGTTCAATACATTTCACTTTGTTCGGAATTACAATTTATTGGATAACATACATATGTACATATATTCATCATCCAATGGATATAATTTTGTCTATTGTTGTTTAAAACAGTTTACCTACATTATGATACAGTTAAAATAAACCTTTTTATTTTTTACTGTAATTGTGATCATAATTACCTCGTCATTCTAATACGAATGCATGTGAAAAAAAATCATATAATATCTGCCCAGGCAATAAGAAAGTGTTATTTTTGGCTTCTAGTGCGGTGCGAGTTAAAAGTGCGAACACATTTACATATGTGGAAAAAATAAAAAAAAAAGTATTTTAAAAGTGAGACCGAAATGAGAATTTCTGATCATTGTAAAAAGTATAATATATAAAACATATATATATATATGTATATATATATATATATATGTATATATATATATATATAAAATAAGGTATAGTTAAGGTAGCTATGTATAAAGATACGTATAGATATAGATTTATATATAAGGCATAATTATTTTCAGAGATTTAAAATTTAAATAAAATCTTCAAATAGCGATTGGGTATAATCTAAGCACAACAAATTGTTCCTACAAGATTATAACGTAACTGTATTAATAGACAACAAAAACGTAAAACAAATTGCATGAGTCCCTATTTACATTGGATACATGTGCATACATTTTACATGCGTATAATTAACTCAAATTCTGGGTGATATTTTTTATGGAAAGCTTTCTTTGGATGAAGTTAATCCTGTAAAATTGAAAGCTTTAAATTGAGTTTTATTTAAGAATACTCGCTCATTTTCGTAACAGAGATGTGAAGAGAAAATTAAGATAATAAAAAAGACAGATCTGAGTGTATTTTACTTTCCTTAGCCACTCTCTTTACGTATTGTTTCAAAAGAGATTATTGGTTTGTGCATCTTTTATTTGAGTGTACTACTTTTTCAGCCTTCCTTTTGTATACGATTTGTATTTATATTTTATTTATATTTGATATCAAATTTAGGAATAATTGAGCCATAAGCTTAACTAAACAGATGTAGCTGAGTTAGATTCATTCTTGACCGAGGAGAATAATTCGATCGGATTACAAATGTACTTTGACATAATTATTTATAAAATGGGTGACTCAAATTAGTTGTTTGTTCCCGGAGGTGTACATTTTATTTTATTATTTTTTTTGGATAAACACTTGGTTTTGCCGGTAAACCACTAGGAATATAGAGAATAAACATTAAGTTTGTGGTTTCACTGTGAAATCACTAGGAAGTCAACATCCAAAATATTTGAACATTTTTTTTGCCTCATTTAAGATTTGAGTAATGATTTTCGGTTATATCGGGTAGCTTGTTAACTAATTTTATGTTTTATAATAAGTTCGGCATATACTATATACCTAACTTCGCCAATAAAGCTATAGAATCTGTGCAACTATGTCTTGCATCAATGTAGTTAATACTAACCTATATATTTTACAAAGATATACCGTTTCATAAGTTTCCTCTACTGCGAAACTATATTATGTGTGGTTTGGTGTGACAACAGTCTAATATGCATTACATTATTCACCACAATAATAAAACGGGCGGCGCGACCGTTCAAGGCAGATATGGACCTAGCTTCTACAGAAACCAGTCGTGTTGTGCGTGGACCACAATTTCTTTAACACTCATATTATAAATACATTTTTAATTAACGGATAAATAAAATAATCTTGATTATTTTGATATAATAATGACATTTAAATATCCAACAGAATTGTTTATGTTTATAATTATATTGTAATGTTTAAGTAAAAGCAAACATTGGTTATCACTTTCAGACTGCGCTTAAATTTTTCGAAAGGTTATGATTATCATACAATTGATTTGAGGAGTCATTTTTTAACTTCTCAAGGCAATCGCAATAATAAACATACATTAAAATTTGACCTGGCGATAATATGGCCGAGACAGAAGGAAGTTCTGAGCAAGATGATGTGTCATTTTTGCGAACGGTATTAAAGAATATTTCACTAATTTTAATAAAATGATACGATTAAATGATACTTCAATGTCTTTACAGGAAGATATGGTGTGCCTCTCATGCACCGCTACTGGTGAACGTGTGTGTTTAGCGGCTGAGGGATTTGGGAACAGGCATTGTTTTTTGGAAAATATCGCAGATAAAAATATTCCCCCTGATCTATCACAATGTGTCTTCGTTATTGAGCAAGCATTGTCTGTTCGTGCCTTACAAGAGCTAGTTACAGCCGCTGGTTCAGAGACCGTACGTTTCATTAACTAATACGTAATCTAAATGTTATTTCATATTAAATGGGACTTTTATATTATCTCCTTTGACACATATATTACACGAATTATTTTCGCTATATTAGAAGCCTTTCTTTATATTGTAAAGAACTTTTCTGATTCCTGGCCAAATTTTTAAATAAGGCCTACTATAATTTTATATCGGCATGTATAGTACTGCATTTATCGTAATACTATCCACGATTATATGTTACTCATTCATTCATATAAAATCTTTTGTTTTGACTATATTTCTTTTTTATGTTTATGTTCCAATTTCCGGTTGCTTTTACCAAAATTTTTATTTCCGAATTCATCCCCACGCGGTATACCTGCACGCGTCAAAATTTAACCTCTTTTCGGAACCAAATGACATTATTTCAAATATTTACTCATCATAAAAACATATAATCAAATAAATCTGTTACGCAAATAAAGGACAAGACTTTTGTAAGTATAAACAAATTTCTATAATCTACAGTAAAAATGTATGAAGAGAAATTGTGGATGACTAATTTCTGTATGTACATATATGGAATTTCAAAATTAGATAATGTTTATCTTAATTGTTATGTTTAAAATAAATCTAGTTTTCTGCTTCACTAAACAACACCGTTGCATAATAATATACGAATTGGAACTTGTTATATTACTATAAGTCCTTAAACACACGGTTTAACTTCTTTTTTAGTTACATCCTTTTACATTCCTCCGTTTATTTTCAATTTACTTAATATATCTATCCGCATGTATTTAGGGTAAAGGTACTGGTTCAGGTCACAGAACGCTTCTGTATGGTAACGCAATTCTTTTACGTCATCATAACAGTGATATGGTAAAATAAAAATTTAATAAACGCCTAGAGAAACAAATAATTTATAATCAAACTATTTAGTACTTAGCTTGTCTTTCAACCTCTTCATCTAATGACAAGTTATCATTTGATGTTGGGTTGCAAGAGCATAGTCAAGGCGAAGCGTGCTGGTGGACAGTACATCCTGCAAGTAAACAGCGGTCAGAGGGAGAAAAAGTCCGTGTAGGGGACGATCTAATACTGGTATCTGTTGCAACTGAAAGATATTTGGTAAGATTAGTAATAAAGAACATACTCTAGATAAAATATCAAGCATATTGATTACTTTATTACTGTAGCATACTACGAAAGAAAATGAGCAATCAATTGTTAACGCAAGTTTTCATGTCACCCATTGGTCAGTCCAGCCATACGGCACAGGTATATCACGAATGAAATATGTTGGATATGTTTTTGGGGGCGATGTTTTACGTTTTTTTCATGGCGGTGATGAATGTCTGACAATACCTAGTACCTGGGGTCGCGAAGCTGGCCAAAAGTAAGAATAATTCATTACAGAGAACATTTTTTATAATAACACATCATTCAAATTGTTTAGTATTGTCGTTTATGAAGGCGGGTCGGTTATGTCGCAAGCACGTTCACTTTGGAGATTAGAATTAGCAAGAACAAAATGGACCGGTGGATTCATAAATTGGTATCATCCAATGCGCATACGTCACATAACTACTGGAAGATATTTAGGTGTAAATGAAAACAACGAACTTGTCTTGGTAAATATCCGAATTTTTAATATTTAATGCATTAATACTAATTGATGCACTGGTATAAAAAATAGGTAAAAAAAGAGGATGCGACTATTTCTTCAACAACATTTTGCCTGAGACAAGAAAAAGATGATCAGAAGGTAGTTTTGGAAGACAAAGACTTAGAAATAATTGGAGCTCCAATTATAAAGTATGGTGATACCACCGTAATTGTTCAACATTGCGAGTCGAGCTTATGGTTAAGTTATAAGAGCTACGAAACAAAGAAGAAAGGTGTTGGCAAAGTTGAAGAGAAACAAGCAATTTTACATGAGGAAGGTAAAATGGACGACTGCTTAGATTTTTCAAGATCACAGGAAGAAGAATCCAAAACGGCAAGAGTAATTCGGAAATGCAGCAGTTTGTTTACCCAATTCATTAAGTATTTAAATACGACTTAAAATAAATTGTTCAAGCTTTTATATGTTGCTTTTTTTTAGCGGATTAGAAACACTTCAATCAAATAGACGACATTCAATATTTTTCCAAAAAGTCAATTTAAGTGAAATGGTCATGTGCTTAGAGGATCTTATAAATTACTTTTCTCAACCTGAAGATGATATGGAACATGAAGAAAAACAAAATAGATTTCGAGCATTGCGTAACCGACAGGACCTTTTCCAAGAAGAAGGCGTTCTTAATTTAATCTTAGAAGCTATTGATAAAATAAATATAATAACATCGCAAGGATTTCTTGCTAGCTTTCTTGCGGGTGACGAGATTGGACAAAGCTGGGACTTAATTTCAACATACCTTTATCAACTTTTAGCCGCTATTATTAAAGGAAACCATACTAATTGTGCTCAGTTCGCAAATAGCAATCGTCTCAATTGGCTTTTCTCGCGTTTAGGCTCTCAGGCTTCTAGTGAAGGTTCTGGCATGCTAGACGTACTTCATTGTGTATTAATTGATTCCCCGGAGGCTTTAAACATGATGAGAGATGAGCATATAAAAGTTATAATATCATTACTAGAGAAACATGGCCGGGATCCTAAAGTTCTTGATGTATTGTGCTCATTGTGTGTAGGAAACGGAGTTGCTGTTAGGTCATCACAAAACAATATTTGTGATTATTTATTGCCAGGAAAAAATCTACTTTTGCAAACCCAATTAGTAGACCATGTCGCAAGGTATGTATGCATTTATTTAGCTTATGTGTGTGTTTTTAATTACTTTCAATGATTTCTAAAAATGTAATTAATAGCATTCGACCGAATATATTTGTTGGAAGAGTTGACGGTTCAGCTATGTACCAAAAATGGTATTTTGAAGTAACAATGGATCATATAGAGCAAACAACACATATGATGCCTCATCTTAGAATCGGTTGGGCGAATACTTCCGGGTAAATTAAACTACTACATATATTTCTTTCATGTACATTTATGTTTAATTAAACAAATATTTTTAGTTATGTGCCTTATCCGGGAGGTGGGAAAAAATGGGGAGGAAACGGAGTTGGTGATGATCTTTATTCATTTGGCTTCGACGGCGCTTATTTTTGGACAGGGGGAAGAAAAACCCAAATACTTGACAATTTGCCAGAGGAACCGTTTATAAAAAAAGGGGACGTAATTGGAGTATCACTTGACTTATCAATTCCAATAATAACGTTTTCTTTTAATGGCATCAAAGTGAAAGGAAGCTTTAGATGCTTTAATTTGGATGGAATGTTTTTTCCTGTTATGAGCTGTTCTTCAAAGCTAAGGTTTTCTTTTTCTAACGAATATATTTAAAGAAAGTTAACTTATTTAATTCCTCCATTTAGCTGTCGTTTCTTATTCGGTGGAGACCATGGTCGACTTAAATACGCACCACCAATTGGCTTTTCTCCTTTGGTACAGTGTTTGATGCCTCATCAAATTCTTAGTCTAGATCCCTGCTTTTATTTTGGAAATTTACATAAAAATGTACTTGCTGGGCCATGGATGATTGAAGATGATACCGCATTTGTACCCAATCCTGTAGATACATCTGGTATTACCTTACCTTCTTCAGTAGATTCAATTAAGGATAAATTGGCTGAAAACATTCATGAAATGTGGGCTTTAAATAAAATTGAGTCAGGATGGTCATGGGGAGAACAAAGAGATGATTATCACCGCATACATCCATGTCTTACACAATTCGAAAAACTACCTCCTGCTGAAAAGCGGTATGACAGTCAACTCGCAGTCCAAACTTTAAAGTATAGACCGTTTAAACATTTTGAGTTATACAAATAATTATTGATTACTATATTTATCTAGAACAATAATAGCACTCGGATATTATATAACAATGGATAAGCCTCCAGCCAGGATTCGTCCAGTGCGTCTTCCAAATGAAATATTTATGCAGGCAAATGGTTATAAGCCAGCTCCGTTAGACCTCAGCGCTGTAACACTCTCTCCAAAACTTGAAGAATTGGTCGACCAATTAGCTGAAAATACACATAATTTATGGGCTAGAGAAAGAATTCAACAAGGGTGGACATATGGATTAAATGAAGATTCTGAGAACCATAGAAGCCCTCATTTAGTGCCATATTCAAAAGTAGACGAAGCTATAAAAAAGGCCAATCGTGATACAGCTTCAGAAACTGTACGCACACTTCTCGTCTATGGCTATATATTAGATCCACCAACTGGTGAAGGGAATGAAGCACTATTGGCAGAGGCCTTACGGCTGAAATTTGCAGCATTTAGAACCTACAGAGTAGAACGAAATTATGCAGTTACCAGTGGCAAATGGTATTTTGAATTTGAAGTGTTGACTTCAGGACCAATGCGAGTGGGTTGGGCTCGTGCTGACTGTCATCCAGGAGCAATGTTAGGGAGTGACGATAGCAGTTGGGCATTTGATGGGCATAATGTAAGTTTGTTATTTAAATTTTCATTATTTACCAAATAATTATTTATATAAAAAAACAAAAAGTATGAGGATCGAATGTTGAACCCTGTTTAAAATTTAAAAAAATGACAACATTATCAATGTAATAATATAGGTTACAAAGGTGCATGGGGGTTCAATAGAACATTTCGGTGTTCGTTATGAAGCGGGCGACGTTATTGGTTGTTTTATTGATGTCAAGGAACAAACTATAAGTAAGGAATCAATAATCGACGTATTTTTAATTGTGTTCGTAAAATTTTTTGTCAGCGTTTTTGTAACACGACTTTTTCTATTAACGGATCGACGTTTGATTGCAGCAAAAATAATTTTTTATTGAGCTTGAAGTATTATTACACAATTTTCGTAAGAAATGACCGATACACAAAAAAGATACCTTAGCTAGGAAATAGGAAAAGAAAATTTTAATAATTTATTTTATGTGCATATTTTCTTCCGTACGGTTTATAAAAATAGGAAGAAAAAGTCTTCGGTGGTACAAGTGAGTCCTTTGGTAAACAATGTGGACCTGGTGATATTGTTGGTGTTTTTCTCGATCTAGCCGATCATACGATCAGTAAGAAAATCAATTTATAAAAGTTTAGTTGTAATCCATTTTTATATCCTTTTGCTTACCGTAATATTCCTTATACAATATATTTAATAGTTTTCGCAACCCTATTTTCCACAATATTATTTGCTTATAGATCAAATTTATGTAATGAAAAAGAAGCACATTGAATAGTTTTGATTTGTTATATTATATGGTATGCAAAAAATTTAAACAACTATATTTCATGGATTTTTTTCCCAATAAATTATAGACACATACATTTTTATTAATATAAGTAAATCGACTTATTTGACAATTAGCGATAGAAATGTGTATCCCAAAGTCTTACTGGAAATAACACACCCGACACGTGAATATGATTTATTCATAATATATTTGAATATTCTTGTGTACTAATTTTGAAATACATAATCTTGCCAGTATTTGCTCAAAAAAAAAAAATACATTTGAAATGCACTAATGAACTTATTTGTATGTTTATAACCATATATTATCTAAACGCTTTCGAAAACTCAAAATCAGCGCTGTTATACTTAATTGCATTTAAGAAAAAGCATGTTTCTTTTTTTAAGTTAAACATATATAATTAGTGTCTTAGTTAAATAATTGTGTACTAAAATCTTCTATTTAAATACTAGGTTTCTCTTTGAATGGAGAACTACTGATGGATGCTTTAGGTGGCGAAACAACTTTTGCTGATGTCACAGCTGAAGGTGTTGGCTTTGTTCCAGCTTGCACACTAGGCGTAAGATATCTAGAGTTTTATATCATATCTCAAATTAAAAAAAAAAAAATTTAGGTTGGACAAAAAGCACGATTAATTTATGGGCAAGATGTGGACTCCCTTAAGTTTTTCACTACATGTGGACTTCAAGAAGGTTATGAACCCTTTTGCGTGTAAGAAGAATTACTACAAGAGTTACATTTTGATCCACAAAATATATTAAAAATATACATTTTGGTTTAATTAGCAACATGCGTCGTCCTGTTACACATTGGTATACAAAGGATCAGCCCATATTTGAAAATACTGAAGAAATGCCAGACTGCCGTATTGATGTTACGCGTATCCCAGGTGGAGCAGATACCCCACCTCATTTAAAAATATCTCACAATACATTCGAGACAATGGAAAAAGCTAATTGGGAGTTCCTTCGCCTATCACTTCCTGTTACCTGCATGAGTGAATTTATAAGGTAAATTAATCGGTACTATTAAAAAAATTTTGTTTGATTGATAGACTCTTGTAGTTATGTATTGTATATATGCATTTATTTGAATTAATGTTAACAATTTTTCACAAAGTGACGCTGAAAAGGCTCGTCGATGGGAAGAAATTAGAATTCGCCAATATAGACTATTGAAAGATACGCCTGATCCCTCACAGAGTCAACCATCGCAAACTGGACATCTGGATCATATGCTCAAAAGTGGATTCACAATGAATGACATAAAGGGTCTTAATAGAAATTATGATGAGAGTGCCGAAGCGGAGGAGCATACGACAAATGGTCCACATCGACCTCCTAGGAAAGGTTCCCTTACAAGAAATATTACATTTGAATCTGATGTTATTTCGGATAATATAAGAAGATCAGCATCTGTTCTTGATATGAATGGCCTGATAGAGACAGATGAAAAGAAAAAACGAGGAAGAAGCCCATTCAAATTTTTTTCTAAAAAATCGCGGGACCAGAGTAAGGAAAAGATTTCAAGTAGAACGCGTGAAATGTCACCAATGGAAAGAAGAAACACTGTTGGTAAGATTATTATAAGCATATATATATGTATACATATGTGTATATACAATGCATATTCCAAACATACGTTCACAATGTTTTTAATTTATTCTCAAGCCCATGGAAGAAATGTTGTAAATTCGCAAATGACAACAAGAAGTCCAACGGTTCGAATTTCTAACGTAATTTTGGTCAATTAATCAAAATATAAATATTGTAAATTTTGCTTTCTAGAATAACGAGTTAGCAATGCAGCCGCCATCTGTTCCTGACCGTCAACCGGGACCTAAAGCTATGAGCGGTGGAAATTTGGGCAATCCTACAATTGAATCTTCTGGGAATGAAAAGTTTGACGCGGAATGTTTAAGACTTATAAACGAATATTTCTATGGGGTACGAATATTTCCTGGCCAAGATCCAACCCACGTATACGTTGGCTGGGTGACCACGCAATATCATCTACACAGCAAGGATTTTAACAAATCAAAAGTCAGGTGTGCTTCTGTTATAATAGAAGACTTTTATGAACAGGCATTAGAACATATAGAACGACAGAGTTGTTATGTTGTTAGAGCTGACGAATTATTCAACGAGGTGACTCAAGATGCTTCTGGAAAGGGGGCATCTCAAGGAATGTTTGTAGGTTGTTTTGTAGACACAGCCACCGGAATTATAAGATTCACATGTGAAGGAAAGGAAACGTCACATCGATGGTTAATGGAACCTGATACAAAATTATTCCCAGCAATTTTTGTTGAGGCTACTAGTAAAGACGTCCTTCAGATCGAACTTGGACGTACAGCAACGACTTTGCCATTATCCGCAGCTGTTTTGCCGACTAGTGATAAACATGTCAATCCACAATCTCCACCACGTCTTAAAGTACAATGCTTAAAACCACATCAATGGGCAAGGGTGCCAAATACAGCACTTCAAGTTCACGCATTAAAGTTATCAGATATTCGAGGTTGGTCAATGCTTTGTGAAGATCCTGTGTCAATGCTTGCTTTGCATATACCAGAAGAAGATCGTTGCATAGACATATTGGAGCTTATCGAGATGGATAAACTACTCTCATTTCACGCCCATACTTTAACCTTATATGCAGCACTTTGCTATCAATCAAACTATAGAGCAGCACATGCCTTATGTCAACACGTAGATCAAAAACAGCTTCTATATGCTATTCGATCCGAATATATGAGTGGACCGCTACGTCAAGGGTTCTATGATCTTCTGATTGCATTACATTTGGAATCACATGCTACAACTATGGAAGCTTGTAAGAATGAATATATTACCCCACTTGGACAGGAATTAAAAGAGCTTTATAAAGATGACGAAATGTGTCATTCACTTCGATCTCTTATAACAGAGTCAGTTAGACCACAATTAAGAATGACTGAAATAACGTAAGTATATGTGGTCAACTAATTGCAAATTGTCTTTATTCACACATTCTAAACATAAAACTAAACATATTAGTTTAACATACATACTACTGTTTGATTGACTGGTACTCCTGTTTGATTATATTTATTATATTTCACCTAAACTATGACTGAATTTATAAATAATGAAAAATATTAATAACAGCTTTAAAAATGGGTCTTGTTGATGCCGTGCAGTTTATTAGATTACTTTTTATGTAGTTACAATATTTTAAAAACATACGTATTTACTAATTTGATTGAGGGAAAGGTTTATTTTATGAAATTCATTACTTTTCATACATACATCATAATATGAGTGACTGTTTATAAGTTTTCTTATTTACAATTCTGAAACTTAAACATGTTTAAAGCATGGTAACCGCTTATCATTTATTCTATTCATTATTGTTGATGCATTGAATCTTTTCTGTCCCATATTCTGCACTTGTGTAACTTTTCAAAAATCCAGTCCCCCCACAAGCCCTCAAACAATTGGTTTAGCGCCAAGTGCTTCCAGTGAACCCATCCCGACGATCGAGCAGCTATACTCTCCAAAATTTCCACTTGAAGTTGTCAGAGAATTCGTAATGGAAGCCTTAAAGGAAGCTGTCGAAGTAAACCAAGTTCACAATCGAGATCCAATTGGTTGGTCAAATGAAAATTTGTTCTTGTAGGTTAATTAAATTCATTTATATTATAAATAATAACATTGCACATGTGTCACACAGACCCTTAATTAAACTTACTGATCGTCTTCTTTTGGTTGGAGTCTTAACCGATGAAGACGTGCAGAAACTCCTTGTCATGATTAACCCGGAGACCTGGGACTCTTTCTTTGAAAAAGGTAATTTATTTATTGAATTTAAATTACATACATTTTACTTAGAAAGTGTATTTTCCAGATGGCAAAGATGAGCACCGTAAAGGATTGTTGACAATGAAAATGGCAGAAGGCGCAAAGCTTCAAATGTGCTATCTACTTCATCATTTATACGACATTCAGCTACGACATAGAGTAGAAAGTATTATAGCATTCTCACATGATTTTGTTGGTGATATACAATCCGATCAGCTGCGCCGATATATTGAAATAAAGCAATCTGATCTTCCCAGTGCTGTTGCTGCAAAAAAAACAAAAGAATTTCGCTGTCCTCCAAGAGAACAAATGAATCAAATTCTATCCTTTAAAAATTTAGAGCCTGATGATCAAGAAAATTGTACATGCGGTTTGGATTTACGTGGAAGTTTGTATGATTTTCATGAGAGTTTGATGAACAAAGTGTCACTTAATGCATTACAAGAACCTGAAGAATCAGATAATAATAATGCAATAGAAGAAGTTAAAACTGGCCCAATAACAAAAATTTACAACTTCATTAATACCGTCAAAGAACTCGAGGAAGGCCCTAAGGAGCCCGAAGCACCGGAAAAGAAAACTCCAGAAGAAATATTTCGAAAAGTGCTTATAAAAACTATTGTTAATTGGGCAGAGGAGTCACAAATTGAAAATCCAAAACTTGTTAGAGAAATGTTTAGTCTACTTGTTCGTCAATATGATACAGTTGGGGAGTTAGTAAGAGCTTTGGAGAAGACTTATGTAATTAATAGTAAAGCTCGTGACGATGTTGCAGAAATGTGGGTTGGCCTGAGCCAAATCCGGGCACTACTTCCAGTTCAGATGAGTCAAGAGGAAGAAGAACTAATGAGGAAGAGGCTTTGGAAATTAGTTAACAATGCCACATTCTTTCAACATCCTGATCTTATAAGGATACTTAGAGTACATGAAAATGTAATGGCTGTTATGATGAACACATTAGGACGTCGTGCACAAGCTCAGAGTGATGCCCCCTCTCAACCAGACGGACTTGAAGGGGCCCCACCGAAAGAAAAAGATACGTCTCACGAAATGGTAGTTGCTTGTTGCCGGTTTCTATGTTATTTTTGTCGAACAGGACGTCAAAATCAGAAAGCTATGTTCGATCATTTCGATTTTCTTTTAGATAATGCAAATATTCTATTAGCACGTCCAAGTTTAAGAGGATCTACACCATTAGATGTGGCATATTCGAGCTTAATGGAGAACACGGAATTAGCTCTGGCACTTAGGGAACACTATCTCGAAAAAATCGCTGTGTACCTATCCAGGTGTGGATTGCAAAGCAATTCGGAACTTGTTGAGAAAGGTTATCCAGACTTGGGTTGGGACCCAGTTGAAGGTGAACGCTACTTAGATTTCCTACGTTATTGTGTGTGGGTAAATGGTGAAAGTGTGGAAGAAAATGCAAACCTTGTCATTCGTCTTCTTATCCGTCGTCCAGAATGTTTAGGGCCGGCTCTAAGAGGAGAAGGAGAAGGTCTCTTTCGTGCAATTGTTGAGGCAAATAAGATGTCCGAAAAAATAGCCGATCGGTGCAAGTTTCAAGATGAAGCTGAAGGTACAATCGCTGGTCTCAACTTTAGCCATCCTCTGCCTGAAAGTGAGGACGACGAAGACTACATTGATACTGGTGCGGCTATCTTGAATTTTTATTGTACCTTAGTAGACCTTCTAGGCCGATGTGCACCAGATGCATCCGTAATCGAACAGGGCAAAAATGAGTCACTGAGAGCTAGAGCTATTTTGAGATCTCTAGTGCCACTTGAAGATCTGCAAGGAGTTCTCAGCCTAAAATTTACTCTCTCGCAAACATCGCCAGGTGAAGAAAAGCCAAAATCAGATATGCCGTCAGGTCTACTACCCAACAACAAACAAAGCATAGTTTTATTCCTTGAAAGAGTTTATGGTATCGAAACCCAGGAACTATTTTACAAGCTTCTAGAAGACGCATTTTTACCTGATCTACGCACAGCAACAATGCTTGATAAAAGTGATGGATCGGAAAGCGATATGGCACTTTCAATGAATCGCTATATAGGGAACTCAATTCTACCACTCCTTATTAAACATTCAAAATTTTATAATGAAGCCGAGAATTATGCTAGTTTACTTGATGCAACTTTGCATACAGTTTATAGACTTTCAAAGAATCGTATGTTAACAAAAGGTCAAAGAGAAGCAGTATCTGACTTTTTAGTTGCACTAACATCTCAGATGCAACCTGCGATGTTGTTAAAACTTCTACGCAAGTTGACTGTGGATGTATCAAAACTCTCAGAATATACAACAGTGGCCCTAAGAGTAAGTATTATTTAAAATTTATAAAATATTTGCATATACATATGTAATAGATAAAATAACATTTATCATATAATAAAAAATAATTTGTTAAGATCTATTATCTTCTAAGATCCTAAATTATAGTAAATGTACATTCTATTATAAGTTTTTAATTTTTACTATAATATCTCCAGCTTCTCACACTCCATTTTGACCGCTGCGCAAAATATTATGGATCGACACAAGGACAGGGATCATACGGAGCATCATCTGATGAAGAAAAGCGATTAACGATGTTATTATTTTCAAATATATTTGATTCATTGAGCAATATGGATTATGATCCGGAATTATTTGGAAAAGCTCTACCATGCCTTATAGCTATAGGTTGTGCTTTGCCCCCCGATTATAGTTTATCAAAGAATACTGATGAAGACTACTATGGACGTCAAACGGGTGCTCCTGATCAGCCTCAATATGACCCAAATCCTATTGACACAACGATTGTTCATTTAGACAATGATTTAAACTCTCTTGTACAAAAGTTCAGTGAGCACTATCACGACGCATGGGCGAGTCGTAGATTAGAAGGGGGATGGGTACATGGTGATACCAGGTCTGACTCAGAACGAAAACATCCTAGATTAAAACCATACAATATGTTGATTGAATATGTATGTATGGATAAATTATAAACTTAAAAAAAAAGATATATTGCCATTTGTTTAGGAAAGGGAAAGGTATCGTGATCCTGTAAGGGAGAGCTTAAAGGCTCTTTTATCAATTGGGTGGACAATAGAACATTCTGAAATTGACGTCCCACTTAACAACAGAGGATCCACAAGACGCCAATCTAAGCCGCAATTAGTATGTAAAATGAAGTACTACTTACCTATAAAGCTTTCCTCACATACATAACATTAATGAACTTAATTTTTTCCTGGATCTAACCATTCCCAATTTACATATTTCTTCTTAATATTTCCTGACAAGCAGAATGATTTTCAGAATGAAGGAAACGCATTTAATTACAATCCTCATCCAGTGGACATGACGAATTTGACGTTAAGTAGAGAAATGCAAAATATGGCTGAGAGGTTGGCCGAGAATTCACATGATATTTGGGCAAAAAAAAAGAAAGAGGAATTAAATAAGTCTGGGGGAATTATACATTCTCAATTAGTCCCCTATGATCTTTTAACTGATAAGGAAAAACGAAAGGACAGGGAAAGGTCTCAGGAGTTTTTAAAGTATATGCAATACCAAGGATACAAATTGCACAAGTATATATTAATATTACTCAATGCATTATATGTAATAACCACTTTTTTATTTATTTTTTATGACTGAAGACCAACAAAGGGCGGTGCTAGCGACGGTGAAGGTGGTGTTACACAAGCATCTGTTGAGCTTAGATTTTCATATTCGCTATTGGAAAAACTAATTCAATATCTAGATAGAGCAACTATAAATATGAAATTGTTAAAACCGTCAACAACCTTTAGTAGGAGGAGCTCTTTCAAAACTGCTTCCCGGGACATTAAGTTTTTCTCAAAAGTTGTTTTGCCACTTATGGAAAAGTATTTTTCAACTCACAGAAATTATTTCATAGCAGTCGCAACTGCTACAAATAATATTGGGGCTGCATCCTTAAAAGAAAAAGAAATGGTTGCGTCAATATTTTGTAAATTGGCTTCACTATTAAGAAATAGACTAGCGGCTTTCGGTCCCGATGTAAGAATAACTGTGCGTTGCCTTCAAGTTCTAGTTAAGGGGATTGACGCAAAATCCCTTGTTAAAAACTGTCCCGAATTTATAAGAACTTCCATGCTTACTTTTTTTAATCAAACTGCCGATGATTTGGGCAACACAATTATAAATCTACAAGATGGAAAATACAGTCACTTGAGAGGTACACATCTTAAAACATCAACTTCGCTTGCTTATGTAAATCAGGTTATTCTTCCTGTCCTTACCGCAATGTTCGACCATCTTGCTGCATGTGACTACGGAAGTGATTTACTACTAGATGAAATTCAAGTAGCTTCATACAAAATTTTAGCGGCTTTGTACCATTTGGGAACTGACTCAACACTAACTCATGAGAGAAAATATTTAAAAACAGAAATTGAACGTCATAAGCCAGCATTAGGGTCTTGTTTGGGTGCTTACAGTTCATGCTTCCCAGTTGCATTTTTGGAACCACACTTGAACAAACACAATCAGTTCTCACTTCTTAATAGAATTGCCGATCATTCTTTAGAAGCTCAAGATATAATGGTGAAAATGGAAAGTAGTATGCCAAATCTGGAAACTATTCTACAAGAAGTGGATCAGTTTGTTGACTCAGATAAAACATATGCTGACGCGGCGTTCATAATTGATGTTATTCTCCCGCTTTTGTGCGCATATTTGCCATTTTGGTGGGCGCAAGGTCCTGATAATGTGAGTCCAACGAGTGGCAATCATGTAACAATGGTTACTGCTGACCACATGAATTCATTACTGAAGAACGTCTTAAAAATGATAAAAAAAAATATTGGCAATGAAAATGCGCCATGGATGACTAGAATTGCTGCTTATACACAGCAAATAATAATAAATACTTCGGAGGAACTCTTAAAGGATCCTTTCTTGCCTTTGGCAGAAAGAGTGAAAAAGCGAACTGAAAATATGTTCCATAAGGAAGAAAGCATGCGTGGATTCATTAAATCAGCTACCGATGATACTTCGCAAGTTGAAACTCAGCTGCAAGAGGACTGGCAATTGCTGGTTAGGGATATTTACTCATTTTATCCACTACTCATAAAATATGTCGATCTACAACGAAATCATTGGCTTAAAGATAATATTCCAGAAGCAGAAGAGCTCTATAACCATGTTGCAGACATTTTTAATATCTGGTCTAAGAGCCAATATTTCCTTAAAGAAGAGCAAAACTTTATATCTGCTAATGAAATTGATAATATGGCCCTTATTATGCCTACGGCTACAAGAAGATCAGCCGCAATTACGGAAGGTGCTCCCGTTACAGGAGGTAAAGTTAAAAAGAAGAAGAAGAATCGTGACAAAAAACGTGACAAAGACAAGGAAGTACAAGCAAGTCTCATGGTTGCATGTTTAAAGCGATTACTTCCAGTTGGGTTAAACTTATTCGCCGGTCGTGAGCAGGAGTTGGTACAACACTGTAAGGATAGATATCTAAAGAAAATGCCAGAATATGAGGTAATTGAATTCGCTAGAAATCAATTAACTTTGCCGGACAAATTAGATCCTTCAGACGAAATGTCTTGGCAACATTACCTTTACTCAAAGCTTGGAAAAAAGGATGATGTTAATGAAGATGCAGTTATTGTTGAAAAGTCAAATCAGAATGAGAAAAAGGACAAGACGGAGGAAACCGTTGATAGAATTGTTGCAATGGCTAAGGTTCTGTTTGGTTTACATATGGTGAGTCATTGCTTGTTCACCTGTTCCTGTATAAAGCATTTCTTATATATCATATTATATTTTGTTTTAATTATGTTTTTGTTTAAATTTTTCTTTTTCACAATGATTTTTTATGTATCTATAATATGGGCATACTATTAAAAAAGATCGATCATCCTCAACAACAAAGTAAGAACGTCTACAGAAGTGTTGTATCAATTCAGAGGAAGCGTGCTGTTATTGCATGCTTCCGACAGACATCTTTACATTCTCTACCAAGGTTTTATTTTATTACTTTAATATTATATGTTCGTATTATATAACAAATGCTTTATAAAAATTACATGTTGTCAAAAACAATGGCATTTTGTGCGTTTTTCCCTCGAAGAGTCAGTGATACTCTTTCTCAATTTTAACTCTCTGTGTTTAACTAACAAACCCAATTTCCCCCCTTAGGCTAGTTGTACTAAGTACAGGCACAAGCTTTGGAACTCGAAATTGTCATTGGCCAGGCGCCAAGCGGCAATATGCTGTTTAAGAGCAAAACATCTTTACCGATTAAGCAGGTGCTTTTGCTTGTTCATAATTTGTTCTAATAGTACTACTAAAACTTAGTTAAGCGTAAAACACGAAGATGTATGGAGCTTTAATAGATTTATTTCTTCATTTGAATCATAACGCTGTATTTATATTTCGTATACATAGACACCGCGCTTGTAATATATTTGCGCGAACATACTATGAACAGTGGTTACAAGAAGAGAATGTAGGACAAGAGATTATGATAGAAGATCTAACGCAAACGTTCGAAGAATCGGAGAAGTCCAAAAAGGATGTAGAAGAAGAAGATGGAAAACCAGATCCTTTAACACAGTTGGTCACAACTTTCTGTCGCGGTGCTATGACCGAACGAAGTGGCGCCTTACAGGAAGATCTGTTGTACATGTCTTATGCTCAAATTGCGGCGAAGTCATGTGGTGAAGAAGAAGAAGAAGGTGGTGATGAAGAGGGTGGATCGGAAGGAGGCGAGGATGGCGAAAAAACTAGTATTCATGTAAGTAGATAATGGGTGAACATTTGTTCAATACTAACCTGTCAATTAGAAACGCTTAAAGCATCAAATGGACAAACTTATGGTAAGAAAAATTATAAAATGTTTATATATTTAACGAAATTAAAGAGATAAGAATGAACTCAACGAGCAGTCCTTTTTAAGTTAATCCTGTGCATATATATCATTTGCATAATTCAGATATTCACTCACTTCATTTAAATTTTTAAGGAACAAGAAATGGAAAAACAAAAGCTTCTATTTCATCAAGCTCGTTTATCAAATAGAGGTGTTGCTGAAATGGTATTGCTACACATATCCGCATCAAAGGGTGTGCCATCTGAGATGGTAATGACAACTTTAAATCTTGGTATTGCCATACTGAGAGGTGGTAACATCGACATTCAAATGGGAATGTTAAACCATCTAAAAGAAAAAAAAGATGTTGGTTTTTTTACATCTATTGCGGGGCTTATGAATTCATGCAGTGTTCTTGATCTTGATGCATTTGAACGCAATACAAAAGCAGAAGGTAAGTTATACAGCCATTAAGATTAACCAGTTATAACTGCTTGTATTTTTCCCCTAATCCAATTGAAATTTTATATTATTTCCTCTACATTTTTTTTTTTTTTTTGATTCTTATTTTCATTTACCAATCCGAATCAAACGTCAACATTCGAAATGTTCCCCTGATCAACCTACATGCACGATTTTCCTCAAAAAAATTTATAACACTTTGCTGAACACCAAAATCAATACACTATTGCATGTGTATTCCCGTAATTATGAATTACAATTTATGCGCTCCCTGCTTTCCCTGTCTTAATTGTTTTATACAATGTTCGAAACAAAGAATATATTCCAAGTGCGGGTGCAGGTTTAGGTGTCGGTTCGGAAGGAGCAGCTGGTGAAAAAAATATGCATGATGCTGAATTTACATGCGCCCTTTTTCGTTTTATTCAATTGACGTGTGAGGGCCATAACTTAGGTAATGCAATAACAATTTAGTTTATACCCAGAACTAAATAAATATTATTACAAATTCAAGAATGGCAAAATTATTTAAGAACCCAAGCTGGAAACACAACTACTGTAAACGTAGTTATTTGTACAGTAGATTATCTTCTGCGACTTCAGGAATCTATCATGGACTTTTATTGGCATTATTCAAGCAAGGTACTTAACAGCATAATATATTATGTAGGGGTACATATATCTCTGCGATGTTAACAACAACTTGTAATTATAGGAAATCATAGATCCTGCGGGGAAGGCAAATTTTTTCAAAGCTATAGGAGTGGCTTCTCAAGTTTTTAATACACTCACAGAAGTAATTCAAGGACCTTGTACACTTAATCAACAAGCACTTGCACACTCAAGATTATGGGATGCCGTTGGTGGTTTTCTGTTTCTGTTTTCTCATATGCAAGAAAAACTATCGAAACATTCCAGTCAAGTTGATCTTCTAAAGGAACTTCTTAACTTACAGAAAGATATGATTACAATGATGCTGTCTATGTTGGAAGGAAATGTGGTTAATGGTAAGAAATACATATTTGATTTCTAACTGTGCAATTATTAATTTTACAATTCAGGAACAATCGGAAAACAAATGGTTGATACTTTGGTAGAATCTGCTTCAAATGTGGAGTTAATACTAAAATACTTTGACATGTTCCTAAAGCTTAAAGATCTAACCGAATCACCCAGTTTCCAGGAAGTTGATATAAAAAATGAGGGATGGGTTACACCGAAAGATTTTAGAGATAAAATGGAACAATCCAAAAACTACACGCAGTAAGTGAAATGTTTAGATAATCAACGAACATTTTTTTATTGTCTGACTAATTTTTATTACACATTTGTATTTTCATGCAGTGAAGAAATGGATTTTCTGTTGGCTTGTTGTGAAAGAAATCATGAGGGAAAAATTGATTATGCAGCTTTCGTTGATCGTTTTCATGAACCATCCAAAGAAATTGGGTTTAATCTAGCTGTACTGTTAACAAATCTCAGTGAGCATATGCCAAACGAGCCGCGTCTAGCTAGATTTTTGGAAACAGCAGGCTCAGTTCTTAATTATTTCGAACCGTTTTTGGGCCGTATTGAAATTTTAGGAAGTTCAAAACGAATAGAACGTGTTTATTTTGAAATAAAGGAGTCTAACATCGAACAATGGGAGAAACCACAGATTAAAGAATCAAAACGAGCATTCTTCTACTCAATTGTAACAGAAGGTGGTGATAAGGAAAAGCTTGAAGCATTTGTGAACTTTTGTGAAGATGCTATATTCGAAATGACTCATGCTTCCGGATTGATGGCAACGGATGATGGTGGAGCAAATATTAAACGTGATACTTCATATAGTTCTTATATGAGCGAAGAAGAAGAAGAACGCGCAGCGAGAGATCCTATCAGACGTAGTATTCAGGCTATTAAGGATGGGATTAAATTTGGAATTCATATATTTAGTCCCGCTAATATCAAGCATCAAATTTGTGTAATGCAATCCAAGTCCATACCTGAATTAATTATAGGATTTTTTAAAATAATTTTCTATATATTTTACTATACTGGATATGGAAAAATCTGCGTAATTAAATATATATTTGGAATAATAATGAATTTAATGCGAGGATCTACCAATGACGAATCAGATACTTTAGTTACAATTGAAGATGAAAAGCTTTCTGTTAGAACACTTCCTCCACTACCGATTGAAGAACCACCCGCAACAGTTCAGGCGTTTGGTCTCGACATTAGTAAGGAAGAAAACGGTCAATATAAAGTGGCCCCACATGAGTCTCCGGGTATAAGTCCCACATCGTCTGTTGAAGAAACAGGTGAATCAAGTCCAGAGGATACTACAGGAGCCGGAGAAATTTTGGAAAACGAACAACAAGAACCAATGTCTATAGTTGATCTTCTAGGAGGAGATGCAGCAAAAAAAGCTGCACAAGAACGTCAGGAAGCTCAAAAAGCTCAAGAGGCTGCAATGGCTTCTATCGAAGCTGAAGCAAAGAAATCATCAGCTGCTACCCAAGAAACTCCTGCAGTTCATCAAATCGATTTTTCACAGTACACCCATAGAGCTGTTAGCTTTTTGGCAAGAAATTTTTATAACTTGAAATATGTTGCTTTGGTGTTGGCCTTCAGCATTAACTTTATGCTGCTTTTTTATAAAGTAACCTCCTTCGGTGATGAAGACGATGGTTCAGGTGATGAAGAATTGATCATTGGATCAGGCTCTGGAACAGGAATCTCATCATCGGGTATAGGTTCAGGGGAAGGATCTGGAGATGATGTGGATAAAATTGACGATGTTCCCGAATTAGTGCATGTAGATGAGGACTTTTTCTATATGGAACACGTGATACGATTTGCAGCATTGTTACACAGTTTAGTATCATTAGCAATGTTAATAGCATATTACCATCTTAAAGTGCCGCTGGCTATTTTCAAAAGAGAAAAGGAAATCGCAAGACGGTTGGAATTTGATGGTCTTTTTATTGCAGAGCAACCAGAAGACGACGATCTTAAGTCACATTGGGATAAGTTAGTGATATCAGCCAAATCATTTCCTGTTAACTATTGGGACAAATTTGTGAAGAAGAAAGTAAGACAAAAGTATAGTGAAACATATGATTTTGATTCTATATCAAATTTACTTGGAATGGAAAAAAGCGCATTTACAGCTCAGGAAAATGAAGGAGGTGGATTCGTAAAGTATGTTCTCAATATTGATTGGAGATATCAAGTTTGGAAAGCCGGTGTTACCATAACAGATAACGCTTTCTTATACTCATTATGGTATTTCACATTTTCCATACTTGGAAACTTCAATAACTTTTTTTTTGCTGCTCATTTATTGGACGTTGCTGTGGGCTTTAAAACTTTGCGTACTATATTACAGTCAGTTACACACAATGGAAAACAGTTAGTGCTTACAGTGATGCTTTTAACTATAATTGTATACATCTATACTGTTATCGCTTTCAACTTTTTCCGCAAATTCTATATTCAAGAAGAGGATGAAGAAATTGATAAGAAATGTCACGATATGCTTACATGTTTTGTATTCCATCTATATAAAGGCGTGCGTGCCGGTGGTGGAATCGGTGATGAAATTGGAGATCCAGACGGAGATGATTATGAAGTTTACCGCATTATATTTGATATTACTTTCTTCTTTTTTGTCATCGTAATACTGTTGGCTATTATTCAAGGCTTAATCATTGATGCTTTTGGAGAGCTTCGAGACCAACTAGAATCGGTTAAAGAAAACATGGAATCTAATTGCTTTATATGCGGTGTTGGAAAAGATTATTTTGATATTGTGCCACATGGCTTTGACACGCATGTTCAAAAAGAACATAATTTAGCGAACTACATGTTCTTTTTGATGCATCTTATAAATAAACCAGATACTGAATACACAGGTCAAGAAACGTATGTCTGGAATATGTACCAGCAGAGAAGTTGGGACTTTTTCCCTGTCGGTGATTGCTTCCGGAAACAATATGAAGATGAGTTATCAGGTGGGAGTGGGAACTAATTTAGGTGTAACGTATCAAGCAATATTTACTTATTCTTGCCCAAGCAACAAATGTATGTTTTTGTTAACGAACGAAGAGAACTACATATGTATGTACATAATGTAGTAATCTGATTTTCTGTATCGATGTTTTAATTGTTAGCTGAAAATGACAATCCTTAAAAACGGAATACAAACATATATTTATACACATACATATATTATTTGAAATTAAAATTATGTTGTCAATTTATCTAAGAAATGTTGTTTCAATTCACGAATATGACTTCAAACAACATAATACTCTTGAGCATTGTCAGTGACTCAAAAGAGGTGGAGCCGCGAATTATGATAGGTAGTAAATTCGGGTATCGAACCTGGCACCCTCTGCGTAGGAGTCAACGCACTTACCCACTACGCCACGGCGACTACAGATACGCTGCATTGAGCAATAAAAATAAATCATATTCCCGAACCCGAAGCGCTAATGTGGATCTTATTATTTGAGAATATTTTCCTCGAATCATTGACATGCTTGCAGATATGTTTTCGAATATGTTGAGTAAGGTCCGAATTAGTATAAACATATAGATAACCTTGTACTTTACTTGCGTATGGTGTTGCTTTGCCAGAACTTAGAAACCCTGGCGCATTCTATATTAATATACAACTATACTAATAGGTAATAGTTGCGACTACGATCCGTCCTATGGAGTTTCGCTTTGTTATAACACTCCAGTTTCCACTATTTACTCTTTTCCACCGAACACAACATGATGGGGTAGACTAAAGTGTTCTCTGATGTCTTTGGATAATTAAAATATAAATAGGAATGTCAATGGCAAGTACAGAGTGATCCTTGGCTTGGTAGGCGATTGATGAGAATACACACAAATGTCCTTCACTGCTTCACTGTGATTGATACTGGTATGTTTTCGGGAGACATTTGTAAGTCTACAGTGCTATGCGATGCCTGTGGTAGATATGGATATCATTGGTGAGACTAGAGTGATATTTGGCTTGGTAGATGTGTGTGATAGGTGAATGTAGACATCTCATCGACGTGGTAGGCTATTGTTGGTAATGCGAACAGTACTACGGTATGTTTTGTAGGCTTTGTTGATGTTCAGGTGTATACGGGCACATCATAGGTGGATCGCTCACCGCATCGATTTCGTAGGCGATTGTTGATAGTGTGAACAATATGTCGGTATGTTTTGTAGGCTTTGTTGATACTCTGGTGTATTTGTTGATGTCATAGTTGGAGGTGGACTGCTCATCGATTTGATAGGCGATTGTTGACGATGTGAAAAGTACTCCAGTATGTTCTGTGGCCTTTGTTGATGTTCAGGTGTATATAGGGATGTGATAGGTGGATGTGGACTGCTCACCGACTTGGTAGGCGATCGTTGATGATGTGAAAAGTACTCCAGTATGTTTTGTGGCCATTGTTGATGGTCAGGTGTATATGGGGATGTGATAGGTGGATGTGGACTGCTCATCGATCTGGTAGGCGATCGTTGATGATGTGAAAAGTACTCCAGTATGTCTTGTGGTCTTTGGGGTTATTCAGGAGTATGTGGGGATGTGATAGGTGGATTTGGACTGCTCATCGACTTGGTAGGTGGTTGTTGGTAATGTGAACAGTACTACGGTATGTTTTGCGGGCTTTGATAATGTTCAGGTGTATATAAGGATGTGATAGATGGATGTGGACTGTTCATCGACCTGGTAGGCGATTGTTGACGATGTGGAAAGTACTCCAGTATGTTTTGTGGCCATTGTTGATGGTCAGGTGTATATGGGGATGTGATAGGTGGATGTGGACTGCTCATCGATCTGGTAGGCGATCGTTGATGATGTGAAAAGTACTCCAGTATGTCTTGTGGTCTTTGGGGTTGTTCAGGAGTATGTGGGGATGTGATAGGTGGATTTGGACTGCTCATCGACTTGGTAGGTGGTTGTTGGTAATGTGAACAGTACTACGGTATGTTTTGCGGGCTTTGATAATGTTCAGGTGTATATAAGGATGTGATAGATGGATGTGGACTGTTCATCGACCTGGTAGGCGATTGTTGACGATGTGGAAAGTACTCCAGTATGTTTTGTGTCTTTTGTTGACGTTCATGTGTATACTGGGAGTTTATAGGTGGATGTGGGGTGCTCATATATGTGGTGGGCGATCGTTGATGATGTGAAAAGTACTCCAGTATTTCTTATGGTCTTTGGGGTTGTTCAGGTATATATGGGGATGTGATAGGTGAATGTGGACTGCTCACCGACTTGGTATGCGATTGTTGGTAATGTGAACATTACTACGGTATGCTTTGTGACCTTTGGTGATATTCTGGTGTATATGGGGGTTTTTTAGGTGGATTTGGAGTGCTCATCTGTGTGGTGGGCGATCGTTGATGATGTGAAAAGTACTCCAGTATGCCTTGTGGTCTTTGGGGTTGTTCAGGTGTATATGGGGATGTAATAGGTGGATGTCGACTGCTCACCGACTTGGTAGATGATTGTTGGTAATGTGAAAAGTACTCCAGTATGTTCTGTGGCCTTTGTTGATGTTCAGGTGTATATAGGGATGTGATAGGTGGATGTGGACTGCTCACCGACTTGGTAGGCGATCGTTGATGATGTGAAAAGTACTCCAGTATGTTCTGTGGCCTTTGTTGATGTTCAGGTGTATATGGGGATTTGATGGATGGATCTGGACTGCTCATCCACCTGGTATGCGATTGTTGATGATGTGGAAAGTACTCCAGTACCTATTGTGGCCATTGTTGATATTCTGGTGTATATGTTGATGTCATAGTTGGAGGTGGACTGCTCATCGATTTGATAGGCGATTGTTGACGATGTGAAAAGTACTCCAGTATGTTCTGTGGCCTTTCTTGATGTTCAAGTGTATATAGGGATGTGATAGGTGGATGTGGACTGCTCACCGACTTGGTAGGCGATCGTTGATGACGTGAAAAGTACTCCAGTATGTTTTGTGGCCATTGTTGATGGTCAGGTGTATATGGGGATGTGATAGGTGGATGTGGACTGCTCATCGATCTGGTAGGCGATCGTTGATGATGTGAAAAGTACTCCAGTATGTCTTGTGGTCTTTGGGGTTGTTCAGGAGTATGTGGGGATGTGATAGGTGGATTTGGACTGCTCATCGACTTGGTAGGTGGTTGTTGGTAATGTGAACAGTACTACGGTATGTTTTGCGGGCTTTGATAATGTTCAGGTGTATATAAGGATGTGATAGATGGATGTGGACTGTTCATCGACCTGGTAGGCGATTGTTGACGATGTGGAAAGTACTCCAGTATGTTTTGTGTCTTTTGTTGACGTTCATGTGTATACTGGGAGTTTATAGGTGGATGTGGGGTGCTCATATATGTGGTGGGCGATCGTTGATGATGTGAAAAGTACTCCAGTATTTCTTATGGTCTTTGGGGTTGTTCAGGTATATATGGGGATGTGATAGGTGAATGTGGACTGCTCACCGACTTGGTATGCGATTGTTGGTAATGTGAACATTACTACGGTATGCTTTGTGACCTTTGGTGATATTCTGGTGTATATGGGGGTTTTTTAGGTGGATTTGGAGTGCTCATCTGTGTGGTGGGCGATCGTTGATGATGTGAAAAGTACTCCAGTATGCCTTGTGGTCTTTGGGGTTGTTCAGGTGTATATGGGGATGTAATAGGTGGATGTCGACTGCTCACCGACTTGGTAGATGATTGTTGGTAATGTGAAAAGTACTCCAGTATGTTCTGTGGCCTTTGTTGATGTTCAGGTGTATATAGGGATGTGATAGGTGGATGTGGACTGCTCACCGACTTGGTAGGCGATCGTTGATGATGTGAAAAGTACTCCAGTATGTTCTGTGGCCTTTGTTGATGTTCAGGTGTATATGGGGATTTGATGGATGGATCTGGACTGCTCATCCACCTGGTATGCGATTGTTGATGATGTGGAAAGTACTCCAGTACCTATTGTGGCCATTGTTGATATTCTGGTGTATATGTTGATGTCATAGTTGGAGGTGGACTGCTCATCGATTTGATAGGCGATTGTTGACGATGTGAAAAGTACTCCAGTATGTTCTGTGGCCTTTCTTGATGTTCAAGTGTATATAGGGATGTGATAGGTGGATGTGGACTGCTCACCGACTTGGTAGGCGATCGTTGATGATGTGAAAAGTACTCCAGTATGTTTTGTGGCCATTGTTGATGGTCAGGTGTATATGGGGATGTGATAGGTGGATGTGGACTGCTCATCGATCTGGTAGGCGATCGTTGATGATGTGAAAAGTACTCCAGTATGTCTTGTGGTCTTTGGGGTTGTTCAGGTGTATGTGGGGATGTGATAGGTGGATTTGGACTGCTCATCGACTTGGTAGGTGGTTGTTGGTAATGTGAACAGTACTACGGTATGTTTTGCGGGCTTTGATAATGTTCAGGTGTATATAAGGATGTGATAGATGGATGTGGACTGTTCATCGACCTGGTAGGCGATTGTTGACGATGTGGAAAGTACTCCAGTATGTTTTGTGGCCATTGTTGATGGTCAGGTGTATATGGGGATGTGATAGGTGGATGTGGACTGCTCATCGATCTGGTAGGCGATCGTTGATGATGTGAAAAGTACTCCAGTATGTCTTGTGGTCTTTGGGGTTATTCAGGAGTATGTGGGGATGTGATAGGTGGATTTGGACTGCTCATCGACTTGGTAGGTGGTTGTTGGTAATGTGAACAGTACTACGGTATGTTTTGCGGGCTTTGATAATGTTCAGGTGTATATAAGGATGTGATAGATGGATGTGGACTGTTCATCGACCTGGTAGGCGATTGTTGACGATGTGGAAAGTACTCCAGTATGTTTTGTGGCCATTGTTGATGGTCAGGTGTATATGGGGATGTGATAGGTGGATGTGGACTGCTCATCGATCTGGTAGGCGATCGTTGATGATGTGAAAAGTACTCCAGTATGTCTTGTGGTCTTTGGGGTTGTTCAGGAGTATGTGGGGATGTGATAGGTGGATTTGGACTGCTCATCGACTTGGTAGGTGGTTGTTGGTAATGTGAACAGTACTACGGTATGTTTTGCGGGCTTTGATAATGTTCAGGTGTATATAAGGATGTGATAGATGGATGTGGACTGTTCATCGACCTGGTAGGCGATTGTTGACGATGTGGAAAGTACTCCAGTATGTTTTGTGTCTTTTGTTGACGTTCATGTGTATACTGGGAGTTTATAGGTGGATGTGGGGTGCTCATATATGTGGTGGGCGATCGTTGATGATGTGAAAAGTACTCCAGTATTTCTTATGGTCTTTGGGGTTGTTCAGGTATATATGGGGATGTGATAGGTGAATGTGGACTGCTCACCGACTTGGTATGCGATTGTTGGTAATGTGAACATTACTACGGTATGCTTTGTGACCTTTGGTGATATTCTGGTGTATATGGGGGTTTTTTAGGTGGATTTGGAGTGCTCATCTGTGTGGTGGGCGATCGTTGATGATGTGAAAAGTACTCCAGTATGCCTTGTGGTCTTTGGGGTTGTTCAGGTGTATATGGGGATGTAATAGGTGGATGTCGACTGCTCACCGACTTGGTAGATGATTGTTGGTAATGTGAAAAGTACTCCAGTATGTTCTGTGGCCTTTGTTGATGTTCAGGTGTATATAGGGATGTGATAGGTGGATGTGGACTGCTCACCGACTTGGTAGGCGATCGTTGATGATGTGAAAAGTACTCCAGTATGTTCTGTGGCCTTTGTTGATGTTCAGGTGTATATGGTGATTTGATGGATGGATCTGGACTGCTCATCCACCTGGTATGCGATTGTTGATGATGTGGAAAGTACTCCAGTACCTATTGTGGCCATTGTTGATATTCTGGTGTATATGTTGATGTCATAGTTGGAGGTGGACTGCTCATCGATTTGATAGGCGATTGTTGACGATGTGAAAAGTACTCCAGTATGTTCTGTGGCCTTTGTTGATGTTCAGGTGTATATAGGGATGTGATAGGTGGATGTGGACTGCTCACCGACTTGGTAGGCGATCGTTGATGATGTGAAAAGTACTCCAGTATGTTTTGTGGCCTTTGTTGATGTTCAGGTGTATTTGGGCATGTGATAGGTGGATGTGGACTGCTCATCGACTTGGTAGGCGATTGTTGACGGTGTGAAAAGTACTCCAGTATGTTCTGTGGCCTTTGTTGATGTTCAGGTGTATATAGGGATGTGATAGGTGGATGTGGACTGCTCACCGACTTGGTAGGCGATCGTTGATGATGTGAAAAGTACTCCAGTATGTTTTGTGGCCATTGTTGATGGTCAGGTGTATATGGGGATGTGATAGGTGGATGTGGACTGCTCATCGATCTGGTAGGCGATCGTTGATGATGTGAAAAGTACTCCAGTATGTCTTGTGGTCTTTTGTGATGTTCAAGTGTATATGAGGACGTCATAGCTGGATGTGGACTGCTCACCGACTTGGTAGGTGTATGTTGGTAATGTAAACAGTGTTTCGGTATGTTTTGTGGTATT